>CAMZMU010000059.1:25923618-27123618 GCA_947311845.1 Poa pratensis | reverse complement strand
AATTATTTTGTTTTTATCGTTTACCTACTCGAGGACGAGCAGGAACTAAGCTTGGGGATGCTGATACGTCTCAAACGTATCTATAATTTTTGATGTTCCATGCTTGTTTTATACCAATTGCTACATGTTTTACTTACACTTCATACCATTATTATGCATTTTCTGGGACTAACCTATTAACAAGATGCCGAAGTGCCAGTTCCTGTTTTCTGCTGTTTTTGTATTCCAGAAAAGCTAGTCTGGAAATATTCTCGGAATTGGACGAAAATTTACGGAGGCCCCTATTTTATCAGAAGACACCTGGAGTCCGAAGGAGAGGCGAAGTGGAGCCACGAGGGCCCCACACGTGGGCTCGGCGCGGCCAAGGGCCCACCGGCGCCGAGGGGTGGTGTCGCCTCCTCGTGCACCGCCTCGCGACGCCCTTTGGCCTATATATTGCTCCTACCCCGAAAACCCTAAAAGAATCGACGATTTCCCCAGAAAAGTTCCAGAGCTCCGCCGCCATCCAAAACCCTAATTCGGGGGACAGAAGTCTCTGTTTCGGCACCTTGCCGGGACGGGGAATTGCCCCCGGAGCCATCTCCATCGACGCCACCGCCTCCATCATCGTCGTTGCTGCCTCCCATGATGAGGAGGGAGTAGTTCTTCATCGGGGCTGAGGGCTCTACCGGTAGCTATGTGGTTTATCTCTCTCTCCCATGGTGTGATCTTTATGTGATCATGAGCTTTGTAATCTAGTTGAATCCATAGATGTTACTCTTCATTATCTTATATGCTACTTGAGTGGTTTTATTAATGTAAACTCCGGAGTCACCTTTGTCCCACGGTGCGAAGTTGACAGTGTGCGCCCGTGTGTGGCTCTTAGGCTAAAGATTACAGGAATACTTATCATGAGTTATTATTTGCGTTGGATGTCTCTATGAAATTGCGGTGTTTGTCTAGTACTATTTAGGGCGCTCAAGTTGACAGTGTGGGGTTCCCTAGATGTGGAATGCGACTTTAAGGTGTGCTTTTATAGCCCTACGCAGTGGATTGGTGTTCGTTATCCAACGAGAGAATAACTCAGAGTAGCATAGTGAAGAGGAAATATCTATGTATTCAATTATATTATTATTGTTGAGAGTGTCCACTAGTGAAAGTATGATCCCTAGGCCTTATTTCTAAGCATTGAAACACCGTTTACAACCAGTTCTGCTACATGTTTGCTTGCTGCCATTTTTATTTCAGATTGCAATTACCACTTATAATCATCCATATTACTTGTATTTTAATATCTCTTCGCCGAACTAGTGCACCTATACACCTGACAAGTGTATTGGGTGTGTTGGGGACACAAGAGACTTCTTGTATCTTAATTGCAGGGTTGCTTGAGAGGGATGTCTTTGACCTCTACCTCTCTGAATTCGATAAACCTTGGGTGATTCACTTAAGAGAAACTTGCTGCTGTTCTACAAACCTCTGCACTTGGAGGCCCAACACTGTCTAAAAGAATAGAAGCGTGCGTAAACATCAATGTCACCCCCATCCACCAACCCTCCAAGTCGTCAATGGCCGAGGGCGCAAGCTCACGACGTCCAAGACCGGAGAAGACCTTGAACAAAATGGAGCCAGGGGCGGAGCTACTTGAGTTGACCCTGATGCACATGCATCAGGGTGCAAGAAACTTTTTAGCCTTACTTACCACCAAAAATGTCATTTTGCATCAGGTTAGACCACCACATGTGCATCAAGCGGTCTAAGAGGACATCAGGGTTTCTATTAATCCAGCTCCGCCCTTGAATGGAGCGAGCAAAGCTACAAGGGAGGTGCAAGTGTTGTATGGCCTTAGACTCCTGCAGAAAAATAGCGCACGTACCATCGTTAGCCAGCCCATGATGAAGACGCCGCTCTCCAGTCCAACATCTTTTCCACGCAGCCTTCCACGCAAAAAAATTGTATTTCGACGGCGCTTTGCAATCCCAAATGGCAGTATGCGTGGTCAAATTGTGCATCCTTCAAAGAAAGCCAAGTTGCTCGTCTTTGCCAAAAATACCTTGTTGGCCGTCCACTTCCACTCGAAACAATCAGCTGTGTCAGAAAGCCTAGGCTGAAGGAGAGAGTTCCACAGAGTCAAGTAATGGGCTAAAGCCCTAACCGAAAGGCCCCCCACAAGCTGAGTGGGCGGGGTAGCAGATGTGATTACCCAAGCTGATGATAACTTATCTTGTACGAATCTTTTATATGCTGTTGCTAGCTTTATTAAATTAAAGCAGTGCTCGCCTTGAGCCTATGGTCTAAAACAAAACTACAGACAAGCCCGTCAATGGCCAAGAGAAGTCGAACCTCGACGCCACCGTCATGTTCTCTTAGGTACTAGTGTTATCAAGTTTGTACGATGAACACAACTCTTCAGCTGACCATGATGGTGGTTACTTCGTGAATCTAAGCTGGTGCACGCACAAATCATGATGCTTCCAAATCCTATGATGTCTCTAGGTTTTAACCACAATGCAAAAAGTTTCAACAGTAAAAACTTGGGAGCATTCTGTACGTGATGCTCATATGAACCTAGCAACAAATATGCTTTATTCTGTTTTCCACGTAGGAACAAGAAATGGCTACATAGAAAAATTATGATCACTTCCATCTCTCTTCTCAAGCTTAAATAGGAGCACTATTACATTAAAGATTCATACCATTTGGTGCAACAACCATGTGATAGATACTTTTCATGTAGGTATTCCCAGCATACCCTCCCTCAGTGGAGTAGCTGAGTTAATTGAAAATCCATCGCAACTAAGGCTAGGGTTTCAGAAAGCCATGTGGATTCAAATTTTTGCATAGAAAAAACACTGACCTAGTGTAGCATTGTTTCAGAAAGCACCGATCAGTGAGTTTACACTTGCTAACACATTTTCTGGTCGGCGGACCTCACTATTAGGATGATGTGGCACAAGCGGTCAAGGGAGACATTCCTCATTAGATAGGTTTGTATCTCAAGTTTTTTTTATTTTCCTGGGAACCACATGTCAGCTTCTGGAGGTCACGACCACTTGTAGTGGAACCAAACCATGCCACTTCCACTAGTTCCTCATCCTCAGACTCCGGCGATGTTGACTGCTTGTCATCGCTCCAACTGGTTCGAGCAGCCCGTGGAGATCAAGCCGCCATGGGCGAGGTGGGCGGGATGCGGCAAGTAGGAGAGAAGCTTGCAACAAGCAATCTTGTGTAGACTACGACTTTTTGATTATGGGGCCGAGTAGGGCAGGTTGTGGGGCCCAAGCTTGGGTTGGCAGAAGGTCGGGATTGAGAGGGGAAGGGAGCAATTGGAATGAGCCAATGTCGATCAAGATATTGAACCACCTCTCGTGTATATCGAACCACCACACGAACTCCTAAAGGTACTAGATCACCTCTCGTGCCTAGGGAACATTCGTTGATCCCATCAGAGCTCTAAAACGACTCAAAGTGCAAAAAGCTCCATGTATGGTTTAGATAATTAATGACAATCCATATGCACTAATGATTTTATTGAGTTATATTTGAAGGGTTTTTCATAAGTAATGTTTACAAACCATTTGTTGGATTCAAGGATAAATATCATCAAAATATTAATATTCAATGAGTAATGGCATCAAGATCATCGATTTGAAAATATGAATATGATATAATATTTTACCTTTCTATATTTTTTTTTCTATACTAGATTGGTACCGAAGACCTAATCCCGTCAACTTGGCAATACTACTATTAGCTCATCTTGGGGAAAATTAAGGGGTAGGGTTTGCATCAACCGAGACACATTGCCTTATAAGAAAAAGAACGGTTGTCTCATTCGAGAGTGGGACACTAGTACGGCGTAATAGTGTGTTGGTACACCTAAGGTGTCAATCGGGATCCCACCGATGTGCCGCTTCTAGTTTATTTGTGAATTTCTAGTTCAAATTTTGAACTAAATACCCCCAAATGAACTAAAAGTGGGATATTGGCATGTTACTAAATTTGAGAAGTTAGTTTAACATTATTTTAGATAACAGACATTTTATTGCCCTGATTTAACTTAATAAACCAACCAGGTTTAAAGACGAGTTATTACACATGATGCGGCATACAGCTTCGCCAAAGTACAAGGTAAAAACAAAGATACCGGGGCCGGCCAACCCCCAAACAAGCCGATGGACTAGGCAAAGCTACTACGACTGATCATTTCTTGGAGTGAGCGAGGAGTAGATCGCCTTTAGCCTGCTTAACATTCTCGGGAGAGCCTCTTTGTTTTGCTCCTTGCAGAGATGTGCCCACATCTGAATAAGAGTAAACATGAGAATTTTGTAGATTAGGTCAGATGGGTGTTTTAGCACTTTAAGCTCCATGGCTAGCTTATTGCGAGTAAGCCAAAGAGCCCAAAAGGAGCACTGAAACACGCAGCTGTACGTCGCTGCCCTAAGAGAGGTTGAATATTAGCGTGAAATGGGGGAAAATTGGCCGGGGACCAGTTGCACCCAAGAAACCTCCGCACCACATTCCAGCCCTGCTTTGCAAGCGCGCAAGAAAACAAAATATGAGTGGCGTCTTACCGCACCTTTTCCGTTAGATGGGCCCTGGCGGGAGGCCAATTGCTTTCCCGCCGGAAGACGCTCAAGGACAAGCTGCCAGGTAAATACTTTTACTTTCAGCGGTACTCTGGCCCCCCAAAGGTCCCGCCCATGGGCAACCGTCGCTCCTTGGACATTCTGTGGTACTCCCTTCGTCCCAAAATAAGTGTCTCAAGTTTGTCCAAAAGTGGATGTATATATACGTGAAATATGTCTAGATACATCCACTTTTGGGCAAAGTTGAGACACTTATTTTTAAACGGAGGGAGTACATACATACAACCGAGTAGTTCCCTGACGGCTCTAACGCTCAGCGAATTATGTCTGGCCTTCTTGTAGGAAAACTGAATCTAGGTCTGCTAGCAATGCAGTCTATTGCGTCGCCCATTCATGGTCTAACGTTTGCCGGAAAGTAATGCCTTCTCTCTCTGGGGCGAAGACGTCCGCAACCTATATATGTTGGGATTGCTGCATATGGCGAAGATGCGCGGATATTGGTCCTTGAGTGGCCTGTCCCCATGCCACCAATCTGACGAAAAGGCTGTACTGATATGTGGAGACAAGAAATTAACACATTTCTACGCTGGCTAAATCTTCAAATTTTGAGTTCATATGTAAAGGCAACAAACAGTGCTTACAACCCCAGCAGTCACCAGCAGCACCGATGGTAGACATTCCCTTATCCTTCAGAGCATCAATAATTGGTTTTGCATCTTGAAGTCCCTCCTTCTGTTAAATGAATAACTGTTGCTGCTTAATAAAGTGGTCGAGCAAACTTAAAGATCAGCAAAAGTTAAAATATTTTCAAGGTGTCGGGACGCCTTGTAAATACCGCAATATATCAATACTTGCGATTTGCAATGAACATAAATTTTAGTACATCCCTAGATCAGGGTATTCAAATAATGATCACTACAACTTGTAGAAGGAACTACTCCCTCCGTTCCAAATTAATTGACTTCCATATATCCACTTTTCTTGGACCTTCGGGTACTGTCACAGTGCATGAGGAGAAGGCCCAGATTCTGTTTAAGCATTTTTCTGATCTGATGGGAACCTTTGCCCCTGCTACGGCCAACCTGAACTGGGAGAACATCGGGCTGCCCACTGCTGACCTATCGCATCTGGAGTCTGCTTTTTCTATGGAAGAACTGAAGAAAGCGGTGGATAATTCTCATTGGGGGAAGGCCCCTGGACCGGACGGCTTTATTGGAAATTTCTATAAGAAATGCTGGAACGTGGTAAAGGCTGATCTGCTAGCAGCTTTAAATCAGATGCATATGTTAAAAGGAGACAAGTGGCACCTTCTGAACACAGCTAATATTGTTCTCCTGCCAAAGAAACACGATCCGGTGGATGGAAGAGATTATAGACCCGTAAGCCTTTTGCATAGTGTCACGAAGATCCTGTGCAAGCTGTTGGCCAATAGGTTGGCTCCAAGGCTGAACGAGCTGGTGTCAAGCGGGCAGAGTGCATTCATTAAAGGCCGGGCTATTCAAGATAATTTTTTATATGTCAAAAATGTAATCAAGGATGCTCATGTGAAGAAGTCACCACTGCTTTTTCTTAAGCTGGATATTGCAAAGGCGTTTGACTCTGTGAATTGGGGGTTCCTGTTGAGGGTTTTAGAGTGCATGGGCTTTGGGCAGAGGTGGCGCGACCTGATCTCAATCATTTTGGCTACTTCTTCTTCCCGCATCCTGCTGAATGGCTGCCCAGGAAAGCCATTTGTTCACCGGAGAGGATTGCAGCAAGGGGATCCCCTTTCTCCTTTGCTGTTCATCCTAGCAATGGAACCGCTGCAGAGACTTCTACTGAGAGCTACTGAACAGGAGGTTATTTTGCCTTTGCAGCTGCGTGCGGCGAGGCTGAGAACAAGTTTCTATGCTGATGATGTGGCCCTGTTTGTCAATCCTTCGAAAGCTGATATTTCGGCAATCCAGCGCTTGCTGCAGCTCTTTGGTGATGTTTCGGGACTTCGTACAAATTTGGGGAAATGTGTGGCCTACCCTGTGTCATGTGAAGCGGTGGACATTGATGATGTGCTGCAGGATTTTGGTGGTAAAAAGGGCTGCTTCCCTTGCAGATACTTAGGGCTACCCCTTGGTGTCAGGAAACCTAAGAAGGTTGAGGTGCAACCTCTGTTAGACAGAGTGGTCGGCCGCTTGAAAGGTTGGAAAGGAAACATGATGAACAGAAAAGGAAGGTTGGCCTTGATAAATAGTGTGATCACGGTGACAACTACTTATTTCCTCACAACTTTTATCCCTGAGAAGTGGATGTTGAAGAAGATTAACAAGCTGATCAGGAACTTTCTGTGGGCTCCGGAGGAGGAAGCAAAAGGAGGCAAAGGTCTTGTCAGCTAGAGGAAAGTTTGTGCACCAATTTGTTACGGTCGGCTTGGGATCAAGGATCTGCAGGCTTTTAGCAGAGCTCTGCGCCTAAGGTGGGAATGGTTTCGTTGGGCAGAGCAGGATAGGCCGTGGAAAGGCACACCAACCCCCTGTGATAATTCTGACAAAGCCCTGTTTGCTGCTTGTACTACGATTCATGTGGGAAGTGGGGAAATTGCCAAATTTTGGACAGATAATTGGCTTAATGGGCATGCCCCTCGAGACTTGGCACCGTTGTTACCGGCTTTGGCGGCTAGGAAGAATCTCACTGTCAAGGAGGCGCTTACAAAAGGAAGGTGGATGAAGGGGTTGCATCGAGTTGGGAGTGAGGCTCAACTAACACAATTCCTTGTTTTATGGGATCTTATTCAAGGGGTTAACCTCAGTTCGGTCAGCGATACGATTGATTGGAACCTGACGGCAAGCAAAGAATACTCTGCAACCTCTGCATATCACGCACAATTTCTTGGCAGATTACAGCAAAAAGAACTTCAGGATATGTGGAGCATCCAGGTGGAAGGGAAGGTGAAGTTCTTCTTCTGGCTCCTGGTGCAAAATAGGACCTGGACCGCTGACAGGCTCTTGGCAAGAGGATGGCCACATGATGATGCTTGCTGTCTCTGTGACCAGCAGCTTGAGACGGCAAATCACCTGATGTTCGCATGCCCTTATGCAAAGGAGGTGTGGGTGCAGTTCCAAATTTCTCACCCAGAAGCAACCCAGAAGTTCTATGAGGCTGCAACGATCTCTAAATGGTGGGAAAAGGCTAGAAGGGGCAAGAAAGACGCGCAGGAGCAGCTGACCATCTCGCTCTCGGTGTATGTGTTCTGGAATATCTGGAAGGAACGTAGACGGAGAATTTTCCAAGGCGAAACAAAGCCGGCCTCAGTGCTTGCGAATATGATCAAGGCAGACCTAGAGTTGCTGGTCCTTGCACGAGCCGGGACTGGGCTGTAACGTGTGTGTTGTAGTTGTACTGTTGTGTTGTTGTTTTGTTGTGTTTAAAGTGTTCTAAAACCCTGGTGGCGGGGTTTCGTTGAAACCGGCATTCTTTGTAACTCAGATTTTATTCCCCCTTCTATAATGCAAAAGCAGAGCACCTGCTGTTTCGGTTCAAAAAATATATCCACTTTTGGATGTACCTAGACATGTTACATGTACATATACATCCAAATGTGGATATATGCAAGTCAATTAATTTGGAACGGAGGGAGTAGATTAGAAGAGAGATCATTAGTACATTATTGTGAGTGAGTGATTGAGTGAGTGATGAAATGATTAGAAATTTCATTTTCAGGCATTGAACAGATATCATCGAATCACCGGGCTTAAAAGTCATCTCATGTAGGAACTATCAACAAAATGCTCATTTTGACACTCTTCAGGCTTGGACCAGAAGGTTTTCTATGGTTTCTACAGAGTTGACTGATGGCCAGATGCCATAATCCGCAACAAAGTACGTCGTTTAGCAGTAATCTGACATAGAGGCTCTTCATATTTCCAAAAACAATTTCAACAAGAAAAAACGGAAACCGGGAAACTTGAGGATCAGTAAAAGCTCAAGAGACAACAAACCGGATTATGTGCCTGCACCCACATTGCAGAACTGCAGGGATTCTCTGGCTGATCCCCGTGAAGAAAATCTGGCACAACAACGAAGTAACCAGACAATGCAACCTTGTCGGCTATCTTCATTAGATAAGACACTTAGCATTAGTGTCAGTTCATGAGTGTAAATAAAAACAGCTCAGAGAGTAAGAGACAGTAAATAAGTCATTTTTTTTAGTATAAAGCTTTATCAACCCAGGGCTTTTCAAAAATGGTGTGATGTTATTGGTTCACTGTCGACAAAATTATGGAGCATAATAATCTCATACGTTACCTCAGGTTCGGCGCCTCGAACCCTGCAAAGACGAAATGGTTTTCAGTTCAGTTGCCATCGTTTCTATGCGCGAGAGTGTGTAAATCAATCGAGTAAAATCCATCAAAGGTCACTGTATTTGAGCTCGTTACTCGTCGTCATCACCGTACACAGCTATACGTAAGTTACGGTCACTAAATACGCACGAGTGTGTCGTAGATGGTCACTCGTGGCACGTAGAGCGCCGTATTTGCTGACGTGGCACTGTGTTGACCAGTCTCCAGCTGTTGTATTTTTGTTAAAAGGCCCCTCTCAATGATAATTTTCTATTCCTCCATTCTTCTCCAAGATTTCATCCCCAAGCACACCTTTGGTCCATCCGAGGCGCGCGGGCTGATGCGAAGAAGCAAGCACAAGCTTAGCTAGCTATGAGAGTCAGCGTGTGCGTGTGTTGTGTGCTGGTCCTGGATTTCGTGTGCTGCTCTGCTCCCTCGAGCGATGCCCGAGCACCCAGTTTCTCAAACGGTCAAACCAGATGGCCGGCTGCGAGATCGATGCGGGATGGAGGCACGCACGCAAGTTGTCCGTCGCCTGTGCGGCCGCCGCGCCGCCCACCTCTGTGTGCCTCCGTGCATCCCTGTACCAGTACGTCGCCGCGCTGCCAGACCGCAGCCGGCCGTGGGCACGGCACCTAAGCGCGAGGATGTCCGTCCGCCGCGTGCGAGCTTCACCGACGCCTCCATACTGGTGTACAAGGCCTTGAGGCGAACGTGCACGGCGCCGACGAGCGCAGGCGGAGCCACTCCATGGACACGACGATGGTGGCCGAGACGCCGTCGCGGGCGGCGAGGATACGGCACAGGTTGGCCCCGTCCTGCACCGTTGTTGTCGGGTTGTGAAGTCGGCCAGGAGCGCGCGGGGCGGCACCCTTGGGCATGGCCGCGTCGGAGCACGCCTTGTCAGACTCTGCCTTGCTCACCCCCTTCAGACCGTTGCTCCGGAAGCAGGCCCTGACGACGTCGCACGCCATCTCGTTGGTCACAACGTCCCACAGCCCTAGCCAGGATCAGGCACTCGTTGTCCTCATTGTGGTCTGTTTGTGTCACCTCCGGCTCCGCCGTCACGTACGACTTCAGTCTTCAGGTACCCGTCACCTGCGTGCGCGGAAGCCAGCCAGTTAGATCGGATCCAAGAGGCAGATCGAATTATTACTGACGAGGAGAGCGAGCTTGAAAACCGAACTCACCTATGGCACGGGACATGGCAAGAACGCAGAGCACACGGGCGCCGTCCCAGTAGATGACACGGCCGCCCGCCGCCTGGATGCGCTCTCCGTCCGGTCAGGCTGAGAGAATCCACGAGTCAGACAACCTAAAATCAGACAGGGGCGGACGCACGTTATAGTCGTGCCTATAGATGTTCGATAGGATTGAAGGAATGCCCCCGGTCAGCCCAATACCATCGCCCCCAGTCCCTCCGGCCCAACCCTCTTTGTGAAAGCCCAGTAAGAAAAGAACTAGTACTTGTGAGCTGTACTTAGGCCAGATTCTCACGTCTCACGCTAAAGCCTACAGGATACTTCGTGCATATCACGATTGAGTAAACACGATCCGCCGCTTCGTCTCTGAAGATTGGAGAACGAGAGCAGCACAGCCGCACAGGCGGGCGACGTGCCGTTGTCTGCTTGGACTTCTTCGACGATCGTGGCCGCCCTTCGCTGACCGCCAGTCGCCTAGTCCGCTAACAGCCGTGTGCCCGGCTGGACGGCGCCGCCTCTGCGTCGATACGTAGCCTATTCTCAAAATATACGTCAGGTAAGCTCCCATCTCAACCGGTAAAGATTAGGTCTTTTCATTTTTTTGATATAATATGTTTATTCTGATTATCTTGATCTTTTCCGTGTAAAAATCAAATAGAATCGTTACTAGTACGGTGGTCTCATTAAATTTTGTAGCACTAATTTGACATAGTAGTATACTAACTGTAACCCAATTTCTAGGATTTGGAATTTTTGTATGCTAATGCAATCTGGCTAGCATGACGAATATATTATCATTCTTACATTTCTGCTTGCCTGCTACTAACTAGTCTACTAGCATGTGAATTTATACTCATATTGTTTCATGATTTGCTAGGAAAGAAGAAGGAAATAATGAAGAGGTATTTGATTAAGAAACCATCAAACATCATTTGCTACGTTTGCTATGTGGAAAAGGGATTGTTGGACACAGTTACTAATGAAGTCAAAAATCGCAGTGGGAGAAATGAAATGTAATGGTTTATTATCTTACACCTTTTCTACATTTACCATCTCCATTAGTATTTGCATGGCTGATCATAACATGTGTTTTCTGTTCGCAGGTAACAGCATTTATTCTCAAGACAAATAATATTCTTATTTTTGCCACATTTGAATTATTTGGATATATCTCTTTTCATTCAAAAAGGTTTGTTCACTTTATTAGTACACTTGTCATATTACTATTGGATGAACTGTTTATTAATTATAAGAAAACTGCTATATATATCATATTTGGAAGTTTATAAGCTTTATGTAGTTATATGCAGTGATTTTTTTCTAAAAAAAATGTTGTGACTTTTCTATACATGGATGCCCCCAGTCCCTTTTTTCCCTGGGTCCGCCACTGATCACAGACAATTCTAACTCGAAACAGAGGAGGGCATGGGTAGCATGACGCCGTGATGCGAAGGCTGGCGAGGCGGAAGCCACCTGGGGACGAAGCGGAGCGGCGTGACGAAGAGGAGCTCCTCGATGGCGGCGAAGGGGGGCACCAGCTCTAGGCCGCGCCGGAGCGTCACGAGCTTGTGGCATTGCCAAACCGCCGCGTAGCCTAGCACGAACCCGCCCTCATGGTATTGGTATAGATGCTCGAGCAGCAGAGGAAGCGCGGGGATGCTAGAGCTCGGCTCGGTCATCGTCGGCAGCGGAGGTCGTCGGAGATGGGAGGTTCATGTCGTTTCAATGGCGGCCATTTTCACTTTAGTCCTTTTGTTTTCTATTATTCAAAATTTATTCCTGTGGACAGCTGTTGGGCCTATCAGATAGATCCAGCACTTGCCACGTCAGCAAATATAGCCTCTACACCCTCTAGTGACCATCTACGACACACCTGCGTGTATTTGGTGACCGTAACTCATGTATAGCTGTGTACAGTGATGACGGCGAGTAACGAGCTCAAATACGGTGACCTCCGATGGATTTTACTCAAATCAATCAGTTAACTTGCGTAGCTGCCATACCGAAGGCGTCGGAGGCGAGGACGACAGCGGCCTTGGATTCGGTTGAGCCGCCGAGGTTCGCCTTCTACCCGCCGAAGTCATGGATGACCCTGCCCTCACCACCGGCCGGGTTCAGCATCGGTGGGTTCGGTTCTCGCAGCACTCAGAGCTCGCCATTGAACTTTCTCAAAGGAAACAAAGGGTTCGGTAACCAACTTGACGCTGGACGGCAATTGTTCATGACTTCGGACTATATTAGTAGACTAGTACGCTGACGGGTGACCTCAGGGGTAACGCTAATTCATTTGAAACCGAGCTTTGGTCGTTGTGAGGTTCCCGCGAGGAGAGCCAATCCTGGTATCCCTGTTTTTTTTAACTCATCCCTTATATTGGAGTTCCAAATAATCTTATGAATCTCTCATGTCATGTACAATTGTACTCTGTCACAAAGAAGTTCATATTGGCTACCTAGTGGGCATGATACAAGATCGTATATTGCGAATATTGTGATTGCTTAACCTCGATTGTGCTCATTACTAGCAGTGCGAACTTGAGAAAACAACTAAAAAGGATTTCTCAAAAGATAGTCATCTAAAAAATCTACACAGCGAACTCGAATTGATAGGATTGACACAACTGCCAGGGAGATACATCATTGATGGGAGCGAGAATGGTCAAGATATGTAGTACTTGAATGTCCATATGCTCGTTATTAGGGCTGTAATTAAAACTTGAAACTCGTGAGCTAAATGAGTAGCTTGTGACTCGGCTCGGCTTGGATCGAACTCGGTGTCTCACGAGTCGAGCCAATTTTCATTTCTAAACTCGTTTGTTGACCAAGCTACTCGTGAGTAGCTCGCGAGTAGCTCGATAACTCGTTTAACACATTATAATTGTTCAAACATGCGCGCATACGAAAACACAAGTAACTTTCTTACTCCCTCCGATCCGTTAAAAGGTTCGTGGGAAGTCAACGTAACGTGTACAAAACATACGTACAAGCTGCGACGCTTTTTCCGGATTGGAGGGAGTACTAATTCTGAACTATAACAATGATGATTGTTCTACAATTTTACATCTCTAGTCAAAGGGTAGATGAATGCTGAAATATAGAACCTCTACACCATTATCAAAAAATATTCACAGTTTGACACTAATATATCAAAAATTAATTTTTTTTTATTTGAACAAGTTAAACGAGCTACTCGCGAGTATACCGAATCCAGCCAAGTTTTATTTCTGAACTTGTTTGTTGAACA
The DNA here is from genome assembly GCA_947311845.1 of Poa pratensis. Taxonomy (NCBI): domain Eukaryota; kingdom Viridiplantae; phylum Streptophyta; class Magnoliopsida; order Poales; family Poaceae; genus Poa; species Poa pratensis. Next base: position 27,110,294 of record CAMZMU010000059.1, on the reverse strand, counting down.
AGTCAAGTCGAGCTCGACTCGTTAGTTTGAGCGAGTTCAAGCGAGCCGGCTCGGCTCGAATTCCAGGCCTAGCTCGGCTCGGCTCGAATTCCAGGCCTACTCGTTATCACAAAATCAAAATACCTAAAAGCACATCGCATAGTTGTTGCACCACATAGTATCAACCATTAATGTACTATTGATCCTATTTAAGCACGAGAATGTAGATGGAACATGATCAAAATTCACAAACAAGCCATCATGCTTACCCGAGGTTGAGCAAGCAACGATGGATCTTGGTCGTTTGTAGGTTCATATTGGTATTACACATATACGGGATGACCACGAGTTTTTTTGAAGGAGCGCAAAAAAAAGTTTTTTGGGTGAATGTGAAATTACTTTTGCAATGATATTTCAAAACACATAAATATTTTAGGATTTGGAAGAGTCAGGAATTATGACCATGCTGATCAACAGATGAACTCATCTCCAAGACTTTCTCATGGAACGAGCCAGAGAGATGAGACTACGACTGATTACCTCCACTGAAGGACAAAATTGTCACAATGGTATCCCCAGCCAGTTAAAGAAACCTTGTTAGAATGATTAAGGTAATGTTTTTTTCAGAATGGAGGAACTTGGTGATTCTCAGATCTGTCTGGTGTGAGGGCAGTGATTGATCCATGTAATTAAGAAGGAATGTGAAGAACCTGACATACTTTGTCAAACAAAATTAAGCGGGACATTATCTCAGGAATGATGGCCATGTCAAGGCTTCCGAGTGTCATGCTTCATGCACTATTCAACTATCGCAAAAATCCGAACTGATGAAAATGGCTAGTACAATCCACATATACAATTCAACACCTCCTCTCACGTGTGACTCGAGGAAAGACATGTCAACACGTGCAACTGGAAGAGAGCGACGGACCGCGAGTCTAGAGGTATGGCTCAAGAGGCCTATACGTGGACAAAGAGGGGTTAACAACAATTTTTACACTGTGTTTGGATGTAGAAAAGTTTGCCTGAAATTGAAAATCTGGAATTTCTAGACTGATTCCGCTGTTTGGGCTGGTCAAGGAATTGAGGTCTGGAAACCTGAGGCAATTCCGAGCGAGCCCCGCAGCTCGGAAAGGCTCAGAAACGCCCGTCTCGCTACGCACTCGTTTCGCTCGCTCGAAACAGAACGAGAGCTCGACCTCCTTCGTCGACGGTGAGACCTTCCTCGACGGTGAGAAGAAGCTCTTCCTCCCTCCCATCGGCCTCCTCCCTGCTCCTCCTCCTTCCGCCCTTCACAGACCCCCTCTCCTCCCTCTTCGTTTCTCCCCCCGGTGCCACCAGAACCCTAGATCTCCGACGGCGGGAGGGGCATGGCGGCGGCGACGGCAGGGGCGCCCTCTTCTCTGGATTTCCTGAACCTTCCCCTTCCTTGTTCGCCACTGGCGCAAGGGCCGCGTCACGCTGTCTCTGCAGGAGACGCCCCGGTGCCTGCCGAGCCTAGTGGTGGAGCTCGCGCTCCAGACGCACTAGCTGCTCCGCGAGCTCGGCAACCCCGCCCGCGCATCATGCTAGATGCGGAGCGCTGCGTGGCGGGCGCCGGCGAGGGTGCTCCCCGGCAGCCGAGGCGCCCAGCGCTGCTGCTGGAGGAAAGCGGTGCGGCGGCGGGCAACGGACGACGAACTGACGGCGTACATACAGCGGGCTCGTCGCTGGAGCTGGCCGTCTTCTTCCTCAGGCTCTGAACATGGCTGGCCGTAGTGAAAATTTCAGAGCGAGCCCCCCCTGTCTCTGAACGTGTATTTGTTTAATTTTGTCAGTATGCGGCTCAATCTAGTGGTTTGTACGAGAAAGCTGATAATCATTTTATGGCATTCATCTTCTTTCTTTGTAACCCGTTACGAATTTCTTTTGACAAAAAGAGAAAATTATTATTTCGTATTTACAAACAGGTAAAGCTGATAATCATCTGATTTAGAATATTTTAATGTTATTATGTGTGCAAAATAATATATCAATAATCAAATATACACATACAATTTTTTTATACATGTACACAAGTTTATATTGTCCAAACTCAACAGATCACTCAATTCCATGGTTTATACATTCAAATAGGAATTGGAATCATGTGCGACCTTTGATTCCAACCGTAAATTCCATTCACATCCAAACAGCGGAATTCGAATTGGACCTTGTTTCCTTTCCATCTTGGAAATGGAATTGCTTGTCCAATTCAATTCCAAACAAACTTTTCTACATCCAAACACAGTGTTAGATAAATTGTGAAAGCCAGGATTCGAACTCGAGTCCCAGAACTCTATACCATGTCATGCTTCATTCACTAGCAAACTATCGCAAAAATCCGAACTGATGAAAATGACTAGTACAATCCACATATACACACTTTAACAGATACATGAGATGAGAATACTTGACTGAACCACAAGCCTAAAATACATGGCCACGTCTCGCTCCAACATCATTGACAAATGACCATATCCCTCACCTTTCACTTCGTCTTGAATAAGGGCCCAAAGTCTCTAAATTTCTTGCCCTGTTTTGATGCAAATAATCTCGAGCAGACGCTTTATAGTTTCCTTCATTTTTCTTCCTCAGTTGTTTCCTCTTCCAATCCTCCTAGTTTGCTGCTTCCAGTTCCGAACGCTAGAGGACAGCCACACGAGAGGGAAGGCAGGGCCGGCCCATAGGGCGGGGCAGCGGGGCGCCTGCCCCGGGCCCTAGAAGATAGGGGCCCCGGCCCAGGTACTGGTTCATTAGTATTAGAATTTTTCTGCCTTAGGTCCAGTAAAATGAGAGAGAAATAAGGACGACCCAAAGAGCAAAATTCAAGCCCACCACGCGGTTGGACAGTGAAATGGGAGCAACAATTAGAGCCCCAGACCCAATTAATCAGCTAAATAATTAACCACCAAGGTGGGACCCGGGTACCTACAGTTTCCTCGCCCTAAATTCTGAAATTACCAATCCCATAGACAATCGCCGCCACTCCTGACCTTTCCGACTCCAAGGTCGCGGCAACCATCAATGGAAACCAAATTTTGTTCCTAATCAGTGCTCTTTCCTTTCTCATTGTTGAACTCGCTCCCTATGACCCTATCGCTGATTCACTTTAAAACAGCCTCCTCTGCGGCTGTAAGTGTTGTGCTTTCCTCTAGCTAGAGAATTTTTACTGCGGTCAAGATGGAGATGGAGTGAAGAACATAATACATTGGGGAGGATAAATTCATGCAGATTGCCTGTTCGTTTATATCGTCACACTATATTATTTCCTTATTAGCATTATGTACTCTAAACGAGCATTGCAAATAAAAAGTGCATAGTGTGAATTTACAGTTCAAAGATCACCGATCTATGCTACCTACTCAATTGCACGTTTTTCACACGAATACACAATACAATACAATCAATCTAAAAAATGTCAATAAGGCCCCTTTTTTTCGTCTTGCCCCAGGGCCCCCAATGTGTGTGGACCGGCCCTGAGGGAAGGGATGATGACCCTGCAATGCTTGAGAACATGCACCGCTTATCCCCGCAAGTGGGACAACTTCGGTGACCTCACGATATACATTATCGGTGCCACCTCATTACTGCAATATCCAGGTTCCAAGCTGGCGACAACGACGAGTAGGTGTAACGTCCCTTTTCTACCTATCCATGCATGGTTTAAAGTTTCGAACCAAGTATAATTTTTCTGCTAATAAATCCGATCGATACATTTTGTCTTAGAGTTTAGACTCGCAACATGGGTCATTTTGTCTTAGATTCATATTGGCATAATTTCTATGGCGGGTAGGCTACGTAGTGGTCATGATACAAGATGGTATAGATTGTGATTGCTTAACGTCACTACTAGCAGTACGACTTGAGAAAACAAATGAAAATGAGTGAACTTGAATTTTGAATTGATAGGATCGACACGACTGCCAGGGAGATACATCATTGATGGGAGTAAGAATGGTCATGATATATAGTACATGATTGTCCATGTGCTCCTTATCATAGTATCAAAATGCCTAAAAAGCATATCGTGTGGTTGTTGTACCACATAGTATATCAACCATTAATGTACTATTGTTCCTATTTAAGCACGAGAAGGGTAAATGGAACATGATCAAAATTCACAAACAAGCCATCATGCTTACCCGAGGTTGAGCAAGGAACGATGGATCTTGGTCGTTAGTAGGTTCATATTGGAATAAGTTTTTTGGATGATTTTGAAATTGCTTTTGCAAGGCTATACGCGATGACCATAAGTTTTTTGGATGATTTTGAAATTGCTTTTGCAAGGCTATTGAAAACACATAGACATCCTAGGATTTGGAAGCGTCAGAAGTTATGCCCATGTTGATATGCAAATGAAGTCATCTTCAAAACCTTCTTATGGAACAAGGCAGAGCGATATATCTCCATTAAAGGACAAAGTTGTCACACTCGTATCCCTAGTCAGTTAAAGAATTTCTTAAAGCTCAGTCAACACAAAGAACTATCGGTCCGATGCTAAGACACATGCAACATTTCACCCTCTTAAACACTGGGAAGAATATTATAATATTTTTGCACTAGATAAACAAATTTGTTTATCATCAACATGGTGAACATGATTGAGTGTATATTAGTATGAACTATGAACAAACTAGCGCATCCCGGTGGGCATTTTCTATATCTGTATGAACCTATTTGTAAAGCCGACTAAGAATAAGATGGTCTTAGTCGACTGAGACATAGACATGTCCTATTTTAGTACTTCATCCATTCCGAATTATGAAATGTTCCAACTTTTTCCTATATCAGATGTGTATAGACATGTTTTAAGTATCTATTCGGTCTTTTCAGTTCATATGTAGTCCACGTTGACGTTGACATATCCAAAACACTTTGTTGACAGGAGAGAGTACATCTCTATTTTTTCTATGTTGAGCCCACATGCACAATTATGTCCCTAAATCTTGTATGCGTCTGAAGAATGGTTTAACTTATGAGTAAGAAGTGGCAGTAGCAGCGAATCTCAAGGTTGTGCAGTACATTTTTTAGGTGTAAACTGTAGGAAAAAAAGATTTTGGCCTACCTATATTCCTTTGTCTTATAGTCGGTGCCATTCACAATGGAATTTGAGGCAAGAGAGTGAGACCTACGTACTTATAGTGCTAATTTCAGGTTTGTAAACACATAAGCTTCCAAGTTTGTACAAACTCATTCCAAAATAAAGTCCACGGAAAAACATTAACGATCTTCCTTGGCTAATGGACTGTAATTGTGATGTGCCAGGACACACATGTACTCCCTCCGTTTTTTAATATAAGATGTTTTAGCTAGCTCACATGTTGGCTAGGTGCAAACCCAAATAAATGCACATACACATTAAAACATATCCACATACATCTAGATACATGTGAATGTGGACAAAACCTAAAACATCTTATATTTATAAACAGAGGGAGTATGAGTTATGTGAAATAATTAAGTACACAATGTAGTCATGTAGGTTCATTTTCATTAGAAGTGTAATCAAACAGTATACCTAGTAACTTAGGTCTTGTACCCGGGTGATATTACTGGTATATTAATTAATACCGTATTCCAATACTATTTTTTTCTTAAGTATTTGGTTAAGTGCACCTCGGGTATGTATAAGTTTCTTAAGTACAAATTCCATCAAGTAGTCATTTCAGGTCAACAATAATTTCATACTAGTAAGCAATTCCATGGTCAACGGTTCCACAAAAAGATGTCATGACTCATGAACAATAACTAGTACTATTATTTGGATCTAGCGAAGGACACAAACTCAACATAAACATATCAGAGCTTTCCCGGAGCACCCTAATGTTAATACGTACAGGCACATGGCAATTACAAGAGAGAATCATTCAAATTACGGGCTGAATACACACTGAAAATAACTGAAGGGAACACGTATAGGCCGAGTAACTGACCAAAGCATGTAACTCGTACAACTAATGGCATCACAAAGACGGAATAATGAAAACCCTAGCCGCCTCCGGGTCGCTCCCAGGCGACCCCGAGGCGTCCGCGCCGCCGCCGCCACAAAGCCGCCCCCCACGCCGTCCCTGCCCCCGCCGCTGCTGGAGGAGGCCGTCCCACGGCGGACGGCGGCGGCGGGGAGCCTCCCACGGTCGGTTCTCCCCCAATATCCAAATCCCCATCCTTTTTCGCCCCGTTCCCCTGTGGCTGCCGTGCCGGCGCCGCCCCGTCGCGGCCTGCGGAGAGGCCCTGCTGATGCGTGTCTCTGCCTCCTGGTGCTCAGCCGCTGCTTCTCCTTGGAGCGCGGCTGCGCTCATGGCTTCGGCGGCGCCCCCTTGCCGACGCGCAGCCCCGCTCCAACCCGTGGCCCTGCTGCTCCCCGTTGAGCGCGGCCCGACCTGGTGTTGAGCGTCCCGGTGGTCCGGCCGTCGATCCCGGCCCCGGATGCGTTGGGCGTGTGCGGCGGCGGACCCCCTCCGGCGACGTGGAGGTCCATGGTGAGGAGCATCATGGTGATGCCCCTTTCCCCCGATGGTGCGGCTGCTCGGTGCAGCGGCTCCTGGCTGAAGACCTCCATGGCGCTTTCCGGCGGGTTCGCATCTCCGGCTTTGGCGTTCTCCCCCGTCTTCGGTTCTTGAGGTTTCGCCCTCTTCGGAACCGTGCCTTGGACGGGTGGATGGTGGTGTGGTGTGTGGAACCGGGGGAAACCCTTGGCCGGCGGCCACGACATCGTCGACGCTCTGGCGCTGGATCCCTCCTCGGAGGCTTTGTTGAGGTTCCCTCCCCATCACCAGCCCCCCTATTTGGGTGAAAACCCAGTTCTCCTTTTTGGGCAGCGGCGGCGTTCCTACGTCGTTCCCTCCGTGGAGGCGCTGCCCGGGGATGTCGGGGGTGATGCGGCCTTCTTGGGGCCGGCGGCGTGTGTTTCTCTTCTCGGCGGGTCTTCACGTGGCCTCGGTCACCTGGATGTGCTTGCCCAAGACTCTCCTTTGGTTGCTGTTGCGGTGTGGAAGTTTCGTGCTTTTGGTGGCGTCTCGGCTCAACTTTGCTCAACGATGACTCAATGTGTGTCTCCCCCACCTGCTGCTTCTCGACCATCCTGGCGGAGCTCCCTAGCTAGGTTTGTGCTAGGTGCTAGGCTTGACACTCTCCGATGATGATGGTGGTGCTCCTCAGTTGTGCTGTGGGGTTCGAGTCGCACGCCGGTGCGTGTGCGTGGGGCTGATTGAAGACTCTTGGCATTGCTGATCTCTCGACTGCACCCCCACCTCTTGTGTCTCTTGGCGGCTCTTGCTTTTCCTTTTCTAGTGGTCTTTTTTCTTGTATTTTCTTTGTTCTCTCTCCCATGTATCCCCCTGTAAAACTGTTATTCTGTTGTAAGAACATGGCCCGTCAGGCTACTTTCGGAAATATAACAACCGGTGGGGAGCAATCCCCCCCCCCCCCGGCATTCTCGAAAAAAAACAAAGACGGAATAATAGCTCTTGGCAGTGAGTTGATCACACACACAAGCTAGTGTTCAGGGAGCGGGCTTTCCTGCCGGGAGCATGAAGCTTCAGTGACAGAGCTTGAAGCTTGAGTCACAATAATATGGCATTCATTTGCTTCGGCGATTTCCGGAGGCACAGGTACTTGTTGAAATATAGCAGCTTGAAGAATATCTTGTGGGGTGCCTTGTAGGGTAAAAGCACTCATTTGGGGATTTTCAGACAAATGATGAGGAGGGGATATAGTTACCAAATGATGAGCCAGGGAAGTGGCAGCTCCTTCAACACTTGCTGAATCTTTCTCAATTCCTTGGTGACTCGCAGAAGTATTTTCTGCATGTGGATGGTGGCTAGGAGGAGTACTCGGTTGATCCCTCTGCAGGATTCCAGCGTGGGAGAGCAATGCCCACAGGTGGGTGATGAACTCGCCGCCCCGTGTGAGCTGATCGATGTGCTCGTTGACATCATCTGATGGCGCGATGTAGAGCAACATCTCGGACCAGAAATCAGCTAGTACCTTCCAACGCCTGGTAACATCTTCTATCTCCTCAAGCTGCTTCCCCAGCTTGGCGCCGCTCTGGAAGATGGTAGCCTCTGATTGTTCTAGTCCATAGTTCCTCAACGCTGCATACTTAGCCCTCCTCCTCATAGACGGCAGCAGAAACCTCTTGGCTTCTAATGCGACGACATCGAACACAGAGCTTGTATCATAGTGGTGCCCAGGAAGAAGCTTTGGCGCATGGACCACCAAGTACGCACAGTATTTCGACAGTTTCGTCGCGACGCCAAGATGGATCTTGAGCTGTGCTCCCTCGTCTGGGTAAGAAGGGCCATACCTAGTTGTTCCCATCTCACAGTACCATGTCGCAATGTGCCAAGTCATGATGATGCAACTCGTGTCTGACGCCGAGTGCACCGCCCGTGTACAAGCCCATGAAAGCTCTCCTGCTTCATTGGACACTAGTGATGATTTCCCGTTCGTCAGTTCACCATTAGTACGCTTGAGGGAGTAAACAAGCGCCTTCTTTACTTGTGCAGATATCTCTACAGGTTTTCCATGTTTCCGACGGACCCTTCGTAAATGCATGTTTGTCGGATGGAGGGTACCCTGTTGGTGTCCGGGAGCGGCATCATGACACCTCAGCTTGTCACAGAATGTAGGCTTGTAATCAAAGTAAGGAGTACTGCCCAAGCTTGTGCTGCCAATAGTGTTTGTTTAGTGCACAGTGTACACCAATTTTGGCAAGAAGCTCATTCAATCTTGTAATCATGCAGCACCAGAACTTTATCAAAAAATTGTGGCACCAACAGCTTCCCCTTGTGTTCCATCTTGCTTGTTCTCTGAGATACCCACAGACAAAGGATACTCTGCTCCAAATGCTAGTCCAGTAAAGTAGCAGCTCTAGCAATTCAAGAAAAGCAGCGGATGCAAGTACGACTAAGCTGGTAACCCTCTCGGTATTAGTATTCTCCTTGCCTTCTTGTGTCCTGACTGTTAATACTATTGTAAACGATAGGAAGATGACTGACAGTAAGGATAAAATTGTTGCCGCCCTTGATCCGTAATAAATGACAGCAGACCTAGTGAAGAAGAAATCATACATGAAGGCTAACTCGGTCTCAATCACCCTGAAAACCCGATTGCAGTCAGTGTCACTTTCCTCATTCTCCAATAGCAACCCCTTGAGGACGAAATCATGTGACCTTTCTACGAATTCACCAGAGGTAAATCCAAAGAAGCGCCTTCTCAGCAGGTGAAACAAAGAGAAAGAAATGCATGTATCCTTAAGCTCTTGGCCTAGTGACATGCTATTGCACAGCCATATCTTCTCTATGTCAATAAATTCATCAGAATATCCTGTGAATTGTGCTGCATAAGATGGAGCATCCAACTTGGATTTGTTGAGGGGCCAGTCGACCAGGTAATGACAACCTTCCATTGTGGTCGGAACAAATTCACCCTTGGTGTGCGATCTCAAGCAGAAAGCTGTCTTCGATGCACCTCCTGCACCTGACGTCCCTCAACCTGCTCCTCGCCCAAATTGGATCCCTCCGCCACATGGCTGGACAAAGGTTAACACCGATGGCTCCTTCCGCGAGCCGGCCATGACTGGCGGCACCGGGGCGGTGATCAGAAACGAGAATGGCAGAGTTTTGTTGGCTGCGCACTACTCTATTCCGCGCTGCCGTGGTGCTGAAGTGGCTGAGGTTAAAGCCCTGATCCTCGGTCTCAGACTGGCATCCTCTGAAGGCTATGACAAAATCATACTGGAAACTGACTGCAATACTGCCGCTACTGCCCTTCGTTCTGAAGAAACCAACAGATCCCCTCTTTGCTTCGATTATGATGAAGCTAAAAGACTGATCAGAACCTTCCAGGAGTGCTCTATTGTCTCTGCTCGCAGAGAGTGCAATACGGTTGCTGATGGACTCGCGAAGCTCTCACACTCCGTCGATGACAGAATCTGGCGTGGAGAGCTGCCCCCCCCCCCCCCCCCCCCCGACATCAGAACCCTGGCTTCAGAAGACCTGGATGACGGCATGCTGCAGTAGTCTAGCCTTGTAAATCTCAAAACAAAAAAAATCACCCTTGGTGTGCTCGTCATACATGTAAATATGTAATCGGCAACCATCTTATTCAAATTCCATGAGCTACTTGACAGCACACATTGTGCTTGTATTAAGTTTAATTTATAAGTACCAAAAAGGTACAAATAGACAACAACAAAACTTAAGTAAGAATTATCAGCTCCGTTTAGGGTTCTCAAAATCACCATCTCATTTGCGTAATAGAGAAACCACCGGTAATGGAACCTTGTTACTTGTTTGATGTCATCGAGTCTATAGCTTGTGTCGGTACAGCAATGAAGGATGAAGAGACTTACGGCCCAAATGAGGTACATTTTGCTCTCCCCGTAGAGTGAGATTGCATTGAACCAAGAGTGTATGCTCCCAGTGGGAAGGCCAAAGTGTGCGCGAACAAGAGACCTTTTTGGATGAACCAGCTTGTGGAACGGCGACGCTGGGACCCTAGGATGCCAACGAATAGGTACGCCACACAAGTGAGTAATACAAGCATCTCCGTATGGATGATTCGTGCCCTTGAGCTCTCCAACAACACACTGACATAACCGAGACTTAAGATATTATTATCAAGACGAGACTCATTCTTCAACAGCAGGCAGGTAGCATTAACCTTTAAGGAGTAAATCAATTGTAAAGAAATCAGATCGAGACATCGAGTAATAAAAAAAATCAAAATTCATACATATAATAAAAAGTAAAGAAGAAAAAAAAAGTCTAAATCTGCGTCCCAACAAAGATCCCCTTATACAGGGGAAAAAGTGAATGGCGAAGAAGAGAAAAAGATACCCTGCCGCTAACTTTCATCCGAGGTAGAAGACAAGTCTATGTTTCAGCATTTACGATCATGTTTATTTGGTTTCATTGGTGAGGCACTATATCTACGACAACTATTGCAGAAGATATTGCCACTAATGTTTTGATATTAAAAGTACATAACATACCAAATACACTCTTAATTCAGGAAAAGTAAAATTCAAAGGAAACTAAGAAACTCTTGTAATTTAGATATACAACTAACTGAAGCTTAAACTAACTACCACAGGTCAATTTCGCTATGGGGTCACCCCGCCCTCAGCTCAACTATTAGACTTTCAAAGAAGCACTACAATCAGTCAAAAAAACATCCGCCATAACGCCACATTATTAGACTTTTTTACACCTGGCCACAATCAAATATGACTTGCTGGATTTTTGAGAAAAAAAATATGACTTGTTGTTTTGGCCCATGTCCACTTACGGGATATAGCATTAGCTATGACTAATTTTGTGCCAAGACAAATACTGGCGATAGCTAAAATAGCGGTTTTCCGTAGCTTGGCTTTTAGACACCGTAAAACCTATATCGCCACATAGCTTTTTTTATCAAGAGTATAATTCATGGACTCAAAACGTCGTATCAAGTCGATACAAACATCAAGAGTTCACAAATGTAGCCAAATAGTGAGGATGTAAAATGCTTGATATATAAGATAAAACAGTGGTACATAGGCCCGATCTGATGACTAAATTGTCATCCATGGTAGGTAAAAACCTCTTTTATGGCTCGTGCCGCTTAGATCACTATTTAAAACATTGATCCTTTCCGTTCATTGGGAGAGCCTATAAAATTAGAGAAAGACCAAACAACCCACCAAATTTTAACTCGACCATAAACAAAATATAGAAGAAACCAAAAAATTTATTTTCCTAGAAGATTGGAAGAAACTTAAGTTGATTTTCTTCAAAACAAAGAGAGGCATAAGCTTGCTCTTATTTTAAGATGCGTACCGTAGCTGCCATTAGCTTTACCAATCTCCTTACACTTGAGCCTTCTTTTTTCTCAACAGACAACAGGTCTCTCGTCCTACAGAACGGCCCACTTGCCGCTCTACAAGTCTAACTAGACGGTGCGACTGGTGCGTAGACAGAATCCAAGAGCAAGAAGACATACGGAGCGATTGATAACTAACTGCCGATCGAAGTAAACACTGGTAGCCCTTGCGAAGTCGCTCTGTCCACAATTTTGCATTGATCTGCGGGTGCCACAATTTTGCATGGCCAGGAATCCACGTTTATCTTTATAAAAAAAAGGAATCCACGTTTATCCATAAGGTTCATATATGAGGCTAACTGGGTGCATGCCAAAATTTCTTTCGTGAGGAGCCAAAGTGACTGGTAAGTGCTGTTCTTTGCTATTCCTAGTTACCAACGGGCGTGTTTGTTAGCCTGCACCGAGCCACTAGAGTTAAATCACCCACTATAGATGCAGTTTCCGTATGTTTTTGGGTTGTCTGCAAGAGGGGTCCGGCCAGGCTCTTGTAACATTCCCAGTCTTTCTTGGTTGTAAATAGGGGTTTCAATGTGCATTACGATCATTACATGTAATCATCTGCAAAACTTGATGAGGGGAGTTTTAAACCTCGGAAAATATTCTAAAATGTACCCAGAAAACGTAAATGTCCTTATAAAATCCTGACATATTTATGAAAATGCTCTAGTAATTAAATGTGAGGAGCATCCCTGAATTTTTCTTCAAGAATTTTGAATGGCCACAACTTTGAATTTGAATTTTGAACCTTAACAACAAATAAATGCTAGATTAAAGATCTATAGAATTGATGGGTTTGTATTGGCGTAAATATCTTTAGATTTAAACATAGTCTTCCAATACGATTAGAAAACTACTTTAATTATTTTATATTTTTTAGATGAATAAAACACATACTTGTAGTTCAAACCTCAAATTTAAATCAAATTGAAGTTTGTATTATCAGAGTGGAAAATATCAACTAAAGTGACCTTGTAAATATTTTATTTGGATATGGAATAATCAACGAAAGCCTCATAAACAATTTAAATAGTTTGGACTCAATTTGAACCCTCAATCAATTCAAAAATTCAAAAAATTGTTTGAATTTTAAATTTAAAACATAAATAAAAAGAAAGAATAAAAGAAACCAACTTTCCTATGTGGGCCTAAGCCTGCCCAGTGGAAGCCCGGCCGCAGCCCAGCCTTCCTCTCTTCCGCTTCTACGTGGGCCCCACGTCCACCTCATCTCCTCTTCCACATGTGCTACCAATTTACGGTCCAAAGAGCCTACCGGTCAGGTCTACTGCCAAAACATGACAACCGAGATTTTGCACAATCTTTGACAACTCGTCGGAATAGTGGTAATTTGCTAGAGAAAAAACAAATATGTTTGTTTTCTGTCAAAATAGGGACAAACTATGTAGTCTTACAATATTTGGTTACTCCTAAAAGGAAAGAGAAAAAGATTTGCTTACTGATTCGTGTGTGCTTCAAGTCAATCACTATGATCGTGAAAAAGGAAGAAGGCAATCACCAGGGCAGTTATACATAGAAACAAGTGCTTCAGCTCTCAAAACTGCAAATGCCAAATTTTATTCAAGTGCACTAATTCACTGTTCAGCACAAACACACACCCAAGGAGCAATACCAGCACACCTGCGCCAGACAAAGATGCAGGACCTATAGCTAATACCATAAGCATGACGACTAGCGAAGAGCAACAATGGCTTACTCCCTCTGTTCCACAATGTAGGCCTTTTTAACAAAGGGAGTATTACAAAAGGAGCGCTGCTACTACAGGTTCACTTGAGGTTCTTGTTAAACCAGTGAGTCATGTCCGCTAGGGCTTCCTCAGCGTTCTTCACAGCAGCTGCGTCGTTGCTGGCGTATCTGACAGTCCATCCGTGAGAAACCCCAGGGAAAATCTTGACAAAGTAACCAATCTGCAGGCCCAAAAGTAACATTAGGACAAAATATTTGACCTCCAGTTACAGACGATCTCCTACCGATAACATGTCTCCAGTTTATTGACAGTCTACTGTACTTTCTGTCTTTTTCTCAACATATTACGTCTTTTCCGTTTACATCATTATAATTTTGACACTTTTCTGGTGAAATTGTTGAATATAATACCTTCTTACAGGAAACAAAATGTTTAGATGGGTAATAGTACTTGCTTATCTATCTACAATGTTAAGTCCAGGGGGACTTCCAGGGGTAAAGGCTGGATGCTCTTAATTACAAAATGGTCACTAATGTCAAAAGGCTGATTACCTAATTTGTGATGAAAGTAGAAACACGTAATGCCAGAACAATCAAACAGTACTCTTATGAGATATACTGTTTGGCACTGGTGCAGTTTCCAATTTGACAACTTAGCCTAGTTATATCACATATTCTATACCTTGTACATCATGGTTGACTTGAAGATCAGGGCTCGAAATGAGAACTTACCCCTGAGTTAGAGGATAGAACCTGCTCGAACTGCTTGACCAATTCTGGTGGCGACATTATGTCAGTTTCAGCTCCAAGTATAGCCATTGGGCATTTCACCTCTGAAATATAGCATATATCGTAGTGTAAGAATTTTAAGCTTTACAAATGGAATGTTAAGTTTTTTATCTGCGATTCTCAAGGAAGATATTTACCTCTCATATCATCAACAGTAACAAAAGAAGGGTGCGACATAACAGCTGCCTGGATCTCATTAGCTTTCGCTAACTCTGCAACTACCTTTGCTGATATGTAGAGAGAAGAAGCGTAATGTTTAACAGGCTAAACCTTGGAATTTAGGTTCAGATGTGAAAAAACACAACAGCGCTTACCACCCCAGCAATAACCTGCAGCCCCAACAACAGACACTCCTTGTTCCTTTAGAGCAGCAATAACTGGTTTTGCCTCTTCAAATCCCTTCTCCTGTATAAAGGAAAATATTTATTACTACCTCCGTTCCATAATTCTTGTCGTGGTTTTAGTTCAAAGAACTATCCTTGTCACAAGACTTTCAACACAAAGTAACATCAGAAATAGCACTCAGCACTTTGGCAAAAGTAAAAAAAAAAAGGTGGGACTGGAGGGGGGTGGGGGGCTCGACCCTGATTTCTTTCTTAGGAGGTGAGGAGACTCGGAACCTGGATCAGCTAAGTGGGGCGTCCCCACTCTATCCTTCAGGCTCAACGGAGCTTCACTACTCTAGTGGAAGAGAAGGAGTACAAACAAACAAACAGGTAATATCCTACGTGTTCTTACAAAGTTGTCTCATGCTGCCCACCTAAATGTTGTTGGGTTTGTATCAACTTGTTTTATAATCACTTCCTCACCCCTGGTTACTCTAGTTAACACAATCTGAATCGAAATACTAAGGCGATCAATGTCATGCGACAGAAACTGTTACAATATCAAAACATAAACCTGAAACATAAACTGTGACCTGAACATTAACAAAAGGAACAAGGTTTCAAGAAAAACAAACCGGGGCATGCTCCTTTATCCACACTTGTATTGGTCTATCAGCATCTCCAGGCACGTATGGATCCCCATGTATGAAATCTGGCACCACAACAAAGTATCCAGACGAAGCAACTTTATCGGCTATATTCCTTCATGAGATAGGTGATTACATCAGAACTCATTCATAGCTGTCATTTAGTGATTGTGATAAACTAGTACTTCGAACTTCAAACAGCCCCTGATGGGTGTTTTTGCCTTAAAAAGGGCACTTCAAACATCGCATAGGCCACCATAGAAGGAAATTCCACTAACATAACTATTCAAAACTTAACAAGAGCGTGTTCAGATCTTAACCCAAAATTTTGTTAGCAACATTTTAATAATCCCTTTGCCCAAAGTATGTGGGGAACAATATGCATTGGCTGCTGTGCGCATATCCTTTATCTTTCTGGGGAGGATGGATTTTCTCGGAGCAAAGAACTATTAGATGATGGAGGCTAATGACCAAATAGCCCGACGACTTGGCAACAGCTGCAGGGCAAAAAAGCAAATACCGTCACAAGTCACTACAACGGCATGCTGATTTCACTAGTGACGGATGCTGCAACCCCCGAATCAGCAAACCGCCTCCGTCTACTGACTACAGAGACCTAGCTCGTTACTTAATCAACAGATAACGGCGCAAAATCAAAACCATGACAGTAAAAAAAGAATGTATACCTTAGTTTGGGCGCTTCAAACCCTGCAAGCAGAAGACGGGAAGACCGGAAGAGCCGTTATTATCCACGGCACAGGAACTTAGATATGAACAGAAAAGAGTTCTGGTCGAGGGGTTGAACCGTAGACATCGGAGATGAGAACGACGGCGGCCTTGGAGTCTTGGGCGCCGGCGACGTAGGCCCTGATCCCGCCGAAGCTGTCGACGACCTTGCCCTCCCCGGATGCGGGGCTCAGTTCCGGTGGGTTCGCGCAGCACTGCGGGCTAGCCATCCTGCTTAGATTGGTGGGGTGTAGACGTGTAGTGGTGCTTGGCCGCTTGGGAGGTGGGATTGGAAACCAGCCGGCGGAGGAGGAGAGGACACGGCGACAGCAACGAAGCGACACGGAGTTTTTTTACTTTTTGATGACAGATGGTTTTGTATACTGCTCCCTCCTCCCTGCAGTATAGGGTACCGTAGAAACTTTTTTTTTGTTTTGACATATGGTACCGTAGAAACCCTTGAAGGACAGCATGGCGGGGAAAATATGTAGTGATCCCGACCTTTTACATGCTTCCATGCTCCCATTTCGAAAAAATATATTTTACTAGTAGTTGTTTCAAAAAATTCTAGAAAGAAGTGTGAATGTACACACGGAATGGGTCTTTTTGTGACACTATTCATGCTATATTTTTCTTTTTTGTTTCTCAATGTCTTTTTAAATTTGGATCTGAAATTTTTGGAGGCCGTAGACATATTCTGTGTGAACGTTCACACTATTTTCTAGAATTTTTTGAAACAACTAAATTTGTTTTTTCTTTCAAAATGGGATCATGCGAGCATAGAAAGGGTTGGGATCACTAAATATTCTCCCCAGGATGGCAGACGCATGATGGCGAGCAGTTTTGAATATGTTCTGAATATGTTCGCTTCTAAGGAGGGTCGACACTTTTGAGTCCTCATTTTTGCGGATGGAGGCCCTGCACTGGGTGACTTCACGGTGCCGCTCAAAGATAACACGGAATATGTAAAACCAGTGCTTCTCGGTCTTTTGGGCTCCGTCGTGATCTTGTAATTCTCGTTTTCCATACGAAATGTCATGGCAAAAATCTTAAATCCACTTGATGTTTATTAAAAGTTAAAAATACAAAAAACATGATTTACTCTCTTATAGAGATATGCACCAAAATAACGGACTTTTGTGATAAATCCCGTAAATCATTAACACCAATCGTATAAACTAATCATATTATGTAAATAAGATATATTAAGGCATAATAATTGTCGATATGTTTTTGATAGCATGAGTAAAGTCGAAGACAGTAAGGACATTGCGCGTTATTATTTACCGAGAACGAACACACTTTGCTCCTTCGAGATGAGAATGAGGAGGATCTTATTCACCCGATTAGCAACCATTTTAGATGTAGGCTTATATAACAAATTGCAGAGACAGGTCGGTCAAACCTGTGTGAGATTTCAAGAGAGTTAACTTTCGGTACTAGAACAAAATCTCCGTCATTCAAATCCACCGGGTTGTCCCTTCACGTTAGAAAATTCCTCACCGCAAAAAAACCTCAGACTTGATCATAGCACAGTGCCATTGATATAACATGTCCGGCAGCCAATCTGGTCCAGGGGGTTTTGCTGGGCCCATCTGTAATAGGGCCAATTCAATACTCTGATTCAGTCATCTCCCTTAAGACGAAGTTGCATATACGATCAAGAATTTTATCCATACATGTAGCACCTTGAGAGGGGTATAATTTGTTGCATAAATACCTAGCTAACTCGTGATGGCCTCATCCGTCGTAGGTCCGGTCCAATAAAGATTTGGACTCGGAGTTAATAAAAGTAAATATAATTTATATTGAACTTTTATATTCGATGGGTCTTATTTTAGTATGTTATAGTATTACAAGTATAATTTTTTTGTTTGTTCGCATAGTTTAACCACATAACTGGCAATATTACTAAATATTACTTGGTGTCTTGTTGGTTTGTAGTGAGTTCATCAAAGATATTAAATTATGTTTAATAACAAAGTGTGTTCTAGAACTAGTTTTCTTTAATGCATAATCTATATAATTTACAAATATTTATTATGAAGATCCATAAAGAGTACGGTATAACAAATGTCTCAATAGCAGTTTCTGGTCTATGATTATCTTTATAAAAACTTGTAGAGTATAAACTGAACCAATGATACTACTTTTTCATAGTTTATTTTTTTAACAAGTCAAAATTTAACAAGGTGTGCATGTTTTATGCTTGGTATTGAAAAAATATTGGTTAGAGTAATCACCAACGAAAAAACTAGTGTGGATTCTTGTATGTTTGCGCATGTAAACTATTATTTGATATGCTCTTACGCATTGTTCTTGTTATCATCTGATGTACACAAATCTCTCACGAGTTTATAAAATGAAAATTTGTTGCGTGAAATTAAACATGAAAATCTACTTACGTAGATTTTCGAAAAACCTGCAGGATTAACCGGAAAGAGAATAGCATGGTATTTAAACCAGTTATCGCCGATGATCTTACGTCCCAAGAGGCCTTTTCGTCTGTATTTTCTTTCGAAAATTAACCATTTTATTATGTTAAGATACTCGCTCCGTCCCGAAATGTAAGACATGTGATGTTTCACCATCTTTAATTCACGTCACTAGTAATACCAAAGATTATGGATTGAGCATGTATATATCATTGCATTTTTCTTGTGGATTACTTTTTTCATATGTACTTACTATTTTTCGATAAATTATAAATGAAAATCAAAGTCAAAATTGTGCGTTTGTTGACCAATAAAAGTAATTCATGTGTTTGATTTTTTTACATATGAGAACTAAATAATAGCATAGTGATTACTATATTACATTTTGGACCCTTCTCTTCTCGGAGACTGGGCGGCCCTCCTTCTTGCCCAGCCAATGGCCCGACCCTAATCTGTCGTACCTCCACTGAGACGCTCTGTTATGCAAATACTCAGTATTTCGACCCCTGCTTACGGCCACTCTCGGCGGGACCTCTGTCTACACATAATATGTTCCATCTAGTGTAGCTTTTTCTTCAGTAGCTCGGACTTCCAGTGAAGAACCTGAGACGTGATTGGATTTTTGCCTCATCAAGAGCTGACCCAAAAGCGTCGAAGCTCCATCTCTTCATGTGCCCCGAGACCTCCTTCAAGCGGGACCTCAGACCAGGTATATCGTGGCCATGAACATCACTTTCCGCTCAAGCATTTGCAGAGTTTGGAGTTCATTCGCGAAATAGGCTTTCGCCTCGCTTTATAAATAAAGCCCAATGGCGAACTAATACATGGTGATGAGATCTTTTACAAAGAGATCAAAGATAAACCAAAAGTATAGGAGAACCAAACTTTCCACCTATGGCATTGAACCAAAAACGAAAGTAACCGGAGCTCCACGACAATGCCCCAAAGAGGGTAACGACGTCTCACATCGCCAATGTCGAGACCACAGTCCAAGGTTTTCACGCGGAGCCCTAATACGAGGAGGGTAGCCACAACAACGCCCCCAAGAGGATAACGACACTCGCAAGCATCGCCGTCGTTGGCGCCGGAGCGCTAGGCTTTCGCCTGGAAAAACCTTCTCCCCACACCCAACATTTCGAACCGCCCACCACCACCGTCAGGCTTCCAGAACACGATCTTGGAGTTGAATTTGTTGAAACGCCGCCAACCCCAGGAGCTCCCGCCACCCTCTTCTCGCCATCCACATGGCCAAAAAGCAATGTCACCAGCACTGCCACGTCGCTCGCTACAGAGACACCGTGCAGTCCACCTTCCGAGGCCGCAACCTCGGCGTCGAGGATCGCTAGCCCACGGTGCAGCCGACCACAACCACGAACAGACTACCGGAACGAACAGGAAAGCAGGGACAACAAACCTGCCCTTAGACAGTGAGGTAAGACGAGCAGGACGCACCAGCCTATCGAACATGCAGAGCCCAAAACAGTGCTGCTAGGCGGCTACCGGATCTAGACCCGACTGGTCCGGATCCAGCGTCCCAACCAATGGTCAGGGGATGGGATCCCAAGATGGAAGCCCCTGAAACCAGTCGACCCACGGGCCCAGCCAACCCGATCCAGGCCCAATGGGCGCAGATCTGGGCCAAGGCCGGGAGTCGCCATCGCTGTCCAGCGCCACCAGCAGACGTCCAAGAACCGTGCCATCCATGTCCTCGCCGTCGCAGGTGCCAGTGAGCCGCGCCGCCGCCGGCCAGTATCGGGCGGGTAGACTTGATCCATCACCGCCGCCATGGGCTGCAACAGCCACAAGCACGGCCCCCCGTTGCCGCCTCCACATAAGTGAGGTCGCCCCTGGAGCAGCGCGCCGGCCGCCGCCACCCCAGGCCACGACAGCCTCCACCGAGATGCACCGCCGCCAAAGGAATAGCCGCCGCGTCGGCTCCTCGAGCCGGGGAAAAGAGGGCCTGCCGCCGCAGGCACCGCACGGGCTTTGCCCGGCGGCACGCGCCGGCAGCGGCCGGGAGGAGGGAAGGAAGGAGGCGGCGGGCTATGGTTTCCGTCCCGGCCGCCCGTGCGGGGCGACGCGTGACGGGAGGGAGAAATGCAATCCAGTTTGGAGTTCATTTGCTATTGCTTTTGAATATAGAGTTGAAAAAGGCAAATATTTGTTAAAAAAAATGTACGTTTGTGAAGTGACCTGAAACCGTGAACAGTAACTTGCCTTGACGTGCATTAGTACTCCTAGTCTTATCGTGACTCTTGATTACCTCTAGATTTCAATTAACATTCTAGAGTAGATTTTACAAGATCGGTTACAATTTCCAAATGGAAAAAAAGAAAAAACAATGTTTACTGCTTCATGCACGCTTGAAGCCAATCAGTATGATCGTTATTAAACAAAGAAAATCCCAATAACCAGGGCAGTTATACAGACACAAGCGTAACAGCGCAGAAAACTGCAAACATCAAATTTTATTTCAGTGCTAAATAGTTCAGTGTTCAGCACAAACAGTCCCCCAAAACGAGTAATCACATAAATACCAATACCAGGACGCCTGCGCCAGACAAAGATGCAAGCCCAAACCCTACCATAAACCTAGGATTCTTGCATGATGACTGGTGAAGAGTGAAAATGGTTTATTACAAATTGAGGGCTACTACTTCAGGTTCACTTGAGGTTCTTGTTAAACCAGTCAGTCAGGTCCGCCAGGGCTTCCTCAGCGCTTTTCACAGCAGCTGCATCGTCGCTGTTGTATCTGACACTCCATCCATGGGAAACCCCAGGGAAAATCTTGACAAAGTAGCCAATCTGTAGGCCCAAGATATAATATTAGGAAGAAAGATTTTGAGCTCCAGTTCCAAACGATCTCAAACCGATAATATATCTCCAGTTATCGACATTCTACTGTACTTGCTGACTTTTCCATCAAAATATTACGCCTTTTTCTGTTTTACATCATTATAATTTGACACTTTGGTGAATTGATGAATATAATGTAAAAATAGCTTTACTAGTTCCTACTTAGAAGACACAAAATATTTAGATTGACAAAAATACTTGCTTATAAATCTAGAACATCAAGTGCAGGGGCTCAAATTAAACTACTGACTTCCAGGCGACTAAGGCTGGATGCTCTTAATTACAACATGACTGATAGCTCCTCTAACGTCAAAAAGCTGATTAACTAATTTGCGATGAAAACGGAAACAAGTAAGGCCAGAACAATCAAACAGTACTCTGGTCAGATACTTTTTGGCACTGGGGCAGTTTCAAATTTGATCATTGATGACTTAGTTTACACATATTCTATACCTTGAGTGCATCATGGTTGACTGGCAGATCAGGGCTCGAAATGGGAACTTACCTCTGAGTTAGAGGATAGAACCTGCTCGAATTGCCTGATCAATTCTGGTGGGGATGTTCTGTCAGTTTCAGCTCCAAGTACAGCGATGGGGCATTTAACCTCTGAAATATAGCAAATGTCATAGAGGAAGAATTTGAAGCCTTACATATGGATCAATGTATGTGTGTATCAGGATTTTTCAAGGAAGAGATTTACCTTTGATATCGTCGACTGTAACAAAAGAAGGGTGACACATAACAGCTGCCTGGATCTCATTAGCTTTCGCTAACTCCGCTACTACCTTTGCTGATATGTGGAAAGAAGAAGCACAATGCTTAATAGGCCAAACCTTGGAATTTGGGTCAAGATGTGAAAAAACACAACAGTGCTTACCACCCCAGCAATAACCTGCAGCCCCAACACTAGACACTCCTTGTTCCTTTAGAGCAGCAATAACAGGTTTTGCCTCTTCAAATGCCTTGGCCTGTTTAAGGAAAAAAAACCATTACTTTCAGAGCGTAGTAACATCAGAAATAGCACTCATCACTTTCTTACCCTTGGTTACTCTAGTTAACACATTCTCAATCAAAATGCTAAGGCGAGCAATCTCATGTAAATTGTTAAGATATCAAAACATGTACCTTGCAAGAAGGTGACTTAAACATAACCAAAAGGAACAGGGTTTCTAGGAATCAGGAGACAACAAACCGGGGCATGCTCCTTTATCCACACTTGTATTGGTCTATCAGCGTCTTCAGGTACGTATGGATCCCCATGTAAGAAATCTGGCACCACAACAAAGTATCCAGACGAAGCAACTTTATCGGCTATATTCCTTCATGAAATAGGTAATTACATCAGAACCCAGTCATAGCTGCAACTTAGTTGTTGTGATAATAAACTAAAGTACTTCAAAATACATATAGATGGACCGCAAGAGATGTATACCTCAGTTTCGGCGCTTCAAAACCTGCAAACAGGAGACGAAAAGTGCTGTCAGAGAATCGGTACTATCCGAACTGTTGGGATATGAGAAGAAACGAGTTGTGATCGAGGTTGGGGGGGAAGCGAAATAGATCACCGAAGATGTCAGAGATGAGGACGACGGCGGCTTTGGAGTCTTGGGCGCCGGCGACGTAGGCCCTGATCCCGCCGAAGCTGTCGACGACCTTGCCCTCCCCGCCGGCGGGGCTCAGCGTCGGTGGGTTCGCGCAGCACTGCGGGCTAGCCATCCTGCTTAGGCTGGTGGGTAGGTAGTGCCGTAGTGGTAGGGAGTGCTTGGGAGGTGGGATTGGAAACCAGCTGACGGAGGAAGACGAGGAGAGGACCAGGCGACAGCAACGCAGCGACGCGACTTCAACGTGGGAAGAACGAATGGACAGGTCGGGAGTTGTTTGGAATCTGTTCTCTTCCGAGTGCTCGGGAGAAGGCTCCAGAGTTTTGCGCCTTTTGTCTTTGGGGGATGGAGACCCCGCACCGGGTGACCTCATTGCTGAGTGCTCACCCAAAACTGATTCCGTTTGATGATCTGTTTTACTCGTATTTGATTATTAGTACGGTGAAATGTGTTGGACAAAATATGTTGTTCTCTCCAATTCATATTAATTATCACTTCGTTTTGTTCCTCTTTCAATAAAAACTTCGTTGATCGACCCCGTTGCGCTCTCAAAAAATATATTAATTATCACTAAAACCGATATATGTGCAGCGAACAATTAATCTATACCTAATAATAAAGGCACTAAGGCTTCCGCCGTTTGATTTGGTAGGTCATCTAATTTACCCTTAAAGTTGTAATTAATTACTCACCTATGCCACCAGCATGTAAAATAATGGTTCGGCTGTCTGTATCGATTCGTGTCAATAGATTCCCGATCAAGCTCGTCCCTCTCTCGCAGCTTCCTGTGCAAATGCTCTCGTCGCCGCCCCGTCCAGCTCCTGTTGCGCCGAACCTCGGACAAATCGACCGCGTCGCAATGGGCCTCCGATGCGCCCCGGCAGTCTGTGCCTCCATCCTTAGTTTATTCGGGGTGAGCTCCATGGTGGAGTAGGCAAGCAGCCTCTCCATCTCCCAGGTCCACGTCTTTACACGGCCCGGTCAGCAGCTCCAGCCCTCCACAGCAGAAGTGGCGTAGGTGCGTGTGGATGCCCGCACCGGCGATGCTGCTTCTGGAGCTTTCTGGTCCGTCGTGGGGTACTGGGTCAGTATGGCGACGGAAAGCTGGATCCATGCTGGCGGGGAGCTCCATCGAGATCCATGGCAGCGGGAGCAGGACCGGAATTCGTGGCCGCGGGGAGCAGGGGTACCGTCGAGGGCTACTTCTCCATGAGAATAATATATCAATTCATTAGCTAGCCAGTTAGCTTTGTACATCGCAGGTTTTTTCGTCCAGAGCTTTCCATCTACGTCCGCAGGTCCTCACAAGAAGGTACTACGTGGCCATGAGCCTAATCAATAAATCATCAGCTAGCTAGCCGGCTTAGTACATCCCATAGAACAAAGGCTCATGATTCCATACACCCCCAAGGCGAAAGGTTATCCTGTGCAGAAAACACAAGGACGGCTGAGATTAAATCTTGGCTGTCCCAGATCAGGCTCAATTAATCCGGCTCAATCCGAGCTGAGCCACCCACGGCTCGAGCTGAGCTGAGAAATATAGAGCGGAGCCACCCATGTCGAGACCGGAAAAAAAATAAACAATGTGTTGCCTCCAGGACTTGAACCCAGGTCTCCCGGCCGCAACCAAGGGAGGACAACCATTGAACTACAGCCAAGTTTGTGTTACATGCAGAATCAGATCACATATAAACAGATAGGGCGACGTTAACTAAATTTCAGACTGGAAAAGTTCCAGGCTTCAGAATTCAGATTGCACGCGACAACGACGAAGATTGGTGACTTCGTGACACGCGCGTGTGTAGTGCTACTGGTGTGTGCGCCGGGGAGCTGGGTGCGGGAGGACGTATCCAGTGCAGTGCACGCGGTGCACCCACCTCCGGTTAACCACCAATTGTTTTAAAGAAAATCTAAAAACAATTAGGCATAATACAACTCATATCTAACATGTCAACAAATTTTCATATCAATATTCATAGCATAGATAAGAAAAACAAATAGACAAATACGATAATAAATAGTGGAAAATTAAAGTTGGGCTTTGAAATTGGCCCATTGTCACTATGATAACAAATTTGTCATTTTTTATGTTGATGTTGCGTTTCAAATTTAAACTTGAAATTTTGTGACGATATATACTACGTTAGACGTATTGCATATGGGTCCACATGTTGATCCAAGGGGTAATCGACGCACGTCAGACAGGTTTGGACCAATATACACCACATCTGGCCATCTTGACCCACCTATGTTAGGTTTTGTGATGTGGACCCATATCACCACCCCTAGCCATTTTGACCCGCCCATGTCGAGATCTGAATCCATGTGGGTCAACATATTCTGAAGTTGAAAGATGTAAACCTAGCGGGTTAGGAGTGGTGCATGTGGGTCCACATGTCCCAATGGTGGTAAGGGTAGACGGATATGGCCACATAAAAGTGTTGTATGTGGATCCACATGGCTCAGAAGTGGTAGATGTGTACCTACATAAGTACGAGTGTTGCATGTGGTTCCACATGATCAAAAGGTGGTAGAATAACCATCTACACTCACAACATGCAACCCTACCCCTTAGATGCGACAACATGCAACCCTAATAATTTTGATGGTCCCACAACATATAACATAGATAGGCGTGTTGCATATGGGTCCACATGTCGATCCAAGGGTAAACATCGCACGTTAGACAGATCTGAACCCATAGACACCACACTTTTTGGCCAATCCATATTGACCTACCTATGTCAGGTTTACAGATATGGACCCATATACATCACCCCTATCCATTTTGACCCACCCATGTAGGGGTTTAGAGATCTGGATCCATGTGGGTCTACATGTTCGGAAGCTGATAGATGTAAACCTAGCGGGTTTGGAGTGTTGCATGTGGGTCCATATGTCACAAGGGTTGTAAGGGTAGACCAATATGGCCATATAGAAATGTTGCATGTGGGTCCACATGGCACATAGGTGGTAGATGTGTATCTAGATGAGTAGGAGTGTTGCATGTGGGTCAACATGGCCCAGAGATGGTAGAATAACCATCAACACTCACAACATGCAACCTTACTCCATAGATGTGACAACATGCAACCCTAATGATTTTGCTGGTCCCACAACATACAACATAGATACACGTATTGCATATGGGTCCACATATTGATTCAAGGGGGAATCGATTGCACGTCAGACATGTCTAGCGAGAAGTGAGGCTCCATTTTAAGTACTCACATGCTTATATGGCCTACCCTTACACAGTCAATGAGAAAAGCTAATTGGTCTACCCATTTTGACGCTTTCCAAGGGGTAGACATAGTGCGATAAAAAGATCATCACAATTCATGAAGAATCTATGATATTATGCATCGAGATCGATCAAAAACTTGGATTTGATCCTAGTATTCACGTGTAGGTATAGAGTGAATTTGAGTAGACAATATCCAACCTCCAAATTCATAGATCTACCCAAAACAAATTTGTGTTAAATGTAGACCCAATGAACTCTCCTTAGCAGCTCAGTATATATACTGCCATGTTTGAACATGTGGACCCACATGTAACTCTTCTAGCCCACAACACTCATAGTCGCAACACTCCTAGCTATCTAGGTATATATCTATCACCTTTTGAGTATGTGAAATCACATGAAAACACTCCTATCGCGTCAGCTTGGTCTACCCTTAGCACCATTGGTACATGTGGACCCACACACGTCTACCCCTACCACCTTTGGGATATTTGGACCCACATTCAACACTCCTATCTAGCCCACTAGGTCTACCCTTACCACCTTCGGGACATGTGTGGATCCACATGCAACTCTCTTGCGGGATAGGTGTGCCCCTACAACCTTTGGATATATGTCGTCCCACCACAACACTCCTATCCATCTAGGTATAAATCTATCACCTTTTGGGCATGTGGACCCACATGAAAACACTCCTATCACTCCAGCTTGGTCTACCCTTAACACCCTTGGGAGATGTGGACCCACACACGTCTACCCTACCATCTATGGGACATGTGGATCCACATGCAACACTCCTATCTGGCACGCTAGGTCTATCCTTACCACCTTCGGGACATGTGTGGACCCACATTCAACTCTCCTTGCGAGATATATAGATCTGCCCCTACAACGTTTGGGATATATGTCACCCCACCACAACATTCCTAGCCATCTAGTTATACATCTATCACCTCTTGGGTGTGTGGACCCACATGAAAACACTCCTATCACGCCCACTTGGTCTACCCTTAGCACCCTTAGAACATGTGGACCCACACATGTTTACCCATGCCACCTTTGGGTCACGTGGACCCACATGCAACACTCGTATCTGACCCGCAAAGTCTACCCTTATCACTTTCGGGATATGTGTGGACTCACATACAGCTCTCCTCACGAGATAGGTTTGCATGCCCCTACAACCTTTTGGATATATGTCGTCCCATCACAACACTCATAGCCATCTAGGTATACATCTATCACCTTTTGGACATGTGGACCCACATGAAAACACTTCTATCACGCCAGTTGGTCTCCTCTTAGCACCTTAGGGACATGTGGACCCACAAACCTCTACCCCTACCATCTTTGGGACATGTGGACCCACATGCGACACTCCTATCCGACCCGCTAGGTCTACCGTTACCACCTTCGGACATGTGTGGACCCACATGCAACTCTTCTTGCGAGATAGGTCTTCCCCTACAACTTTTGGGATATATGTCATCCCACCGCAACACTCCTAGCCATCTAGGTATACATATATCACCTTTTGGTCATGTGGACCCACATGAAACACTACTATCATGCCCACTTGGTCTACCTTTAGCACCCTTGGGACATGTGGACCCACACACGTATACCACTGCCACCTTTGAGACATGTGGATCTAGATGCAACACTCCTATCTGACCCGCTAGGTCTACCCTTACCACCGTCAGGACATATGTGGACCCACATGCAACTCTCCTTACGAGATAGTTCTACACTTCAACCTTTTAGATATATGTCATCCCACCACAACACTCCTAGCCATCTAGGTATACATTTATCACCTTTTGGTCGTGTGGACCCACAGGAAAACACTCCTATCACGCCAGTTTCGTCTACCCTTAGCACACTTAGGACATGTGGACCCACACACGTCTACCCTTACCACCTTTGAGAATGTGGACCCACATGCAACACTCCTATCTGGACTGGTAGGTCTTCTCTTACCACCTTTGGGACATGTGTGGACCCACATGCAACTCTTCTTGCGAGATAGGTTTGCCCCTACAACGTTTGGGATATATGTCGTCCCACCGCAACACTTCTACCCATCTAGGTATACATCTATCACCTTTTTAGCATGTGTAACCACATGAAAAGACTCTTATCACGTCCGTTTGGTATACCCTTAGCACTATTGGGACACATCTGACCAAGAAAATGTCGGCGTCAAGTTTAACCAAGAACATTGTGCAGAGCCAACATCAAGCTTGGCAGAAATAAAAGTACATGTGCCTAATTTAGTCATACTATACTAGGAAAAAATAATAGGCCATTTCGAGTAGGTCGAAAAAATCACTTGCTATAATTATAAAAAAATTCATAAAAATTGGTTCATCTATATTTCATATTCATGTTGGTAATTTTCTAAAATTATTTTGAATGATTTGATGCTCAATTTCAGAGTCAAAGAACGGTTGAAATCTTTCTCGCTGCCGCGTACCGTCTGTAGTATGAACATAGTGTAGAAAACGGACCGGCAACCGAACCGATGAGAGTCTCGATTCATGGTTCACCGATTATAATGTCGGTTCACTTGCTGGTTTTCTATAAATAGAATAGTGCAGAATTATTAGTAGTCTGTGAGAAAATGCAATGTATTTAGTCTCTACGTGTACTTATATGACAGAAACCTGCCTTGCAACAGGTGGTTAACCCAGCCGCACTAAACCTCTTCTGGTAGGTCGCACGTTCGAATCCCGCTCGCTACAAATTATTTTTCGCTTGCATGTAGGATTTGCTGAGTTTGACCGCTCGGCTCAAAAATAGTCGGCTCGGCTTGATATTTCCGAGCCGACCTGAATTGGCTAAAAAAAACTGGACGGTACAGTTATGCGATTGTGAAAATTGGGGGTGTATGGAATCATGAGCCTAGAACAAATCGATCAGGTTCCAGTACGTGCGTCTCGGCTTGGCCGGCAAGCCCGGCATGAGCTCTCGCAGATCGTTCTCAATGACGTGTGGTCTTGGCAAAAAAACAAGTGGAGCCTGAGGCCAACACAGCCTTGCTCACCGGACTCCAATACTTTCATTGATTCAGCAGGTACAGGGTAAAGAAAAGAGTACCTCAATTATGTGGATTCTTTAAATAAGACAAGAGATTTATCATTTTTATTAAATGCAAGTGGAATTTTCTGATATGATTGTCAAGTTTTCGGTGTCGCATACCCATTCTCAAAATTCCAGGTCCGTCACTGTAAACACTCTCGTCAACTGTCATGTAACACGACAGTTGCGGGGACACACACACAGCCACCCTGGCTACCAAAAGTAGACCGCACACGACTAAAGACATAGAGGTTATGTACCACTGACGCCAGTGACTGTCGAACCCTATTTCAAATAGTTTAAAAAAAATAAACATATAGTTTTCCATGATTGTGAGCATGCATTATTTTATTTTTTTTAAACCGTTGCAACGCACGGGCACTTTTGCTAGTATGGATAGAAGGGAGTACCACATGTATAGAAAATAATTTATATTTTTTTCTACTTCTTAGTTTCTCCTATTCATATTAATTGTTGCTGAATCGGATATATCTATCTACGCCACCACATGTCTATGTATAAATATATCCGATTCAACAACAATTAAGAATGAATCTTTGAGAGGGCTATAGTGGGACACGAAAGTTATGAATTTGCTTTGACTACTAAATCATGCATGAATCGTCGGAACATCATGACTCATTTGACATGTGAGTTGCAAATAGGTACAACTCTCTAAATGTAAAGTCAGCAACAGTTCTAAATGCCACTTACTCTCGCTGCATCCGTCATCAGGACGATAGTCACAAGTTTTTTTTACTGTAACTATGTTTTCACTTTTCAGTAAGTGAAAGATCTGTATCCGGGTCTACATTCAAAGCTTCTGCCAATAGTACAAATTCGAGATGCGTTCATACCTATACACCTAATTTGACAAGGTTTTTTTTCTGTACAAATGCAAACGCTTACAAACACGAGCATACACTTGCCCTATGAACGCGCACACACACCCCTGCCCATATAAGCATATTCGAGAGACTGAGCCGGTGGGTCGTGTCTTGAGATAGACGAAGTCACCAGTCACCACAGACGTCTCGCTATCGAGGAGAACATTGCCTCCCACTAAAGCATAATCTGCTTTTAATAAGAAATACCAGCGTCAAACCTGAATTCTGAACTCCGGTGTGCTGACTTAGAACCACCTTGCTTCAAATTCGACAAGGGCTTGATAGCCCCAAAAAAATGTGAGGGTGGAGGATATCCTTCTAATCTCTAATCTCCCTAGAAACACTTTGCTATTCCTTGCTTCTCACGTCCTTCTGATGAAACAACGACACATGTCTGTAAGGAGGAGGCCACTAATCTCTCTCCCATGCGTGTACTTTTTATTTTTTTTCCTTGTGAATATATGTTCTAATTTTTTCTTGTGCATATGTTTTTACCTCTCTTATGTGGAAAAATACGAGCATGAAACATCAAAACTAAGACGGTCTTCGCGTGCCACGCTCATCGTTGTTGGATCTTAGTCCCGATTTGTTTGTTGTTCTTGCCCCTTCTACCATGTGAATTTTGAGTTGGAGGGACCAATGCGCCTACGACACGCTGCCTCGATCTGAAGTGGGCCTTTAGCCGTCTTGCTTACAGAAAATATGGAGGCAGTGGCGAGTTAGTTGGACAAAAGGAAGTTGTTGATACGTCCATTTTGCATCACTATTTTATATCATAATTTACTGTTATTTATTGATATATTTCATATTAGAATGTAATACTTATGTTATTTTATCTTATTTTGCATGTTTGACGATTATTGGGAATTGATTGCCGGAGTCTAGAATCTGCTGGAAAAAACACCGTCAGGATACTATATTTGTGGAACTCCAAAAATTCTGAGAAAATTCAGAAGTTATTATTTCGTCAGAAGACCAGGGGAGCTAAAAGATGGACCTGAGGGGAGCCACGAGGTGCCCAGGTGACCCCAAGGCGCGGCCCCACCCTTGCCGCACCTGGGCCGCACCTGGCTACCCCGGGCACTCCCCTCTCGCGTATATCTTCCCTCTGACTTAAAAATCTCGGGGAACGCTTCGAAGAAATATGACTCCGCCGCCTCGGGGACGGAAACCACAGAGAGAGAAAAAGCTCTCCGGTAGGGAGAAATCTGCTGGGGAAATTCCCTCCCGGAGGGGAAATCGTCGCCATCGTCATCGCCACGGGCTTCATCAGGATCATCATCCACACCATCTTCACCGCCAGCACCATCATACGCGCCGCTTCACTTCGCTCCGCTGAGACATCTAGGGTTCCTCTTTGTGTAGTTCGTTGGGATTACTTTTCCGGTGTTGATTGCCTTGTGTAGTTGATGCTATTGAGTTTTATCGGTGAATTACTTTTATGTCCAGATTGTTGTTCATCACTTTATCACCTCTGATCATGATCCATATGATGTCTCGTGAGTAGTTCGTTTAGTTCTTGAGGACATGGAGAAGTCTCGTTGCTAGTATAGTGACATTATGTTGAGTAATATTTAATAGTTTCATATTTAAGTTGTGGTGTTATTCTTCCAGTGGTGTCATGTGAACGTCGACTACATGGTACTTCACCTTTATGGGACTAGGAGAATGCATTGTGTATTCAGTTTACTTATTGTGGGGTTGCCGGAGCGACATAAACCTAAACTCCCGTCGGTAAGCTGTTGCACAAGGGAGTGTAGGATCACTAAGTTTAAGGTTGTGGTTAGTTAATTCTTAAATACTTGCTTGCATTTGCGGATGCTTGTAAGAAGGGTTAATCAGAAGTATGTACTGGTCCAAGTAAGGGCGGTGCATTAGCATAGATTCGCCCACACAACACTTATCAAAACATTAAAGATTAAGCAACGGTATGAAGCGAAAGTAACTTCACGAAGTTCTCGTGTGTCCTCGGGAACGTTTTAACCATCATAAGTAACACCATCGGCTTGTCCTTTATGCTAAAAAGGATTGGAACACTTGTCGCAATTATTATTGCTCTCTTTTATTTACTCGCACTTTATTTATTTGTTACTATAAAAGCCCATAAAAACGTGTTTGTTTGTATTTGCAGTAAAACCTTGCGCGAAACCACTTGTCAACACCTTCTGCTCCTCGTTGGGTTCGACACTCTTATTTATCGAAAGTATTACGATAGATCCCCTATACTTGTGGGTCATCAGTTGTCACAGAGAGGCCTGGTGAAGCAGTGGCGACACTTTCTCCTCCTGCCGACTTGGGGACACAGACCTCAGGCCATGCGGTTGGACAAAGACTAGGTCGATCGAGGGGACCACTTGTACGGAGAGCGGTAGCATTAAAAACAAACCGAAGCGGGAGAATTCGCATCACGTGGAAGAAAGGAAATTGCACATGACACCAACTGTTCAGGATTTTGCTGCACAAAACCATAACTTTTAGATTTTGTTTTGTATGTAACACCAACAACTGGGGTAATTACTTACACAAAACACAAACACAAACCCAATCCTTATTCTCTTTAAAGATGGTCAATAACTTGGGCCCATTTCATGATGGTATGGGTATGTTACATGTAATTATCTCAATTGTTGGTGTTATGTAAAAAAAAATGTTGTCATTTTGTGCAGAAAAAGTCCGTGTTAGGTGCATTTTCCTCCGTGTAAGAGATGCGAAGGGGACCGGGAAAGATAAACTTGAAAATGGTTTACCGTCGTGTGGAAGAAAATTGTTGGAGAGATATGTCACTAATATAGAACGACACATTGGAAACGGGCCAAAACCCTCATCGAAAACGGAGAAACGGTCATGTCCCCGCCCCGCTGCTGATGTAAAGGCTCACATCAGTAACGGAGGTCAAAAACCGTCGCCAATGAGGCCTCTTTTTGGCAACGGTTGTTCACATACCTCCGTTGCCTCAGTGTCAAGCTCATCGGTAACAGAGTAGTGAATTTACCCGTTTGCATTGAGGTTTCTTCATAAGCCTATATCACGTATTCAGATGCCACTGGACATTTAAAATCACACGACACAAGCACAAAAATGATAGGAAATTCATTCATAACGTATACCGAATGTCACCATTACATTACTGTTACATTTGCCTCACTAAACCTATCATTGTCATGCCTGGCTTAACTTATCTTTATGGTGCTACATTCTATTCCACTCTTCTCAAGCTCCACCGAGGTTCTTCCTCAGCTCGCCCATCCTAACTAACTTATCCTTGTCATTCCTAACTAAACTTATCTTCATGACTTGCTGTTACATTTGCCTCACAACTTTGGCAAGTTTATGAATTCGATCTTCTTCTTGGACGGTGCCGCCGCAATATAGTAACGTCGCCACTGTGACATTTCGGACACACTGTTCAAGACACTCTTAATTAAAAAAGTGTTTTGTACAGTGCAACAAAATGTCACAACAAAGACGGTCCAAGAATATGATCCCTCTTTGTATTTAGCGCATTTAAAACTTGTTTGGATCAGCATTGTGCTTCTGCATAGAAAATACATGGATAGTAAGAATAGAGCCAAATATGATGCTACATGACATATATACAATTTAAGATGAAAACAGTTTAGACCTTAAGCGTCTATATTCGTGAGCTTGCAGTCCGATCTAAACGATTTGGAGGAAGACCTTTAAGGCCATGATTCCTTGAAGAGCCTAACAATTTTTATGCATTGTCACCGAAACATACTATTACTTCATGCACTTGCAAGTTAGCTATACAAAACCATAACGAGGATAAGCACATTCAAAAAAGTTGTCAACTAAAATTAATTTAATGTATAAGCCTCAGACATTACCCTACTAGACTTTAAATAGAGTGAAGAGTTTAAATTAAACATGCTAAAACAGACATACTCCGACAAGAGGCCAGCGGATCCGGACTAATGTCGGCACCTCTCGGGGAAGATGTGCGGCGACTCACCGACACACCGCTCGGGGAAGATGCGCGGCCGCTCGAGGAAGATGCACCGCGGCGATGCCGGCCGCGCCGCTCAGATCTGAGAGATAAGGTTTAGGTCTTGCTCTGCTTGGATGCGCCGCCACACTTTGAGAGTGAGAGTGAGAGCATTAGGTTTGTCGGAATGGCGCATTTATAGCACAAGTATAACATCGGAAACGAAGGCGATAAACAACTGTATCCTTTAGTTTGTTCACTGACACACTGGGCCTAGTTACGAAGGATGCAGGACAAGCAATAAAATTTTGTTCACACTACAACCGAATCTTTTGTGACACGATCATTTTGTCACTTATTAGCGAAATTTGTCACAGATTACCCCTCGTGACGACATTAGTGCGTCACTAAGCCCGTCACAAAATCCTCGTCACAGATTACAAAATAGTGATGCCACGACAATTTCGCGTCACACATTATGGATCATCGGTGACGCGTTTTTTCGCGTCACAAATTGATGGGGTGCATGACAAAATTATTTGTCACTGTTCATTCGTAAATTTTTCACTGATGAACGCAATGCGTGGCAAAAATCATGTCATTGATTAGTTCGCCAGCTGTTTTAGACCGGTCAAAGCTGTTGACATGTCGGTCAATGAAGATGATGTGGTTGTTTACGTGGTTGTTGACATGGATGCTGACGTGGATGCTGACATGTGGCTGTTTAGGTGGCACTCGACATGTCTGTTGACGTGTATGCTGACATGTGGGTCCGTTCTTTGCTTACGTGGCATGACGAAAAATGGGTCCACAAAATGCTGACGTGTGGGACCCACCGGTTTGCTGACATATGGGACCCACCAGTTTGCTGACATGCGGGACCCACCGGTTTGCTGACGTGTGGGACCCACCTGTCTGCTGACATGTGGGACTGACGGCTATGACGCTTAACAAATTTTGTCACGGTTGTTAGCCGAAGGAAAAATTTCAATATTTGCAAATTTTGAGGCAATTTGTAAATAAAAAGAATTCAAATTAACCATTTGCAAAAGGAACCGATAAAACATTATTGCACTTATAATTCAGGCACGCAAAAAACTTAATGTCTGATTGACACCAACTGTTACAATACCACACGTAAATGAAAGAACGTAGGCATAAATGTGGATGAAATCAAGTTTTCATGAAGAAAACACTACTGGCGGGCAAGGTTTGCTGCTTATTTGGTCAACTATGGTGATTGACAATTCCTGATGAGAAAACCAAGAATTGAATCCATTTCTTGCTGCCTCGATTTTATTTCATAAGTCATGTCATCATATGACTTGTGGAGAGCTTCATATTCTGTCTGCTTCCTTTTCAGGTCTTCAGTTTTTTCTTCCACGGCCTGTATCCTTGCCTGCAGTTGCTGGTACTTTGGAGATGTGGGTAAGGACTGTTGCTCATGATCTTCTAGTATTCCTTCAAACTCTGGGATGCTTGCAGATGTCATGCTAGATGTAGTCCCCATGTCTGATAGGAAACTGCCTTTCATTCTGCGTTTCTTGAGGACATCTTCACAAATCTGCAGATCAGTTCGGGGAGTCTCATCTTTCATGTGTGGACCTATTTTTGCAAGGATCATTTCATCCTGCCATAGGATATGCGTATTTTTCTGTCAGGTGTAAGAAACAGTACGTAATAATGCTACAAGAAAATGTTAACATTTTACTTACATAAGCAGCTTGTGCATCCTTGCTCATGATACCAGCATTGTTTGTTTTGGTTATTTTAAAAACTTCAATAGGTGTTGCTTCGCGCGTCTCAGTAATCTTGAAGACAGGAGGAACCTACAAGGGTTACGAAACACGTAAATACGAAGAGTATATGAAAAATTGAGTGAAGAGGTAAGGTTTTCAGAGGGATAGCCACTTACTGCAGATACGTCGCCACCATAGATGTTCCTTATGAAGGTACTTGTCGCACCTAATTGGTTCAATTCATACACTCCCTGAACTGCATAGTTTACCATAAAGTTAAAATATATTAGTGCACAAGTTATAAGTGAAATAATTAGGTACAACTGAATTTTACTGATAAGTACGTACTGCATATTCGTCGCTAGCATCCTTGCTTGTAGAGCGACTTGTCTCACCTATCTGGTTCATACACTCCCTGAATTGCATAGTTTACCATAAAGTAAAAACATATGAATGCACAAGCTATAACTGAACAAACATGAGTTATAAAATCATGGTGTCGCAGAAAACATACTGAATCGTAGTACATCCAGTGCGGTCCAGGAGCCTTCTTCTTTCGGGTGCTTGAACCACCGTAGACAAAAGTTCTTGCTATAGAGTCAAAATCTTGCATTTCTTCACCATTTCCTTCAGCTCGCTTCTTCAGTAGTGCAGACATACGAGAAGCATTCCGTTCCATCGCTAGCTTCCTAATCTTCTCATATGCAACTTCTGATATGTCTTCCTTACCTGAAATAAAAGAAAGTGAATAATTTTATATGCATATATATTTATTGATGGCACATAGCTTAAAACATGACAACTATCAATTCAGATGTCTATGTTTCTGAACTGACGCAACTATCGTATCATACAAATCGAATAGTACGAGGTCCGTGCAGAACTATAAGCCTGACAGACAAAGGTTCAGTTTCAGAGCGACACTTTTACTGTAGCTCATCTAGCTGTTGTCGCTGTCTGTTTCAGTTTCATTTAGGTTCAGTATTAGTCTGAATAAACGTGGCATTTTTAACAGACTTACAGAAAATAAATCATGACGGCAACTTGCACAGATCTTAAACATGAAAGTTGGTCTACCCATCTGAACCAACTATAATCCATGAAACCGTACAGTACTTGACCATTACCTATACGACTGTGCAAAAAATTGACTTCTTTAACGATAGTGATGACTTGATAGGTAAGAAAGAGCATGCAATATCAACCATTTGTAGCAGATATGATCTTGCAAATATAACTTGTAAACTCATGGTGTTTACCCGAATCAACAAAATATCACAAATATGCATAGATCTATATGGAATAGAAGATGAGAGGGAAAGAGGTTGACTGAACAACCCCTACTACAAGAAATTTGATCTTTACCAGGGCTGCCGGTGTTCTCCTGCATATTCATGCCGGGGTTCTCCTCCAGAATGTTGCCGTCCATGTCGGTCGTCAGGTCGATCAGATTGTTGCGGCCGAACATTTTCCACCACCGGGGCAGACGGATCTAGGGTGATAAAGAGGATGAGGTAGGCGAGATTAGATCTTGGAGAGGAGAGGGAGGATGATAGGAATGGAAGGTGTGGTACGAGATCGTGGCTTCAGGCGATACGAGGGGCGTATTTAGGGGGAGGGTGGGTGCGTGGGACGTTTTCGTTTGAGCTGAAAAAAGGGAGGGAACGGGGATAATTTTAAATAAAGGAGGGAACACAAAAAATTAAACTAGAAAGGAGGGAACGTATTGTGTTTTGTACAAACGAAATAAAATTTTCCCATCTAAACTAGGTGTGCTTGCAAATTGAGCAGAGATTTTTTGTGAGTGTTCATGCACACATACTAGGTGTGCTTGCAGATTTTCAGAATTTTCTAACATGTGTACTTGTGTCAATCATTTTGTAAGGACGAAAAAGGCCGAAAATTAAATTAATGCATGAAAAGTGGTAAATTGCATATAAAAGTAAGTTTAAACTCATATGAATCGTGCAATGTTGGTACAATCATATAAAAAGTATCAATCACAAACATTCTAAATGGTTTTCATAAGTTGGATGTGAAAGGTTCACTTATGAGGGTATTTTGGGCATTTTGGTCAAAACATTGAGGCCGAATTGTAGATAAACCCTATCAAGATGTGTGTTTTGGTGTAGCATGAACACTGTTGCAGGCAAGGATCATGATTGTGGGCTTTCTATTTTGCATAGCACTTGTGAAACCTAATGGGGTCAAAACAGCATGGGTTTGGTCGACATCGTTCATGTCGCTTATGGGGCATCTATGAAGAAAGGTGCACATAGGAGATCCAGATCGGCCTCAAAAAATTTGTGGGTGGTAATGCACACATACTAGGTGGGCTTGCATATTTAGAGATTTTTCTGACAATTATAAGTGTGCATATCATTTTCTTTTAAGAAAATGCCAGAAATTGGAAAAAATGCATGAAAATTGGTCAAATTCGTGTTAAAATCATTTTAAACTCACATGAGTCATGCAATGTTTGTATAATCATGTAGGAATTATGTACCACAGGATGTGATAGAGTTTTGGTCAAGTTGGATGCAAAAGGTTCAATTAGGAGGGAATTTTGGGCATTTTGGTCAAAACATCGAGGCCGAATTGTGGATAAACCCTATCAAGATGTGTGTTTTGGTGTAGCATGAACACTGTTGCAGGCAAGGATCATGATTGTGTGCTTTCTATTTTGCATAGCACTTGTGAAACCTAATGGGGTCAAAACAACATGGGTTTGGTCGACATCGTTCATGTCGCTTATGGGGCATCTATGAAGAAAGGTGCACATAGGAGATCCAGATCGGCCTCAAATTTTTTGTGGGTGGTAATGCACACATACTAGGTGGGCTTGTAGATTTTGAGATTTTTCCGACAATTATAAGTTTGCATATCATTTTCTTTTAAGAAAAATGCCAGAAATTGGAAAAAATGCATGAAAATTGGTCAAATTCGTGTTAAAATCATTTTAAACTCACATGAGTCATGCAATGTTTGTATAATCATGTAGGAATTATGTACCACAAGATGTGACAGAGTTTTGGTCAAGTTGGATGCAAAAGATTCAATTAGGAGGGTATTTTGGGCATTTTGGTCCAAACATCAAGGCCAAATGGTGGATAAACCCTATCAAGATGTGTGTTTTGGTGTAGCATGAACACTGCTGCAGGCAAGGATCATGATTGTGGGCTTTCTATTTTGCATAGCACTTGTGAAACCTAATGGGGTCAAAACAACATGAGTTTGGTCGACATCGTTCATGTCGCTTATGGGGCATCTATGAAGAAAGGTGCACATAGGAGATCCATATCGGCCTCAAATTTTTTGTGGGTGGTAATGCACACATACTAGGTGGGCTTGTAGATTTTGAGATTTTTCTGACAATTATAAGTGTGCATATCATTTTCTTTTAAGAAAAATGCCAGAAATTAGAAAAAATGCATGAAAATTGGTCAAATTCGTGTTAAAATCATTTTAAACTCACATGAGTCATGCAATGTTTGTATAATCATGTAGGAATTATGTACCACAGGATGTGACAGAGTTTTGGCATTTTGGCATTTTCTTTGAAGAAAGGTGCACATAGGAGGGCATTTTGACATTTGTGAAACATAGTGGGGTCAAAACAACATGGGTTTGTTGAAAACATCGAGCCGAAAGAACATGACCACAAGGAAGAAAATATGAACTGCAGATGTACCAGCAAAACATTGTCTTCAACAGCCCAACAAAAGCAACACACTACATAACTACTAAGATAGTCTTACTTGTTCATCCAAACACACTACATATATATTTACATAAGTGCAAGCACAGAAGCAAACTAAACTCCAGGAAGCATCCTACGCCAGCTTACGCCTCTTGTTCTCCTTTTCTGATTCTTCTTCATCTGATGAATCTTCAGGAACATCAGTGTCTGAATCTTCACAATTATCCTGAAGCTGAAATCCAAGTGGCAGTCCAGCGTCTAGCCTCTCCAGCATCACCCGGTACAGTTCGAACGCCACAAAACCATCAATGGCGGCGTAGTCCTTGTTGATCTTGGCAAGAGGTCTGCGCTCCCTGATGCATCCAAAATGCATCTACTTTTCCAAGCACTTTGCCTCATAATTTGCTCCGGAATCTTCCCATATTTGAATAAAACTGCTGAATCTGACGCTGTTCTCTTTTCTGGCTATTTCTGCAGGAAATAAAATCGGGGAAAATTACCACGTCAATTTTTATGGAAAAGAAGGACAATGGACAAAAGATGGACACGAGGAAGCGCTCGAGGGCCAAATGGGTGGGTCCCACGCGGCCCCTGTACCTGGCCGCGTGGGCCCAGCCCAAATGGGCCTCGGGCGCCGCCTCGCCTTCGGTCTTCGACGTACCCCCTCATATATACGAAAAAGTGCTTGCCCTAGGAGGAGAGGAGCTTTCGCGAAACACACGCCGCCACCATCACGATCTTCGTTTCGGGGACAGATTGATCCAGGATTTCTCCTCCGGTGGAGGGATCCGGAGACCGTCTTCACCGCCATCTTCACCGCCTTCATCTCCATCGACCATGAGCTCCCTCTCCATCACCATGTGTGAGTAGTCCGCTGTAGGCATGTGAGGTGGATGGGGATTGGATGAGATTGATCATGTAATGCTACCCGTTGTTCGGGATTTTAGGGTTTTATCTTGAGGATACTTTTGTATTGTGTTGATGCACTCTTGCTATGTTTAATGCTTGCTACTAGGGCCCGAGTGGCATGATTTCAGTACTGAACTTATATTGCCCCATCATATATTTGAGTTTGGTATTTATCTGCAAAGTGTATCACCTGCTATTATGTTGAACCTGCGAACCCTAAACGTGACATATAGGGAAAACAAGGGGGAGATGTTTTAGTTTGAGGATTCTATGTGTTCATGAAGTGTTAATGCATTGTTCCGGTCTATTCGAAAGGGTAGACCTTAATTACCTGTAGTTCCAAGTTGGCCCCGGTGAAATGGGCAGGTTGGACAATAGATGTTGTGCAAATTCTCTTGGTTAGTACGCACAACTAAATATGGAACACATACCTACATATATCGGAGTTAGAGATAGGTCCCATTGTTATTTGTTTCTTATTATATGATCAATCTCATTCTTGCAACACCCCGCTATCACCTCATGCCTACGTTTTGAATCTCTGAGTTACACTTTCACTTTTCCGGTGAAAACTGGGAAACACTTGTTCACTGCTACTGTTCTGCTTGTTACTTGAATCATACTACTGCCATCACTATTACTGCTGCAAGTTATTGATATACAGGTGTGGTTGAGAGTGACGCCTCAATTGCCAAGGTCTTATTGATATTCTTGTGTTCCCATCGAGTCGAACTATAAATTTGGGTAATACTTCCCAACGAAGACTTCAGCGATCCCCTATACTTGTGGGTATCAAGACGTTTTCTGGCGCCGTTGCCGGGGAACCTAGCTTTATTGGTAAGACAACTTGTTATCATCTATTTGCTGCTTTTGCTTGTTCCTAACCATGGGAAAGGAAAAGACTACTCTGAAGGAAGAGGCCTTCAACTACTCGCGAGGTACGGATTTGCCAAGTAGGCCAAACTTTTCACCTAATGTTGCTTCTGCTGTTGCTCCTAAGAAAAGAGGAAAGGTTTTATCTAGTTCACCATTGTCTAAAATGTCTACTAGTAATGAAAATGATTTATTATGTGGTAGCATAGACAAAGAAGTGACACCTGAAACATCTGAGATAACTGAAACACCTGAAAATGTGGAATCTGAGTTAGAAGATAATGAATACTGTGATGATGAATTTGAAACTTCTTCTGAGGAAGAGGAGGCATTTACTATGGCTTTTATGAATTCTGACTTTGATAAATTGGATAAACTTGATAGCTATAAAAATTCTCCTCTTGATGGATATTTTCCTATTACTGAGAAAATGAATGCTCCTGCTATTAAAATTAAAGATAAAGATTATGAGTTTAGTGTTGATC
This sequence comes from Poa pratensis, assembly GCA_947311845.1. Taxonomy (NCBI): domain Eukaryota; kingdom Viridiplantae; phylum Streptophyta; class Magnoliopsida; order Poales; family Poaceae; genus Poa; species Poa pratensis. The sequence continues at coordinate 27,068,481 of CAMZMU010000059.1, read as the reverse complement.
CTGAAATAATTGAAAAAGCTGAAAAATATAAGTTTTATGGTAGAGAGGATGAGTTTCCTTTTGAACACATTGCTGTCTTGCATGACTTATCTGTGTTATTTGGTAAAGATGAAATCCATCAACGCTACTATTTCTTAAAGCTGTTTCCTTTTACTTTGGGAGGAAGTGCTAAAACTTGGTATAATCGTTTAGAACCTGGATGTATTACTAGCAAGGAAGAATGTTTGCAGGTATTCTATAATAAGTATTTCCCTGCTGATAAGATTCATGGTTTGACTGTTGAGATTAGCAACTTTTCACAGAAAGAGAAGGAGGATTTACCCCAAGCTTGGGGGAGGTATAGTAAGATGGTTAGGAAATGTCCTACCCATGGCTTCAAGAGTAATGAAATACTTGATATATTTTACAATGGTCTAACCGAAAACACCAGAGGCTATCTTGATGGTATTGCAGGTAATGTTTTCAGGGAAAGGACCGTTGATGAAGCAACTAGCTATTGGAGACTATCTCTAGGAATTATGAAGACTGGAATATTGAAGAGATATTTCCGGAAAAGAAAAGAGGCATGCTCAAATTGGATAACGAAACAATGAAAGAAGCTTCCAAGGCTATTAAAGAGAAGGGAATTAAAACCTCTCATCTTAAGGAATTATCTGAAATGGGTGTTAAACTTCCTGATGATCAACCATGTTTTCCAATTCAAGTCAATGCTATTAGCTCCATAAAAGGTAATGAAAAGGTAACACCTCCTGTTGATGTATCCTACATGAATGATTTTGCTTATCATCATAATCCTGAGGAGCATAATATTAGAATGACTATTATGGAGAACTCTCACAAAATTAAATCTCTTCGAGAAAGTTTACATGCTAGTGTGGGAGAGGTAAAAAGAATTGTTAAACACTGTGAGATGATGAATAATCAAGTTGAACAAATGGTTTCTCTTCAAAATCAATTGTATGAAAGTCTTATGGTGAAGAAACAGGTTTGTGGAGTTAACACTAGGGGAGGTGCAAGTACTCAGGATCCTGATTTTCCTGAAGGCCATCCCAAGAGAAAAGAACAAGAAGCTCTCAAGAAGAAATCTTCTGCAGGAAAATCTCCCAATGAAAACAAGGACATTGATGACTCTGAAGAGCAAGATAAGGATATTTCTATTTCTGATGCTGAGACTGAAGATAATAATAATGAAGAAGAAGAATCACCTTCACCTGAAGAAGAGCCACAAGAGGATGAAAATATTGAAGAACCTGAACCTAATGATAAAGAAGACCCTCCACCATCTACTGAGAAGAATAAGAAGAAGAGCCATCCTAATCCACAAAGAGGTAAAGATAGGGATCCGTGGGTACAAAAACCCATACCATATCCCCAAGAGGTAATAAAAACTTTGGATGATGCTAGATTTGAGAAATTCTTTGAGTTGATTAAGTCTTTGTGTTTGCAAATTCCTCTTGTTGATGCTATTAAAATCCCTCCATATTCCAAATACATGAAAGACATTGTGACTAATAAAAGAAAGATTCCTACTGATGCAATAACTGCTATGCTTGCTGAATATTCCTTTAAAGGGAAAATGCCTGAAAAACGTGGTGATCCTGGTATTCCAACTATTCCTTGTCATATTAAAGAAACTTATGTGAAATATGCTCTATGTGACTTAGGAGCTGGTGTTAGTGTTATGCCTTTTTCTTTATATAAGAAACTTAACCTAAACAAATTGGTTCCAACTGAAGTATCATTACAAATGGCTGATAAATCAACTGCTGTGCCTATAGGAATATGTGAGGATGTCCCTATCTCTATTGCTAATGTGTTAATCCCTACAGACTTTGTTGTGTTAGAAATGCCTGAAGATGATAATTTGTCTATTATTCTTGGAAGACCCTTTTTAAACACTGCAGGGGCTGTTATAAATTGCACTGAGAGCAAGGTAACATTCAATGTCAAGGGAAATGAGCACACTATCTATTTTCCTAAGAAGAAATCTGTTACTATGGTAAGCCAGAGTGTGAACTCCATTAAAAGGAATACTCTTATAATAGGAAGCTTTGAGTTGCATTGCCACCTCCTGAACCAAAATATGCTATCTTAATGATTGGAACTATTCCAATCAAATATGAGGTGACTTGAAATTGCTCAGAAAACATATAAAATAAAGAATCATGTATTATATCTTTTGCATATTATTAATGAGACTTGATCAACCTCATTACTAATATGAAAATGATGCAAACTTGATTCCCATAAAAATTGCTTTGAATGTTTGATTTCATTTATTCTAGAATTTTTAGATTATTTGCATGAGCATAATTATTTCAAAGTGCAGAAATTCCAGAAATGTAGTTTGAAAAATTCTGTTCAGAAAATTTTCTCGAAAAATTCCAGAAAAATTTGGAGGTAAGTTATTTTACCAGAGGAACTAACAGCCAAAAGGGAGACACCAGAGGGCCACCAGGGCCCAAAAGGGGGTGTCCCACGCGGCCACAGTACCTGGCCGCGTGGGACCCACTATTTTGGCCCACAGAGGGGGTTAGGTGAGTATCCAGTGCCCATCTCCTTCCCCTCGACAGGAAACCAGCCCCAGGTATTTTTCCCAAATTTTCTCGAGCTCTCTTCCTGCTATCCTTGGATCTCCAAGTTTAGGGCAGATTTTTCAAATCTGTTTGGTGGGATTGCTCATTGGTATGTGACTCCTCCACTCATCCAATTACTTTTTGTTCTTATGCCTCATGCATGAAGTATTTTGCTGCACTAGGTGTCACCCTTTTATGCTTAGGAAATCCATAGATTCAAGTTTTCTAGTTGATATTGATGCATGATATTGATGTGGAGACTATTTATGGATGGCTTAATGTTGTTTTAAGGTGTTACATCTTGATTTTTGTTGAATATTGTTTTTGGGCAGCAAGGTATCATGTTTAGCAAGGGCAAAGCTTTGGTTGGGATGAGCTCAAGACCAAGAAGAAGAGCATGCAAAGTCTCCCTCAATTATGATGACGACCACCTGTGGGAGGATGATGCATTCTTTGTAGGGGAGAAGCTGAAAATACATACAACAAGATGGCAAGATCCCTATGTTCTTGAACAGTGGGGGATCAAAGAGGACTTCGACACCTTCGTCACTACAACTGGCTTGCTTAGGTTCTCCCAGAACCCCCAAGATACATATGAAGAACTCTCGCGGGAATTCCTCTCTACCTTCAGATTTGAGGGCCCGGAGCCCCAAAAGCACAGGAAGAGAAGTAAGGCACCCCCTCTTACCTTTGTTTGCAAATTTACTATGAGAGGTGAGCGCCTTGTTATGTCTCTAGGGGAATTTTGCAATGCTATTGGTGTAGAAAATTCAGGGAGTTGGAGTGAAACTCGTGCTGATACCAACCATGAGCTTGTTGAGTTTTGGCACACTATATCTGTAAACTCTCGTGATAGATTAAATAGGGGTAAATTTACTCATATACAGCACCCAAGTTTGAGATATTTTGCGTTGTTTCTTGCAAGAGGATTTCTTGCTAGGGATAACAATTCTGCTTGCACTGGACCAATGGTTTATCTACTAAAATGTGCAAAAGAAAATACACCGTGTGAATATAACTTGGGAGTCATACTTGCTAGATCTTTGCATACTGCTGTGAGTAGAAATATTACTGATCAAACTCCTATTTATGCTGGTGCTATTGCTACTATGGTGTACAATTACATTAAAAACGAGAGTCCAAATTACTTGATTTTGCTTTGACTACTCGCATGGATATAAGTACGTTGTATGGGGGACATTATCTGTATAACTATTTGAGCACTAGTGGGCAGCGAGTGTCCATTAGGCTCCCCCGTACTGATCTTTTTGACAGGAGTACCGGAAAATGGATAGTGGAAGAGGCGCCGCCTCAGGAGGAGCCACAAGCTCCAGAGACACAGGGGTACATGCCTCAGGCGGAGCCCCTGTACCCAAGCATGCAAGGCTACCCATATAGTTACTACCCTGGAAGTGGAAGTGGATACGGCAACTACCCAGGATACTAGCTTGATCGCAAGCTTGGGGGAGTACTTCTCTTACTCTCCATTCATTGTTTTATATCACCGTTATATTGCTATGATAAGTTTCTTGAAAAACAAAAACAAAAAGATTTTATTTGTTTCTTTTACTTCTGGTTGTTTGTCTTTTGTTTCTTAGAACGAAAAATAACAAAAATATTTTCGTTTTCTTGAAACAAACGCAAAAACGGAGGTGCAGAAATTGCTGAAATCGCTGTTTTATTTTTCATTTTTTCTCTGTAACTCCGATTGAGCTGAAATTTTAACCACTGCTGCAACACATCATAACCTACACACACGTAAAATATGAGATTTTTCTGAGGTGTCTAGGTAGGGTAAAAACAGTACTGTATGCAGTGACATTTTCTGGCAGATTTGAGTTTTTATTGTGCAGTTCAAGTTGGGAGAGGAGAACAACGATGATGAGTTGAGAGTGCATGAAGTGGATGAAAGGTATGACACCTTTGCCATGCTTATGTGGACTCTTTAATAACAGCAAGTGAGCACATCATAGTTTCTTCAACATCTAGAGAAATGGTAGCAAATGTTTATCTTCTCCATGTTCTAGTATGTTATATGATGATGCAAGTGAAATTTTATTTAGTGACAATACTTGGTTGTGGATTGAATAATTGTAGCTCTAAACAAAGGTCTACGCATCCCATTGTGCTTACTAAACTTGCCAACCAATAGAAAGTAAAATAATCTTTCAAATAATAAACATGAAGTTGTATGCTTGACAGGTTTAGTGGTTGGGAGTTAGCTGAAATGTGCTGACACATGTAAAGCTTTCAACATTGCACTAAAATATATTCAGTTGATATCATGTACTTTTGTTTATGGATGCTTATCATGTGCGAAATGAAAGCGAAAACTTAGCAAGTTTGATGAGTAAGAATAATTGGCTAGAGAGACGCCTGGGCCGCCAACTTAAGCCATGCATCATTCATGGTGGAAATTTACAGCGCACCATGGTGGACATTCAGTGATGCACTTCATAATAAAAAGCTATGCAAATGGTAAATAAAAGAGTGCTGAGATTGTTCATTGTCTGTTTGTCTTGTTGTTTGGACATGGGCTTGTCCATGTCCTGGGACAAGAGGTACCCCAGTTGACGCTCTTGATGACGCTTTTATTACTTGCAATGACTGAAAATTTGAACTTGCTTAGTGACCCAAGTTGAGTAGCCATGGTGTAGGTACTCGTATTCACGGGGCATGAGGTTTTCAACCATTAGTCGGTCAAGCATATGAGTCATGTCAGTAATATCAAATGGTTTGCTAAAACTAAGAGCAAGGTTGTAAGCACAATGATTTCACCAGGTAACAAAAGAAAGAATCAAAAGACCTCAAAAGTCTTGTCATGATTCAATCATTAGCGATGTAAGAACCTTTGTTTATTTCTACAGTTGAGCAAACTCATCCAAGTATTGACTCTACATAATATCTCTCTTGCAACAAATATAAATGCTTTAACATTGATTAGATATACCTTTGCTAACATCTTATCATTTGTTGTTGAAGCTATGCTTTGAATGCTTGTTGATATTAAATTGTGTTACATATGCAATGCAAAGTTCTTGTCAAAGTCTTTTATCGCTTCTGCACTACGTTTGAGTTGTTCGAGGACAAACAACGAGCTAAGCTTGGGGGAGCTGATGCATCCAAAATGCATCTACTTTTCCAAGCACTTTGCCTCATAATTTGCTCCGGAATCTTCCCATATTTGAATAAAACTGCTGAATCTGACGCTGTTTTTAGCAAAGTCTCTTTTCTGGCTATTTCTGCAGGAAATAAAATCGGGGAAAATTACCACGTCCTTTTTTATGGAAAAGAAGGACAATGGACAAAAGATGGACACGAGGAAGCGCTCGAGGGCCAAATGGGTGGGTCCCACGCGGCCCCTGTACCTGGCCGCGTGGGCCCAGCCCAAATGGGCCTCGGGCGCCGCCTCGCCTTCGGTCTTCGACGTACCCCCTCATATATGAAAAAGTGCTTGCCCTAGGAGGAGAGGAGCTTTCGCGAAACACACCGCCGCCACCATCACGATCTTCGTTTCGGGGACAGATTGATCCAGGATTTCTCCTCCGGTGGAGGGATCCGGAGACCGTCTTCACCGCCATCTTCACCGCCTTCATCTCCATCGACCATGATCTCCCTCTCCATCACCATGTGTGAGTAGTCCGCTGTAGGCATGTGAGGTGGATGGGGATTGGATGAGATTGATCATGTAATGCTACCCGTTGTTCGGGATTTTAGGGTTTTATCTTGAGGATACTTTTGTATTGTGTTGATGCACTCTTGCTATGTTTAATGCTTGCTACTAGGGCCCGAGTGGCATGATTTCAGTACTGAACTTATATTGCCCCATCATATATTTGAGTTTGGTATCTATCTGCAAAGTGTATCACCTGCTATTATGTTGAACCTGCGAACCCTAAACGTGACATATAGGGAAAACAAGGGGAGATGTTTTAGTTTGAGGATTCTATGTGTTCATGAAGTGTTAATGCATTGTTCCGGTCTATTCGAAAGGGTAGACCTTAATTACCTGTAGTTCCAAGTTGGCCCCGGTGAAATGGGCAGGTTGGACAATAGATGTTGTGCAAATTCTCTTGGTTAGTACGCACAACTAAATATGGAACACATACCTACATATATCGGAGTTAGTGATAGGTCCCATTGCTATTTGTTTCTTATTATATGATCAATCTCATTCTTGCAACACCCCGCTATCACCTCATGCCTACGTTTTGAATCTCTGAGTTACACTTTCACTTTTCGGTGAAAACTGGGAAACACTTGTTCACTGCTACTGTTCTGCTTGTTACTTGAATCTACTACTGCCATCACTATTACTGCTGCAAGTTATTGATATACAGGTGTGGTTGAGAGTGACGCCTCAATTGCCAAGGTCTTATTGATATTCTTGTGTTCCCATCGAGTCGAACTATAAATTTGGGTAATACTTCCCAACGAAGACTTCATCGATCCCTATACTTGTGGGTATCACTCCCACATCCGTGCGCCGTGTAATGGAGCTTGTTCTTCATATTTGCATACCAGGGATCAATCAGGTCTGCAGCCATCATACTCATGCCAACCGTGTCATTTCGAGGGAGCCGGTACAGGTGCTGGAGGTCCACATAGAACTCTGCTGGAATGTTGACATTCAGCCAGGTTTGAGGAAGAACCACCTTGTCTGTCTTGGTGCCTACGCTAGCAAAGGTAATACCTTTGAAGCGTAGACAATCCGCAATATAGCAAGAACACTTCCAATGTTCAGAACTGCAATAACCAAGACAATGTAGAGTTAAGCTTAGTTAAAAGATGTAATTTCAAAGGTAACAAACAAATATATGATCATCAAGTCCACCTAATGAGTTAAGTTTAGTTAAAAGAATTGAAACATGATCAACAAGTCCACCTAAAGATTTGAAATATGATCACCATGAATTGACAGAAACACATGTGCTTACTTTATGCAAAACTATGCTGACTTGATTTGTTTTACATTTTCCTAGTTTGTATATAACAATTCTAATTTGATTTGTTCTACTTTTTACTAGTTTTCATAAATATGAACACTTCTAATTGGCATGACCATCTGTTTGAGCCACAAGTGGTACCAAGACTGAAACAAAAAAAACCCATAACAAAATCAAGTCAGGTACCAAGACTGAAACAAAAAAAGTCCACATGAATTGACAGATCCCCAAGACTGAAACTAATCCGTGACATCGCAAGCACAGTTTCAAACTAACCCCGAAGACAGAAATAGATCTAGGAACTTCTGTCTACCATAAATATGAACCAAATTAGTGACACCGCAAGCAGTTTGAGCGACATCTAGTACTAACAGTAGCACTAGTACCCTGGCAGAAGGGGTGAAGCAAAAAAACCCTCAATACAGCAACATGCGTGGCCACGTTTGTTCATACCTGGCGTACTGGAAGACGAGTACATGGCGGCGCATGGCGAGTTGAATGACGGCCATCCTCTTGTCTTTCAGGGTGCGGTCCGAGGTGTACTCCATGTCCAGCCCCATGATCTTGGGGTCTCTAGCCGCGAACCACTTCTGGTACATGTCGAGCACCCGCTCCAGTTCTGCTGGATCGTTGGTGTAGACCGCCTCGATCTTCTGGTTGCCGTGGACGGTGACGTCGTACGTCTCGGAGAAGTACTTGACGGTGTCCATGGCGACGCCGCGGGGGAGAAGAAGCAAAGATTGAAGTGGAAGCGGAGAAGACGAGATGAAGCAAGTGGTGAAAACAGAGGGGGAAAATAGAGGAAAAAACAGAGGAGGAAGATGAGACGAAATGGGGACGGGTGTGAAATCGTAACTGCGTGCGGTTGTTTGACGCAGAAAACTAACCCACTGATGGCCCCGAAGAGCAAGGCTTTGATACCTACAAAAGTAAACGGGATTAGGTTGAGACTCCAAGTGCAGAGTGTATAGTAAGTGGAAGACAGTTTTCCCCACGAGGGGTGACTCGAGGGTTTAATATCGAACTCTCGGGAATCTGAAGTGGTAGATTTATCTTCTTATCCTTCTTTTGGTTACCTACAAAACAAGGTTAGATGTTTTGGTCCTCAACCTCACATGTGGTTGTCAAGCACAAGGTGTAAGAATGATATCAGGATAGTTATGCAATGCAAACAAGAAATAAATATGCAATGATGGTGGATGCAATGATAAATGATATTTTTGGGTTTTTGAATGATGTATGCAAGATGAAAAGTATTTTTGTATTTTCGGATTTAATGATGGCTGAAAATAGAAAAGTGGTATATGGTGTTGGAAAGGTGTTTCTTATGATTAAAAATAGACTGGGGTTCATGGTTTCACAAATGCACTCTCTCTTTATAAACTGGGGACTACTCCCTCTTCATCATGGAGACGGTGGAGAAGTCGATGGAGAAGATGGAGACCACGCCGGCAGCGCCCCGCCGGAGTTTCCCCCCTCCAATCTGCAGCTCCTGATCTCCATTTCGGTGTTTCTGTGTTTGTGCAGCGCTCCTTCCAGAGAACGTCGGGGGACCTTTTTTATAGGCGTTTTTAGGTCAAGACGATATCGGTGGAGAAAAGATTGAAGGCAACGGAGCCACGAGGCCCAAATGGGTGGGTCCCATGCGGCTACAGTATCAGGCCACGTGGGCCCCCCTCGTTTGGCCCTCGAGCCTCCATTTGCTCGCTTCCTTCGCCCACAGGTCTTCTTCCTTCCAAATATTGATGCCCGTAAATTTTCAGGTGATTTCGTTGATGTTTGGGTCCCTGAAACATTAAAATAAGAAAGCAGGGTTTTCTGCCTGTGCAGGGTTAATTCCATAAAAATAGGAAATAAATGAATATTCCAAAAAATCATTATAAAACATTGATATAACCCTTATATGATGAAAATATGATTGGAATATAAGCAATTAAAGTGCAAAGTTCATGTATGCATTTTACATGCATCACCCACCGACTGACATACGGGACCAAACACAGTTAGTATAATCGTCTATCCAACTGACAGGTGGGCCTGCTCGGTTATGTATTGTCACGTCAAAACCCCAGAACCGCCGCCATGCCTCTCTCCTCTCGACCTACCGTGTAATTGACTGCACCAAAACCAAGCCCGACCCCTCCTCAAGCAGCCGCCACATCTCACCACTTACGTCATTCACCGACGCCACCTCTCTCGTCACCGGCCGCTCACCATTGGACCGCCACGAACACACTAATTCATTACATATAATGTCCATGTACTCTTTCATTTTCTGGCCTTTTTTCTTCCAAGAAAATGATAGCAACACCTATACTTGTCAGAAAAATCTGAAAATATGCTGCATGTGGAAAATTTCTAAATAGGGAAATGTACTTTTTTGCTGCATGTGGATGGCTACTTGGAATGGAACAAACTTGTTAGCACTTCATTTAAGTACCACATATGCACGCAAAAAACAACAAAATTACATGTAGGTACAAGGAGTTCATGTTTGTTAGTTTTAGATCATCTATAACATTCAGTAAGCACCACGTAAATTCAGAAAAAATGCCAATCTATATGAAGCATGAAGATCCATGAGCTTCAAGGAAAAATGTGTGAGAAGAAGACCATATCCATGGCATAGTTAGTCATACTTAGCAGGAACACATATTTGACACATGGCTGGACATATTTTAGTTATAACCTCGAAATATTTTTCTCAAATATTTTAAAACAAAATCATATTGGGGTACCCAAGTAGTGGTTTCATCAGAGAATCGTGGATAGCTGTGAAAGATTTGACCCCTACAATGAGGCCTGATACAAACCCTGATCAAGCAGCCATATATGTTCATAAACCTGTATTACAATAATATTCATACCAATGTGGTTGGTACTCAAATGAAACATGAAATTGGAACCAATATTACAATCAAAGTACTGAAAAGAAGCTTTTATGTTTTATTCGGGAATAAATTAATTTCATCCATCATAAAACATGCTAGTGAGTACCATGCAGTTTTAATTGGCCACTAGGTTTTATGATCCATTGATGCTTGTGGAAACTTTCTAAAAAGGGTAATGTACTTTTTTCCTACATGTGGACAGTTAGTTCGAATGACAGAAACACGTGAGCAGTTCATTTGAGTACCGCATGTGCACGTATTTGTAAGTAACAAAATTACATGTTGCTACGAGGAGTCCTTGTTTGTTAGTTGACAATAAGTTTTTTCTCAGATGTGCGCGTGAGATGGAAATAAATAGAGGGGAAGAGATGCCAATTGTTTTTTTCGCTCACGGTAACAGTTTCCGTGGAGGCCGAGGAGGAGTTCCCTTATTTTATTCCCAAATTTTCGTTGGCCCACTTGTCAGCCGGAAAGAACTACAGGGTAAGTCTTGCTTGTGACGGTTCATTAGTTCATTAATCTTCTCAACTACCACCTCTTCCCCTGTTTTCCCCTATTTCTCCTTGCTTTGGCCCCCCTCTTCATCTTCTTCCTCTCCGTCCGCGCCGCCATGGACCCAGTAGAAACCCATAGTATCTCGACGTCGTACACCGCCCATGGCCCGACGGACATAGAGGTGATCTACACCAACGACATTGCGCAGGTTGAGGAAACCCTCAAAGTGCTCAAGTCCAAGCTATGGAAAATGGACGAGAAGGATGAGTTCATGGGTCTGGATTTTGAGTACACGAATGCGGATGTGGAATCTCAAGAGGTGGCCGTCGTTCAACTTTGCGTGGACCAAACTGTGTTGGTCTGGCAGTTGGCTAGGTATGACTGGTAGATCTAGTAGTGTACATTTCCGGATTGGGGTTTTCTTACACTAGTGTTAGAAGAAGTAACTAAATATTTAATTCTTCTATTAATTACAGAGCTATTTGCAAAATACGGCAGGAAGCCAAAAGAAAGTTCTTTCCAAATGCACCAATGAAATGGAATATTGCAAGGAAAAAATTGTAAATTTTGATCTTGTATTGGTCTTTGTATCAATTGGCCTTGTCTTGTTCAATAGCATTTTTGTAGAGGATATGACAATCTGACAATTGCACCTATGTGTGTGTGATAATCCCCAAGAGCAAGGAATCACTGTAGCACAATTCGATAAGTATTGAGTGTCGAACCCACGAGGAGCTGAAGGTAAACTATCTATTCTCTAAAGCCCTATAACCCTCTTATATGGCCTTTTATGCAAAGCAATAAATATGAAAGGATCTAACTAATGGAAGCAAGTGACGTGGAATGGGTTTATCTAGTAGCAAGTTTCTTAGAGCAAGTTTCTCTCAGCAGTTTTCTCAAGCAATTTTCTCAAAGTAGCAAATATCTCAAGGGAGCAAATATTCTAGCAATTGTTATTTCATTCGTGTGGTTGTCACAATTAGTGAAGCACATGTTTCAGTCTTAATTGTTTCTTCTAGGAAGGAGCCATAAATAGGTGTAGCCAAGTAAATGAACTAAAACACAACTCTTATGATGGATCTCATGGCCAAATAAATGTGCAGCACAAGAATTATTAAGACATAATTGTCCCACCATAGCCTTAAGTTCTAGGGTCCCCTATATATATCCCCCATAAAGTAACTTCAAGTCTCAGACACCGGTTTCTCTCTACTCCGACATGTCCTACTCAATCCATTACGCTACGGTGATCACCTTACATGCATTCCCCAACATATGCGTGCACTCATATATTGTACATAAAGACAATCATAAAAGATAACAACACTTGTATGCAACCAATCAACGAACTATTTCACAAGTGCCATGAACAAATCACTTCTCAAACACAGATGGGAGACACAATAGACCAAGGGAATAGTATATTGCATCATACATCATGTTTGCCAAGAGTTTACAGTGGGGAGATGGAGATGATCTTGCTGTAGATGTTGATGATGAACACGCCGGAGGGGGGTGGAGCCCTCCGGAGGTGATTCCGGCGGCGTTTCCCCCCTTCGATCTTCTCCGGCGGCAGCCTTCTGACTCTCTGTTTCGTGGTTTTCTGTTTCTCCGCCGCCTCCTTTCGCGAAACGCCAGGGGACCTTTTTTATAGACGTTTTTAGGTCAAGACGAGTCGGTGGAGCAAAGATCAACGGCAACGGAGCTCCGAGGCCCAAATGGTGGGTCCCACGCGGCCACAGATTTTAGGCCGCGTGGGCCCTCTCATTTTCAGCTGGTTGGGCTTTTGGCCCTCACTTTAAGCCCATTGCGTTCGTCTCGAAAATTCTAAACCATGCTCTTTGGCCTTGCCCTTTTTGGAGTCCCGAAGCTCCCGGAAAGTCTGAAACACTAAAAAAGACGTTTTCTGGAAAACAGGGTTATTTCCAAATAAATGGGAAAACTATGAAGTATTCCCAAAATCATTATAAAACATTGATATAACCCTTATATGATGCAAATATGATTGGAATATAAGCAATTAAAGTGCAAAGTTCATGTATGCATTTTACATGCATCAACATCCCCAAGCTTAATCCATGCTCGTCCTCGAGTATGAAGATGATAAAACTAACATGGACTTTGCAATTTAATACTTAATAATGAATATCAAAGATGATTACTATTGCTACATATAGTCAAATGATTCATTCTTCAAAGGAGTAGCAATATGCAAATAGTTTATGAAGTGATATCAAGTATTCAAGACAAGGATGTTCATTGATAGTTCACAAAGTGTAACATGGTAGCAAGTAATATGGAACACATGTATGCATAATGATAAGTAGAACATCCTACAATGGTCATAGAGTGTAGATGAAAATCTGAATATGATAAGTGTACACTTTGGAAAGATGTATATGTGAGTAGAGGTAAAGCATGCATAAGTTTCATCCAACTTCCAAACTCTTCTACTTAAGTTAATGATTGCAATAAGGTATTCATTGGTGTCAAGCTCTCATTGCCCCTATCATAGCATCTTGAATGATTAAGGTTAAAGTGAAAGCAAATATGAGTAGTGTGCTTGATAAAGAATGGGTTGAATGTCTCATGCCCCTTGAATACAAGTACTTACACCATGTTTACTCAACTTGGGAAACAAAGCAAGTTCAATTAAATATCATTGTAAGCATAATAGTATCATCAAGAGCGTCAACTGGGGTACCTCTTGTCCCAAGATATGGAACAAGCCCATATCAAAATGACAAGACAAACAAACAAAATGAACAATCTCAACACCCTTTTTATTTACCATTGGAATAGTTTTTTATTGCAAGGTGTATCACAGAAGGTTCACCATAGTATGTAAGTAAATTTCCACCATGAATGATGCATGGCTTAGATTAGCGGCCCAGGCGTCTCTCTAACCATTTACACAAACTCATTTAAACTCACTCTATTTCCACATTTATTTCAACATGATAAGCATCCATAGACAAAAGCACATGATATCAACTAAATGAGATGAAGAGCGTGTTGAAAGCTTGCCATGTGACAGCATATATGGGCTAACTTCCAACCCAAAACATTCATCAAGCCACAAACATCATAATCTTAATCACAATGGGTCAAGTTTTATTAATGCAAATAAAAGAACATTGTGCATCAAGTTCGTGAGAGCTATATAACCAATTTTTTTCCATTGCAATCAATAACATAACCATTTTCATTCAGAGGTAAGATAACACAAACAATATGTTAAACATACTCGGAATAGCATAAACCAATAGGTAGATATAGTGGACTCACTGGAATAACTTTGGTTGAAGGTGTTGGAAACAAGTTTTTGCTTGTTGGAGTTTTTGGGCTAGCAAAAGGGAGAAAGTTGACCATCTAGATGCATGCATGAGTGTCCATAGAACTAACTAATCCATGTTAAACCAAGTAAATAACAATCAGCACCAAAACATGAATAAGTGATAGCTCTACAAAAAGAATTTGCAAACTATTACTCATAAACAAGCTCATGAATCATGCAACTATATGTATCATTAAAAATCAATCAAACATCCCTTTTCCCAATCTTATAAAAGCATCCAACATATTTCAACCCATATTTCCAGTAGCTCTCTCATAATATTGATAGTGTGGTGGTCTCTCAAGACTCAAACAAAAAAAAAACGACGCTCCAAGTTTATGCGATAAAGTGTTTCGATCGAAAAACAGAAGTTGGACGTGTGCAAACCGAGAGTGTGTAGGTCCAGCGGGGTTGTCTTCACATCCCCAAGCTTATGGTCTTCACCATCCTTGGATAGCTCTTGGTGCATCTCCTCCAATCCCTGTGAAAAAACTTCAAAACACCGTTTCTCCCATCTCTTTTCTGTGGGGTGCATTAATAGTGATAAACAAATAGGTTTCTTGCTGCATATAATCCTTGAACAAAAATTCATATGAGATGTCCAGAAAGTGTATAATGTTGTATGCCTACTCATAAACTCAATTGGATCAAAAAGATTCAACTTAAAAGCTCAAAGCATGCATCAAACAAAATGGGACAGAATCTGTCCAGAAAAACAGCAGCAGCAAAACGTATTTTTCTACCCTACCAAACTTTCTCGAAAAATTCCGAAAAATTCATGCATACAGAGGATGAAAAGTTGCAACTACAGTTCAAATATGAGCTCATTCGGAGTTACAGAATAAGAATTAAAAATCATACCGTGCACAGATTGTGCAGGAATAAAATCTCCGAACTCAAATAGCAACTTTTCAAGACCAACATGGGTAAAACTTGGCACTTTATTAAAAACTCCTGAACTAAACTAGACACAAGATCTCTTGTTACAGCAAGAGGACACAAAGAAAAATCACACACAAAAATAACCGGGTTGCCTCCCGCAAAGCGCTTTCTTTATAGCCATATAGCTAGGCTTACTTACTTGGTATCAAGATGGTTGAAGTGAGGTGGCTTGGCATCCCCAAGCTTAAATTCTTGTACTTATTTGATATATGTAGGGTGAGCCTAGGGGTACATCCCCAAGCTTGAGTTTTTGTCCCTCTTGATCTTGTTCATCACCCTCAATTCTTCCACCTTAAAATTCTCTTTACACAACACTCGTCACAAACTTGATTAGAGGGGTTAGTGCCTTCATAAATTAAATCCACATAGGCACAGCAAAGACATATCATGAATTGATTTTAAACATTAGCTACTGTTACTATGGTTATGTAATGCTCCTTGATCAAAAGAACCGCACAAAACACAAGTAATGAGAGTAATGCAGAATAAAGACAGGATATGTCAAAAACTGGACAGCGAATTACTATTATCACTCTTTTTATTTGGTTTTAGCTTTGGGAAAAGTTTAAATGATAGAGATTTTGCAATGGTTCCATTGGCATGAACAACACATGTTCAAGGTCGACCCCAACTTCTCCATTACTCATCCTTCTCATTTACTTTCCCAAATTTCATATAGAGTGAAAATCTTAAACTAATTGTTAGAAATCAGTAGGTAAAGTTATTTTGCAGGTTCTCAAGATATAAAGGTGTGCCCAAACTGAATAGGAGATAAAAGCATAGAGAGCACACCTCAAAACATTAAACCATTAACTTTTAAGTCTAACTCTTTTCCTATGCATTGGCATTTTATATATGAATAAATAACACCAATTTGAGGTAACCAATGCATATAATGATCAATAGCTTGCATTTTAAATAACATAGAAACATAGAGAGGATTCTTATCTCTTCCTCTCTCATAATAGTTGCAAGCATTGAAGTTAAATATTCCCACATGATTTTGAATAGAATCACCACATAAAGACTTATCATCTAATGAGCATATTGGATCATCAAACTCACAATCAATTTCATCCTCAATAGTAGGGGGACTAAAAATGTCATATTCATCAAAACAAACTTCCCCAAGCTTAAGGTTTTCCTCAGTATTAGCAATAAAGTTGTTAAAAGAATTAGTACTACCACAGACATGATTGTTATGCAAATAAATTTTAATTTTCTCCTCAAACACTTCATGTCCTAACTCAAGATAGATATTATACAATTCTAGGATTGTTTTGTTGTTTTCCATTTATAATTTTTTTGTGTTTTAGATTTATATGTTAGTATGCAATGCAAACAAGAATAAAAGTTTAGCACAACGCTCCCCGGCAACGGCGCCAGAAAAGTACTTGATAATCCCCAAGAGCAAGGAATCACTGTAGCACAATTCGATAAGTATTGAGTGTCGAACCCACGAGGAGCTGAAGGTAAACTATCTATTCTCTAAAGCCCTATAACCCTCTTATATGGCCTTTTATGCAAAGCAATAAATATGAAAGGATCTAACTAATGGAAGCAAGTGACGTGGAATGGGTTTATCTAGTAGCAAGTTTCTTAGAGCAAGTTTCTCTCAGCAGTTTTCTCAAGCAAGTTTCTCAAAGTAGCAAATATCTCAAGGGAGCAAATGTTCTAGCAATTGTTATTTCATTCGTGTGGTTGTCACAATTAGTGAAGCACATGTTTCAGTCTTAATTGTTTCTTCTAGGAAGGAGCCATAAATAGGTGTAGCCAAGTAAATGAACTAAAACACAACTCTTATGATGGATCTCATGGCCAAATAAATGTGCAGCACAAGAATTATTAAGACATAATTGTCCCACCATAGCCTTAAGTTCTAGGGTCCCCCATATATATCCCCATAAAGTAACTTCAAGTCTCAGACACCGGTTTCTCTCTACTCCGACATGTCCTACTCAATCCATTACCTACGGTGATCACCTTACATGCATTCCCCAACATATGCGTGCACTCATATATTGTACATAAAGACAATCATAAAAGATAACAACACTTGTATGCAACCAATCAATGAACTATTTCACAAGTGCCATGAACAAATCACTTCTCAAACACAGATGGGAGACACAATAGATCAAGGGAATAGTATATTGCATCATACATCATGTTTGCCAAGAGTTTACAGTGGGGAGATGGAGATGATCTTGCTGTAGATGTTGATGATGAACACACCGGAGGGGGTGGAGCCCTCCGGAGGTGATTCCGGCGACGTTTCCCCCCTCCGATCTTCTCCGGCGGCAACCTTCTGACTCTCTGTTTCGTGGTTTTCTGTTTCTCCGCCGCCTCCTTTCGCGAAACGCCAGGGGACCTTTTTTATAGACGTTTTTAGGTCAAGACGGAGTCGGTGGAGCAAAGATCAACGGCAACGGAGCTCCGAGGCCCAAATGGGTGGGTCCCACGCGGCCACAGATTTTAGGCCACGAGGGGCCCTCTCATTTTCAGCTGGTTGGGCTTCTGGCCCTCACTTTAAGCCCATTGCGTTCGTCTCGAAAATTCTGAACCGTGCTCTTTGGGCTTGCCCTTTTTGGAGTCCCGAAGCTCCCGGAAAGTCTGAAACACTAAAAAAGACGTTTTCTGGAAAACAGGGTTATTTCCAAATAAATGGGAAAACTATGAAGTATTCCCAAAATCATTATAAAACATTGATATAACCCTTATATGATGCAAATATGGTTGGAATATAAGCAATTAAAGTGCAAAGTTCATGTATGCATTTTATATGCATCAGTGTGTTTTATGCAATGCATGTTAGTTACTTAGTTTGATTGGTTTCATATGAAGATTAGCAAGATTTTGAAAGACTGGGACAGAAACAAATCTGCATATTTTGATGGGTGCCATGGCACCCCCCCACTGGATCAGCCACTGCATGTACCTACATGTAAATTTGTTAGTTGTAGGCGCCGATGTGATAGTAAGAGCAACTGCTGTGATGTTTTGTAGCACTAGATCTGCTTGCTTTGTCATTCAAAGTACCTACTCTATTTATAGGAAGCACAATCAAAAAGCTACTCTTTCTGGAAAAGTTGCTACTTTTAGAAAGTCAAGTTTGGTTATTTTTTACAGGTCATCCCATGTTAGACCAGAGTTCATTTTATTCAGAAGCATTATATCGCCACGTTACAACTATGCAAGTTCAGCGCAACTCTGGTTATGAATGAGGAATTCTCATTCGATGTTACATGCATCAACATCAAAGGTTTTACCTTTTTTAGTGGTAGAACTTGGAAAGAATTTTGTAGAATCTACTCTCTTGAAGTTGGACAGGAGCTGTATTTCAGCTTTGGCAGCCATGGTCCAGAGATTACTGTTATTACTCAAAACCTACCAATCACCCATCCATGTAAGTTTCAAACTGGGTGCATCTTTTGTTATTCTGCGTTTTTTATTAGTACTATGAGTAGTGCTCTGATCATTTATGTTTACAAACTAACCTTTTACAATTGGTGATACATAATTAACTTTGTCCATAATGTAATGATAGTTCCTACATGTAATTGCACTTGAATCAATAACTGAGTTTGAAATATTAGCTAATTTAGTTCCTAACCGTAATTGCACTTTAATCTTACAGCTTACTTCAATTTGTCCTCTCAAAACCGTCTCATTCTGGACTCTCTTGATTCCACTGATGGAACCAAGATCAATTGGAGGATGATGGACACGGTAATATTACATGTGGAACATCTTGACCACCTTCTGGACTATCATGATGGAGGAGAGTATGTAGAAGGAGGGACTGCCGCACGTTTGCATACCCTGAACTGGACAAATAGTCGCAATGCCAACATGCACCTGGTAAAAAAAATTAACATGCGATTTGTTCCTAATTTATCCCTTTTTCCACAGCTATGGGTGCCACACTACGAAGTTATTGCCAATACATGTACAAACCTAACGTATTTTCAATATGGAACAGAAAATCCCAAGCCGTTTTGTTCCTAGGACATGGAAGCATACGGTGACATCACCATTGTTAAACATCCGGTCACTGAGTTTAAGGGTCATACAACATTTCTGCTGATGATGGTCGTCTGTGCGTCGGTGGCTGGAAGGAGTTCATGAAGAAGGAACAGGAATTGCACTTGGGTGACAAGATTCTGCTCTTGCTGTACATGGGAAACCAAGGGGTTTACCTGTTTGTGTCTGATGTTCCTTACATTGATCCGGAGTAGTTAGCTACTGAAAGAAAGTGTGGTATGCGTTATGAAGAACTGCAAGTAGTGTCGTACAAGACTGAAATTACGTGTTTTATATGTTATGAAGTACTTCAAACTAGTATCGTAGAAGACTGAAAGTATTTGTTCCTATTAAGTACTTTTGGTGGTGTCATCCTTGTAATCGGTGGATTGCTCTCCTTATTCTGTCCATTTACTTGCGTATTTGGTCTAGATTCATGTCACAACCCATGGTGACCAAGATGTGAGAGTCGATTTTCAATTATCACTCTCACAATTTGGTGGGAGGAGATGTCAAGGAAATAGTACAACATGAATGCAGTATGCATGTAGTAATTTTGATCATAACAAGGAATTTAAAATTCTATAATTCTCTCGATTTATTATGTTTGTAGCAGTTTTGTCATAGAAATAGGAGTTTTATTTATGTATGGCTGTTGTTAATCGGTGATCACGGATAAGCACTTAATTTAAAATGAAAAATGTCTTAAATCTTCGAACCTCTTTTTTAAAAGTTTTATTTAATTATCTGACATTTTGGTCCCACAAAATCTTGACAAGTCCATGGGCTGATCAGAATCTTTTACTTATAGTTTAGTGAATTTGTGCCACTGACTTGTGGGTCCCAAACTTATAGGGGTCACATTTCACCGCCTCAAAATGACGATGACATACGTCAGCCGAATCTTCAGCGTGCACGGGCTCAACGAAGAGTGGGACCCACGAATCACACAGTTATCATCTCCCTACGCCTCGTCCTGCCCTCCACCTCGCCCAAATCTACCCTTCTCCCCCAAAAAAACCTCGACGGTTCCTACCCCCCCTACGGCGGCAAACAACGGCGGCTTCGTCACCAACGCCGTCCACGTCGTCAGCAAAGCAGTCCTCGTCCTCGACCACTGACTGGTAAGTACCAGTGCTATTTCCTGCCCTTCCATTACCTTCGGATGGCTCACAAATCTAGGTCAATCCACACAGACTTGTCCTCCGATGATATCCACGGCCGGGGTATGATGTAGGTTATATTCTGGTGAAAGTTGTCTACGAAATACCCTCGGCGGTGGATCTACGTCGCCATCTATCAATTTTGGTCACAGGCGATGCGTTCCATGTACTCAGTTCGCATTGCTTGCACTAACTAAATTTCCAACTTGTTTTAGAACCCGTGCAATTGATAAAATGGGTCAAAATGTGGTTGTGATGACTGTGTCATCTGCACCCAAGTACGGGAGATCGTTTGCCCCGACATTGATCCCGCCTATGCTAGGTTCTTAATGGATGAACAAAAGGCATGCATGCTTCTTCGTCAGAAAACTGGCCCAAGTATGATAGGTCCATCAACGATGTCTTCCCCAACAGATGATGACACTTTTGTCACTGGTAGAATACTCATAGAAGCCAAGCCTGTACGCTCAGCCGAGGTAAATAACAAACGAATTAGTATCTCCACTCTACGTTCTACCTGCATCTTTCATTGTTTTTGCTGTCATATTGAACTGCATACTTGTTTGTTCCTGGCCTGTACCGCTCAGCAAGTGAGAGCTTTCCGTCCTGAAACCGTTAGTCGGGAGTCTCTTGTGATGGAGTGCCTCACGCTGCAACATGAAGTCGTGGCACAAATGACAAGCTTTAGGCGATTCCATACGAACTTCATGAAAATGTGGGACGAGAAGAATATTGCCGTGGAAGAGCTAGAGAAATTGAAGATGGTCACCAAGAGTAACACATATGTAGTTAACCTAAGTGATGATGATGAGCAGGAAACCACAAACAAGAAAGGTAAGAAAGATGTGGTACAGTCTCATCAGGATCCCAAGCACACTGAAGTGAAGAGAGCCAGGGGAGGAAAAATCACTCGTAGAGGTGACAACGCCTAACCAAATGTATTACCACTCTTGTAAGAATATACAGATTACTTCCTAATAATTAATTTCTTGAATTGTAGGTCCTAACATCAGTGGGACTGAAGAGTTTGACAAGTATTGCTTTTTGCAAACGACGTCGACCTGAATGAAGACCAAGTTGCACATTTCACAAGACAAGTTGCAAACTTGAAGCCATCGATACCCTTCTATGTATGCAGGATGACAAGGTCTAATGTCATCCATGGGAAGGCCAAGATGGTAAAGAATACACTCTCATACTGTTGCTTTGCACATTCATCCTAGCCTTTAACTAACTAGGAACTTCTCCTGCAGTACTTCTCTTCCAAGTTCAGCATTGCACACCTCAAGGAGTACGCGCCAATGGAGCTTCCTATTTTCTGCACTAGTGGCACTAATGTTACTCGTGTAACATTCCTCCTTGGCAGTAAACAAGATGCCCAGATGTCAGGCAGTTGGCCGAAAATTGTGAAGGAAGCTGGAATCGGGGAGGGTGACATATGTGTCTTCACTTTCGTGCATACTGCAACATCTGGATTTGTGTGTACTGTTGTTTCCCTCAACTGATGTTGAATTCTGTTTCTGTGTAACATGATGTGATGGGGGGATCATAACCCGGTATGCCCATGAAGAGTGAAGCGCAACCCGTCAGGCAGGAGGCCTGGCTAGGTTACCTCACACCCCACATGGGCTGGGTTACACCTGGGCCAACAGGCTCATTCAGACCCGACCAAGGACATGACCCGGCCAGGAGTCAGACCTAGCCAGAGGCAGACCCGGCCAGGAGGCAGACCCGGTTTCAGGAGTCAGACCCGGCCAGAGGCAGACCCGGTTTCAAGAGTCAGACCTGGCCAGGAGGCAGACCCGGTTTCAGGACAACCTGGCACCAGGAGGGGTCTCGAAAGATGTCATAGAAGGAAGATTCTGAAAGACCCGGAATCCTTGTACAAGTTGGAGACTCAAGACTTGGAGATCACGAAGGACCTAGATTAGGACTCTTATTTCGGGTATAACCCATTTTTTACCTTGTACGACTAGGAGACCTGTCCATCTATATAAGCAGGCTCCTAGGTCATAGAGAGAGAGGCGAATAAGATAGACAAAATAGAGAGAGATCAGGAGAGAGCTCCAACGCCGGAGTCATTCAAACCCGGCGATCGCCATTGGCACACCATCTAATCTGTTATCATATAGTGATTTATAGTAGGACGTAGGGATCCTCCATCGAGGGGACCTGAACCTGGGTAAAAAATGTCTTCTCCCCCGTAGAGCTAGACCAACTCCTGGACACCAGAGCCGCCTTGCCCCTCATCTCAAGTTACCCCCTGGTAACATCTGCCGTGACAATCTCACGACAGTTGGCGCCCACCGTGGGGCCTGCGTCCAAGGGTGTCCTCATCAAGGGAGAAGCTTTTCAAGGGATGAAGAAACTCGCCGCCGGCAAGATCATCAGCAACCAGCAAGAAGATCGCGTCATCCATGATTTTGGCTGGCAGCCAGAAGTAGATTCGCTCGAAAAAGAAAAGCTGACCATAGAGGAGCCGGCTATGGAGAAAGAGGAGTCATCTACAATTTGATTCGTAGTATGCGAGCCGGCAATAGAAGGGATTCTGATGGCATACGCGAAGCAAAATCATGATGTACACACGTTGTCCAGAAAGCAAGAGGAAGGAAAAAGGCGCAGCAGAGGAGCATGAGATGCGCACAAGATCTTGTCTTCGTCAAGATGCGT
This sequence comes from Poa pratensis, assembly GCA_947311845.1. Classification (NCBI taxonomy): domain Eukaryota; kingdom Viridiplantae; phylum Streptophyta; class Magnoliopsida; order Poales; family Poaceae; genus Poa; species Poa pratensis. The sequence goes on along the minus strand of CAMZMU010000059.1, from coordinate 27,045,438 downwards.
GTAGCAGTTCAAGAAAAAGATTCGAATCAAGTGCTTCTAGCACTCACGTACGTAGATCAATCAACGCATGTGCAGCACAGAACAATTAATTAGTGCCATCTATACTACACGTTCAAGCTCTCCATCGCAAGTTGCACACGGCCGGCTCTCGCATCGATGGACAGCCTGAGTCAAAGCCGGCTCCCGCGTCACTGGCGATCTAGCGCGTGACGGTACCTGATCGGGTCGCAGCGGCCGGATTCCATCTGGACTCCGACCGAGTCACAGTCGTGATGCAACGTCATGGGCAGGAAAGGAAAAAAGGTGTGGTTGTTGACTCGTATACGGTTCAGGAAGCTGAAATCAAGGAGAAAAGAAGTTTGGAGCGCCTAGCTTGCGATCTCGTTCCCTGGACATCACGTACATGACCTGAGAGGAAACAAATCAAAAAAAAAACACACACACACACACACACACAACGCTGCATGGGGCTCATATGAAGAAAGAAATCGATCGGGATGCTGGCTCGAGCGTGCCTCCTATTCCTTTTCACCGCGGACAAAAGCAAGTTCCACCGGTTTTCGTCAACGCCGGTGATCCGCCGGGTCACCAAGATTCGACCCAAATCGCCGGGTTATATGATCAGGAAAAGATATGGATTCGATGGGTGTACCAGCCAAAGCTGTACTGGTACGTGAGCCATGGAGTAAAAGTGGCCAAGGACAGAAAGATCAGACAAACTCAATCGGAAACCAAACCAGATCAAAGTCCCAATATTTTCGCACTGTACATCACGTCATCAAAAAGAAAAGAGAAGAGAAGTTTATCAGGCTGCTAGCTTATACTGTACGTGCATGGCGCATGTGCATGTGAATAGAAATATCAAGGCTAGATTTCCAAACATGCCATGGTCAAGCGAGCCGTCAGAAGAAAGAAAGAAAATAAAAAGCAGAACTCCCAGGTTCCCAGCTAGCTTGGCTATACTACAAGCGCGTCTCGGCGATCGACAAAATCCATCAGCTAGTCTACAAGAGATTGTTATCATCAACCGGCTCGTCAGCACGGCCGGATCGTCAGTCCAATTTACTCGTTGTTCCGGTTGATTCATCGTCCCGGGCGAATCGCCGTTCAAGCTGGCTCGCCATTGTCCTCATCGTGGGTATGTGTACAACTACAACCGGTGAGAAGTTACATCTAGCAAAGCTGGCGTGAAGGAAGAAAAAAAAAAAAACGCATGCACGAGCCATGCAGGACGCTGCAAGAGCCGTGCTGCATGTGTTTTCAACGAAGTGCTCCTAGCTTGAACAAAAGAAAAAGAAAAATCTGACCGACCTATTTGGGAGGGACTTTCCCATCGTAGTCACAGCATCATCGACATACCGTTCCGACTCAACCGCCGTCTCGGTTTATTCATCATCATATTCCGGCTCAATCGCCGTACTCCGGCTTATGTATCATCAACGCCAAAAGCATCCAAACAGGGTGAGTCCTGGATTTCGGCTCCCCTTACGTCGAGCTGCCGGTGGCTGAGTTGAAGACATGGATCCTACCACTTAATGGATGCACGTGAAGATGTTCGGGTTACAAACACTGAACCACATGTGGAACCTATCGGAGGAAAATCCATGAAACATCTCTCAGCTTCAACTATTTGCAAACTGATAGCTAAGCCCAAGAGTGCTACGCAACTTCGGCTAGCGATGCCCAGGAGTGCTTTGCAACAAAAAATTAGCTTAGCCCAAGAGTGCTACGCAACTTCGGTTAGCGATGCACATGAGTGATTTGCAACAAAAAATTAGCCTGGCCTAATTCGGTTAGCGTTGCCCAGGAGTGCTTCGCAACATTATATGGATCAATGGGGTAATGTTGCATAGTTAAGCCTTTACTTTATAAACATTGATCCAGATCTTAGGGGCTCTCACTTGAATAGTTTGTAGCTGCAATCCCAAGACCCGGCTTTTATGCCACCAGTATAATTCTTGGTTATCTTACTATTGAGCTTGATGTGACTCGCACTTATATGGCCTGATTGCTCACATGTAAATTCAATCAGTCATGAGGCCCATTGGGACTTGACTGACCCTGTTTTTATCAGAAAAGTTGCGACAGAGATAATCCATGCGAAAGCCGGCTCATAGTTAAAGAAACCAAAAGGGTCATCAAAACCAAAGGATTTGCAGAACGACAGTTCACGTTCGTTAAAAAAGTAAATTCTCAGGGTGTACATACACCATTGTGGAGGATATGCCGAATAGGTATGCTAGCCACGGTGCTGTCTTATCCAGCCCAGTGTAATGGACTCCAAAGTGATAAAGCCAGCCGGCTTTACCTGGTGGCCTGGTGGGCTGAAGCGCAAGGGAAGCCCAAAGCCGGCTTAGAGAAGACCAAAGACGAAGGCCTGTCCGTGTCCGCCTTGGAGAGCAAGTTAGGTCATAGGCCGTAGTAGTTTAGGTCTCTGCATCTAAGACGGTTTGCCTTTCCTTGTAAGAGAAGGCACGGCGCCTTTATAAGCCGGCCTCCTGGTAGCTTTAGGGCTACGAACAACAAACACGCTCTACAACTCGCATTGTAACCTGTACACTTATTCCCTTAGTGAATTATAGCAGCAGTAGGATCTCGCCACCGTCGTGAGATCCGAAGCTGGGTAAAAGCTCTGTGTACATCCCGTCACCGGAATCCTCTACGTTCTCCCCCACCTTCTACCCTAGGTACATGGCTCCTCATACCGAGGCCCCGTTACCAATAACTCGACAGTTGGCGCCCACCGTGGGGCGTCAGGCGTCTGGAGTAACGTTCCGGGCGGGAATGTTCGGCGAGATCGGAAAGACCATGGCTTCCGGTCAAGCCCGCATCGCTGGAAGACTTGGCTGCATCGTGGCGGGCGAAAGCTGGACGCCGGCAAACGACGACATCATCGCCGGCTTCGTCGTCCCCATCGGCAGCATCAACTTGTTTCTGGGTTTCACGGCAGAGGCGTATGGATTCCCCAGAGGATCCAGCGCGTTTTTGCCCACCCACCACCCATCTGATCATGCAATCAGTGGAAAACCTAGATCCGATCTGGCTTTCCTCCAGCCGGATTACGATCTGAGTGAATCTGATGACCTGAGTGAAACTGATTCCACCTCTTCACAAGAGATCCAGGAATCCGACTTTCACTTCGTCGGGGTCATAGGAACGTCTGGTGATCAACCAACAAGTTCCAATCCTGAGTCCATCCTTCCTGCCTTACAGACAGAGGAAGGCTCAGAAGCCGGATCTGAATCAACTACAGCAATGTCAGTTGATACAGGATCTGATGACTTTGAGGCAAAGGTGGCAGCGTACGCTGCTGGCTTAAAAGAGGTCTTAATGACTGGCCCTGCGGCACCTCTTGCGCAACCAGAAGATGGAGAAATCGTCGCATCAAAGCCTCCTGCAAAGGATGGTGACGATGGCGAGCAGGAGGTTTCTTCTAGCCTCAAAACAAACATTGAAGATGATCCAAAGCCGGCAGAAGGGCCAGCTAAAGGGAACCTTTCTTCAGATCCAACTGAAGATGGCGAGCTCATCGTCGAAAGAACAAGAGAAGAGCATGCCCGTGCAATCAACATGCTCAAAACACCGTTGAGCCCTAATGCAACCGTGGCAGAAGTGGAAAGGCGAGGAAAGCCCTTCTTAGGGAATCTGAAGCCAACATCCTCTATAAGCAGAAGCTCTTACAACAAGAAAAGAAGTTACTTCTGCACGAGAAAGCTCAAGCAGAGAAGGCCCTAGAAGAGGAGGAGTGCAGGCGCATGCACAACGCCGAAAAATTCAAAAACGTTGCTACACAACGTGATCAGCACCTCCATCGGGACCTCGCGCCGAAGTTCGATAAGCCTTCTGCCCAAAAGCCTGTGAAAGCTTGGCAGAAGTATTCCTATAAGCTCGACAAGGATGGAGTCTTGTACTTCTCCACTCCCGCGAAGAATATGGAAGCGGCCAGGAGATCATGGAAGACGACACCATCCCAGCAGAAGAGCGAATCCACTACTCCACCATGCTCCTAAAAAGAGCAGCGGATCAGCAAGCAGTGGCTTCGTCAAACGGAAAGCTCGCTGATGATTCTCGCCTTTGCAAAGGCGGGGTAGCAGGAGGCGCTGGTGATCCTGAAGATCCTGACAAATCTAGCGCCCATGACGGCAAAAGCAAGAAGCCAGTGGATCCGCCTCCAAAGCGCAAAGACGAATCGGGGACTGGTTCTAATAATCATGGCAAGCAGGACAAAGATCGCCAGCGCTCCAAAGACGGCGAGCACAACAAGGGACGCGATGAGGCGAACAAAGATGGTGATAAGGAGAAAAGGCGGAGCTCCGACAGGCGGAACATGCCACCACCACCGGCACGGAAGGAGGAGGCGCACAGAGGTCGCACTCCCAGGAGATCGCGCTCCAGATCACCTCGCCGTGATGGCAATAGGAAGCACGGTGAGCCAAGGCGTGAAAAAACCCATGATAGCCCAATACATGAGCCATCTAGGGCCTCTGATGCTCGTACTCGCCTTGACGAGATAAGGGCGGCCAGAGAGGAATCATACCTTGGTCCCAAGTGCTTTGGGCCGGCAATCCGCAAGGTTCGCCTTCCATCTTCACTCAGCAACGTCAAGAAAATTGTGGACAAGTACAATGGAGCTGAAAATCCAGACACATGGCTGCCTGATTACATCAATGCCGTCGGGATCAATGATGGAGGATACAATGATGCAGTGCGCTTCCTCCCTCTCATGCTCGAGGGCACAGCCCGTCTTTGGATTGACACGCTGCCAGAAAAAAGCATCCACAACTGGCAGGACATGCAGAAAACATTCACGCAGCACTTCTCCTGCACTTACAAGCGTCCAAAGACATACATCGATCTTCAAAAGTGCACGCAAGCCAAAGGCGAATCTAGCAGGTCTTTCATCGCAAGATGGACAGAGACCAAGAACGCCTGCGAAGGAGTCTCGGAGAACCAGGCAATCCATGCCTTCATGCAAAGCCTGAAGAGGGGCAACATGATGCGTTACATGTTGCAAAGCCAAAACCTTCAGAGGCTTGGCGATCTCCTGGACAGTGCAAACAATTTTGCGGCAGCAGAAGACGATGCTCGTGCAGAAGATGGCAACATACGTATGGACATTGACATAGAGAAGAAAAGCGGCAACAGACGCAAAGGCCATGGGGGTGAGCAAGCTGGCCCGTCAGCTGAAGTTGCTTTCGCCTCTGGAAAAGGCGGACAGGGCAACAAGTGGAAGAGCAAAAAGGGAGACGATGGCCAAGGGCCAAAGCCTCCCAAGATCACATATGATGACATCAAAGATCAACCTTGTGCTCACCACATAAAGTTGGGCAAGTGCACCCATACCAACAGGCAATGCCGCCTTGTCAATGATTTCAAGAGAGACCCTGAAGCTGGCTATAAGCCGAAAAATTTCAAGCGTAAAGGGCGAAAAGAAAGGCGAGAGGATAAGGACAACGATGACAGCTCCTCCGGCACAGAACAGCCAGAGCAAGAACAGAAAAAGGGCGCTAAGTTCCCTAGAGTGCAGGAAAGCATGGTCACTTTTCTTGCCACTCGGTCGGCTAAAAAGGAAAAGGCAGTTTGGAGAGAGCTTAATGCAACAATGCCGGCAGTACCTCAGTATCTCAATTGGTCTGAAATACCCATTACATGGGACCGCACAGATCATCCAGAGAGGGTACCGCAGAATCCGGGAAACTATGCCCTCGTTGTCAATCCAATCGTGGAAAAGTGCAGGCTTTCAAAGGTGTTAATGGATGGAGGAAGTAGCATAAACATCCTCTATCTCGAAACCCTAAAGCGCATGCACCTCTCTGAAACACAGTTGATCAAAAGCGATGTCAAGTTTCACGGCATCGTTCCAGGACGACAGGCCAATTCAATGGGCATGATCGTGCTGAAGGTCACCTTTGGAGACGAAACCAACTTCCGCACAGAAGACATCGCTTTCGAGGTGGTACCTTTCAAAAGCTCCTATCATGCTATCTTTGGTCGTCCGGCTTTCGCTAGGTTCATGGCGAGGCCATGCTATATCTATAGCAAGCTAAAAATTCCTGGTCCCAACGGCGTCATCACGGTCCATGGCAACTACAAGAAGGCGAAAGAATGTGAAGCAGGCAATGCTATCTTAGCAGAAGCCGTCATCAGCGCCGAGGAGCTGGAGCAGTACAAGAAGGAGGTGGATCTTTCAGAGATGCCAGCAGGGAAACAGCCTCTCCCGGCGTCTGCCGCCACCTTCAAAGCCGGAGAAAACTCAAAGAAAGCCAGACTTGATGACACGGATGCTAGCAAGACGACGAACGTGGGCACAAGCTTAGACAGCGCATAGGAAGGCGAGCTCGTCAAGTTCCTCCGTGAGAATCGGGATATTTTCGCATGGTCTCCCAAAGACATGCCAGGTGTCCCGAGAGAACTTGCCGAGCACTCCCTCAATGTCCACAAAGATGCCAAGCCCGTCAAGCAAGGCCTCCGACGCTTTGGACCAGAAAAGAAGCGAGCTATAGGAAAGGAGATAGCGCGGCTTACAGCCGCAATTTCATTAGAGAGGTCGTTCATACAGAATGGCTAGAAACCCTGTACTAGTACCTAAGAAGGACACGAAAGATTTGCGCATGTGCATTGATTTCACCGGCTTAAACAAAGCCTGTCCTAAAGACCCTTTCGCATTGCCGCGAATAGACCAGGTCGTAGATGCTACCGCAGGTTGTGAATTACTATGCTTTTTGGATGCTTACTCTGGTTATCACCAAATTAAGATGAAGAAGTCTGATCAAATCAAGACTTCCTTCATCACACCTTTTGGAACGTACTGCTACATAACAATGCCTTTCGGGCTAAAAAACGCAGGCTCCACGTACCAGCGATGCATCCAACGTTGCCTACACGATCAAATAGGCCGCAATGTTCACGCTTATGTGGATGACATTGCAGTAATGACAAGACAGAGAGGCAACCTCATTGCCGATCTAAAAGAAACCTTTGATAACCTCAGAAAATACAACATGAAGCTGAATCCGGGAAAGTGCTTTTTTGGCGTCCCAGCAGGAAAACTTCTTGGCTTTATTGTTTCTGAAAGAGGAATCGAGGTAAACCCTGATAAAATTAAAGCTATCATGAACATCAAAAGACCGACATGTCTCAAAGATGTGCAAAGGCTAACAGGTTCTGCAGCCGCGGTAAGCCGTTTTATCAGCCGCCTTGGCGATAAGGCCTTACCCTTGTACAGACTGCTAAAGAAAACGAAAAACTTTGAGTGGACTCCAGAGGCGGATGCCGCCTTAGCTCAACTCAAAGACACGTTGGTCAGCGCTCCAACCTTGGCATCACCAAGAGAGCAAGAGCCAATGTTGCTTTACATGGCCGCAACAGGACTTGTCATAAGCGCTGTCATGGTTGTGGAACGTTTGGAAGACGGCAAAGATGTGCCCAGTCAGAGACCAGTTTATTACATAAGCGAGGTGTTTTCTGAGTCCAAACAGCGATATCCACATTACCAAAAGCTTGCTTATGGTGTTTTCTTTGCCGCCAGAAAATTAAGACATTACTTTCAGGAGCACCCAATTACAGTGGTAAGCAAAGCACCATTGGGTGATATCATCAACAATGCAGAAGCCACAGGACGCGTCGCCAAATGGGGAATAGAGCTTGCAGCTTTTGACATTCAGTACAAGCCAAGAACAGCCATCAAATCTCAATCTTTAGCTGATTTTATAGCGGATTGGACAGAAGCGATGATGACTTGCCTCTTCCTGATGAAGAGTATTGGGTCATGCACTTTGACGGCTCTAAAATGCTTGATGGATCTGGGGCAGGAGTAGTGCTGAAATCACCCAAAGGCGACACCATGTGTTACGTTCTGCAAATACACTTCAACGCCACCAATAATGTGGCTGAATATGAGGCACTTATGCACGGCATGCATATCGCCAAAGACCTAGGAGTCACAAGGCTACTGTGCTATGGTGATTCTGACTTGGTAGTTCAACAGCTGGATGGTACATGGGATGCCAAAAGTCCAACAATGGCAGAATATCGACGCACGATAGACGAATTTGGAAGGGCCTTTCAAGGATTTGAGGTGAAACACATCAAGAGAGACGAAAACGAAGCAGCTGATGCCTTAGCAAGAATGGGATCCAAAAGGTCAAAAGTCCCGTCAGATATCTTCTTAGAGCACCTCTATGAGCCATCAATCAAAGGCGGCGACCTAGATAACCCAAAGGCGGTAAAATCTGTGGCTGTCTTCGCAACGCTCCCAGATTGGACCCTCCCTTACATCAAGTTCTTGGTGGATCAAGAGTTGCCAGAAGACGAAGTGCTAAGGCGGCAGGTGGTGCGCAGAGCAAAGGCGTACACCGTCATTAACGGTGAGTTATACAAGAGAAGCACTACAGGCGTGTATCAGAGATGTGTCTCGCAAGCCGAAGGAGTTGATATCCTTAATGAGATCCATTCTGGGTGTTGCGGCCACCACGCCTCTGCCAAAGCTATCGTATCCAAGGCGTTTAGACATGGATTCTATTGGTTGACAGCCAAGCAAGACGCTGATGAAATCGTCAAAACGTGCGTTGGATGCCAGAAATATGCAAGGCAACCCAAGATGCCAGCTCAAGAACTAAGAACCATACCAATCACTTGGCCGTTTGCGGTCTGGGGACTGGATATGGTTGGTCCATTCAGGACAGCTAGAGGCAGCCTTACCCATCTCCTCGTTGCAGTGGATAAATACACAAAGTGGGTAGAGGCAAAGCCGGTAGCAAAGGTGGATGGGGCAACAGCCACCAAGTTTGTTATTGATATTATAACAAGGTTCGGCGTCCCCCACAGCATTATTACAGATAATGGAACAAATTTCGCTGTTGGAGAATTGGCTAGATATTGCGAAGATGTTGGAATTCGCCTTGACTTAGCGTCCGTGGCACACCCACAATCTAATGGACAGGTTGAGCGGATGAATGGCATCGTTTTGCAAGGCATTAAACCAAGGCTCGAGGTACCATTGCATCGAGCCGCAGGAGCATGGGTAGAGGAATTGCCTGCTGTTTTATGGAGTATAAGAACAACACCTAACAGATCTACAGGATACACCCCATTTTTTCTGATTTATGGTGCCGAAGCCGTCTTACCAACAGATGTTCTACATGACACACCACGTGTTGCAGCCTACGTCGAAGCAGACGCAGAAGAAGCCAGACAGGACGGCTTAGACCTTCTCGAAGAAGAAAGGGAGATTGCACTCCAAAGATCAGCCATCTACCAGCAAGACATGCGACGCTATCATAGTAGAAGGGTAAGGCACAGGTCTTTTCGAGAAGGAGATATGGTGCTTCGCCTTGTTCAGCAAAAGGAGCACAAATTAGCCCCAACATGGGAGGGACCCTTCGTTATCAGCAAAGCGCTCAAGAACGGGGCATATTATCTTGTGGACCTACGCGATCTCAAAAAGAAGACGAAACGAGGCCGCAAAAGGAAAAGGAACGAAGAAGCAGAGCTCAAAGAGACAAAGCGTCCTTGGAACATTGAGCAGCTACGTCCTTTTTACACTTAGCAATTCTATTGTAAACATCATATATGTTCATGAAATAAAAGTCTTTGGTTCAGTTATATATTGTGCAAATAGTTTCCGCCGTCTTTTATTTCCCAATGATCATATAGTTCCAAAATTGTCAATGTCAACCCGAATTTGCAAAGTGCTTTGGGTGCTAGCGTGATAATTTCGCCTTTCGGCTTTACAAAACCTTTTTGCGTCCGTCTAAGAGTATTTATCTGATCGCATATGTGTTGGCTTGCTTTAGTAGATGTTCTATGCACCGAAAGGCGGCACGGGTTCTGTGTTTAAACAGTCTGGTCACTGACCCTGTTGCCCAGCAAAGTGTTTTCCGCCTTAGGGTTTTGCTAACATACGAAAAGGCTAAAACACATAAGCCAGACAACTTAAAGACGGATAAGGAACATAGTCACAGCAAAAGCTTACAAAATATTACATCTGCTGTTTTACATGACAAACTTGTTCAAACTTAAGGCCACTGCCTTTACAAAACAACCAGCTATGAATAAAGTTTTTGTGCCTTCACAAAGGCAACATTAATACAAATGTTTTTCCTTATGCAGGGGACTGGGCTGGGGACTGGCGTGCAGCAGTTTCGGCTTCGTTGTCAGAGCCGTCATCTCCACCCTCTTCCTCCATCTCTTCGGAGTCACCCATGCATGTTTGCTCGGAGGCTTCATCACTGGACATATCTTCAGGGCGAGGTGGCATCTCCTTTCGCTCAAAAAAGGTGTCTATTGGGACCATGTCAGCAACATGGGTGGCAAACCCACTAACAGCCGAATAAATGGCACTAGGCACAACCTTTTTGCCATTACCGTCTTTGGTGGGCATGCACTTTGTCACCCGCCAGAGATTAATTTCTGGGTGATGAGCCTTTGCTAGCCCAAGAGCAATTTTGCATCCGCCTCTGGCAGCTGATCGGAGACGCTCAACCATCTCCGCGTGACAAGCTTCGAAAGACGGCAAAAGATCAACAAATCCCTTGATTTTACCTTTAAGCTTGGGGAAGATATCAAGTGTCAGCGCCAAAGCCGAAGAATGCATCTTCGTGACCATCTCCCCGCATTCCAGCAGGAGGTCAAGCCGGGTGTCAGCTGTCAGCTTTTCCCCAAAGCCCAAAGGAACTGAAAAATACATGCAAATTTTCAGCTTACATAAAAGACGAAAAATTCAAAAGACGGAAAGAACAAGGTGTCTGGCTTACTCAGAAATTTCTCGTCCACGGCCAAAGCTTCATCAAGGCGGCGTTCCAGCTGAGAATGTAGGTCACCAATGCAATCAGTATTGGCCTTGGCTTGCGTCTCTGCCGCCTCTTTCGCTTCCTTCAAGGCCTTTTGAGTTCAGCCAGCTCTTTTTTCAGTCTTTCCTGTTCAGCAGCCGCGCTTTCCTCAATTGCTTTTTGGTTGCGCTCGGCGGTAAGGCGATTTTCCTCAAGCTGTTTGAAGAGCGCAGTGTTTTCGCGGCGAACAATCTCTATGTCGCCAGTTTCATCGACGATTTTCTTCGCCTTCGCAACAACCTCTGCAAACATATAAAAAGATTATGAGTTTAGCACAAAGACGCAAAACAAGGAAAGCTGCCAAAACAACAGTGCTCACCTTTATTGGCACGATTTTCGGCTTCTACCCTCTTCAGCACCTGCCTCTGGTTAACCAGTGATTGCCAAAGGTCTGAAGTAAGACGTTCGCTACTCTGCTGAAACAATATGTGTTTAGAAAGGGAAAGCATAATTGAAGGCAAGGAATAGTCTTGGGGACTGGAAGGAAATAATCCATCTATTACAAAGCTATCACAGAAAACCATCATGTTGTCTAAATACACATTTAGCACAACTTAATGCTTGGGGACTGGGGAAGCAGTTATAAGGCGAAAGATCATTTACCTTCATCATTTTCTTCAGAGCCTTGTAGCTCTCTTTCATGGTGACGTACAGCTCGTCGCAGTTATCCTCTAAGTTGAGGATGGTCAAGGTTTGGCCAACAGGCCTGATAGATGAGCTACCCTGTTCTGTTTCCTTCTTGTCAGCAAGGAGAGCTGCGATGGAAGGCAGGAGGTAGCCTTCATCGTCAAACAGCTCGGTCTTTACCATGTTCTTTATGGCATCATAAGCCGGAGCTTCAGCCATCTTCTCATCTGATAAAACAGCCGCCTTTCCGGCTGCCTGGGCCCTGGCCAAGTTCTCTGGCAGAAGCTGAGCGGAAGGCTCTGTAACTTCCGCTTCATGCTGTTCTTCTTGGGAGGCCACAGGGGCAGGAGCAGGAGGCGGCACGACGGGGGTGGTTGGGGGTTCAACATGGGCGGGCTGTGGAGGCTTGGGGCGGGATGCAACCGCCTTCGCCTTAAGTTTGCCAGCCGGCTTGACCCTGCGATGAAAGTAATAACAGTATAAGGCTATAACATAGCAAGCGATGAACAATGGTCACAACGTGAAATGTTCAAGGACTGGTTCGCCTTACCGTTGCTGGGGAACGCGGAAGGAAAGATCTTCATCGTCAATCACATCGTGAACGACGGCGTCTTCAGGAATGGCGGCGGCAGTTTTTTCTTCTTCTTGCTCTCTGCAGCGGAGGAGGATCCCCTCGCAGTTGGAGCCCTGCGCTTGCGAGACTGAGACTCGGCGCGGGCAGGCTCTGGAACGCGAAACAGTGGAACAAGCTCGCTCTCCGGCAGAGAAGATAACTGAAGAAAGATGGAAACAAAGTGTGAATAACAAAGCTGGCAAAGTATAGTACCTATGCAAGTAAAAGGCGGAAAGCTTACTTCAGGAGCCGGCAAAGACGCAGTGTACATGGGACGAGATTCAGCGTATTGCTTCCTCTCCTTAGCAATCTTCTTGAAGCGTATCAAGAAGGCGTCCTGCGTCAGGTCATTCTCGGTGGTGCGAAGCTTGTCCTTCTTATTGTTGCTATACTTGCACATCAGCGTGGGGTTTTGACGAAGTGGCTGAATTCGCCTCTTCATCCAGCAGATAATAGTATCTGTGCCCGTAAGCTTGGGCACAGCGTGCTTTGTCAAAAACTCAATCCGCCTTTGGATAAGACGGAGATCTGTTGGCAGAACCTTCAACGGCTTTCATCCCAACTGGCTCGTGACTGAGCGGCAGAGTTGGTGAAAGCCGGAATCCCTATGGTCTTGTCTGCTGGCGCGACGTCTTTGCAATAAAAGAACGTGCCAGTCCAACCCTTCACAGAGTCTATCTTGGGCGCCTTTGGGTACCAGCTTCTATCTTTGCGCAAGTTAAGACTAACTGTCCCTACGACGAGCAGTTCTTTGTCTTCTGTTTGGCGTTTGCAGTGAAAGCAATACTTGAAGAATTCTAAGCTAGGTGCTATGCCTAGATACCCTTCAAATAAAGCTTGGAAGCCGGCGAGATACAGAATGCTATTGGGGCCTAAGTTGTGAGGTTGGAGGCCGTAGTAATCTAGCACGGACACGAAGAACTCAGAAGGAGGCAGAGAGAGGCCACGTAGAAGATGAGATACCAGGATGACGCGCTCGTCGCCGTCCGGGGCAGGAACGTGGTGGCCTTCTGCTGATCTCCAGTGGCACACTGTCCGTGGAGGAATAATCCCCTCGCGCTCGAGCTCCACGAGATCGGCGTCGGTGATGGTGGAAGTGGCCCAATGGCGCGAGGAGGTCTCCTCGGCTTCTTCCTCGGCATCGGCCGCGTCGCTCTCGTCCGATGCCTGCGGGAGATCCTCTTCAGATCCCGCAGGTGGCACTGATCCAGATGGCGCTGCCTCCGCCGTCGCGGCAGACGGAGTGCTCGAGGTGGTGGCCGTCGCCGTAGGAGCAGCCTCGGTGTTCGTGCTCGCCGCATGTGTCGCCGCACCGGCAGCGCTGCTCGATCCTTCCGCCGCCGTGGTCTTGGATGGCAAAGAGGCCATGGCGCAACGATTCTTGGCTGCTGGGGATTGCGGTGGCGAGAGGAAGAAGAAGAAGTGGGAGGTGCGAGAAGGAATGGATCGGTCAGATCCAAAAGATAAGGGAAACCCTTATAAATGGGCTGCTCCGCGATTCGTGCAACGGTCAGGAGAGTGGCGCAATTTTCGCCACGCGTCCGTTCGAACCGTTGTCATCGTGGGTTTCTTCTCCACGACGCCTCGCAAAACGCGCGGGAGAAACGCAATCATCACAGGTGACTGTTGGTTCAAACTGTCGTGGGCTGACGATCGCTGCGTCATGATGGGACGTGACATTGATGGAATCTTTCTGACAATATGACCGTTTCTGCCGCCTTAATAATGCTCTGCAAGCATTCAAGTTCGGCTTTCAGCAAAAGCCGGAATTCGTCATGAGATCCTTGGATTCTTTGGATAGCTTCAAGCTCTGCAGCAGCAAAGGCGAAAGCTGGAGAGCCTAAACCTTTCCGGGGACTACTGTGGAGGATATGCCGAATAGGTATGCTAGCCACGGTGCTGTCTTATCCAGCCCAGCGTAGTGGACTCCAAAGTGATAAAGCCAGCCGGCTTTACTGGTGGCCTGGTGGGCTGAAGCGCAAGGGAAGCCCAAAGCCGGCTTAGAGAAGACCAAAGACGAAGGCCTGTCCGTGTCCGCCTTGGAGAGCAAGTTAGGTCATAGGCCGTAGTAGTTTAGGTCTCTGCATCTAAGACGGTTTGCCTTTCCTTGTAAGAGAAGGCACGGCGCCTTTATAAGCCGGCCTCCTGGTAGCTTTAGGGCTACGAACAGACAAACACGCTCTACAACTCGCATTGTAACCTGTACACTTATTCCCTTAGTGAATTATAGCAGCAGTAGGATCTCGCCACCGTCGTGAGATCCGAAGCTGGGTAAAAGCTCTGTGTACAATCCCGTCACCGGAATCCTCTACGTTCTCCCCCACCTTCTACCCTACACTACAACAAAACTGTGCAGTAGAGACATTTTTATAGAGACACTCTCCCCTATGTCTCTTAAATCCCAATCAAATTTGTCGTAGAGGCATTAAGAGAGACAATTTAGAGAATGACTTAGCGGTAGAGACATCTATCTAAAGACATTCTTCAAAATGTCTCTTAGTTGGCATGTAAAGGCATTATAAGAGACATTTTTTAGATTGCTTCAACAATAGAGACATCTCCTGGAGACACTGCTCATAATGTCTCTTAGAACCTAGGTAAAGGTATTAAGAGAGACAACTTAAAGATGTCACTTTGGGCCGAACCGAAATTTCTAATTCCATTGCGGGAGATGTATGCGCGCGTAGATGAAAATTTTGGCCCGAATTTTTTTCTAACTGCGACCTTTCACACGTCCCCACTACGGCACTACCGCACTACCATATCCACATCTCCCGTTTCTCAACAAAAAGTATCCTGTCCCTTCTCTCGTCCATCTCCAGACCAGAGAAACGGCGGCGGCCGATCTGCTTCAGATCCTACCCCCGAGGCCAGGGCCCTCCTCTCACTCCTTGGTCGATCTCCCCCGGCCAACCATCCTCCTCCTCCATCTCGTCGTAGGGACCCCGCCTCTCTAGTCTCTAGCACGTTGAGGTGTGACGCATTCCGCGGCTAGGGCACCGACGCCGAGACTCCCCTCGACTCCCAGGGCTCCAGCTGCTTCTCCGACGGCGCTGAACGAGATTTGCCGGCGCAGGTCCTGGATGCCGAGCCCGCCGGTGAGCAGACAGCAGCGGCAATCCATGGAAGCCGACCCAATCGCTGCACGGCCGGAAGTTGTTCTCTGACCTGAGCTTGAACGGCGGGATGGTGTTGCGGGAGGACCAGTTGATGTCGCTGCTCGGCTCCAACCTGCACGTCATCATCATCGTTGAGCTGCGCGCCGTAACCAGCCACTTCTCCGTCTACAAGGGCTACGACGACGAGAAGGTCAAACCCAGCCCGTCCCCATCAACCTGGTCGACCTCGAGGGAAACCAGAGCCACAACGAGTCGGTACTGGCTCCTGAATCCCTCTTCCCTCCTGAGCGTATTCCTCTAATTTCCCGGTCTATTACAACCCAAATTCTCTAATTAGCTCTCTGTTTTTTGCTTTCAGGTTGGGGTGCTGCTAAGGACTCTTCTACCATGGCTCCAGCTCCAGGATGAGATCGTCAACCGCTGCAGGAGCTGCTCCGGCTTGGACTACATGTGTATGATCTCGTTCTCACTCTCTTTGCTACTACTGAAATCCCTAGAATAAAACTCTAGAGGGACATACGGCTTTAAGCCTAGATTTTACATATTCAATAGTGAAGATTTGTTGGTAGCGTGCAAGTACATGTGGTGATCAAGCCCTCATGTCTAAGCTTAGCATTATAAAGTTAGGCACAAATTGCCCAAGTTACACCAACCGTTGGAGATTAGTTAACCTGTTTTAAATCCCAGATTTTTTTTGTATAACGTAACAATTTCTTGTTCTATGGTTATCCTAGAATAGGAGGTGGTTCATAGATACAGACCCAATGACTGGGATTAGTTTGTGCATCAGGAAAGGAGGCACAAAATACACATATTTTGTATATGTAAACTCATCGGTCAGTACATTATCATGCTTAGGCGCATGGAAATTTCCTATTCCTACTGTAGTTGCTAATTCACATTAAACTGACATTTTTTTATTATGAAATTTGTCCAGTATTCATGCCCATATGCATTATCTGTCCACATAAAATATTTCCATGCGAGATTGATTATTTGACAATGAGATTTTGTTCAACTACATGTATATAGAGACTGAAGAAGGGAGAGGGTACCAGAGCTGGACCTGGACTAAGAGGCCCTTCCATTTGCAAATAGGATGGGCCAGATCGTCTCACCTTGTGGGTGCAAGGTGGTGGGCACTAGCGAGGATACTCCCAAGCGGACAAGGAGCATGAGCACATCATAATGTTTGAACTTCAGAGTGCAGAATCCGGTTTGAGCTTTTGAAAGACCAACACCTCTTAATCCTGAGTATGAATATAACTGCTCATGTCTCACAATGCATAATTTTGTTTGAGTTTCTACAAGAGTTGTAGTTTTAGTTTCTCCACTATGGAATGGAACATAAAACATCCCTGATGATATAGTATGTGCACTTGGCTGTGTTATATCTGTGATAATATATTTCACGAAACGTTTAATTCTTGGTCACTTGAAATATAAGCGTACCTCTTGTCTGATGTATGCAGCGTGCAGTTTGTTTACATTTCTGTGTGATTTTCTAACACCACGTGGGTTGTTGTGTTTCTTGCAGGCTAACCGACGCCCAGCCCTCAATCCATTCCGAGGACGAAGTAGAGTTCGCTCCAGTTCTCCAGATCTCTCCGACAGCCAAAGAGCTCATCATTCTCTCCTCCAACAAAGATCTGAGATGGAGAAAACAGCGCCCACTGATAGCGAAGACAAGGCAACAAGGAAACACCCAACCTACTATGCCACGCCACTTTCTCTATTAAGTTTTAGTCGTTAGAAATGTCCTCCTATGGAGTAAGCAGAATGTACATTCTACCACATTGTTTATGTAACATAATTCTATGTTGTATGTAATTGAGTCTAAATACAAATGAGTATCACTACTTAATCCTTGCTTTACGGATGGATTTGCCTTACCCACACCATCACTTACTGCTGCTATTACCCATACCTTGCAAACATTAATTACATGCACCGATAATATGTGGACAGTATGTATGTCTCTACGCACTGTCTATTCTAGGACCGAATTAAAACGCTTCGCTTACACGTCTCACATTGCCACACCAAAATGTTTCTATTAATGTTAGAGACAAGCTAAAATGCTGCATGGTAGTGCCTCTACAACTATACATACACACTCCAAGTGTATCTTTGAAGTGTCTGTAGGTGTGTAGATACACAACCTGGTGTCTTTACAAAGTGACCTTATGCCATATATAGACATTTCACAAAATGACTTTACAGTCTAAGAGACACTGCCCGTAGTGACACTTTTGAGACAACGTGGAAAATGTCTCTACAACTATGTATAGACAATATTAGTGTCTCTACAGGACCAAAATAGTGTCTCTATGGGCCAGTTCTCTTGTAGTGCTAGCTACATGGCTCCTCATACCGAGGCCCCGTTACCAATAACTCGACAACCATCAAGATAAATTTTTATGTTATTAATTTATTACAAGTCTATCATGCTGTATAATGTTATTTTGTGCCTCAGGGAAATTTTTTGCAGGATCAATCCATAACCCGGGAAGCCGGGTCATCAAAATTGATATATGGGAAGTCAGAAAAGTATCATGCCAACAGCAGCAAGACCGCGCGATCTTGTCTCCAGCAAAATAAAGTAGAAGGAAGTTTTCACCTCCATGATTGCAGCAGCTTGGCGCCTCAAGAAAGTATATTATATCAGGTGTTACACTCCCGTGGATCAAGCAGGCCGGCTCAAAGTCCAAGAAAAAAAAATAGATGGTCACCTAAAAGTGCATGCATGCATGTCATCAAAGTCCAAGCAGTACAAAGTGGGTAGCTATTCCTTCCCTCTCCCGTCTCAGAGGCGAATAGGCGATTTTTGGGCGATCCTCGCCGAACCACCGCGTCCGCGCCGCGGGGACGCGGGATTCCTCCCCTCCGTCGGCCGCTTCGGCGGCAGGAGGGTGGGGGATCCCCGTCCCGGGCCTGTACATACGGGAGGTTGGGGTGGAGGCCCCGTCGACGGCGCCGTGGTGGAAGGGGTGCGGACGGTGGTGTTTTGGTGTTGCGGCGATCTTCCCCGGCGGCGGTGCTCCTTGGGGCCGGCCGTCGTCGCGCGCGACGGGTTGAGGCTCGACGCCCGGCGTGGTGTTCGAGCCCGTCTTCTCCCGTCAGATCTGGGACGGCGGATCTGGCGGCAGGAGAGGAGGATCCAGGGCGGCGCCTCTGCTGGCGTGTGGCGAGGCGGTGGAGGATCTAGGGCGTGGCCCCCGGATCTGGAGCAGGACGAGCTCGGGGGCTTCCCCCGGCCGATGCTTCCTTGGCGTTGCCCAAGCCCGTCTCCTCGGAGGCGGCGATCGATGCGGCTCTTCAACGCCTCATGGCTAGGGGCTCTGCTGCTCCACGGGTGGGCAATCTTCGCGGCGTCGTCGAGCTCGGCTGGGGGTTGCTCCTGAGGTTGAGGATGGTGGTGCCGAGGTGTGCTGCCCCGGGATCTCTCTGTTCCTCCGTGTATTTGCTTGTACGGTTGATGTAATCATCTTCTTTTGAATACAAGTATGTGCATTATCAAAAAAAAAAAAAGTCCAAGCAGTACAAGCCAGATGATCGATCAAGCGATTACGTTGCAGTGAAAAAAAAAATAGAGCAGCCGGCTTCCGAAAATTATGTATGTCCGGTTCAGCAATTATAGAGCGATTCAATCAAAAAGAGAAAGTAAGCTGGGTACTAACAGTATTCGTGCGAGTCAATCGAAACTGCATGAGAAAAACAAGAAGTTAAAAAGCCTGATCGAGGTATGCAAGCTGGTATGAAGTTAGCTCAAGGTTCAAAGAGAAAAAGCAATTACAGCCCTGGTCATGTAAACGTGGATGCATTCAAAGTGAAGAAATAAAAAGAGAAGGAGAAATAAAAGTCGGATGATACAGACACTCATATAGGTCAATCAGAGCCATCATGTGTTCCCGTATCCAATAAAAGAAAGGGTGCTGCCGGCTTGTGATTCGTCTCAGCCTGGCCGGCTTGGCATTGTCCCAGCACGGCCGGCTTTGTGCAGACCGTTCGGGTCCTCAGCATTGTGTCCACGGACGGCTTTGTCAGCGCTGTGATCAATCTCCAGACGTGTGGGTCGCCGTATTTGAAGTTGAAAGATACAAGAGTTTTACAAAGTGAGCCCCGAGTGGTTACAGGCGAACGAACTGACACTTGGAGGCTACAAGAGTTATAGTATTTCTAAGTGATACAAATATTAAAGAACAAAGTTCCGAGCTGTTGCAGACGTACACCTCGACGCTTGGGGGCTACTGTACTTCAAACTTTTCGAGGTTACAAAAGGACAAGTGTGAGTCCCGGGTGACTGCAGGCATGCAACCCAGCATTTGGGGGCTACACTAGTCAAAAGTTCATCCAAAGCAAATTATCAAAATCTCAGGTGGCTGTGGACAGCTAACTCGACACTTGAGGGCTACACAGTTTGAAGATAAATTTTCCGAAGTAATGAAGAAGTCCCAGGTTGCAGCAGACACACAACCCGGCACTTGGGGGCTACAGTATTTGAAGTTCAAAAATTCTCTCAGAAGTACAAGATGCAAAAGTCCCAGGTCGCTGCAGGCATGCAAACCGGCACTTGGGGGCTACACGGTTCGAAGTTTTATATTCATTCATCAAGCACCAAGTTATCGCGATGTGATAAACTCGGAGCTTGGGGGGCTACAGGTTATATACACGAGAAAAATCGAGGTTAATATTCTTGAGAACCGGTAAAGCTGGAGGTATTCGCGCTCGGTCTTCAAAATCCGGGTCTTGAAAGACAGCCTCCATGTGAGTAGGCTTCATCAAGACCGGACCGTAGGAATCTGGAGCATCCTTCAGCACAGCCTCCGTATGAGTAGGCTTAATTAAAAAATCGGGTCAAAGGACTCATAAAAGAAAACATGGAAAATTTCCAGGCAGAATAAGCACGAGTTAAAACCTGGAGGCATATGAACCCAGGAAGAAACAAGCCGGGTTATAAAATGGACCTCAAAGATGAGATGGCCAACCAAGTGTAACCCGGGTTATTTTCCCTTTATGCTATTTATCTTATTTTCAGGAGTTTAACCAGGATGATCGCGTTGGCAGCTATTCAAGGGCATGAAGAACAGTGAAAACAACATCAAAGAGAGCAAGCCAAACCCGTATCCAAGTTAAACTTTGGGGGCTACTGATGGGGGATCATAACCCGGTATGCCCATGAAGAGTGAAGCGTAACCCGTCAGGCAGGAGGCCTGGCTAGGTTACCTCACACCCCACATGGGCTGGGTTACACTTGGGCCAACATGCTCATTCAGACCCGGCCAAGGACATGACCCGGCCAGGAGTCAGACCTGGCCAGAGGCAGACCCGGCCAGGAGGCAGACCCGGTTTCAGGAGTCAGACCCGGCCAGATGCAGACCTGGTTTCAGGAGTCAGACCTGGCCAGGAGGCAGACCCGGTTTCAGGAGGCAGACCCGGTTTCAGGACAACCTGGCACTAGGAGGGGTCTCGAAAGATGTCATAGAAGGAAGATTCTGAAAGACCCGGAATCCTTGTACAAGTTGGAGACTCAAGACTTGGAGATCACGAAGGACCTAGATTAGGACTCTTATTTCGGGTATAACCCATTTTTTACCTTGTACGACTAGGAGACCTGTCCATCTATATAAGCAGGCTCCTAGGTCATAGAGAGAGAGGCGAATAAGATAGACAAAATAGAGAGAGATCAGGAGAGAGCTCCA
Source organism: Poa pratensis (assembly GCA_947311845.1). Taxonomy (NCBI): domain Eukaryota; kingdom Viridiplantae; phylum Streptophyta; class Magnoliopsida; order Poales; family Poaceae; genus Poa; species Poa pratensis. The sequence goes on along the minus strand of CAMZMU010000059.1, from coordinate 27,024,548 downwards.
ACGCCGGAGTCATTCAAACCCGGCGATCGCCATTGACGCACCATGTAATCTGTTATCATATAGTGATTTATAGCAGGACATAGGGATCCTCCATCGAGGGGACCTGAACCTGTGTAAAAAATATCTTCTCCCCCGTAGAGTTAGACCAACTCCTGGACACCAGAGCCGCCTTGCCCCTCATCTCAAGTTACCCCCTGGTAACATCTGCCGTGACAATCCCACGACATGATGTAAACCGTTTTAAGTACTGTGTTCAGAACCCTAACTGATGCTCTATCGGTTGAATGAGTGCAAACTTTTGTAATGGTGATGTAAACCCTAATGTTCTATCATGATTGTATTGTGGAGAGTTTTTATAATTCTAGTAACATAAGAATGTTTGCAATTTTAAGTGGAAGCTCAATTTTTTCTCAAAATTGTCAAGTGTTGATGTTTTAGAATGCGAACAAAATTATATTGTCGCCTGAACCGTGGAAACAAAAAAAATGGAAACTTGGTACACATTGCAGACAAGGCCTAAATTAAGTACGTACTACTAAATACCAGTACCTCGTACAACGTATCAGTAACCTTACTGTAACCCAGCTGTATTCCATCTGATCTTTTTTTCAGCAGGTCCCCGGTTCAAAACACATCGATTCACTTTTTTCACGTTTTACTTAATTATCTGACATTTCGGTCCAAAAAAATCGGTGACGACTGATCAATGCAGAATAGTGGGGTTTTGTCGTTCTTTCCACAGGGACTAGGCGACAACTATCGAGGTCGGCTAAAGCTAGATCACAATACAATGGAGAATTTGTAGGAATTAAATCTAACTAGCAAAGCATCTTTTTGGTATTTTCACTTAAGAAATTAATACTAAACAGAGCAACAAATAATTAAAGACACACAAGCACTAGCATACAACAAAGATTGGGATAGAAGCAAGTTTGAGACAGGGATAGAGAAACAACACAAGGATCAGATTTGAAACAACAATCACGTTCACATGTAATGGACAACAGCAGCTCGAAAATACAAAGGTTTATAGCAGCACAATGACATTCACATCACAGGAGATGAAACTAGTCACGAACAGGAATAAAAAGCACATGTACAGAAACAACTAAGGACTGAAATCAGGTTCACAAGTGACAGAATTACACAAACAAGCACATGTATTTATTCAGAAATAAAGAGATAGAGCTAGAGGGATGGATTGGAGCCACAACCCAAGTGAATCTTCAGGTCGTTTTGCACTTGTGCAAGAACAGCAGCAGCACATGAGGTGGAGGTAGAGCAGCAATAGGTGTTGAGGAAGAGCAGAACAGCAGGAGGCGTCGGAGGAGCAGCAGTAGGGGTCGAGGAAGAGCTTCAGGTCGTGGAGATCTTGAGGAATACCAGCAGCAGCAGAGATCGAAGGAAGAGCAGCAGGGGGATCGAAGGAAGAGTAGGTTCAGGTCGCCGTCGTCTTCGTCGCTTGAGCTGGGTTGGTGGCGAGCAGCAGGTGTCACAGGGCAGGGGGTAGAGCAGCAGCTTGTGATGTAGGGGAGCGGCGTGTGGTGGCTTGGTGGCTCGCCGTCGCGCCCGGCCTGGCCGCGGCGGCGGCCGGTGATGGAGCAGCACGGGGATAGGGGAAGAGAAATGCCAGGCCTGGCTCGATTTGGGAACGAGCTAGGGATTTAACTCCCGATCTGATCTGGACATTCTACACATTGGCCCCTCCACTTTTCTTCTTTCTGCGCAAGAAGGTCCCTGCTATTTTCTCTTCAGGCCCTTGCTCACTTAAGTGATTGTTGCCAGCAGATCCTTGGATGGTTTTAGTGTAGAAATTTGGTGCCTTTGCGCACCAATCTGCAAATATGAAAGGAAAGCTGTAAAGTAGCTTATGAAATGAATATGTAGTATTTACTACTATTTCAGTGGCATAATTGAACAATAAATCTTCACAAGCAAATGTATAATGCCAGAAAACATGCTTGGAATTTAGATACAAATGCCACTGATCAAATTCCCCCATACTTAGATTTTTGCTTGTCCTCAAGCAAAGCAGATTGGGATTCAAAATGACAACGACTGAAAATGAACAGTGACAGTTCTAGAGCATATAAAGATTCATGTGGTTATAAATCATTGCTAGATTTCAAATTTATGTAATGTACTAGATAGCTTCAGAAAAGAATCTCAGCAAGGGTTTCATTTGTTCCTGAATTCAAAACCTTGAATTGAGAGGATGCTCAACTTGAAATAAGAGTTAAAGCTAAAATGATCCACTGGAACCTAAATGCAGAAATATGAATGCAAAGTCACTGCTTCACATGCCACCGATCCCAGGATCATGACATGCTAATGCTTATGCAAAGGTTAGAAATGCAAATGTGTTAGGAACTTTAGTTAGTGCGTCACATACTACAGACCCCGAGGCCATAATATGCTAATGCTCAAAATTTGAGTGCTTCATCCTTTTTAGAGGATGCAAAACTTGGTTCAGGTTAGTGCTTCACTTACCACAATCCCGAGATAATGGTAGCTAATGCAAAAACTATTAATTAGTAATCATGGAACTTGAAATGAGCTTTCACGAGTCAGTGCTTCACATGTCACCGATCCCGAAATCATGACATGCTAATGCAAAAATGTCAGTGAAAGAAGGCTACCAAGAGGATCATAACATTTTAACTTCTGACTCAAGCTAGAGCATCTTAAGAATTCAATTATTTAAATGGAGAAACAAAGGAAATTCCATACTCAGATTGAATTCTGCAAAATTATCTAGTATATTTCATAAACCAAACCTGAGCAAGAATTATAGCAAATGCAAACTTATATGAAATAGAACAGTCACAACTCATATTCCAGAAATTGCACAAAACATTTAATGTTCACTGAGATTTTATGATGATGGTAAATGTGGATGAGAATGCAAGTTCAGTAAACCAACAGATAGAATTTTCATATTGGAACATTTTCACCTGATAAGTGATGACATTTCTCCTCTTCTAAGATCACTCCTCCTCCTTGCCTTCATGCTCTCTTCACTCTTCTCCATGCTCAACTTCAACCATTCTCCTCAACACCATGCCATGAATCCACCAGGATCCCATGGAATGTCGACTCGCACCATGTACTGCCTCAATGAGTAGGGCACAAGCAAAATCCCGAAAGTACACCCACACAAAGACAAACTTGCACAAGTGATAGGGTTTACACCCACTAGATCATCAATTGAGTAACCAATAATATAAGTATAGCAATAAAGCACATTGTGAGAATGGCAAGTGTCTACAGGAGGGATATAAGCAAGTTTAGAGCATGCATCCTTCAACAGAATTCCATCATATGAATAGAAGGTGTTATCATCATGGGCATAAGCAATGTTGCTGAGAGAATGTGAATTATCAAGTTTAGGCAAATCATTTTTTATTTCTTCCATTAGAGATGGTATCATGCATTGCAATGTAATGGCAGAAGGTCCACAAGGAAATATATCATCAAGAGGGTTAGATAAACCTGTTTTGTCACCCTCTTGTAAGACATCATCCTTGACCACTTGAATCTCTTCTTTGTCTCCATCTTCAACTGCAGCAACTTCTTCATCCTCTATGATTATAGGAATTGGATCTTCAGTAGATGATTCTTGTTCTTCTAGAACTTGGGATCTCTCTCCCTCTGGACTGTGACTAGCTAGCTCATCTATATGTGAAGGTGTTGGAACCTCACATGTGTAAACACAAATTTCTGTAGCACTCATCTCTAGCTCGAGCTGTGATGAGACAATGTTGCCAAGCTTCATGTTTTTCTCAATCTTCTTCAACTCCTCTATCAGATCTCTCCCATCCTTGATCTTCTTCATTTCTTGGATTAGGACCGGCCTCAAAGGATGATCTACAGCTCTCCAGGTGTACTCAAGGCATAGCAGACTGAGCTTATCTATATCATCATAATCACTTGTGGTTGGGGGTTCTTGCACTTGAGGAGTTGTTGGCTGACCAAACAGAGGACCATTTAACTCTGTTGGTACAGACCCTGCAGGTTGGTGCACAGACTGAGGAATTGCTGTTTGTGGAAACCTTTCATTCAGCTGCATCATTTGTGAGTTCATCTGGTCCAGCACTTGCTGCTGCTTCAGAACTTCTGACATCCAAGATGATTGTTCTTCTAGAGGACTGATCTGAGGTTTTTCTTGATGAAATTGGGGAGCATAAGCTGGAGCTGCATAGTATTGATATTGATTGTAATGGTTCTCTTCTGCACACCTAAATTCCTGCATTGGATAACTAGGAGAAAACGATGAGATAGGTGGGATGCTGTTCCTATATGTCATACTTGGGTTCTCAGGCCATCCTGGAGAATAATTGTTGTGGTATGAACCACGCTCTTGAGCAAAGTTCATACCAAAACAATCTGGAGTGGAAGAATAACCACCATGCTGACAATCAGCCGGTGTATGGCCATGAATACCACAAATGTGACATATGGGGACAGCAGGAGAATAACCATTAGAATAAGGATCATAATGCATAGGCCCATCATCTAAAACTATACCTCACTGTCATGCATATTCATGCAAAGTTTGAGATATCTTACTCACTTGTTCTTGAAGACTTTCCATGCTATTAGTGCAACCATTCGCCTGGCCATGATGATCCGAATAATAAGCCATATATCCAAGGTGAAACTCAACCTGCACAAAAAGAAAGAAGAAAGAAAGAGAAATATAGAAAATAACTAGAACAAGGGTTAGATGTTAAAATTATGCACAAAAAGAAAACAAAGACCTAGTCTATAGCCTAACTCAATTGTTCGACACTAGTCCCCGACAACGGCGCCAAAAAGATCAATGCAGAATAGTGGGGTTTTGTCGTTCTTTCCACAGGGACTAGGCGACAACTATCGAGGTCGGCTAAAGCTAGATCACAATACAATGGAGAATTTGCAGGAATTAAATCTAACTAGCAAAGCATCTTTTTGGTATTTTCACTTAAGAAATTAATACTAAACAGAGCAACAAATAATTAAAGACACACAAGCACTAGCATACAACAAAGATTGGGATAGAAGCAAGTTTGAGACAGGGATAGAGAAACAACACAAGGATCAGATTTGAAACAACAATCACGTTCACATGTAATGGACAACATCGGCTCGAAAATACAAAGGTTTATAGCAGCACAATGACATTCACATCACAGGAGATGAAACTAGTCACGAACAGGAATAAAAAGCACATGTACAGAAACAACTAAGGACTGAAATTAGGTTCACAAGTGACAGAATTACACAAACAAGCACATGTATTTATTCAGAAATAAAGAGATAGAGCTAGAGGGATGGATTGGAGCCACAACCCAAGTGAATCTTCAGGTCGTTTTGCACTTGTGCAAGAACAGCAGCAGCACATGAGGTGGAGGTAGAGCAGCAATAGGTGTTGAGGAAGAGCAGAACATCAGGAGGCGTCGGAGGAGCAGCAGTAGGGGTCGAGGAAGAGCTTCAGGTCGTGGAGATCTTGAGGAATACCAGCAGCAGCAGAGATCGAAGGAAGAGCAGCAGGGGGATCGAAGGAAGAGCAGGTTCAGGTCACCGTCGTCTTCGTCGCTTGAGCTGGGTTGGTGGCGAGCAGCAGGTGTCACAGGGCAGGGGGTAGAGCAGCAGCTTGTGATGTAGGGGAGCGGCGTGTGGTGGCTTGGTGGCTCGCCGTCGCGCCCGGCCTGGCCGCGGCGGCGGCCGGTGATGGAGCAGCACGGGGATAGGGGAAGAGAAATGCCAGGCCTGGCTCGATTTGGGAACGAGCTAGGGATTTAACTCCCGATCTGATCTGGACATTCTACACATTGGCCCCTCCACTTTTCTTCTTTCTGCGCAAGAAGGTCCCTGCTATTTTCTCTTCAGGCCCTTGCTCACTTAAGTGATTGTTGCCAGCAGATCCTTGGATGGTTTTAGTGTAGAAATTCGGTGCCTTTGCGCACCAATCTGCAAATATGAAAGCAAAGCTGTAAAGTAGCTTATGAAATGAATATGTAGTATTTACTACTATTTCAGTGGCATAATTGAACAATAAATCTTCACAAGCAAATGTATAATGCCAGAAAATATGCTTGGAATTTAGATACAAATGCCACTGATCAACGACCAGAGTGACGCCCTAAATCCGTCACCATGAGTAATTCGTGACAAATTTAGTGACACGAAAGTTGTACGTCATGCATTAACACTAATGCGTGACAAAGATGAAAATTCCGTCACCTATTATGGATAATCAGTGACAAATTCGATGTCGTCAATAGAATTTTTTGTCACAAAAGGTCCGATCAGTTGTAGTGTCAATAATAATTTACATAGGAACTTAACTAACTATCTACTCTACTTGTTCTTCTTCCGCCCTCCTCCGCGCCATTGTCGTCCTCGACGCGGCGTCGCTTCTTGCCGGTTGCCTTCTCCTCCGGCGCAAGCTCCTCCTTCTCCGGTGCGTGCTCCTCCTCTTCCGGCGCCTCCTCCCGCGTCTTCTCCTCCTCCTCGTCGGAGTCGTCTTCTTCGCTAGAATACGGCTCTGGCAGGTCCTCCTCCTCCGGCGCCTCTTCCTCCGGCGCCTCCTCCTCGTCGGAGTCCTCTTCTCGTTTGCTCGAAGACTGCGGGTCGGAGACTTCGGGGTCCGAATCATCGGAGTCCAAGTCCGACGGCCCGTCTTGATCCCACCATGGGACGTGGTCGGCGTCTTCACCGCTCGCGTCGTCGCTCGGGACTTTCTCGTTCTGCCACCAGTTGTCCTCCATGGTGGTTGTGCTAGTCTGGTAGAGAACGAAGGGGAGAATGCGAGAACTGCCTCGCTTCGCGCGGTTCCAATCTCATTTTATTAGCCGCGAGTAGGCGGTTCCAATCCCTCGTTAATTAAGACGCATTAAAAAGGCGCGCTTCCAGTTTGCAACTGCAATTTCCCAAGCACCTCGTAAACGGATATCCTTTTCCAACCATTGCCATAGAGTCCAATATTAGAAACGAAGGCAAAGTTTTGACCGTTGCCAATATGATGGGTGACGGAGTACCAAATTTCTCCATAACCAATGTTGAGGGACCAGCCGCGCCTAGTTATGTCAGGCCTCGTCCGCAACGGTAAAATCGTGATTTGCCGTCGCCTAACTCGTGTTGTTTCCATAGAGGGGTATCCAATATGTCGTTCTGTACTGGTGTGTGTGCATGAGTATCCCTTGTATGTACGATTTGACACTTTTCTTCGTCTGCCGCAAAATGCAAAAATCTAATCTTAACTTCACAGTTGAAAAAATAGATGTGATATTACGGTTAGCAGTTGTGCATATGCGATGTTGCATGTTGTGCTAAGGGAAAATTTATTATGTTCTGGTATTGCACTCCCTCCATCTACAAATAATTTTTCTTCTAAGTTTTATGCTAATTCAAACTTTCTTAAGTTTACTAACTTTATACAAAAATATTAATATTTACAACACCAAATAAATATCATGTAGCTTCATAAGATACTAATTTACTATGATAATTTGTTTAACTTTTTTGACTAAGTAGACTTCCTTTTTGGCCCTTCAATTCGTGGTTTGCATACATGCATACTCCTGTTAGAGAATTTCTTCCTTTAAGACTGAGCTTGCACAGAGGCACTGTTAACCAAGTGCCTATGCGGCGGGGTTGATAGCAGGAAAAAAAGATACCCAATATGCTTGGTATAACCGAAAAAATATCCAAGGCCATCTAAGAGGGATTAGCCAAACTTTAAGATATTACTTATTACTAGCTAAATACCCATGCGTTGCTATGGGGAAAGAAACACGTGTTAGAGAAAACCACATGTCTAGATAAAATAATCCTTGTGTTTGTCTCATTCGGCGCTTTTCTCAGTTCCACTGCTACAATTTTGTATCTTTACAGCTCACAATTTTTTTTGTAGCTTTACATTTATTTCCCACGACCGTGTTCATTGTACACAAATGCAAAAAAGGATGTATTTGCATGGTAGATGAACTCACTGTTCTTATTTTGCACTTACTACTACAAAGTACGAAGCTGATTGCATTCACGGGCTAGCTCAAAAATATGGGCAAGACACTTGATTATTTCCTCATGTTGTCATAGGCCTAGGAGAAGTGATTTGACCAGCGAGCTTCTGATTTCCTTGGAACGGCGACGTGACGAACCAGGCCCGGGGTCAGTAGAAGAGCCGCGTACGAGGAGATCGGGTAAGTTGATCGATGCTAGCTGGGCTGCGGGCTGCCTGCATCACGATTCGCTAGATAGGCCTAAACCACATCCGCACTTATCTTCGGATGGGCTGTGCTAGCGGGATGTACGCGTACGTTTCTTGTCCGGTCTTACCGATTGCTTACGCGTCCAGGTTTTTTCACCGATCGTTTCCGGTTTTCCTTCTGCTTTTTACCGATCGTTTTTGGTTCGATGCGCGACCTAGGACGTAGGCGTACCATGTTGTCTATCAATATTATATAGTAGTGATGGTTTCTATTAGCCACATGCTTCAATTTTGTTTCATGGTTTTTATGGCGGGCCTTGTTTGGATACACAGTTTTGATGGAACTAGTTTTCCGTGGACTAGGATAACCGTCTAACAAACTAAAATCCCGTTTGGGTGCAGCAGCTAAAACGCGAATAGATAAAACTGAGTACAAAGCCAGGAAATCGGGTGTTGGGAAAAACGACTATTCCTCGTTTTTGTCAAAACGCGATTACGCAAAACTCAAGCAGGACCTTGGGCGGCGACTGCGCGGCAGCCTGGTCATCCACCTCTGTGACATTCGGTTAATGCTCGAAGGGGATCCGGCCCACGGAGACCACACCGCCTCCTCGTACTGCTCGACACTTACGTCGTCACACGTCGTGGTCGTGCGCTTCTTCGAGCTCTTCAGCGCCGCCCGGCTCGCCAGCGACGAACACATCCAGCACGATAGGGTACGCGCGCTCATCCGCGGCCTGCACATTGCCTCGCCAATCAGACTGAGCGGCGGCGCCATGCGGCCATGACGACGCCGGCGCACACTGCGACTTTGATGGCGCTCGTGATGGTGAAATGACTCCACACGGATCCGATGACAATATATGCCCGATCAAGGCAGCCAATTCCGTTGACAGCGGCGAACACAGGGCATTCGGCCGGCCGCCGGCGCTGGCACTGACTGGGAAGCGACAGCTCTGCCCATCGGCATGTCCAATCTTCTTCAGCCATAGCAGATAAATCGTGCCCATCTCGTGCAATCACATCAGCTTCCCAACCCCTAGGCAAAAAAACCCCTCATAACCTCCATGACCGGAGCAAAGAGGACACAAAGCAGACTGCTCCTCCACTCGTCCGGCGGCGGAATAGGAACGAAACCACGAAAGCGTCGAAGCCTAAAGCCTGGGTGGCGCACCGGCGGTGTCGAGGGCGGCAGCCTGCAGTTCGAGCTCAAGCACCATGTTGCCGGTCAGAGACTACATGGGTCGCGTCGTAGACTCGCATGCAGCAAGCAACATCCAAGGGCATCGAGGGGAGCCAGTCGGCGGCGTCTCGTTCCGACTCGTCGAGGGCTCGAGGCCCGAACATGTTTTCGCATAGGGGAGGAGAGGAACGAGGAGAAGCAGACTTTCATTACCCAAACATGTTTTTCCATGAACCAATTCTTAACCGAAACATTAGTAAAACTGGTTTTCCGATTCAGCCTAATACTCGTTTTCTCAGAACTGGTCTCTAATATTCGCTATCCAAACAACCACGGAACAACTGATTTGTACAACAAAGAAACGGACGACAGTAAAATGTTAACTTTTTCCACTTAATTATACTCCCTCCGATCCATATTAGTGAGCATAACTTTGTCTAAATTCATATGTATCTAGTTAAGTATTTAGACTAGATACATGTGTATCTAGACAAAGTTGTGCCCACTAATATGGATCGGAGGGAGTATTTGGTTGTGAATGGTAAAGTGTTTGCATAGGATGACCTTACGTTGCATGTTGTACTATGGGTTTATTAGCTCTCTAGTTACATGACATATTTCTCGATCTGTTTTTTCGTGTTTAGCTATGTTCTTCAATTTTCAAATTGTTTCAACTACTATTTAATTATAGTAAAATGCACTTTTCTAGACATTGAAGTTATATATTTAATGGTCCACGTCATTATTATTAACTATTGAATTTACTAGACACATAAAAATAAAAAAACGTCTACATACAACGAATAGAGAATAAAACGGGCGGCAAGGCGCGCCTTTCCCTTCTACTATCAATGTGATATGTCAACGAGTAGAGATTTCTTTCACCCGAGCTCCACTGCTCCTGTTATTTAAAAAAAATCGAAAAGTATATTTAAAAGTTTCTAAAAAATCTGAAGCAAATCATGCATGTTCTCGATGATGTATCCTATAAACGTGCAAATTCACGATGCGAAATACTTTGTATTACGACCTACACAAAAAAATGACAAATTTACATATCTGATTATAGTTAACAATGCATAGTTTCAAAGCTCCAAATTTTGTCATTTTTCTGTAGACTATAATATAAAATAATTGCATTGAGATTTTGCACGCATGTATTATACATCATTGAGAACGTGCATGATTTTATTCAGTTTTTTTTTAAGTTTTAAATACTCGCTCCGATCGGAAATGGTTGGCACATATTTATTTAAATACTGATGTATATCTACACACTAAAATACGTCTAGATGCATCCATATTTATATAAATGTGTGTCAATCTTTTTTCTTCTTGTGACACTATTCATATTAGATTTGTCTTTTTTTTGAAATTTATATTAGATTTGTCTTTATTATTTCTCAATGTGTATTTCGAATTTGGATTTGAAATTTTTGTATGTTTTAGACACATTCCTTGTGAACATTCACATTTGTCCTAGAATTTATGAAACATTTAAAATTGATTTTTCAAAGTTGGTAGCAACACTAGATATTCTCTCGTTGCGATGCCAGCCGACTTAAATCATGTGTGATGTCGGCCGACTTTAAATCTCAGTCGGCCGAGGGCCAAACGAACCATGTTCTGCTGTCGAGAAAAAGATTTCCTTCTTTTTGTGCGGGTCGAGAAAAAGATTTCCAGCTCTCCTTAAAGCGCCGCGCCTTGCCTTCTCCCCAACGGACGCGGATCAGGTGACATGCGCCCAACGCATGTCACACGGTGACATTCGGGCAAAATTGAAATTTAAACATTTCAAAAAAATCTGAAAAAAATCATGCATGTTCACAGCACATATTTGCGTGACCCCATAAAATTTCAGATCAAAATTCGAAACATACACCGAGAAACAAAAAAGAGAAACCCAGATGTGAATAGTTCCCGAATTTGAATTTGAGTTTTCTGGGAACTATTCACATCTGGGTTTCTCTTTTTTGTTTCTCGGTGTATGTTTCGAATTTTGATCTGAAATTTTATGGGGTCACACAAATATGTGCTGTGAACATGCATGATTTTTTTCAGATTTTTTCGAAATATTTAAATTACAATTTTGCCCGAATGTCACCGTGTGACATGCGTTGGGCGCATGTCACCTGATCCGCGTCCCTCCCCAACCCACCCGCGGCCTTCTCCCCAACCTTCCCGCGGCCATTATCATGTCATCAGATCTCCGCCCGCCGGAGCACCAGGTCGCCGGCCACCGCGCTGCCCCAACAAGCTCGGGCCGCTCGTCGACGGCTCCGGCCTCTTCTACAAGCCGCTCCAGGCCCTCGACCGCGGCGAGCAGGAGCTCGCCTTCTACGAGGCCTTCTCCGTCCACCCCGACGTGCCGCCCCGCATCCGGGACAACTACTTCCCGCGCTTCCACGGCACCCGCCTCCTCCCCACCGCCGCGAGCCCCGGCGAGTCGCACCCTCACATCGTCCTCGACGATCTCCTCGAGGGACTCGCCTCGCCCTCCGTCACCGACATCAAGATCGGCGCGTGCACGTGGCCCCTCGCGCGCCGGAGCCCTACATCGCCAAGTGCCTCGCCAAGGACCGCGGGACCACCAGCGTCCTCCTCGGCTTCCGCGTCTCCGGGGTCCGGGTCTCCGATGCCGGCGGCGCCGTCTGGCGGCCGGACAGGTCGGAGCTCAAGGGGACGGATATCCCCGGCGTCCGTCGCATGCTCCGCCGCTACGTGTCCTCGGTTGGCGGCGACGACGTACACTTCGACTGCGCGCTGGCCGCGGCGGTGTATGGAGGAGAAGGGGGAGTCCTCGCGCAGCTGCGCGAGCTCAAGTCGTGGTTCGAGGTGCAGACGCTCTTCCACTTCTACTCGGCGTCGATTCTACTCTGCTACGATGCCAATGCGGTGGTGACCGCGGCTGGTGGTAGCGGCGGAGTGAGGGTGAAGCTGGTGGACTTTGCGCATGTTGTCCAGAGCGAGGGGGTCATTGACCACAACTTCTTGGGCGGCCTCTGCTCGCTCATCAAGTTCATAGCTGACATTGTCGCCGAGACGTCATCTGACACGGCGCCTTCAGCTGATTCTTCTTAAGGATATTTTGGCTTTTCGGAGGTGATACAAAAGGTAAAAGCCAAGACTATTGTTTATTGTTCCTTCATTTTGTTAGATCTTCATATTGTTGGTGCGTTGACAATACTATAGATGTTGAGTTAGTAACCAGAATGAGAATATAAAGTAGAAGGGGAAATTCCGCATGGTTTACATTTTGTTCTCTAACAGTGGAAGGAAAGAGAATATGAAAGGAAAAATAATTGATTCTGGTGTCATGGTGGTCACACAATCTGTCGGATTTCACGAACCTCAGAAGAAGAGAATAGAATATTGTTTTTGTTTTTTTTGAAACGGGGCAAAAGCTTTGCCTTTTATATTGATATAGTAAAGAGAATAGAATATTGTCACTTGAGCAAAGTTAGGACTTTGAATGCCATAAATACTTTGGAATCAAAGAATTAGTTCTGTGTCTAGAGAAGCTAGAGGTGGTTTGAAGTGAATGTTAGATGGTGATTTAAAAAGAAAATGCTAGCTGACATGTTAAAGATATCCTTTGCTAAGTACCCTGAATACAAGCTGTAAAGGTGTTGGCCAATGGGGGGAAATTGCTATGATTTCCTTATATTGCAATAGTTTGACCAGTTTCACTCATTTAGCCACTATGCTGCATGAACAATTACTAGTCAATAGTCCCTCTGTATTCACTATTTCTGATTGAGAGTATGCTATATATTATCACGTTAAGGTATTTTGGGTACATCGGCTTAACTTCCACTTAGTATGTACACTTATTTTCTAAGGCATCTTCCTATCTTACATTCTTATGGAATTCTGATAGAAGATGTATGCTGTTGGTACACTCTTTTAAGGTAACATTCTATGATATTTTAGTGAAGGAAGTAGTGATGGATCGATGGAAGTACGAATTAACCAGATAAATCAATGATTACAACCTTACAAAGGCTAGAATAGAATGATATAGATAATTCAAGTGTTAGTTCTTAAAGGAGTTTGATCAGATCATTGTATGCCACGACCGTTATGGCCCAGTCTTGAACACATGATTTTGTTTTCCGAGAACCAGTGAACATGTGCCCCGGTTACTGATCGGAATTGAACTATTCATGTCACATTGATCTGTTTTCCCTTACGGTGTGGTTTTTTCACTAAATATTACTGATAAAATTGTTGTAGGTCTTCTACTACTGCTCACTCATCTCAACCTATGATCATTGGTCGGATAAGGTCTCTTTGCGGTGGTGGAAATGTCAAAGGAGTCACTGGCTGCATTCGCTCCAAAACTAGGCAACTCTTACCTGCTTTTTTTTTTATCTCGGAGAGAAAATTTTAGGATTCGAGTATGTTGGATCTGGTTACGGAATAAGGAAAAACAATCCGTTGTGTTACTGTGGAACAACTAATAAATTGTAACATTTTGGTCAAATATTTCCTGTGAGCATGCACTTCGGCCACTCAAATGTAAGAGCATCTCTAACAGAGCCCTTAAAAGTGGTCAACCCTTAAAAATCTCACGTTTACAGTTTTTGTTGCAAAAAAGGCCCCGAATAGAGCCTGTAAAACTGGTCAAACCCGTAAACATTTTAAGGGGGACTGAGAATCCACCCCCACGACTCTTGTATTCATAGTTTTGAGGCAAAAATCTGAGGGTGCCTGTAAACCGGTCAACGCTACACGACAAGGGAATTCGGCGGTGCGCTCCACATCGCCGCCGCTGGCGCTCGCCGGCTCCGCCGTCGCAAGCCACCCGCTTCTGTCCTAGACGCTGGGGAACTTCCTGCGAGCTTCCTACACGCCGGGGACTTTGTACTTGCCAGGAACGGAGGAGCTTCCGACGTGTCCGTCGCGTCCACTGCCGGCGGAGCTGCTGCGCAGCCGGGGGATTTGTGCGGCCTTCGTCAGCGCCAGGAACGGAGCGTTCGTGTCGCGGTGGGCTTCCTCTCGGCCGGCCGGTGTTCGATCGGCCGGCGGTGGCGAGTTACAAGGATCAATCCATCAGATTAACTAGCTGGTTGGCTAGCTCAGCTAGCTCGATCCACTCAAACGATCGATCAATCGATCCGCGGTAGCAGCTACATACCTCAAATGATCGATCCGCTGACTTTTATCGTATTACCTAGCTAGCTCAGTCTTCTTAATTTAGCAGTGGAGATTGAAAAATGTACGGTGGCGTTGGGAGGAAGAAGAAGGTGGTAGAGAATATTCGATTTTACAGTTCCGTATAAGATTTCTGCTATGCGCCGGGCATATTTGTGAGTAGAAATGCCAAAATCGCGAACCGTAAACCGCGTTTGAGGTTTCGTGTTTAAGGGCTCTGTTAGAGATGCTCTAACCATCTTACTCTCTCCAACAAACATTGTGCATCCGTCAGGAGCATCCAGATACTTCTGATCCACTAACCCTGGACTCTCCCTTTGGCTTCATTGTTTTCTTCCGAAATGTGGAGGTTAGCCCGGCCTCTGCTCAAAACGATGCAAACAGCCGATTTATTGCAAAGTATCAAGCAGTCAGTTCATATCTCATGGGTCACACAAAGTAGACAAATGAATCAGCCGGCGGAAATAAGAATACAATAAGCCTCTATGTATCTTGTAATTTATTAAGAGTGTTGCCATCCCCTCTGGTTAAATATAGGGCACTAATGACCGCTATCATCCGAGTGCATCTTGTAACCATCGTTGTCGTTTTGTTTGCGTAACTCTTACTACGCATCACTATGCTGTCATAGAGTGTCTTCTTTATAAAATCTGACATATGTGGCAATACCGTCGATGGATGGTGACATATGAGGCACCTCACCATACATCGACGGTAACGTATGAGGCACCTCACCATAATTAGTACTGGGAAGATTTGGCGCAGCGTGCCGCCGCAGTGGATGATATCTATGCTCAGAAAAGAGTTTTAGCAGTAGAGAGGAGATGATAGTATACTACAAATTTGCAATAAGAGCTAATTACATAGCCCATGAGATTGTCTGACATAAGTAGTGCATGCATTACTATATAATTTATACTTCCTTCCTTTGACAAAAGATGTTTCAGATATTTCATTGTGAACTATATATAGACTAAAATAAGTGAAACTACACACTGAAATGTGTCTAGATATATGTGTCTTAGAAAAAAAACTAAAACATCTTATAATTGTAAAGGGAGGGGGTACTTATTACAACTTTATGGGACTATCTTCATGAAAGATAGCAGGTTCTACTTGATAAAAAATGAGATACAGTTTTAGTGACTAAAGCTTCGGAGATAGCAAAGTAGAATGGTAGGAGTGTAGGACTGGTAGTGGTGGTGGTGTTGTTCCTTGGTCTTGGAGACATATCAGTTGTTGTCCTCGTTGTCGAAAGGACGATGTCCTGCTTCTCCTCTTTATCATCGTCGTCGAAACACAAGAGTTCTGGACTTGTTATTGTGGAGGTTATGCCGAACGGGTATACCTGCCACGGTGGATAAAACCTGGCCCACCAAGGAGGCCCATCAGATAAAGCCGGAGGGCTTAATGGAGAAGGCCTCATGGGCTTAGGCGCAAGGATAAGCTCTGGGCTGGCTTAGTGAAGTCCAAGACGAAGGCCTGGCTGCGTTCGCCTTAGGGAGCAAGTTAGGGTTTGTTACCGTGTTAGTCTAGGACTCGTGATCTAGGTCGGTTAAGGCTTTCCTTGTAGGGGAAGGCTTGGCGCCTTTATAAGCCAGCCTTCCAGCAGCCTTAGGGCACGCATACAATCTCATTGTAACCTGTACACATATTCTCCTTGAGTGAATTATAGCAGCACGTAGGATCTCGCCACCGTCGTGAGATCCGAAGCTGGGTAAGATCGTGTGTGCAATCCCGTCACTGGAACCCTCTACGTTCTTCCCCACCTCCTCTACGGTACGTATGAATCCATATAGTAGTTCCGCGTTACCAATACCTCGACAGTTGGCGCCCACCGTGGGGCCCAAGGCGTCGGGAGTTTTGTTTCAGGCGGGAGCATTGGGCGAGATCGGCAAGACTATGGCGGTTGGTCGCGCCCGCATCATCAACAACTTTGGGTGCATCGAAGACGACGGGTCCTACGTCCCAGCAAACGACGCACTGGTGTCAAGCTTCGTCGTCCCCTTCGGCACCATCAACATCTTCATGGGTTTTACGGCTGAGGCGTATGGATTCCCCAGGGGATCCGCCGCCTTTTGGCCCACCCACCACCCCATCGATTATGCAATCGAGCAACAACACAGATCGGATCAGGCCTTTGTCTATCGCGATCTGAGTGACTCTGATACCCAAAGCGATTCTGACTCCAGCTCTTATGAGCTTATGGAGCCCGCCTCTCGCTTTGTCGGTGTCATTGACGCATCTGGCCCTAAGCCGGCCGAATCTGACCCTGAGTCAATATTACCTGCCTTACAGACAGGAGCAGACTCAGAAGCCGGATCTGATGGCACCGCTCCAATGGCGGAAGATTCAGATCTCGATGAGCATAAGGAGGAAGACTTGCAGCACAGGTTGCCGCGCGAGGCTATGGCTCATCCGATCCAAACGAAGTCTTAATGACTTTCCCGGCACAGATAGCTATGGAGGATGGTGCGGCCGCGGCTAAGCCAGACGAGGCTGAAGTTTCCTCTAGCATCAAACACATTGGTGACAAGGCGGAAAAGCCAGAGGATGTGCTGGACCCTAAAAGGCCTCCCCCGGCTACGCCTATTGAAGAAGACCTGGAGCGGTCAAAGGAGGAACACATGCGCGCATTGGAGCTCTCAAAACACCTTTGGGACCAAATCCAACCGCGGTTGAACTTGAGGAAAGACGGAAAGCGCTCCTGGCTGAGACTGAAGTCAACATCAAGTATAAGTTGTCCCTCCTGAACAAGGAAAAAGAGTTAATCCTAGTTGGAAAGGCTCTAGAAGAGGAAGAGTACCAGCGTGAGCGCGATGTTGAGAAATTCCGCAAAATACGAAGTATACGTGACCCTCTTCTGCATCGGGATCTGCAGGGAAACTTCGAGAAGACTTCTGCCCAAAAGCCTTTAAAGCCTTGGCAGAAATACTCTTTCAGAGTTAACCCTGATGGAGTCATATTCTTCTCCACCCCGGCCAAAAACCTAGAGGCGGCCAGGGAAATCATGGGAGACGAAGCAGTCCAATTGAAGAGCGCCACCATTATTCTAAAATGCTCATCGAAAAGGCGGTAGAGCAGCAGGCTAAGGCGGACTCAAACTCAAAACTGGCGGACGACACGCGTCTTTGCAAGACAGCCGTTGCCGGCGGTGGGATCCAGAGGAACCAGCTGGTTCCAGTAGCCATGGCAATAAGGGTAAGGAACCCAGGAAGGACAAAGTTCCTGACAAGCACAGGGATGAGTCAAAGACTGGGTCCAATCGCCATAGTGACAAAGGCAAGGACGACCACCGGCAAAAGGATAACACACGCCATAAGAAGAATGATCCGCCTCGCCGTGAAAGAGATCAAGACAAGGACGCACGGCGTGGGAGTGACCGGCTTAACATGCCACCTCCGCCCGCAGCACGGGCAAGAGACGAAGGAAATAGGGGCAACAGAGATCCGCCTCAAAGGCGATCTCGCTCCCGCTCCCCTCATCGCCAAAGCCGTCAGGAGGAGCCAAGGCGTAGCCAATCCAACAAAGGGCCAGCCAGGGAAAACACTCATATCTCAGACGCCCGCATCCGTCTCGATGAGATTAAAGCGGCCAAAGAGGAGTCTTACCTGGGCCCTGTGTGCTTTGGACCGGCGATTCGCAAGGTGCAACTCCCATCCTCGCTAGGCAATGTCAAGAAAATTGTGGACAAGTACAATGGCATTGACAAACCGGACATATGGCTGCCTGATTACATCCACGCCGTTGGTATTAATGACGGTGATTACAATGCAGCTGTACGTTTTCTTCCACTCATGTTGGAGGGAACGCCCGGTTGTGGATCGACACTTTGCCAGAAAAGAGTATCCACAATTGGCAAGACATGCAGAAAACATTCATGCAACACTTCTCATGCACATACAAACGTCCAAAGGCTTACTCAGATCTACTAAAGTGCGCTCAAGTGGAGGGGGAGTCAAGCAGAGCTTTCATAGCTCGATGGACAGAGACAAAGAATGCATGCGAAGACGTTTCTGAGATCCAGGCCATACATGCTTTTATGAACAGCCTGAAGAAAGGCAACATGATGAGATATATGTTAGCCAGCCAAAACATCAAACACCTCGGCGAGCTCTTAGACAGCGCGAACAATTACGCTGCAGCAGAAGACGACGCTCGAGCTGACGACGGCGATCTGCGCATGGACATAGCTGTTAACCCGGAAAAGCGAAACAACAATCAAAGCCGGAAAAAGAAGGAAGCCAACGATGCGCCAGGACCATCAAAGGAGGTAGCCTTTGCCAATAAGAAGGGTGGCCAGAGCGGGGCTAGCAGATGGCAGAAGAAGAGCGATGACAGTCAAGGGTCAAGACCCATTAAAATCACCTATGACGACATCAAAGATGAACCTTGTGCCCATCATAGCAAGCTTGGCAAATGCACCCATACCAACAGGCAGTGCCGCCTTAACGATGATATCAAGAAGGATCCGGACGCTGGCTTCAAGGCAAAACAGTTCAAGCGCAAGAACCGTAAAGACAAGAAAGAGCAGAAGGACAACGAGGAAAGTGCTTCGGAGCCGGAAGATCAGGAGCCAAAGCACAAGAGGAGCAACAAGTTTCCAAGGGTCGAAACAAGCCTTGTCACTTTCCTTGCCACTCCTTCGGCCAAAAAGGAAAAGGCAGCCTGGAGGGAACTCAATGCCACTATGCCAGCGGTTCCCCAGTATCTCAACTGGTCCGAGCACCCCATTACATGGGACCGCAACGATCATCCTGATCATATTCCACAGAACCCAGGGAATTACGCGCTCGTTGTAAACCCAATTGTGCAGCAATGCAGGCTTTCTAAGGTGCTTATGGATGGAGGGAGTAGCATCAACATCCTCTATCTTGAAACCTTAAAGCGCATGCGCCTTTCTGAGACACAGCTAAAACATAGCACAGTCAAGTTTCACGGCATAGTGCCAGGCAGGCAGGCCAGTTCTATGGGAACAATTGTCTTAGACGTCACCTTCGGTGACGAAACAAACTATAGGACTGAGGAAGTTGCCTTTGAGGTGGTGGAATTCAAAAGTGCGTATCACGCAATCTTTGGCCGCCCAGCCTTTGCCAAATTCATGGCACGCCCGTGTTACATCTACAGCAAGCTCAAAATACCTGGACCAAACGGCGTCATCACGGTCAATGGCGACTTCAAGAAGGCGAAGGAATGCGAAGCAGGAAACGCCGTCTTAGCAGAAGCAGTCATCAGCAAGGAAGAGCTGGAGCAGTACAAGAAAGAAGTTAACACCAATGAAATGCCGGATGGTAAGAAGCCTCCTTGCGCCTCGGATGTCACTTTCAAGGCCAGCTCAAACTCGAAGAAGATCGTGCTGGACAACGCTGCAAGCAAGACGACGAACATAGGCGCGGACCTCAGTGACGCATAGGAAGGCGCGCTCGTCAAGTTCCTCCGTGAGCAACGGGATATTTTTGCATGGTCACCATCAGACATGCCAGGAGTACCCCGGGAACTTGCCGAGCACAGCCTTAATGTCGCCAAAGGTGCCAAGCCAGTAAAACAAGGTCTTCGTCGCTTCGGTCCAGAGAAGAAGAAAGCAATAGGAAAAGAGGTAGCTCGGCTTAGTGCCGCTAATTTCATTAGAGAGGTTATCCACACAGATTGGCTAGCAAATCCTGTATTAGTACCTAAGAAGGACGTGAAAGACTTGCGCATGTGCATAGATTTCACCGGCTTAAACAAAGCCTGTCCTAAAGACCCCTTCGCATTGCCGCGAATTGATCAGGTCGTAGATGCTGTATCAGGTTCTGAATTACTATGCTTTTTGGACGCTTACTCTGGCTACCACCAAATTAAGATGAAGGAGTCTGACCAAATTAAGACTTCCTTCATCACACCTTTCGGAACGTTTTGCTACATAACTATGCCTTTCGGGCTTAAAAACGCTGGCTCAACGTACCAACGGTGCATACAACGTTGCCTACACGATCAAATAGGCCGCAATGTTCACGCTTATGTCGATGACATTGCCGTTATGTCGCGAAAACGCGGCGATCTCATCGTTGACCTTCAAGAAACCTTTGATAACTTAAGAAAATATAACATGAAGCTAAATCCGGGAAAATGCTTTTTTGGCGTCCCAGCAGGAAAACTTTTAGGCTTCATTGTTTCAGAAAGAGGTCTTGAGGTTAACCCAGAAAAGATTCGAGCTATCATGGACATCAAAAAGCCTACTTGTCTTAAAGATGTCCAAAGGCTCACAGGATCTGCAGCAGCTGTAAGCCGATTTATTAGTAGGCTTGGGGATAAAGCTTTACCCCTATACAGGTTGTTGAAGAAAACTAAGACGTTCGTCTGGACTGAAGAGGCAGATGCAGCCTTAGCACAGTTAAAAGACGCCTTAGTTTCAGCACCAATATTAGCGTCTCCTCTACCACAAGAGCCGATGCTACTTTACATGGCGGCTACCAACCTAGTTATTAGTGCAGTGGTTGTTGTTGAACGAAAGGAAGAGGGAAAGGAGCTACCGGAACAAAGGCCGGTATATTATATCAGCGAAGTCTTCTCCGAATCCAAACAACGATACCCTCACTATCAGAAGCTGGCTTATGGAGTTTTCTTCGCAGCCAGAAAATTACGCCATTATTTCCAAGAGCACCCAATCACGGTAGTCAGTAAGGCGCCATTGGGTGACATTATAAACAACACCGATGCCACTGGACGTGTGGCTAAGTGGGGAATTGAATTGGCAGCCTTCGACATCCAGTACAAGCCACGTACAGCCATCAAATCCCAGTCTTAGCTGATTTCATCGCAGACTGGACAGAAGCAATGGATGAACTTCCCCTCCCTGACGAGAATATTGGGTTATGCACTTTGACGGCTCCAAAATGTTGCAGGGATCGGGAGCTGGCGTGGTACTGAAGAACCCTAAAGGAGACAAGATGTGCTATGTCTTGCAGATACACTTCAATGCCACTAATAATGTTGCAGAATACGAGGCTCTGTTGCATGGATTGCACGTCGCAAAGGATTTGGGCATTAGCCGTCTTTTGTGCTATGGCGATTCAGACCTCGTTGTTCAACAATTAGAAGGGGCATGGGACGCGAAGAGCCCTACAATGGCTGAATACCGACGCACGGTAGACGAGTTTGGTCGGTGTTTTATCGGCTTAGAAGTCAAGCATATCAAAAGGGAGGAAAATGAAGCAGCGGACGCCTTAGCCAGAATGGGCTCGAAAAGATCGAAGGTGCCCTCCGATATATTTTTGGAGCACCTGTACGTGCCGTCTATTAAAGGCGGAGATGAGGATGACCCCATGGCTTCGCAGTCTGTTTCCGTCATGCTGGTGAAGCCAGATTGGACACAGCCCTACATAAATTTCCTCCTTAACAAGGAAGAGCCAGAGGATGAAGTATTAAGGCGGCAAGTTGTGCGCAGAGCTAAGGCATACACAATAATAAATGGAGAGCTATACAAGCGGAGTACCACAGGTGTATATCAACGATGCGTTTCGCCGGAAGAAGGACAGGAGATACTAGAAGAGATCCATGGTGGATGTTGCGGTCATCATGCCTCTGCCCGAGCAATTGTCGCCAAAGCTTTTAGACATGGATTCTACTGGCTCACAGCAAAGCAAGACGCAGAAGAACTCGTCAAGAAATGCGTTGGATGCCAAAAGTATGCAAGACAGCCAAAGATGCCAGCCCAGGAATTGCGCACCATTCCAATCACGTGGCCATTTGCGGTCTGGGGACTGGACATGGTAGGTCCATTCAGGACTGCGCGAGGCGGCGTCAAACATCTCTTAGTTGCGGTGGATAAATACACCAAGTGGGTTGAAGCTAAGCCCATAAAAAAGCTTGATGGGGCAACAGCCAAGAAGTTCGTCATTGAGGTTATAACGAGATTTGGCGTCCCCCACAGTATCATTACGGACAATGGGACAAACTTCGCCGTAGGAGACTGGCAAAGTACTGTGGTGAAGTTGGTATTCGTTTGGACTTAGCATCTGTGGCTCATCCACAATCGAATGGCCAAGTTGAGCGAACCAACAGTATAATTCTACAGGGAATAAAGCCAAGATTAGAGGTGCCTTTGCATAGAGCAGCTGGAGCATGGGTAGAAGAATTACCTGCTGTCTTATGGAGCATACGCACAACTCCAAGCAGTGCAACAGGCTACCCCTTTCTTTCTCATATATGGCGCTGAAGCGGTACTCCCAACAGATGTCCTGCACGACACACCTCGTGTAACAGCCTACGTTGAAGCAGACGCAGAAGAAGCCAGACAGGATGGCTTAGACCTTCTCGAAGAAGAGCGTGAGATAGCGCTTCAGCGCTCCGCCATTTATCAGCAGAACATGCGGCGTTACCACAGTCGCAAGGTAAGACGGAGATCGTTTCGAGAAGGCGATTTGGTGCTTCGCCTTGTTCAGCAAAAGGAGCACAAACTATCTCCCATATGGGAAGGACCCTTCGTTATCAGCAAAGCGCTTAAGAACGGGGCATATTATCTTGTGGACCTCCGTGATATCGAGAAGAAGAAGAAAAGAGGCCGCAAAAGGAAAAGGAACGAAGAAGCAGTGCTCAAGGAGACGAAACGTCCTTGGAACATTGAGCAGCTACGTCCTTTTTACACTTAGCAATTCTATTGTAATCACACCATATATGATTATGAAATAAAAGTCTTTGGTTCCCTCAATTATTTTTATGCATGAGTTCTCGCCGTCTTTTATTTCCATTTGATCATATATTTCGATAAAAATATCAATGTTAACCCGAATTGGCTTCGTGCTTGTGGTTACTCACATGATGCTTTTGCCTTAAGGCCTTACAAAAATTAAAATTGCATCCGTCTAAGAGTATTTATCTGATCGCGTATATGCTGGCTTGTCTTAGTAGATGCTTTACGCACCAAAAGCCGGCGCCGTTTCTGTGTTTAAACAGTTTGGTTACTAACCCTGTTGCCAGCGAAGTGTTCCGTGCTTAGGTTCTGCCAGCATACGAAAAGGCTAAAGCATATAAGCCAGAAAACTTGAAGACGGATAAGGAGCATAGTTTGCAAGCCTTTTAAAAATAAGTGCATGCGTGCAAAACAAACATGTTCAACAGATAAAAAGGCTCCTGCCATTACAAAACATAACTTAACAAGTCTTTTGTGCCATCTTTCATGACACGCTTAATGCAAAGTTTTTCCTGCATCTTATGCAGGGGACTGAGGAGGCGAAGACAGGGGACTTGGATGGATCCAGCGTAGCTTCAGACTCGCTTCTTCTTCTTCATTTCCGTCTTCTGACTCATCGCCATTGCCAGTGGTGGGTGCTTCGGCTTCGTCATCAGACACGTCGTCAGGACGGGGAGGCACAGGCTTCTTGGAGAAGAAGATAGACAAGTCTACCATCTCGCAACGGCTGAGGCAAAGCCAGAGACAGAGGCATAGACCTTTTCTTTGACGAGCTCGTTGCCGTCTCTGTCCTTGGCTGGGAAACACTTGATAACGCGCCACATGTTGACTTCGGGGTAGTGGCCGCGAACAAGTCCTAGAGCAAGTTTTGCTCCGCCTCTAGCTGCTGAGCGAAGACGCTCCACCACCTCTGGGACGCAGTTCTGAAGAAGTGGCAGCAAGTTGCTGGTGTTTGTCACTTGGGGCAGCTGTTTTGGGAAGATGTTGGCGACAACGTCTCTTCCCGCAGCATACAGCCCTGACACAATCTCGCCACACTCCAAGATAAGCTCCAGGCGCGTCTCAGAGGTAAGCCTTTCCCCAAACCCAGCTGGAACTGGAAGGGAGGAATGGAAAAAATTAAGGCGTACTGAAGTGTTGGAATAAAGGCGAAAAGTGACAGAAAGTGAAAGTAAAAGAAGAGAGGCTTACTTAGCAGTTTCTCGTCAATGGCGGTGCTCTCATCAGCTTGGCGTTCAAGACGACCTTGTAAGCTCTGGATTAGGAGCCCATCCTTTTCAGCCTGTCGCTGCAGTTTCAGAAGTTCTGCCTTCAGTTTGTCTTGCCTTCAGCGGCGCTGTCTTGGACGGCTTTAAGATTGGCCTCGGCCGTCTTTCGGTTCTCCTCCAGTTGCTTAAACAAGGCGGCATTTTCCCGCCTCACAACTTCTATATCGCCAGTCTCGCTGACGATCTGTTTTGCCTTCGCCACAACAGCTGTGAAAGACACATTGCATGTGTTGAGCATCTTATGCCTTCAAATGAATTAAACACAATGCATGTGAAAGAACATTTACCTTCGTTCGCCTTATTTTTGGCGACGGCTTGCTTGAGCACTTGCCTTTGGTTACTCAGGAGTACCACAGATCGCATGTAAGCTGCTCGCTGCTCTGCTAAGGCAAGGGCAGTAGTAAGTAACAAAGGTAAAGACAATAAGTATAGCTACAAGGGCTTGGGGACTGAGTCTTTATCAACAAAAGAAAGGCCATTACGTCGGCTTAGTCAAAGCACAACGTAATGCCCGGGGACTAGTATGTACATAAAGACGGAATGTTTACCTGCATCATGGCCTTCAAGGCTTTGTAGCTCTTCTTCATTGTGACGTACAGCTCGTCACAATTGTCTTCCAGATTCAATATGGTCAATGTTTGACCAACTGGCCTTAGCTTCGGAGGCGGCTCGTTGCGCTCCTTCTCATCGGCAAGCATGGCGGCGATGTTGGGTAAGATGTACCCCTCGTCGTCAAAGAGCTCTTGCTTCACCATGTTGCGGATAGCCTCACGAGTAATGGGCTCGTTCGGCTCTCTGACTGAAGTACCGCCGCCTTCCCAGCAGCGGCAGCCCTGGCCAACTTTTCAGTTTCCGTCTTATCAGGTAAGACGGCTGAGTCCAATCTATATGATGATCTTCAGATGGGCCTGAGCTGTCTCTTGTTGAACGGAGGGAGTGGGGGGAGCGATGGCTGGAGAGGCTCAGTCTTCTTTGCCTGGAAGAAATTACTTTCTTCCTCTTGAGAGGTGCAGTTGGTTTGATCCTGCAAATCACATACAAAATAAGATAACATTCATAGACATTGTTCGCCTTACTAAAGAAATTGAGGTTCGGCTTACTTCTGTACTGGAGCATTGAAGGCCGCATCTTCATCGTCCTCAATGTCGAGCACTTCGGCGTTAACAGGGATGGCTTTCTCACGCTTCCGCCTTTCTGCTGCTGAAGTTGCTGCAGTAGCTCCTGAAGCCTTTCGTTTCCGAGTCTTTGGGGCTCGGGTGCCGCTTCAGGCACGTAAAACAAAGGAGCCAGCAGATTATCCGGCAAAAGGGCGAGCTGAAATCAAAAGTGGTGTTAGTAAGGCAAACATTGTGGAAGTGTAAAAACAGTAATGGTAAATGCCTTACCTTGGGAGCGGGTTGGCGGCTGTGTACATAGGACGCTGCTCTGTGAGCTGGATCCTTTCCTTGGCAATCCTCTTAAAGCGATACACAAGGGCGTCTTGCGTAAGGTCGCTCTCACTAACACGGAGGGGATCTTTCTTCTGGTCCGTGTAGTGGCACATGAGGCCTTTGCGATCTTTCAAAGGCTGGATTCGCCTTGACAACCAACATAGGATGGTGTCTGCGCCCGTGAGTTTGGGCACAGCAGTCTTTGTTAAGTACTCAATCCGCCTTTGCATGCGACGGAGGTTGTCAGGAAGGACCTTCAGCGGTTTTCGCCCCAAGAAGGCGGGGCTCCGCAGGCAAAGGAGAAAAGCGAGGAAGTCCTATGTCTTTGCCTACTGGCGCCATGTCTTTGCAGTAGAAGAAGGAGCTATTCCAGCCTTTAATGGAATCTATTTTTGGCGCCTTAGGATACCAGTCTCTGCCTCTACGAAGGTTGATGCTAACTGTTCCTAAGGAAAGCAGTTCTTCCTTCTCTGTTTGGCGCTTGCAGTAAAGCAGTACTTGAAGAATTCTAAGCTGGGCTCTATGCCTAGTATCCTTCGAATAAAGCCATAAAGCCAGCTATGTACAAGATACTATTGGGGCCTACGCTATGAGGCTGAAGGCCATAGTAGTCTAAGACTGATTGGAAAAAAGGATGCGGAGGCAAAGACAAACCGCGGAGGAGATGTGAGACGAGGAGCACTCGTTCATCGCCGGCGGGATCTGGAGCAGGGTGGCCGTACGCTGACCGCCAGTGGCAGTTCTCCTTTGGTGGGAGGATGCCCTCCTTTTCCAGCTGCGTGAGGTCCGCGTCGGTGATGGTGGAAGCTGCCCAGTTGCGGGATGATGCTTCCTCTCCCTCCTCCTCTGCCTCCGCCGCATCGCCCTCGTCGGAGGGCTGGGCATTCTTCTCTGCTTCGATGGAGGTGGCCGCAGAACTTGTCGCCGCTGCCGCGCGAGATGCAGATGCATCCGCGGTGCTCGATCCCCTCATGGCCAGATCTTGTCCCTCCGTCGCCGCCGACGCCGCCGCCGTTGCCGCTCCCGCGGTCGCATCGGAGCTCTCCATGGGTGGGTGCGCAGGTGGTGGTGGTGGAGCTCGCCGGAGTTCAGATGGGATGGGCGGAGGAGGACGATGAACAGGGAAATGAACCAGATGGAGAAAATCAGTTCCCCTTTTATGGGGCCGTGCGCCGCGATTAGTGCGGTGAGATAACTCGCGCGATTTTCGCCACGCGTCCCGCAACGGTCAGATAATGGGCATCTTCTCCCGCACGCCTCGGAGATCGTGTGCGGAAAAATAGCAGTAATGGCGTCACAACGTCTCTTTGCTTGTCCAACTGTCGTGGACTGGCTTTGACTGCGGTGACGTCATGACAAGACTCGACGCTGACAGAATCTTTCTGCCAGATTGTTCAAAGTGCAGGAGAGTTCGGCTTAATCCTTAAGGCAGACTGAATGTCTCATTTTGGAATGCTCCAAGCTCTTCTGTCCGCCTTGCGCAAAGGCGAAAGCCCGTGTTTCACAAAGACGGCAAACGAAGAACTTAAACCTTTCCGGGGACTACTGTGGAGGTTATGCCGAACGGGTATACCTGCCACGGTGGATAAAACCTGGCCCACCAAGGAGGCCCATCAGATAAAGCCGGAGGGCTTAATGGAGAAGGCCTCATGGGCTTAGGCGCAAGGATAAGCTCTGGGCTGGCTTAGTGAAGTCCAAGACGAAGGCCTGGCTGCGTTCGCCTTAGGGAGCAAGTTAGGGTTTGTTACCGTGTTAGTCTAGGACTCGTGATCTAGGTCGGTTAA
Organism: Poa pratensis; assembly: GCA_947311845.1. Classification (NCBI taxonomy): domain Eukaryota; kingdom Viridiplantae; phylum Streptophyta; class Magnoliopsida; order Poales; family Poaceae; genus Poa; species Poa pratensis. The sequence goes on along the minus strand of CAMZMU010000059.1, from coordinate 26,996,861 downwards.
GGCTTTCCTTGTAGGGGAAGGCTTGGCGCCTTTATAAGCCAGCCTTCCAGCAGCCTTAGGGCACGCATACAATCTCATTGTAACCTGTACACATATTCTCCTTGAGTGAATTATAGCAGCACGTAGGATCTCGCCACCGTCGTGAGATCCGAAGCTGGGTAAGATCGTGTGTGCAATCCCGTCACTGGAACCCTCTACGTTCTTCCCCACCTCCTCTACGGTACGTATGAATCCATATAGTAGTTCCGCGTTACCAATACCTCGACAGTTATCTTGCTGGAGGATGTTGAGCGTTTGACTGGTCCATTTTTTATATCAAAATGGCCATTCTTCCATCATATTACTATCTGACGATGCTAAGAAATTAAGGGCATGGAGGATGTTGAGCGTTTGGCTGTAAGTAATAAGGAAGCAGAGGTGGTTTGGTCAGAGCTAACCAAATGGAAAGAAAAGGGGAGGGGGCGACCGGCAAGACAGCCGACACCACACAAAAGAAAAACCGAACGGAAATCAAATTTCTGAAGCACAGTGCCCACCGACCAAAAGAGGGGATATGTGTCAGGAAACGTGCCACTAAACGGAGTGGAAATTAGGAATCTACACCACACGTTCTCAGCTGAGTGATGTGCAATTTTAGGTGACTAAGACTACGAGTTCTGGACAACCAAAAAAAGTAAACAGGCAGTAGTAGACTATCGAGTAGCATTTTGTATTCCAGATTATTTGTGCTCCTACTCAGCTTAAAAATACAGTAACACGAGGACAAGCACACATAAACCCAGGGACTGCTGCCACATAAAAGATTCATGCTTAAGTATATAATTAATACTACAACAAATAAACCCAGCTTGCTGGCATGATGACCGATGAACATCTGCAATAGCTTAAGCGAAATAAAAGTTTTTTTTCCTTGAAACGATGCACACAGCCATATTTTATTGTAATAGCTTAAGCAAAAGCAGAGCTGCTACTTCAAATTCACTTCAGGTACTTATTAAACCAGTCGGTCATGTCCGTTAGAGCCTCCTCCGCGCTCTTGACAGCAGCTGCATCATCGTCGTTGTATCTCACAGTCCATCCATGCGCTACTCCAGGGAAGATCTTGACAAGGTGATCGATCTGCATAGCCCCAAAGCAAAATCACGGGATATAAACCCGATAAGAAGAAATACAGAATTGCTACCAATCTGTCACATGATTATTTTGCCCAAATCAGTCAGATCCTGGGACCGCCAGCTTGAGGTACAACAATCCAAAAATCCTAACATGCTCACATAATACTATTCCTAGTTTCCAGTATTTATTTTATTTATCCTTTATCTTGTAATACTTTAGTTTTTTCGTGCTCAAGTGAATATAAGGTAGAAAGCATATATATCTCCTTTTTCCCTTCAAGAAAAAGATTTAGTTGCACAATCACTAGATTATAAATCTGAGTGCAATGTGTAGGAGCACATAAGGTTAAGAAGTGATTTCTTGGACTAAATTAGGGCTGCATTTTAAATCAAATTTTTTGATATCGAACATAAAAATGTCAGTGACGTGATCTGGGAAGAATTGCCTAATGTGGAAGACGTCTGATGCCAAAACATAGTTTGTAATTCAGACAAGGCACGGTTTGAAACTAGGTTAGTTCAAATATGAAAGTAAGTTCAGCAGTAGTTATATCAGAAAATCAAGACCTCGAGATGAGAACTTTTTTTTTGTTCACCTCGAGATGAGAACTTACCCCTGAGTTGGAAGAAAGAACCTGCTCGAACTGCTTGACCAATTCTGGTGGGGCAACATGGTCAACTTCAGCTCCAAGTATAGCGATTGGACATTTTACCTCTGATAAGAAATAACATATCAGGCAGAATAATAATTCGAAGCTTTTAATACAACAGTAATTTTATTGACCTATACAGTAACAACCACTATACAATTCAAACCTTCAAAATAGGAACAATGTCGCTGGTCTGTACAACACTCAAGGAAGAGATATCTTACCTTTAATATCATCAACAGCAATATGAGAAGGGTGCAACATTACAGCTGCATGTATCTCACGAGCTTTTGCTAAGTCTACAACCCCCTTGGCTAATATGTTGGGAGAAAAAAACCATGCTTAGCAGGCTAAACCTTCAAATGTTTAGTTCAGAAATAAAACGAACTAAAAAAAATAGTTCTTACCACCCCAGCAATAACCTGCAGCCCCAACACTCAACACTCCTTGCTCTTTCAGAGCAGCAATAATTGGTTTTGCCTCTTCAAATGCTTTTGCCTGAGTAACGGAACGTGGTTTATTTGTCTAAGAAAAGAATTGGAAGATGAACAATCATCGGAACCAATGGTGGTAAGTTTTTCATTGTTCTTGCACACTTAATACTTACAGTCAGTATGAATGTCATGTGAAGGAAAAGTGGAATTCAAAACATATACAACATAAACATAAACTGGAACAAGGAGAGCTGAATAATTACAAAAGAAGAGAAAGGATTCGTGGAATCATGGAACAACAAACCTGGGGATGTTCTTTTATCCACACTTGTATTGGTTTTTTATCAGCATTTTCAGGTGTGTATGAATCCCATGGAAAAAATCTGGCACCACAACAAAGTATCCTGACGAAGCAACTTTGTCGGCTATCTTCCTTCATGAGATAAGACATTACAAACAGACCCCATTTAAATAATAATTCAAGTATACTTCATAGTGGGAATAGACCAACATAAATATAAGTCCAGTTAACCATGTTAAAATTACTATACAACAACCCACGGTGTGAGTGAACACTGAACAATGCTATGGTGACCCAATTACCCAAATATATAGGAGCAACTAACGACATATAAGAACCATCTTCTCACTCATCGCAACCAGCCTTAACTTATCAGCCATATGTACGCTAGTACACCACTGGACAGAGAGACATGGTGGAAGTTGGAATCATTGGCACACTGTTCCGTGAAGAAACATAAAAGATGAGTCTATATGTAGTTTGATCCGGTTAAAAATCCTGATGCTTCCAAATCCTAAGATATATGTGAATTTTAACATGACATCGCAAAAGCAATCCAAAAAAAAATCCAAAACTCCGTGTTCATCGCGTATGGGGTCTATTCTGATACGATCCTAGCAACGACTAAACTATGTTGTCCCTTGCTCAACCTCGTGTATGCATGATGGTTTTCTTTTGAATTATTATGCTACTCCATCTATCTTCGCACGCTTAAATAGAAACAATATTACATTAACACGTTACACCATGTGGTGCAACAACCATGTGATGAATGCTTCATGTTGTTTGATACTATGATACGGAGCACATGGACATCAATGTACTGTTGGGAGCATCCACTCTCCCCTGAGTGAAGTAGCTCCCTGATAGCATGAGTTATCCGAGTGTTCTTTTCCTTCCACAAAGAGTCGATTTTCACTGTGTATATAAGTACCCCCTTTGTGGTAAAAATGTAGCTTGTTTTGTCCAACCCTTTAAGTTATGACTACCAATATATAAAAGGTAATAGAACGAAACATGCTGTTTTTATTCAGACCGACATATTTCATAGGAAATGGTGGTCAAAGTAGTGTTGCTCTGAAGCTTTTGTCAAAGATTATTATGAGTTTGACGGCTGACAGAGAACAGTTCTAGCCCAAATACTGAACCTCTAATAACAAACTGCAAGGGTTGATAAGATCAGCAGGGAACAAGTATTTGAGTGGGTATCACTGTCACAGGCCATAGCATCATGATTATACCAGCGATGAAAGCCCCAACAGCGGAAACATCAAAATCCCAGCACGCTCGATGTATGGATGTACGAATCTTTGTCGGATTAATTAGCACAAAATGAATACCTCAGCTTGGGCGCTTCAAAACCTGAAAGGAGAGGGCGAAAACGGGTGTAACTCGTCGCTGTCTCAAGCTTGGAACCAGGATACGAGTTGTAAGAAACAGTTTGGGAGGCAAATCAGAAGCAGGTACCGAAGACGTCGGAGATGAGGATGACGGCAGCCTTGGAGTCGGCGGCGCCAGTGACGTACGCGGCGAGGCCGCCGAAGCTGTCGACGACCTTACCCTCCCCGCCGGCAGGGTTCAGCGCCGGTGGGTTCTCGCAGCACTGCGGGGTCGTCATCTCACTCTCCTCCCCTTCTCGCGATCTCGTGCTCGGAATTGGAAGCTGCCCAGCAGAGGCCAGGAGCCAGGATGAGGGAAAGAGCCGTGAGGCGTCTGCTTGACAACGATACATTATTCGCATCAAAACAGGGCCAGAAATTCAGTCTTTGGGCCCTTCAGGACGAAGTGAAAGGTGAGGAGGATCCGGTGCAAGACGTGGCCAATGCAATCCGCTGGGTGCGCGTCGCAGGCACCCTAGTGGCCTAGTGGGCGGTGACATGATACAGTTCTGCAATGGATTTTGGGATAAAGGACACCAAGTTCTTTCTTCGGAGAAAATGGATTTGTGCTACTAAAAAATCGGGATACATCCATTTTCACGGGGCTCAGTTACTTCACTCTCACCTAATGGATCTGAATGCGAAATTCCTCTCTTCCGGAAGAACAATCTCGTCAGTCATATCAAAGACAACTCTATAACTCATGGGCCATATGCATGTCACAGTTACATCCCTAGGGAGAGACCTAATGATAGTTGGATTGAGTGGAACTGTTCCAAGAACAAGTATGCAAGATGACTCTATATGTAGATTGATGCGGTCAAAAATCCAAATGCTTCCAAATCCTAAGATGGACGTGAATTTTAAAATCGCATCATAAAAATAATTCCAAGTAAATCCAAAACACAGCGATGCACAGGTTGGGGTTAAGATCCCTATTTTCGAAGAAAAAAAAGTAAATCCAAAACTCCGTCTTCATCGTGTATGTGGTGTATTCTGGTATGAAACGACTAAGATCTTGGTCCCTTGCTCAAACTCGGTTACGTATGATGATTCTCTTTTAATTTTTTGTCCTACTTCTATCTTCGCATGATTAAATAGGAACAATATTACATTAACGCGTCAATACCGTGCAGTGCAACGACCATGGGATGTATGCTTTTATGTAGTTCGATACTACGATACGGAGCACATGGATATCAATGTACTATTGGGAGCATCCACTCTCCCTTCACCGAAGTAGCTCTCTGCTAGTTTTGTTGGTTTGTATTCAAGTTCATTGTGTAGTTTAGCCGCCGCCTGAAGCAATGTTCACCGAAGTAACACGATACAAGGTTGAAATACTTCCGCCGGCCGGAAGCAATGCTTTATGGGCCGCTTCGAAGCGGCCCAATAAAAGGTGTCGTTATTGTTTTTCTTTTGCGTTTTTAAAAGCTGAATATTTTTAAATCTGAACATTTTTCAAAAATATATATTTTCTTCAAAATACAAACGCTTTTAAAATATTTTAATTTTTAATTCGAACAACTTCAAATCTGAACAATTTTGAATTTTTGAATTCTGAATAAAATTTGAAACTAAACATTTTTAAAATTTTGAACATTTTCAATTTTAAACAATTTTTAAACTGAACAAATTTTGAAACTAAACATTTTTTGAAATATGAACAATTTTAAATCTGTTTTTTAAATGAACATTTTTAATCTGTTTTTTTTAATTTGAACATTTTCCAAAATCATAAAAAGTGAAGGAAAAAAGAAGAAAAAATAGAAAAAAACAGAAAAGAAAGAAGAAGAAATGGAAAAAGAAAAACAATCTGCCAAGGGTTGGCCCGCCAGCGAACCTCTTCTTGCGGCGGAAGCGTTCCGCGCCGCACGGAAGCAATATATATAATTCGTCAATGATGTAGAAGTGAGGAGTGCCCATGTATTTTGGGCTTGTGATTCATTCAAGGGTGCACACAGCATGGACCCTGTGTTGACATGTCCATCATTGTTGATACAATGTTCCTCCTAATATTTTTAGAGGATCGCGAACACGATCTTTTTACATTCATTCTGACGGAGCTCAATCACTTCCCTCACATATGATGGATCTGAGTAATCCCCAAGTTCTCCCTTAGAAAGAAACATCAAATTAATCATGCTGACAAGGTTTGTCTTACTGACTGGGGATACTGATGCCACAAGTATGTCCTTAGATGGAGATGGTAATTCCATCAATGAAGCACGTTCAGTAAGGGTGATGACCTGCAGGGTCCGAATTTCTGACGCTTCCAAATCCTAAGATGCCTATATATTTTTAAATACTATTACAATAGCAGTTTCCAATTAATCCAAAAAAAATGGAGATCGTCACTCATATGGTGTATTCCGATATGAACATAGAAACGACCAAGATCCATCGTGCCTTGCTCAACCTCAGGTAAGAATGATGGCTTGTCCGTGAATTTTGATTATGTTCCATCTACATTTCTTGTGCTTAAATAGGAACAACAGTACATTAATGGTTGATAGCATGTGGTGCAACAACCATGGATATATATGCTTTCATGCATTTTGATATTACGATAAGGACCACTTGGACATTCATGGCTAGTATACGATCTTGTATCATGCCTAGTATAAACCCTACCCGCCATAGAAATTATGCCAATAAGAACTTTTATGTAACATACATGACATGATAGGTTCATAAGATACTAAGCTATGCATTTTTTATGTTCTTCCATCATATTTGGAACACTTAAGATATTTTGTGGTTAGAATAGTGCATCTATACTTTTACAAATATTTTTTGTAGAAATAACGATGCAGGAGTTAGCCTGGATGTCTCCATATTAGGGCCTAGATCTAAGCCCATATCCAATTTAACATATAGTCGGGATGCAACCATTTCCCAATCCGCACTTTGTCATTAGATATATCCCCCATCCGCGCATGGATGCCCGTGTGATGGTGAGCATCGGCCAACAACCATATGGCACCGGAAAACCGCTCGACACAATCAATCTCAATTTGTATGGATTTAACCCATGTTCTCGTACCTCAACATGCCATCAATCTCAATTTGAACATCAAAGTGTTTTATTGTTCAAGTTGACGCGGGGTAGGACAACCACGCGAATCATGCCACCCGTAACTCATAAGGGACAGGGATCCTTCACCACCATTGAGGTTGTCGTGTAGCAGCGATGACGAAAATTGGGTTTGGGTCTAGATTAATAAACAACCCTTGCTTGTAGTAAACTGGTGCGGTTGGTCCTCTTAATCACAATCCTTGATTTCCTTTGAAGTTTGTTAGGGTTATTCCGTGGAAGCATAGAAGGACCCCTCGGACAAATGGACAGTCAAATGATTTAGTGGTTGTATGGAACCTTAGGTTTGGACACGTACAAACACACTTCTAAAGCTAAAGCTTCATAGAATACTTTTTTGTAAATCTTTGACTTGATGATTTGCAACTCAGTTAATAAGAGTAACAAAAACAACACATAAACAAAGAGCCAAACAAAGTATTAATTGTAGAATTCTGGTCTTGTTAATCATATTATGTAGATTAGATGTAGTTCCAATTTGTCTCTGTAAATATTCGCGTTCTTTTACGTGTGTGATATTCAGATTCATATTTATGGGGTCACGTCCTTTCTCGGTCAATAACCGACATCGGACCCTAACAGAGAATAGGTTATATCGGTTACCTCATATATGTAAAGTGGATTTTCACACTGTATATAACTACTCCCTTTGTGGTAAAATGTATGTTGGTTTTGTCCAACCCTCTAAGGGATGACTACAAATATAGAAAGCGTAAATACTCTTATCAATATATACTACGCTTCATACGTATTAGTAGAACAAAATATACCTTTTTAGACAACAGAACATACTGTCATAATTCATTCTTAGTTTTTATTCAAACCGACATATTTCATACGAAATGAAAATGATGGTCAGAGTATTGTTGTTTAGAAACTTTTGTCAAGATTTGACGGTTGACAGAGGGCACACTAGCCCAAATACTGAACATTTAAATAACAAATTGCAAGGGTTGATAAGATTGGACTAGCGATGAAAGCCCAACAACAAAATCCCAACACGCTCTAAAGTATAAAGACGTATGGATGTACGAATCTTTCCTAAGGCAGAACATATCGATCGGATTAATTAGCACAAAAATGAATACCTCAGCTTGGGCGCTTCAAAACCTGAAAGGAGAGGATGAAAATGTTGGAATTTTGTGGGCATTGGCCCATGGCCCAATTAAATTTCGAAAATCTCATGACCCATTTATATGGCTGGTTTGGATTAGGAGTGAGGAGGTTTCGACGAAAATGTTGGAATTTTGTGGGCATTGGCCCATGGCCGTATAAATGGGGCCTTTGACGAAGTGAAAGGTTAGGAGTGAGGAGGATCCAGTGTGAGACGTGGCAGTTTTTTTGGGCCAAGGAAGTCAACAGAGTGGGAATGGGATACGCGCACCCTGGGAGATGACATCACTGCTGATGCAATGTTCCAAAACATTTTGTTTGATACAGGGTACCAAAGTTCTTTTTTAGGGGGGAAATGGATTTGTGCTACTCAAAAATCAGGATACATTCATTTTCACGGGGCTCGACTAATTCCCTCTTCCGGAAGAACTATCTTCTCACTCAACTCAACCACAATTCTATCAACAATATGTAAGGCACAGCTAAATCCCTGGACAGAGAGACTAGATGGTAGTCGAGCTGATTGGATTTGTTCTATGAAGAAGTATGAAAGATGACTCTCTATGCAGATTGGTGCGGTACAAAATCTCGATGCTTCCAAATCCTAAGATGCATGTGAATTTTAAAATGGCATAGCAAAAACAATTCCAAATAAATCCGAAACTCAGTGATCAGCGTGTATGTGGTGTATTCTGGTGTGACACGACTAGGCTCCATGGTCCCTTGCTCAACCTCGGTTACGCATGATGGTTTTATCTTGAGCTATTATCCTATTCCATCTATTTTCGCATACTTAAATAGGAACAATATTACATTGACGCGTCAATACCATCTGGTGCAACAAACCATGTGATGGATGCTTTTATGTACTTTGATACTACCATATGGAGCACGTGGATATCAATGTACTATTGGGAGCATCTACTGTCCGGTGAGTGAAGTAGCTCCCAGGTATGTGTACGTGTGGGTGTATCTATTCAACTTCATTGTATAGTTTTCTTAGATGACCCATTTTCAAAAATCCTTGGCATTTTCTATCCTAATTCGCATGGTCGCTAATGAGTAGAAATGGGTCTAAGCAACTATAATCTTCACATATACAAGCATTTATCAATGTACTATATGAAGTCTACCCGTCATAGAAATGATGTCAATATAAAATTCTATATGACATACATGAGATGAAAGATTTGTAAGATAATACTATAGTCATTTTCCATATTTTGAAATCTTATTAAGCTAGTTTGTGGTTAGAAGAGTGCTTTCGTGCTTTCATGAAGAACCTGGGGGTGCTCTCCTATACAGCAATGTGATCCCGAGCAACCCTAGATCTGGCAGCTCGAAGTTGAGAACTTGAGATGCATCTGCCTTACTCCAGGCAACGTCCAGTACTTGATCAACCAACGACCAACCAACGATATGCTTTCTAGTAATCCCAAAATACACCTTTATAATTACATAGTGACTGAGTAATGTCTGGTCATCCCTAAGCAGACCAATTCACATCCTGAATGTGTGCCACTCTCAGGTATCTGGTCTAAGGATGTAGACATAGATAATGCACACATGATGTATTGATACATAAAACGATGATGTCCTCATAGTATCTCATAAGAGGGTCTATCCAACCCTAATTCAGTTAACCGGTATCCACAATATCGGCTTGATATCTCCATACATTTGACCAGGAAACACATGTCGTCAACTGATAGGTATGCTACTCTATATGTATGTGTCTATTAGGGACCGACTTAGAATAATAATTCCATACGTGTGAACTGGGTTTCATATGTGAATGAAATATTCATCAACCCATTATTCTAGTATTATTGGGACACAAGTCATGAACTTAAATCTAAAATAAACACTTTATTATTGTCTCTAGGACATAATTTCAACTTCACTTCCTTTGGGCCTGGATAATCCAAAGTTCATCCCTTTTGGAAGAAGCATCGCCTAGATCATTGTTGCCGATTTTTTCTCTAACTGAATGGCAATACTAGTATCAAAGCTATGTCCCTGGATGAAGACACGTAGTATTAGTCTGATTCAGTGAGCTAGGTCCCTGATGAACTCTACAAGATGAGCTTGAAAGACTGGCAGGGTCCTAAATCCCGATACTTCCTAGTTCTAAGATGTGTCTAGAATTTAAATTGGCTTTGCAAACTAAGTAACAATAAATCCAAAACTTGTGTTTATGCCGTGTGTGGTGTATTCTGATATGAACTTAGCAACGACCAAGATCCATCGTCCCTTGCTCAACCTCGGGTAAGCATGACGGTTTGTTTGTAAATTATAATCATATTCACCCAATCTTCTCATGCTTAAATAGGAATAATAATACATTGACATTTGATACAACGTGGTGCAACAACCATGCAATTGATACATTCGTCCAGTTCCATGTTGCGTTAAGGAGCACATGGGCATTCATGTACTATTGTGAGCATCCTCCCTCCCTTCAGTGATGTAGCTCTATCGTATCAATTCAAGTTAACTGTGAAGTGTTCATCGTAGTGTTCTTGGGTGAACACATTTCGAGAAAGCTTTTGCATTTGTTGTCTCATATGAGCAGAAACGGGCCTAAGCAACCATAATCTCCCTATATGCAATCATGTAGAGATGTCCAATGTGAAGCCTGGCCGCCAATAGAAATGATGCCAATATGAACTTATCCATGACAGATATGATTGACAGATTCATAAGATACTAATAAGATAGACATTTTACAGGTTGTTTCTCCAGATTTGGACTCATAAGCTAGTTTGGGGTTATAGTGCTAAACCATGTGTGGGATCACCTTATTATCGCCTTGCGGGAATCTTTACCAATTTCTGCAAAAAAAATTAAGTGCTTCGTATAATTAATGTATCTGTAGAGACCGGAGAACACTATTTTAAGCACATTATGAAATTTTCATTTTATGGTGAACATTGATCATTTATCTAATAAAGGGAAATAGGGTAGTTGAATGCTCTTGTAATTATATGGACCATTAGGTTTAGAAACGTAGAATTAGGTAACTACACACTTCTAAACCTAAAGTTTCATGGAAAACTTTGATGTGGATGATGCACAACTCAGTTGACTTTGAAATAACACAAAACAACCGAAAAATACGAACTCAAGTTGTAACATGAGAACCAAGCGGATGCTTTAGCTGTAGAATTTTAGTCTGTCAATCATCTTGTAGGTAGACTCTGCGATGGATCTGGAACGACCCCGGGAAGCAGAGCTCCTAAAAAGAAACTAAGTATTTACCATTTTATCTCTCGTACAGGTACTTCGTACAAAAAAACAGAAAATCGTACAATTATGTATTGTCAACCAACCACATAATCACGACCCATGTACTACAACTGCAAGGATATCCTGCAATGCAAGTCCTGAAGAACCTTTGTTATTTCCTATCATAGTTTCTGCTTCCAAAACCCATTCGCCGATCTTGTAACCATGAGAGGGGTTATGTTGCATAACTCACTCCATTGATTAATTTTTTTCAACAACATCATAAGCACACCAAACTTCAAATAGATTTTCTGGTGTGGCAAATTACTAAGGTCAACAGTGTGGAGAAATTCTGGAGGGTACAACAAATCTGCATCACCAACTTGATCCATTTGTCTTGCAGATAGTGTCACAAGTCACAACTATCAAATTCCGTTGCAACCCAGGGACCCTTAAAAATCAAGCCTCTAGATCACCCTTTGGGTAACTCAAGAAAAGAAAGTATAAACATTGGTAAGCTAGTCAGGACCGAAGAAAAGAAAGTATAAACGTTGGTAAGGTAATCAGGACCGGATTAATGAGCACAAGACGATCACCATATGATACCATCTTGGCGAACCAGTTGGCCAAGTTAATCTCGAAGTGATCTTCAACCGGTTTCCACTCTCCATTCTTTAATTTTTGAAAGTGTATAGAAATTTCCAAATATCTGAATGGTAGAGTGACTATATCACACCCGAATAAATTATTTATTAATATAAGTTATAATATTTATTAATACTACAACACATAAACCCCGGTCGTTGACCGATGAACAGCTGCAATATCTTATGAAAAAACAGAGCTACTACTTCAAATTCACTTCAGATACTTGTTAAACCAGTCAGTCATGTCCGCCAGAGCCTCCTCCGCGCTCTTGACAGCAGCTGCATCGTCGTCGTTGTATCTCACAGTCCATCCATGGGAAACTCCAGGGAAGATCTTGACAAGGTGATCGGTCTGCACAGCCCCAAAACATAATCACAGGATATAAACTCCATAAGAAGAAATACAGAACTGCTAACAATCTGTCACATTATTATTTTGCCCAAATGAGTCAAATTCTGGGACCGTCGGCTTGAGGTACAACGATCCAAAATCCTAACATGTACACATAATAGTATTCCTAGTGTCTCCATTATACAACGAGTAGGTTCATCGGATCTTTTGTTTTCCTTAAACATTGATTTATTTTTCCATTCTTCATTGTTTCCTAGTATACCCAGATGTCGACCAGGGAGGACCGACATGGTACAAAAAAGGGAGGCACGTACTATATGTCTATATCCGCTGTGTTAAAGGTGTTTAGTTTGAGCTCAAGTGTACTCTCCAAGAAAAAAAATTCAATTAGCCGGGCATGATTTTGCCGAAAGAAAATAATGTACTCGAGTAGCCAAAATTAAAGCCCATTGTCAAAGTTTTTGCAACCATGACAAAAAAGTGGTAGGGTACACTTAGATCCAACTTAAATATACCCGGTCTGACAACAAAAATATGTGACAGATTTGCTCCGTAAAACCATATGACATTAAGAGTAGGGTTATGCTGAGAATCAAGGTTTTTGCTTGGTTGTTGTTCAGTGATCGCTTAAACACTCGGGATATGCTCTGGAGAAGACATTTGAATGTCACCAATGAGCTGCACTGTGTTCTTTGTCCATCTCACATCACTGAAGATTGGATGCATCTATTCTTCGGCTGCAACTTTAGTGTCAGAATCTAGAACTATCTTCAAATTAATTGGCAGCAAGAAACTCATCGGAGCAGAGCTTTATTCTCACTACAAGGGATTTTGGGCTACCCTTCTTCACAGAGATTGTGATTCTTGCAGCATGGCATATTTGGAAGAAGAGGAACGAAGCTATTTTCCAAAATGTACTTCCCTCATTCAGGTCCTGGAGGAGCCATTTCAGACATGATGTCACCTTGCATTTGCATAGAGTGAAGTCTAAGCATGCCCAGCAGTTTGCAATATGGATTGATTCTTTGTTATAATTCTGGTAGGTTGTACATAGGCTTTTTAACCCCCTCCTGACCCTTGTAACTTTTGTACAGTAACGTTTTAATGAAATAAATTCCTGTGGGGTTTTTTTACCCTACTGTCTTCATGGTCAACAAAAAAACCATATGACATTCCCAAAGAAGATCTAGTTGTACGTTAATCTCTTGCCAACAATGTGTTCCTCCAAGTTTTCTATCTCCAAATGTACTTTACCACTTTATTATTTATTTATCCTTTATCTTATAATACTTTAGCTGTTACTTACTCTGGTGAATATAAGGTAGAAGGATATCTCCCTTTTCCCTTCAAGAAAAAGTTTTTAATTGCACAATCACTAGATTATAAATCTAAATGCTATGTGTAGAGCACATAAGGTTAAGAAGTGATTTCTTGGACTAAATCAGGGCTGCATTTTAAGTAAAAATCTTGATAGATCAGTCAACATAAAATTGTCAGTGATGTGATCTGGGAAGAATTGCCTAATGTGGAATAATGTCTGATGCCAAAACATAGTTTGTAACTCAGACAAGACACGGTTTGAAATTAGGATAATTTCAAATATGGAAGTAAGTTATAATTAGTTATATATGAGAATCTAGAGCTCGAGATGAGAACGTACCCCAGAGTTAGAAGAAGAATCTGCTCGAACTGCTTGACCAATTCTGGTGGAGCAATGTGGTTAACTTCAGCCCCAAGTATAGCAATTGGACATTTTACCTCTGATATTTCATATTAGATAACATATGAGGTAGAGTAAGAATTCGAAACTTTTCATACGTACAACAGTAATTTTATTGACCCGCTTATCAAGAAATTATACAATTCAAAGCCTTGAAAATAGGAACAATGTCGCTACGTCTGTAGAATTCTCAAGGAAGAGATATCTTACCTTTAATATCAACGACAACAATATGAGAAGGGTGCAACATTACAGCTGTACGTATCTCACGAGCTTTTGCTAAGTCTACAACCCCCTTGGATAATATGTTGGGAGAAACAAAACCATGCTTAGCAAGCAAAACCTTCAAATCTTTAGTTCAGGCCCAGGCCATCGTGGAACTCCTGGAGGTGGCTGACAAGCTGGCAGGCGTGGAGCTCATACCGGAGCTTGAGGACACCTTCGAGTGGACTTGGGATGCGAGGAGGGTCTACTCCTCTCGCTCCTACTATGCGTATTTTCGAGGGTCGGTGGCCATGGCCGGTGCTCCCGCTATCTGGCGTTCCAAGGCTCCTTCCAAGTGCAAGGTCTTCTTCTGGCTTGCTCTCCGGTGGCGTTGCTGGACAGCAGATCGTCTCGCTCGACGGAACCTTTCCCATCTCGCCTCGTGCCCCCTTTGCGACCAGCATGATGAGACCATTGGTCACCTCCTGCTGGGTTGCCTCTTCTCACAGGAGGTTTGGACGCGTTGCTGCCTCAGCTGAGCCTTCCCTGGCTGGGCCCCCAGACTGGATGAGACCTTGGAGGAGTGGCTCAGCTCCAGGACGGCGCCAAGGAGAGATATTAGGGACCTGCGCACCGCCCTGGCCCTAATGGCGTGGACCCTGTGGAGCCACAGGAATGACATTGTCTTCGACGGCTCCACCCCGTCGATAGGTAGGGTGCTTGAGTCGCTTAGGATAGAGGGAGAGACCTGGCGTGTCGCCGGTCTTTTCAGGGGTAGCCTCGGACAGGCGGAGCGGTGGAGGTTTCGCGAGTAGTCTGCTATGCCGTTAGGTTACCGAGCAGCTACGACAGTGTGGATTGCGCGCTCGGCGTCTGTGCCAGCCCGCGTTGTACTTTGGGCGCTTGGCCCCTTCTTCTATGAAAACTAATATGCCTTCCAGGTCATATCCTTGAAAAAAAACTTTAGTTCAGAAATAAAATGAACTACAAAATTGTTCTTACCACCCCAGCAATAACCTGCAGCCCCAACACTCAACACTCCTTGCTCTTTCAGAGCAGAAATAATTGGTTTTGCCTCTTCAAATGCTTTTGCCTGAGTAATGGAACGTGGTTCATTTGTTTAAGAAAAGAATCGGAAGATTAATAAGCAACAGAACCAATGGTGGTAAGTTTTCCATTGATCTTGCACACTTAATACTTACAGCCAGTATGAATGTCATGTGACGGAAAATTGGAAATATTTCAAAATATATACAACATAAACATAAACTGGAACGAGGAGAGCTGGATAATTACAAAAGAAGAACATGATTCGTGGAATCAGGGAACAACAAACCTGGGGATGCTCTTTTATCCACACTTGTATTGGTCTATCAGCACCAGGTACATATGAATCCCATGAAAAAATCTTTTTTTTTAGATAAAGGGATGCGGATCCCCGGCCTCTGCATCCAAGAGATGCACACAGCCATCCGCAATTATTAATCATTCAAGGGTACAAGTTCACAATTCATGGATCACTTAAGGTGGCTACAAAGATCAGCCACTCAAACAACAGTTTACTATGCATCTATTCTTCTAGGATGACGCCACCCAGACTGGCTGAAAATAGTCCGCACAACCGTCAGCATACGGGTACATCCGGCATCCATAAGTCCACGCTGGTCCGCAGGAAGCAGGAATGACCATGAGTGGATCCAGGAGCACGCCTTGTGAATAACCTGCAAATAATGAGTTGAATTCATGTTGTTAAAAACAATGTCATTTCTACAATTCCAAACAGCCCACAATATGGCCGCAACACCAATCCAAATGCGTGCTTTTGTTACTTTGTCTATCCCATTCAGCCAGCTACCAAACAAGTTCGCAATACTTGTAGGTGGGTAAACATTAAAGGTAAAGTGAACTAATCGCCAAATATCTCTAGCAAACGAACACTTAATGAAAAGGTGCTCAACAGATTCATTTTCATCACAGAAAACACACTTCTTACATCCTACCCACCGTCTTTTAAGTAAATTGTCTTTTGTTAGAATTTCTTTTCTGTTAAGAAACCATAAAAAGATTTTTATTTATAACGGAATCTTCAACTTCCATAAATACTTACGCAAGTATCTAGTATGACCATTTAATAGGTCCTCATAAAACGACCTCACCGTAAAAGTGCCATTAGGAGTAAGAGTCCATTTAAATTTATCTTCTTCATCTATGAGATTAACCCGCATTAATCTCTCAATTAGATTGAACCAACTCGTTCTATTTTGTCCTACTAATACCCGTCGGAAAGGGAGATTAATAGGAACTTCCCCAATAACATCATGTACCGTACTATGTTTATTGGAGGCAATAACATATAAAGACGGGTATTCGTGTTGTAAAGAAGTATGACCTAACCATTTGTCCTCCCAAAACTGAATTTATTCCCCATTACCAATCTCGAATCTTCCACGCTGAAAGAACTCATCCTTTACTTTCATAATTCCTTTCCAAAAAGGGGAGTCTAGAGGTTTAACCTGCACTTGGGATAACGTTTTATTCCCTAAGTACTTGTTAACTAGTATTTCTTTCCAAACCCCTTCTTCGTTCAACAGTTTGTAGAGCCATTTACTTAGTAAGCATTTATTTTTAATATCTAGAACCGAAATGCCCAAGCCACCTTGCTCCTTTGGTCTACAAACCAAGTTCCATTTTGTTAACCTATACTTTCGCTTATGTTGATCACTTTGCCAAAAAAAATCGAGAACGATAATAGTCTAACCTTTTACGAACCCCCTTAGGTATTTCAAAAAAGGATAATAAGAACATTGGCAAGCTTGTTAACACAGAATTAATAAGCACAAGATGGTCTCCGTATGACAAAATCTTAGCCACCCAAGCTGCCAATTTCTTTTCAAAACGGTCCTCAACTGTTTTCCACTCCTTGTTTAACAGTTTTCTATAATGGATGGATATGCCCAAATACCTAAAAGGTAACGCACCGAGCTCACAACCAAAAATACGCCTATACTCGTCCTGATCATCTTTAGCTTTCCCAAAACAATACAACTCACTTTTGTGAAAGTTTATTTTCAATCCCGAAAGTTGCTCAAACAAAGCCAAAATCAGTTTCATGTTCACAGCCTTCGCAAGGTCGTGTTCCAAAAACAGAATAGTGTCATCTGCATATTGGAGGATTGAGACCCCTCCTTCTACCAAATGTGGCACTAAACCCCCCACTTGACCATCCTCCTTCGCACGAGAAATTAATATGGCCAACATATCAACAACTAAATTAAACAACAGAGGGGACAACGGATCCCCTTGCCTTAACCCCTTGAGTGTCTGAAAATAATGACCGATATCATCATTAACGCGAATTCCTACACTCCCCCCTTGAACAAACCTAGCAACCCATTCACACCATTGAGATGTAAACCCCTTCATTCGTAAGGTTTGCTGCAAGAAAGACCACTTCACTTTATCATATGCCTTCATGACATAAGACATTACAACAGCGCCCATTTATAGCTGGCATCTAGTGCTCAATATAAATTCAAAATATTTCATAGTGGGCATAGACCAACATAAACATGAGTCAACTTAACCATGTTAAAATTACTACACAATAACCCCAGTGTGAGTGAACACTGAACAATGCTCTGGTGACCCATTTACCCAAAATATACAGGAGCAACTAACGACATATTCTAGTAGCATGAGTTATCCGAATGTTTTTTCCCTTCCACTAAGAGTCGATTTTCACACTGTATATAACTACTCCCTTTGTGGTAAATATAGGCGGATCGACTAAACAACGGTGACCCGCAACCACTGCGCACTCTCCGACAAATTACCACCACGCTCCTAGTACCGAATCGACGAGTACCAGATAGCACCTTCAAGAAGGAACGCCACGCTGCTGCCCGGACCAGCGTACTGGTCCTAGGGTTTCCCCCGGCACAGAGGGAAGTGAACGACGGGTAGCCACGATGCCCTTCAGGAAGGAGAGATGCCACCCGGAGGCGGCACCGCGTCGGTGTCGGACGAACCGACAAGGATTTCTCCCGAAACACCCCATCCACGACCCCAGACGATCAGTAACACAGGAGCCCCGCGAGAACAAGCCTCGACACCATCACACTAGCCGCCCACCAACATGCGCCAACGATCCCGAAGCCACCATCGTCGTCTCACCGAAGAAACTGCCACGTGGTCTGCAAGCCGAAGTTGAGGAGTAGAATGACCTGGGGTCAGCAGTACCGCAGCCGGCGGGAGGGACCAACCTCCACCGTCGAAGACGGTAGTCGACCGGTCGCGGCCGCACCCGCAAGGCACACCAGTCCCTGTCAGGTCCGGCCGGGCCCAACGGGCCCGTAAAGCCCCCATGGGGCACACCAGTCCTAATATGGTCCGGTCGGGCCCAAACCAGGCCCATGAAGCTCGCCGCGACACTGCAACAGGCTGGCCGCCGTCACCGCTGTCCCCTGCATCCGCATCGTCACCTCCAGCTGCAGAGCGTGCCGAAGGTCAAGCTGGCCCGCCTAAACCCATATGGGGCCCGACGGGCCCAGATCTGGGCCTCAAGGGCCGGCCGGCCATCTCCTTCGCACGCCGTCGCCGCTGCATTGCGCCACCCCGCAAGACCACGCCGTCGCCGCCGTCCAGCCTCCACCCGGCCGGAGCCGGGCCGCTGCCGCCCGAGGTGCGCCGCCGCCGGAGGAGAGTCGTCCCACGAGGCCTCCTACGGCGCGGGGAGAGGACAGCCGCCGCCGGCGGCCCCAGCCCGAGCTGCGCTCGACCGGCGCGCCGACAGCGGCGACAGGGGAGGAGCTAAGCGGGTGGTCGGGAGTAGAAGATCTGGAGCCGCGCCGGCCACCGCGGGGGCGGCGTGGACGCGGCGGGTGGGAGGAGGGAAGGAGAGGGATGGGAGCCGCGTGTCAGATCCTGCTAGCCGAAATCAGACTTTAAGCTCCCGATGTGGAGACCTCTCTATGAATTGAGGGATTTTCTACAGTAATTAAGCTAAGAACAGCTAAGAACAGATAGGAAAATAAGCTAGGGTTTGCACTGGGCAATATTCATCTTCGATAGCACTGTCGTTCCCCATGGGATGGCTTATAGGAGCCAGTTCAGGTGTTCAATTATTACAGGACAGTAAACATCGACTAACTAAAGTAAGGAGATAAACAATAGTTTCAGCATCACAGTCGTTGGTTCCCATCGCTTATTCTCCACCGTAGGATCTTCATAACGCTGGGAGAGTAGTGATGGCCTAAGTGATGAAGATAGAGATATCTGACAATTCCCTCCGCTTGAAATGACACTTGTCCTCAAGTGTTAGCTTTAGTAAACCATGCTTTCAGAGTAGCTGTATAGAAGTCAGGAAAGATCTTCTTGATAAAACTTGCATCCTCCCAGGAAGAATCATCTGGCATGTACAGAAGAGCACGACCTGGTGTGTCTGTGTTGAACTCTTGAGTGTATGCCACTCCTAGGCCCAAATCATGTTTGTACACCTCAATTACTAATATATGCATTGTAGTATGGGCATCCAGTGCACTTGTTGCAGCTTCATCTTTAAAATCACCAATAGTGCCTTCCAATTCTGTGATACAAACAGCAGCTGGGCAAGTCAATGTGCCCTGGTTGTGAAGATGCCCATCAATCAGAATATTACTCAAGGAAAGAGCAGGGGCACATGTTATGGTTGGAGCAGCCAAGAAAAATAATCCTTGAACTAGATATAGAGACATGCACCAACGGAACTGAAGACCACTGTTTAACGCCTCTTGTTCTGACGCCCAAGTTAGTCTCACCAACTATAAATTCTCCATGTAGTCCCCCAGTTCTCAAACTCATGAAATATACCGATTAATTTTGCTCTGTCCAACTCAGAAGCATATAGCAATGACTGCAATTTGTGCCAACAGCTGAACATGTTGTTCGGTACTGAACAAGATGCAATGGGCAGTGGCCGGGTTGCTATCAACTGCTCCTCAGGTCAACACATCAAATTAAACCACTGGGATAGCCAAGCATGATATGTAGCAAACCTGGAGCGCACCGTGCTGCTATGTGATACTGCTATGACAACATTTGTAGCATGAATACTAACATCTTTGCTCATTTCAGATTTCATCCGAGTACCACTTCTAAGAAACCCAACCAGTAAGGCACACACCTTTGAACTGGAAAAGCGGATCAAATTGGCCCTTGCAAAACTGTTTAGCCGACAATGATCCACGCTGCTGCTTATTATGTTAAGAGTAGTTCCTCCTATTCCAACTTTATCCATCTGTCGCTTTTGCAAATACACAAAATGACTGCAACACCTGATGATTTGCAGATCAAGCATTACCACTGGACGAAAACTGACCGAAAAGCCACTTAGAAACAGGTGCAGAGTTGAAGATGCAACAAAATCTTGTATCTTCAGAGATGTGTGGTAAGTGGTGTTATACCACTATTCTGCAAGAGGCAACCACGAAGCCCATTTCTTAGGTTCCTGAAACACATCAGCGAACTCCTTCAGGAGCTGTTGTAGTTCCTCATCTGGGTGGTCTTGTGTCTCTGTTTCAGTTTTTTTGTCAGAGGTTCTTGAAGTAGGAAAGAGATAGTAGCCAGTAGCTCCTTTTTTCAACTCCCTATCCATTTTTTTATTGACATCAACTAAATCCCTTTGTTGAAGGAGTTGTCATGTAGATAGATGCCCTCCTTCCCCATTAGTTTGGTCTTGACCTCTCTTGTTTGGTAATCAATGGTAACAAGACTATGTTCAGCTAGCCAATCACTACCAAGGATGATATCATAGCCTTGCAGTGGAATGACCTTGAAAGAGTTGTGGAATTCGGTGCCCTGAATCTTGAATTTGATGTTTTGAACAGTTGCTCCAGTTCGCAATTTTCCACCACCAGCTGCCAAGACTGTTTCTAAAGGGTTTTGTGTAGTGGTGCAATGGATTCTTGTGGAGAACTTCACATCCATAAAGGTATGTGTACTGCATGTGTCTACTAGAGCTGTAGCTTGTTTTCCACCTATTATCACCAACAATGTGAAAGTGGATTTGGAGCTTTTTCCCTGGGCTGCCTGAATTGATAATTGCATGCAATTGACCCTTGCTGGTGGGTCTGCAGGAGCAGCCGCAGTATTTTCTTTCTCCTCATTATTTGGTTCAGTTTCTTCCTCACTGAGAGATTCTTGTTCTTCCCAGTCATCAAGTTCAAGGACTTGTACTGCTTACATCTGTGGCCGAAAAACCATTTCTCACCACAGTATTTGCATTGCCCAGGTTCTGTGAATTTAGCTTCAGGCTTTCCTCTCGGTTTATCTGCTTCGGGCCTAGAAGTATTATTGTCAGGCAGGACTTTTGGCCTAGGGGAGAACTGCCCAGTGATGTTACTTCTGTTACTGCTGAAATTGGAATTGAACCCTTTGCTCTGACTTTGTTGGGAAGCTTGCATCCCTTTTTCCATATCTCTGGCGTAGTCCACTGCTTCATACAGAGTCTTTGGCTTAAGAGGTTTCATATAATGCTTAATTTCCCCTCGAAGGCCATTGATATAGCATTTCACATAATAACCTTCTTTCACTTCTGGATTTTCCTTTCTATAATTTGCCATGCGATCCTCGAACTTGTCTGTATACTCAGGAACAATACTGTATCCTTGCTTGACAGTATTAAATTCCTCCACAGCCTCATAAGAACTAGTGGTAGAGAACCTTTGAACCACTGTTTCACAGAATTGTTTCCAAGTGAGGTTCTCCTCCAAAACTCCGGAGTTTCGCAGCCAAGTATCTGCTCTTCTGTGATGTACATTTGCGCATAATCAAATTTTGCATCTTCTGGAACATAGACCATGCCAAAGTATTTCTCAGTTCTGCAGAGCCATTCTTCTCGATTACTGCCGTTGAACTTAGGAAAGTCCATCTTCGGTGCCTTGGCAATTGAGCGATAGAACTGAGCGTCTCGGTTTACTTCGTTATGTCTCTGACCTCTCTAATAGTTGCCTCTATCCGGAGGTTCATAAGGCATGTTGTCCACTTGATGCTCATGAATCTGATGGTTGTTGTTGTATTGTTGCGGTGGTGGGTTTGGGAAGGGATTTTGGTGGTGGGTTTGGGGGTGTGGTGTTGGCTGTTGTGGGTTTGGCTGATTATAAAAGTGTTGGCCATTCGGTAGTGAAAGTGGATAGTAGGGGGGGTTGAATGGGTTGTATGGGTCTGGGTGGATAGGTAGTTGATAGTTGGTGGGGAAGGTTTGGTGAAGAGTAGGGTAGTGGTTCCATTGGGGATAAATTGGTTGTTTCTGAGGTGGTGGGTAGTGATTGGTAGGCTGTAGAAGATGTGTAGGAGGAATGAAGTGGTGTTGAAACCCCCACAGAAGGCTGAAAATCATGCTATGGATACTGCTGGTATTGGACCTCTCCGTGATACTGTATCTCCTCCGAATACTGGTCTGCACCTATGCCCTCTGAATTTTCTTGCTCCCCATTGTTCTCAAGAGCATGGTAATCATAATGAGGTGCGATACGTCTCAAACGTATCTATAATTTCTGATGTTCCATGTTGATATTATACCAATTGTTACATGTTTTATATACACTTCATAGTATTTTTATGCATTTTCTGGGACTAACCTATTAACAAGATGCCACAGTGCCAGTTCCTGTTTTCTGCTGTTTTTGTATTCCAGAAAAGCTAGTCTGGAAATATTCTCGGAATTGGACGAAACTTGGACAGAACCTCCTATTTTTCCAACACGTACACGGAGTCCAAAGGAGAGACGGAGGGGAGCCACGAGGCAGCCACACCATGGGGCCGCGCGAGCCCCCCTGCCGCACCGTGGGGTGGTGTGGGCCCCACGGGCGTCTCCAGCCGCCGCCCGTTTAAAATTGCCTGAAAACACTGAAACTGTTCCTGATAAAAGTGCTGAAATTTTTCGAGATGTGGGAGACAATGGTCCCATTACTTTTGATAATAATGACTTTGATTTTGATGGTTGCAATATTTCTGAAGTAATTAAGTTCTTGCAAAAGCTAGCTAGAAGTCCTAATGCTAGTGCTATAAACATGGCTTTTACTAAACATATTACTAATGCTCTCATGCAAGTTAGGGAAGAGAAATTAAAACATGAAGCTTCTATCCCTAGGAAGTTAGAAGATGGTTGGGAGCCCATCATTAAAATGAAGGTGAATGATTTTGATTGCAATGCTTTATGTGATCTTGGTGCTAGTATTTCTGTTATGCCTAAGAAACTCTATGATATGCTTGATTTAGCACCTTTGGAACACTGTTATTTGGATGTTCACCTTGCTGATAATACTATAAAGAAACCTTTGGGGAGAGTTGATGATGTTTTTATAATGGTTAACAATAACCTTGTCCCCGTTGATTTTGTTGTTTTGGATATTGAATGCAATGCTTCTTGTCCTATTGTTTTGGGAAGACCTTTTCTTAGAACTGTTGGTGCTATTATTGATATGAGAGAGGGGAATATTAAATATCAATTCCCACTCAAGAAAGGTATGGAACACTTCCCTAGAAAGAAGATGAAGTTACCTTTTGATTCTATTGTTAGAGCAAATTATTCTGTTGATGCTTCATCACTTGGAAACACTTGATTCTTACTTTCTGCGCCTAGCTGAAAGGCGTTAAAGAAAAGCGCTTATGGGAGACAACCCATTATTTTATTTCTGCAATTTTTCTTTTCTTTTTGAGTCAAGGAGTTGTTTACTTCTGTAACAATTCCTTTGTATCTTTATTTTATCGCATTGTTGTGCCAAGTATTGCCTCTAATAGGAAGATGATGCTAGATTTGGATTTCTGCGCAGGAACAGATTTCTGCTGTTCACCGTTTTAATTCTGTAAAATCACAGAAAAATTATTTAAATCTGCAAATTTTTGTGCGTGATCCTCAGATATGTACGCATCTTTCGTTAGTTTAAAGTTTTTCGATCTGAGCAACGTAAGTGCCTCGAAAAAATTCGTCTTTACGGACTGTTCTGTTTAGACAGATTCTGTCTTTTATTTTTCGCATTCTCTCTTTTACTAGTGTTGAGTGGAATTCTTTTTTAGGGTGAAGAGCTTCACATAACATCAGTGGCAGTAGTTAATGTTAAAAGTAACGGTCATGTTTGTGTCCTTATAGAACATGTGAGTTTTTGATTGTGCACTAACCCTCTAATGAGAATTACTTGAGTTTGGTGTGGCGGAAGTTTTCAAGGGTCAAGAGAGAAGGATGATATAATGTGATCAAGAAGAGTGAAGAGCTTAAGCTTGGGGATGCTCCCATGGATCACCCCAGCATATTTCAAGAAGACTCAAGCGTCTTGGGGATGCCCAAGGCATCCCCTTCTTCATCAGCAACTTATCAGGTCATCTCTAGTGAAACTATATTTTAATTCTTTCACATCATATGTGCTTTACTTGGAGCGTCTGTGTGCTTTTATTTTCAGTATTTTATTTTTCTTATGGTCAACTTGATTGGACCCAGCATTCTTGATTGGGAGAGAGACACGCTCCGCTTTTTCATATGAATACTCCTATTCTTCACTTATACTTGTTGAGTATTCTTATCTAGCTATTGCTATGCTTTTAGCTCCTGTTTTGCATGCATCTCTTATTCAGAGCTGTTAGTTCTTTTAAAGAAAGTACTCTCTTGCTTCACTTATAATTGTTTGGAGAGTTTATGTTGAAATAAATTGATTGGTGTTTGGTTGGAACAGAAAATGTTGCATGTGGTAGATGGTATAATGGAAAAAGCTTACATATTCTTGTAGATCACTGTATTGGATAATTTGATACTTGTCAATTGTTTTGAGTTATCAAGTAGTTCATGTTTAAGCTTTTGTATCATGTAGTTAAAACCTATTAATGAAGAACTACCGTAAAGCTCGTTGAAATTTGGTTTGCATGATTGGTATCTCTAAGGTCTAGATATTTTCTAGTAAAAGGGTTTGGTTAACAAGGAAGACAGTGTAGAGTCTTATAATGCTTGCAATATGTTTTCATATAAGTCTTGCTGTGTCGGTTGATATCCTGTGTTTGCTTCAAATAACCTTGCTAGCCTAAACTCTGTACTGAGAGGGAATGCTTCTCGTGCATCCAAAACCTTGAGCCAAAATCCATGCCATCTGTGTCCACCATAACTACCTATATGTGGTATTTCCTTGCCATTCCAAGTAAATTTTTCATGTGCTACCTTTAAACTATTCAAAATTATTACTCCTATTTTGTGTCAATGTTTACCAAGCTCATGAGGACGGGGTGGATGTCTTTATGTCAACTGTCAAACAGACTTTACCACCGGACTAGCGGCATATACATCCGCTTATCCATTAATTTTGCAAAAAGAGCTGGCAAATGGGGTGCCCAGTCCCAATTAATTACAACTTTAACCGCTTAATTCTCTTCACATTTTTGCCCTGATTTATCAGTCAAGCAATGACAAACAGTGAAATATCTGCATGTGTAAACAAAAGAGAAGAGGGATGATCTGCCTTGCTGGTAGAAATAACGTCCTTCATGGGAGCCGCTCTTAAAAGTCTGGTTGGCAGGGGTCATATTGTACTTTCCATTTTCTGATTCGTTGACAATTAACAAACACCTCCAAAACTTATTTTTACTCTCTATATGATTTCAAAAACTTAAAAAGCTCTAGCACATGATTTAATCCCTGCTTCCCTCTGCGAAGGGCCTTTCTTTTACTTTTATGTTGAGTCAGTTTTCCTACTTCTTTCTATCTTAGAAGCAAACACTAGTGTCAACTTTGGTGCAACAATTTTTATATGCTTGTATATTGCACTTATTATATTGCTTTGTGTTGACAAATATCCATGAGATATATATGTTGAAAGTTGAAAGCAATTGCTGAAGCTTAAATCTTCCTTTGTGTTGGTTAAATACCTTTTACTTAGAATCTATTGCTTTATGAGTTAACTCTTATGCAAAACTCTTTGATGCTTGTCTCGAAAGTACTATTCATGAAAAGTTTTTGCTTATATGATTCAGTTGTTTGCTCATTATCTACTTGCTAGCAAACTATAGACCATTGACCTGGATCACTTCATTCATAACATGTGCTTTACAATACTATTTGATCAAGATTATGATTGTAGCATGTCACCTCAGAAATTATTTTGTTTTTATCGTTTTACCTACTCGAGGACGAGTAGAACTAAGCTTGGGGATGCTTGATACGTCTCAAACGTATCTATAATTTCTGATGTTCCATGTTGATATTATACCAATTGTTACATGTTTTATATACACTTCATAGCATTTTTATGCATTTTCTGGGACTAACCTATTAACAAGATGCCACAGTGCCAGTTCCTGTTTTCTGCTGTTTTTGTATTCCAGAAAAGCTAGTCTGGAAATATTCTCGGAATTGG
The DNA here is from genome assembly GCA_947311845.1 of Poa pratensis. Taxonomy (NCBI): domain Eukaryota; kingdom Viridiplantae; phylum Streptophyta; class Magnoliopsida; order Poales; family Poaceae; genus Poa; species Poa pratensis. Next base: position 26,970,250 of record CAMZMU010000059.1, on the reverse strand, counting down.
ACGAAACTTGGACAGAACCTCCTATTTTTCCAACACGACACGGAGTCCAAGGAGAGACGGAGGGGAGCCACGAGGCAGCCACACCATGGGGCCGCGGGCCCCCCTGCCGCGCCGTGGGGTGGTGTGGGCCCACGGGCTCTCCAGCCGCCGCCCTTTCGCCTATTTATTCCTCCCGACGCGAAAACCCTAAATACCCGAGCCATTATCCACGAAAAGTTCCAGAGACGCCGCCGCCGTCAACCCTAGCTCGGGAGGGTTCAGAAGCTCTTCCCGGCACCCTGCCGGAGAGGGGAATCATCACCGGAGGGCTCTACATCACCATGCCTGCCTCCGGAGTGATGCGTGAGTAGTTCATCCTTGGACTACGGGTCCATGGCAGTAGCTAGATGGTTGTCTCTCCACTTTATGCTATCATGTTTAGATCTTGTGAGCTGCCTATCATGATCAAGATCATCTTATTGTAATGCTACATGTTGTGTTTGCTGGGATCCGATGAATATTGAATACTATGTCAAGTTGATTATCAATCTATCTTATATGTTATTTATGATCTTGCATGCTTTCCGTTACTAGTAGATGCTTTGGCCAAGTAGATGCTTGTAACTCCAAGAGTGAGTATTTATGCTAGATAGTGGGTTCATGCCTCCGGTAATCTGGGAGAGTGACAATAACTTCTAAGATTGTGGATGTGCTGTTGCCACTAGGGATAAAATAACCGATGCTTAGCTTAAGGGTGCGCCGTTAGGTCTAATGCATTTGTTTACATTACGCACATTACTTAATGCAATTATCCGTTGCTTGCAACTTAATACCAACGGGGAACTCGGATGACAACCTGGCGGTGGATTATTAGTCATAGACGCTGTTGGATAACGGTCTATGTATTTTGTCGTAATGCCCACATGAATATCATAGTAATCATCATGTCATATATATGCATTGTCATGCGCTCAATATTTTGTCAATTGCCCAGCTGTAATTTGTTCACCCAGCATGTTAGTTATCTTTTATGGAGAGACACCACTAGTGAACTGTGGACCCCGGTCCATTCTTTTACACTGATAATACAACCAACTGCAAACATTGTTCCTTTTCATTCTCTGCAATTTACTACTGTTTTCCACACCATACGTTTAATCCTTTGTTTTCAGCAAGCCGGTGAGATTGACAACCTCACTGTTTCGTTGGGGCAAAGTAGTTTGATTGTGTTGTGTGCAGATTCCATGTTGGTGATCGAGTAAACGCGCCACCAACAACCTTCAGAAGTGATTTCTTGCTCCTACTGGTCGATTAAACCTTGGTTTCATACTGAGGGAAACTGCTGCTACACTGCTTCATACCTTCCTCTTGGGGTCTCCCAACGAACGTGCGATCCACGTCATCAAGGTGGTTCTTGGCCTTCATTGCGTCGTCTCCAGTAAGGTGGACGAGAATGGCCACGACCACGTTCTTGTTCAGCGTGTTGTTGTCTCGATTTCTCGGCAGCCCTTGGTTGTTCTTGTTGCTTCAATTTCTCGGCAGCCGCTTCTTGTTCTTGTTGTTTCTCTGCAGCCGCTGCTTGTTGTTGCAATTGGTCTACCGCTGTTGCTTTTCCTTGCTCGGTAGCTTGTTGTCGTGCTAACTCTATAGCCTTTTGCTACTCGGAAGCTCTCTCACGATCGGCAAGCAACAGTTTTTCCAAACGAGACAACTGATCAGACAAAGATGTTACCTTTGCTTCAACCCCGTCGACCTTGCACCCAATTTCCTCGGTCCTGGTGTTAACCAGCTCCAAGTCGAGCTTTAGCGTCGCTAGCTCTTGCGCATCCGCCGTGTCCGTGTTCTTGGACTTTCCCATCTCGATCTACCGCCGCCTCGCGATCCGCCACCGGAAGACACACGAATCGAGCTCGTCACCGGGATTTTACCACCGAGGAAGGAATCCCCAGCAACCGTGATATCACTCAATTTGTGCCCGAATGGTGCCGCCGCCGCCAAGCCGCCGCCGTCGACCCACGTCAAAGAGGACGCCACCGCCGACTGAACACCCCGCCGCCGCGAAAAGGGAGGAGAGGGTGGGATTTTATGAGAGATCCCAACCACCCACGCCGCCCAATTCGAGTCGCCGCCGGAGCTCGGATTTACTCGCGCAGCTCCAAATTAAGACGAAAATTTTCTTGACCAGAAGATCGTGTAGCTCTGATACCACTTTGTCAGATCCCGCTAGCCGGAATCAGACGATAAGCTCCCGATGCGGAGACCTCTCTATGAATTGAGGGATTTTCTACAGTAATTAAGCTAAGAACAGCTAAGAACAGATAGGAAATAAGCTAGGGTTTGCACTGGGCAATATTCATCTTCGATAGCACTGTCGTTCCCCACGGGATGGCTTATAGGAGCCAGTTCAGGTGTTCAATTATTACAGGACAGTAAACATCGACTAACTAAAGTAAGGAGATAAACAGTAGCTGCAGCATCACAGTCGTTGGTTCCCTTCGCTTATTCTCCACCGTAGGATCTTCATAACGCTGGGAGAGTAGTGATGGCCTAAGTGATGAAGATAGAGATATCTGAAACCGCGCGGCGGCGTGGGAGACACCGGAGGCGAGGCTGGCGACGGCGGCGCCCTAGGGGTCAGGGGAGCTAGGGTTGGGCGGCGGCGTTCACCAGGATACGAGGAGGCAAATCAAAAACAGTTACCGAAGTTGTCGGAGATGAGGATGACGGCAGCCTTGGAGTCAGCGGCGCCGGTGACGTACGCGGTGAGGCCACCAAAGCTGTCGATGACCTTACCCTCCCCGCCGGCGGGGTTCAGCGCCGGTGGGTTCTCACAGCATTGCGGGCCCATCATCTGACTCTCGTAGTGTCCTCTCCTCCTCGATATCTCCCGCTCGGAATTGGTAGCTGCCCAGCAGGAGCCAGGAGGAGGAAATAAAATAGAGAGCCGTACGGCATCTGCTTGACAAAGAGATTATTGGGGAGGAGGACCCGGTGCGACTGTTCGAGCCGTGGCCTGGTGTTCTGGCCAATGCAGTCAACTGGGGACATCACTGTTGATACTGTTGATACAGTTCGAGGAAAATGGATTTGTGGTCTTATGGAAGAGTTAATTGCACTGGCGGTCACCGAAGTCGTCGAGTGGGTGCACTTAAGTCACCATTTTCAAAAATCTTGTGAACCCGTCACTGAAGTCAACATCCATGTGCACTTTGGTCACTCGGCCGGTTTTTGACCGAGAGTCGTCACTTGCGTCCCACGTGTGGTTGCTGTGGACCGTAAATTCTGCAAATAACCCCTTCAGTTTAAGTGATGCACCCAGTCTGTCCTCTTCTGTCAAGTGGGTCCGACCTGTCAGTGAGAGAAAATAAATAACGAACGTAAAGTAATAAACACGCGGCGAGTGGATTCGAACCTGAGATCTCTCGCTACAGCCTCGCAGTCGCTAGCCACCACAGACTGCGCTCGTATATGTTCACAATGTGGACGATATTTATTATACAAGAATAACCGAGCTGATGGGCCCGCGTGTAGTACAAAAGGTTTAAACACGTTTCTGCAGTCGTGGCAGCCTACGATTTTAAAAGAAACAAATAGATTTATTTTTTATGAATATTTTTACATATTGATTTTACAAGTTTATACAATTTTCTAATTTATTAAATTATTTTTTAATTGGAAAAATCAGAAACGTATGTACCCCGAGGGCTATTTGAACACGGGTCACTGACTCGTGGGCCCAGGGCCACGTCAACCAGCTACGCAGGCAGTCGGGCCCGCTGGTCAAATTTGACCAGGGTTAACCCAGGCGTTAGTTATGTATAATAAATTAAAGTGTACACAACACACATATACGTGCGCAGTCCCCAGTGGCTAGAAAAGTAGTACTCTTCTACAAGCCAGTAAGACGCGCTGGGTCGTCTCCCTCCCTCTTCACTGTAGCGGAGGCGATTTTTAGAGCTCCCCCGGCCGATCCACCTTTCTCGCCGTCGATCCGCCGGATCCCTCGCCCTCCGCCGGCCGCCTCGGCGGCGGGAGGGTGGGGGATCCCCGCGTCACGCGTGTACATAAGGGAGGCTCCTCTGGGGCAGCCGGCGGCGCCGTGGAGGCGGTGGTGTCGTTGGCGTGGTTTTTGTTGCAGGCGTGTGCCCTCCCCGGCGGCGGCGCTCGTGGAGCTCCGGGCCGGCGCGCCAGCTTCTCCGGCACCCGCGGATCGGTGGATCCGCGCCGTGCCTTGATTCCCTGCCAGATCCAGTGGCGATCTTCGTCCTGGCAGGGGATCTGGACGGATCTTCGAGCTCGCCGGGATCCTCGACTCCCTCCGACGACGGCGATGACGGTGACTCCGGCAAGGTGGATTAGTTGGGTCAGGGGGGCGCTCGCCCCGGCCGTTCATCGTTTCAAGCTCCGCCGCGGCGCGGCGGACGGGCATGGCGGCGTCTCCTATAGGGCAAACAGTTCCCTGACTGTGGCAAGCTGGAAGGTGGTCTCCTTCGTCTCCGACGCCGGCGTGGTTGGCGTTCTTGCTGCTCTGGTTCCGTTTCTTCCCACCTCGCTTTGTTGTTCTTCTTTGTTTTCATTCTGTGTACTCTGTATGTGGATGATCGGTGAATAGAAGTGGGTGTTGGATGTGTCAAAAAAAAAGTCCCCAGTGGCTAGCGACTGCGTGGCTGTAACGAGAGATCTCAGGTTCGAATCCCTCCCCGTGTTTATTATTTCTGGTACGTTGTTTATTTTCTCTCACTGGCAGATGGGACCCACTTGACAGAAGAGGACAGACTGGGTGCATCACTTAAACTGAAGGGGTTATTTGCGTGACGACTCTCGGTCAAAAACCGGCCGAGTGATCAAAGTGCACATGGATGTTGACTTCAGTGACGGGTTCACAAGATTTTTGAAAATGGTGACTTAAGTGCACCCACTCGACGACTTCAGTGACCGCCAGTGCAATTAACTCCTTATGGAAGAACAAGCTCGTCAGTCATATCAACAAGGATTCTATAACTCATCGGCCATATGCATGTCACAACATCCCTAGGGAGAGAGACCTACTTGTAGTCGGATTGATTGGATTTGTTCCGTGAACAAGTATGAAGGATGACTCTATATGTAGATTGATGCGGTAAAAGATCCCGATGCTTCCAAATCCTAAGATGAACGTGAATTTTAAAATGACATCATAAAAATAACTCCAAATAAATCCAAAACACAGCTGTGTGCATCGCTTTGATGCATAGGCTGGGACTAAGATCCCCATGTCGAAAAAATAGTAGATCCAAAACTCTGTGTTCATCGTGTATGTGGTGTATTCTAGTATGAAACGACTAAGATCTTGGTCCCTTGCTCAACCTCGGTTATGCATGATGATTCTCTTTTGAGTTATAATCCTACATCTATCTTCGCATGGTTAAATAGGAACAATATTACATTGACACGCCGATACATGTGGTGCAACAACCATGGGATATATGCTTTTATGTAGTTTGATACTACGATATGGAGCACATGGACATCAATGTATTATTGGGAGCATCCACTTTGTCTTCACCGAAGTAGCTCTCTGCTAGTTTTGTGGGTTTGTATTCAAGTTCATTGTGTAGTTTTCTTAGATGACCACATTTTCAAAAATCATTTGCATTCGCCATCTGATGTCGAATCGTCACTGATGAATAGAAACGAGCCTAAGCAACTTTAATCTTCACATATACAATTATTGATGTCCTATATGAAGCCTATTTGTCATAAAAATGTTGTCAATATGAACTTATGTGTAACAGACATGAGGCATGAGATGAGAGATTCATAAGATACTACTATAGTCATTATACACACATTTTGAAATCTTAAGCTAGGTGTGGTTAGAAAAGTGCTTTTGTGCTTACCTAATTTACTTTTTTCGCAACCCGACACACCAATTAGTCATGTATGTATCTTACGTTAGGGTCTGGAAGCAAGCCAATATACATCTGGAACCCTGACAAAGACTCTAGATGCAGTTGTTGCCAACATAATACGACGAGTTATATCCCTTTGTCCTTTCACAGTTGCACCTTGGTCACCTGGTGCAGTTGTAAGCATCGATCGATGACATGTGGTGAAGTGGAATGCTCGGAACAAGATTTCTGGATTAGTCACATGGTATTGTACTTCAAACGGTCTTCGATCTACATCGACAACGCCGCTCTAGTTCTGATTCGACATGTTGTAGAGAGCAACCAAGCAAACAATACCCGTCGTAGATCATACGGATGGAGGAGCCACCACTGGCCTCGAGGGCGTCGTCTGGGAGCGATGACACGTTTGAGTTTGGGCCTAGATCACTAAACCGTTTGTACTTATAGCAAAAAGTGACATTAGTTCTCTTAATGAGAACCCTTATTTGCTCGAATGTTCGTCTTATTTTTTTGGGAAAGCATAGAATCATCCCGCAGAAAAGTGGATAGTTGGATGTTGGGAACCTTAGATCATTCCACACGTAAAGTTGCATGGAACAACTTTTTGTAAATTTTAGACTTGATGATGTGAAACTGAGTTGATTAGAAGTTATACAAACAACCGATAAACATAAATTCATGTTGTGAGTCTAAAAATCTAAGAAAAAAATATATCGATCGGATTCATCAGCACATAAATGGATACCTCTGGTTTGGAACTTCAAACGGTGCAAGGAGAGGTCGAAAAGGGGCACTACACTTACTTGTCACTAGACAGTTTGGGAACCTGAATATAAGGGGTAAGAAACAATTTTTGGGAGGCAAATTGAAAGCAAGTGTTGAACCAGTCAGAGAGGAGGATGACTGTAACCTTCTAGTTTGTGGCACCAATGGCGTAGATCGTGCGGCCGCCAGTGTTGTCCCACTGACGGGGATAAACGTCGGGGGTTCTGTGGTGCTGCCGGTCATCATCCCTCCATCTCATCTCGCTATCCTCTCACGCTAGGAACATGAAGCAGACAACCAAGAGAACTGAAGGAGGAAACAACACATGAACAAAATATGGAGGCCGCTATAGAGCGTATTCTCGAGATTACTCGCATAAAAAAACAGGTCAAGAGATTTAGAGGTATGGGCCTTATTCAAGTCAAAGAGAAAAGTGGGGATCTGGTCGTTCGTCAATTATGTCGAAGTGATCGAGAAGTGGCTATGTATTTTGGGCATGTGATTCATTCAAGGGTGTAGACAACATGGACCCTAGGTTTGACATGTCCATCATTGTTGATACTATGTTCCTCCTAATTTTTGTTGGCATGTTCTTTTTACATTCATTATTATTGAGCTCAATATATCACTTCCCTCGCAGATGATGGGTCTGAGTAATCCCCAAGTTCCTCCCTCCCAAATAAACATCTACTTAATCATTCTAACAAGGTTTGTCTAACTGACTGGGGATACTGATGCCACAAGTATGTCCTTAGATGGAGATGTCAGTCCCATCAATGAAGCACATTCAGGATGCTGATCTGCAGGGTGATAATTTTTGACACTTACAAATCCTAAGATGCCTATATATTTCAAATAGTATTACAATAGCAATTCCCAATTAATCCAAAAAAATAAAAATAAACATGATCGTCACATGTATGGTGTATTCCGATATGAACATATAATCGACCATGATCCATCATCCCTTGCTCAACCTCAGGTAAGAATGATGGCTTGTGTGTGAATTTTGATCATGTTCCATCTACATTTCTTGTGCTTAAATAGAAACAACAGTACATTAATGGTTGATAGCATGCGGTGCAACAACCATGTATATATGCTTTCATGCATTTTGATACTGCGATAAGGAGTACTTGGACATTCATGGCTAGCATACCATCTTGTATCATGCCCAGTGGCCAGTAGAAAGTCTACCCGCCATAGAAATAATGCCAATATGAACTTCTATGTAACAGACATGACAGGAGAGATTCATACGATATTAAGATATGCATTTTTATGTTCTTCCATCATATTTGGAACCCTTAAGATATTTTGTGGTTAGAAGAGTGCATTTATACTTTTACGAATATTTTTTGTACAAATAACGATGGAGGAGTAAGCCTGGATGTCTCCATATTAGGGCTTAGACTTTATCAAAAAACAATATTAGGGCTTAGATGTAAGCCCATATCCAATTTCACATATACTCCAGATGCAGCCATTTCCCAATACGCACTCTTGTCATTAGATCCCCCATCCGTGCATGGATGCATCCAGGTCACCCCGTGTGATGGCGAGCATCGGCCAACAACCATATGGCACCGGAAAACCGCTCGACACATGATTTGTTTGGATTTAACCCATGTTCTCGAACTCTACATGCCATCACTTTCAATTTGAGCAGCAGAATATTTTTATTGTTCAAGTTGACGCGGGGGTAGGGTAACCACGCGAATAATACCACCCGTAACTCATAAGGCATAGGGATCTCCACCCCCATTGAGGTTGTCGTGTAGGAGCGATGACGAAAATTGGGTTTGGGCCTTGATTAATAAACAACCATTCCTTGTAGTAAATTGGTGCATTTGGTTCTCTTAATCACAACCCTTGGTTTCCTTTGAATTTTGTTAGGGTTTTTCCGTGGAACCATAGAAGCACCCATCGGACAAATGGACAGTCAAATGATTTAGTGGTTGTATGGAACCTTAGGTTTGGACACATACAACCGGTGTTTACACACTTCTAAAGCTAAAGCTTCATAGAATACTTTTTTGTAAATCTTTGACTTGATGATTTGCAACTCGGTTAATAAGAATAACAAAAAGGACACATAAACAAAGATCCAAACAAAGGATTAATTGTATAATTTTGGTCTTGTTAATCATATTATGTAGATTAGATGTAGTTCCATATTTATTTCCACACAATTGTGTTTTGTAGTCCCTTTGATTAAATTGTACTTGCAAAATAAGAGCATCTACAACAAGTGCACAAAAAAGACGCGAGCTAAAATAGTTTTTGCGCGCCGGTTTTGCTGTATTAGCGCGCACGGCAGGCGACCAAAATTCCAGACGCGGTAAAATTCCGCGTGCGGCAAGGGCTTTACCAGACGTTGTATAATGCAGCACACGCGGCAGCACAAACACCAAACACACACAAATATAGAACAACAAAGATCAAACACACACAAAATAAATCAACAATAAATAGTTTAATTATTATTACAACACAAACAAATAGTTTATCATCAATACAACAAATAGTTTATCAAGAATACAACAAATAGTTTGTCAACAATACAAAAAACATACAAAATTAAATAAGATGAAATTAGTTTTGTTGGCCACCCCATGACCACCACTCCTTGATAAGATCTTTTTGAAGCTCATCATGCACATCGGTTTGTCGAATCAAATGATACGAGGCAATAAAGAGGGTCACCTTCTCTTCTCTCCTCGTACTCGTACGGGGCGTCCCATCAACTCATAGTTGGAGTAGTCTAAATCTTGCCCACGCTCATCCTCGATGATCATGTTATGCACGATCACACAAACGTTTATGATATATCAAAGGATCTCTTGATCCCAAAATCTAGTCGGTCCTCTCACAATAGCAAATTGGGCTTACAAAATTCCGAATGTTCTCTCCACATCTTTCCTAGCCACTGCTTATGCATTATGAAAATCAAGTTTTTTCTTACCATGCGGTTTGTTTACCGGCTTCACAAATGTTTGCCACCATGGGTAGATGCCGTCGGCAAGGTAGTAGATGTATTTGTATGTGTGGTTGTTTGCTACAAACTCCACCGGTGAACTTTCACCCATTGCAATCCGTGTCATGAGTGGTGACCGTTGAAGAACATTGATGTCATTGCAAGACCCGTGCATTCCAAAGAAAGCATGCCAGATCCAAGTATCGTAATCTGCCATGGCTTCAAGGATTATAGTAGAATCCTTTTTGTAGCCTTTGAATTGTCCATGATGCCATGTCGCGGAACAATTCTTCCAACTCCAATGCATGCAATTCATTGAGCCATGCATGTAGGGTTACGTGTAGGAATTTAAAATTTTACGTCTGACATAATCGCCAAGATCTACTATGAAGAGATGATGCACCCCATAATGCGATGATCCAGAATATTTACAAACACCGTTGCGGAAGATCTTGTGTTTGTCGAAATAGATGTCGGTGTAGCCTGATGAAGAATCTCACGTCCACGCCGGGAGGTGAGATTGTTGTCGATTCCCTCGTGAGGATCACTTGCGTAATCCCTCTTATAGTATCCACGCGTACACCGCGTCAATCCGTCAGCGCTCCGCCGTCTAGAGCACCTACCGTCGGCGAAGAGAGACAACCTTTCGACATAGTATCGATGGTAGATCTAATCAATTTGATTAGACCTATATGAGACTAGAGAGATCTTATTCTCAACACATGAGATCTAATTAGAGAGAGATTAGAGCTATGTCTAATTCGGAGCAATTAGAGCATAGTCTAATTCACAATATCTCGAACTTGTGATTTTCTATTGTGTGTTGTCTCCATGGGGGAGGAGTATATACAATGGGATCAAGGGGTAGGGAGCCTTGGGGAGAGGGCAAACCCTCCCCTTGGTGCGCCGGCCCTAGGGAGGCCGGTCACACCCTCCTCCTTGAGTCGGTTGGAGGTGGGGAACCGTTGATCTGGGAGCCTGCCCAGATCTGTCACCGGCTCGCTCATGGCCGACCGGCGGTGTTGGGGGCACGGAGCTGCTAGGGCTGGCGCGCGGTGGAGGTGGTGGTGCGATGGCGCGTTGGGTGTCCCTGTGCCAAGGGGGTCGAGGCTGCGGGCGCCGGCCACGGTAGTGCAGAGGTGATGCGGCGTTGCTAGCGTTCCCGTGCGGGTGGCTCCAAGGCACAGCGATGCGCATGTTAGCGGCAGCGCGACCACGTTTGGGTGAGGGTACCCTGGTGGACCAGCTCTCAGGTGGGGAACGAGCGACTACCGAGCGAAGGCTTGCTCTTGCCTCGGCCGGAGCCGGCAGCGACGGCACCCGCAGGCGTCGTCTCCTTCCTGAAGGAACTGTCGTGGAGCTATGCTCGTCTCCCCCGTTCCACGCTCCGGGGGAACCCTCGATCCGGGTTCTCCCGTCTGACGATGTTGGCGGCTTGCCATCATGTCCCTCTTGGGGGCATCGTTCATGGAGATGGACTCAGCTGGAGGGACCATGGGGAGTGGGCGGTGGTGTTGTTTGTGATCACGCTCCGTGGTCATGATGCTCGAGCTCCTACGGAAGGGTTGGAGGCTCTGCTCTGAAGATGGCTAATGGCTCGGGCTAGTGTCGGGATGCCTCCAGGGTGTCAGACTCGGCTTCGTGATGCCCTTCGATTACGATGTTGTCTGTTGTGTAAAGCCTCGGCGGTGCATGGCTCTTCGTCCGGGTGTGGACTCGGCAATGTGTTGCTCTTCGGCTGCTCCAGCACCATCATGGCTAATCTCGGCTGATTGAAGCTCTTCGTCTACGGCGGTGATGCTCCTTGTACGCTAGCATCCAACGCTAGTCGGAAGACGATGGGTGTCGAAGGCTCTCCCCGTGGGGTTGTTTGCTTAGTGTCATGTTCTGTTTCCTTGCTGTTGTTCTTGCTCTAGCTTTGTCTTCATGTTTCCCTCTGTAACTTCACCGACATTTGTTCCGGTTTCCTCTTAATGAAAAATGGAGCAGTGCTTGCCTTCCATCAAAAAAAAAAAATGAGAACGGAGCGGATGCTTTAGTTGTAGAATTTTAGACTTTCAGTCATCTTGTATATAGACTCGGTGATAGATCTAGAACGACACCGGAAGCTCCTAAAAAGAAACTAACTGTGTTACCATTTTATCTCCCGTACAGGAATTTTGTGCCGAACAAAAAAAAATCAGAGAATCGTACCCAAAAAAAATGTATTGTCGACCAAACACATAATCACGACGCATGTACTACAACTGCAAGGATGTCTTCAGTTGAGAACCTGAGTGCTCCACCTATACAGCACTGTGATCTCGAGCAACGCAGCTCCGGCAGCTCGAAAAAAAAATCGATTTTCAGTTGAGAACCTGAGGTGCGTCCGCCTTACTCCAGGCGCCGGCGTTCAGTCCATGGTATGTGCAGCCAGCTGAAAATATTCGATCCGTCGTACGTGTCGTGTTCTACGGCGCGTTGCCGGCGGCTGACCCGTGCTGCTGCTGCTGCAGCGGGCTCATGTGGACGACGTGCTGCAGGGGCCTCGCCGGCGTGGAGGAGCAGGACATGACGGGGCTCTTCTTCACGATGGGGATCAGCGACTGCACCACGTCCGTCATCAGCGGCCGGTACTCCGCCTTGGTCTGCACGCACATCGCCGCGATGGCGGCAACCTGCAGCCATCCACCACCAAAATGTTCAGGGATGCTGCATATGCAGCTCGGTGGCGCTGCAGAGTACGTTAGCTAGCCACTCGATCTTGATCTTACCTGGATGAGATCTTTGACGGCGAACTGGCCTTTCAGGGCCGGATCCACCATCTGCACCAGCCTCTCGCGGTTCGTCAGCCGTGGAAGAGCCTGTTCCAACAAAGTACAGTATCACTTGCTTGATTTCCTCGATCGTCACCAAGACATAAAAATGGTAAAAGTGCCCCCTGCTTCCATTGCAAGCAAGCAAATCAGGGTGCCCCGTGTGATGTGTTTGTTGTTGGTCCTAATCTAGGTATCATTGTTTCCCCTGCATTTATGCTAGGTGTGGAACATCTTTTTTTTGAGAACATGCGACATTGTTGTATTCATCCATAAAACAGAGTATATGGCCTAAACACAACAAGAAGGCACCAGAAGCCTACGTGTCGAACAACTTTTACAGAAACAACCTCAAAGAAAACAAAATAGCAGCTAAGTCCCTGGAGGTCGCTTCGCATCTCAGCTCGCTGCAAGGCTCCGCCGCCGGAACGGCGCAACAGAACCCACACCATGGCACAGAGAGAACCCATCGCAGCATCATCTGCTTTCTTGAACCTCTGGAGTAGACGCCCACAGAAGCGACGGCATCGTCGTCTTTGTGGCTCGTCGGCCGGGGTAGTACCCGCTCCTCTCCGACCTCGACTCCTCTTCTACCACCGGAGTCGCTCGCCGGCCTTCCTCCAATCCCAAAATCTTCCAACACCGCAGTCGTGGCCCCATCACGGCACCTCACGAGCCCACCGCCGCCACTGGGGAAGATGACGGCGCGGAGACGACCGGCTCGAAGGACAGGAACTCCACCACAAATAGTCGGCGTCGTCGTCTTGCCGACTATCTGCACGGAGGAACAGAACTCCACAGCCTCCCCAGCGAGAAACTCGCCGGATCGGAGAAAGGAGGGGAGCAATTATTCTGCAACACCGCCGCCGTCGTCTCCGACCCAGCGCCGCCGGCAAAGCAAACAGAAACTACATAAAGTAGACCTGAACTACTCGCCCAGACGAGATCCAGCGCTTCCCCCCCCCCCACCTCGCGACGCCGCGACGGCGCCGGAGACGGAGGGAAGCAGAGGATTCGCCGGCGAAACCTCTTTTCGCCTCTGTCTGTACTGTAGCGTGGAGATAAGAACGAAAGGCTGGAAGACCACAGGTGTGGAACATCTTGGTGAGCCGCATGGTTGCTGATGGTACGGATCCCAGGAGGCTAATACGAATCACATGAGCGATGGTACAGTCACTACTGAACAGTGAGTTGTAGCTGTGGACTGTGGTAGGGTGTTACTGACCCATGAAACCAGGACGTGTTGTCCCGGCGGTCGCTGCGTGTCCACCGGCACCCGGCCGGTGAGCAGCTCGAGGAGCACCACCCCGTAGCTGTAGACGTCCGACTTGGTCGTCAGCTTCCCCGTCGACGCGTACCTGCACTTACAGAGTAACATCATTTAGCGGTCATGGTCGATCGGTCGGTTAATCGATCGAGAAACAGAATGAAGGAGAACGTACTCCGGCGCGAGGTAGCCGGTGGTGCCGAGGACGCGGGTGAGGACGTGGCCGTTGGCCTTGCTGGAGCCGACCTTGGCGGTGGCGAAGTCGGAGACGCGAGCGCGGTAGTTGTGGTCGAGGAGGACGTTGGTGCAGTTGAAGTCGCGGTGGATGACGGCTGGGGAGGTGTGCTCGTGCAGGAACTCCAGGGCGCGGGCACAGTCCAGCGCGATGCACAGCCTCGTCTGCCAGTCCAGCGGCGGCGGCGGCGGCCTCGCCTCCTGGTGTGCCTGCTGGACCGCGGCGGCGGCGGCGGAGGGGTGCAGGTGGCTCTTGAGGCAGCCGTTGGGCATGAACTCGAACACCAGCAGCCGGTGGCTCTGGTCGGCGCAGTAGCCCAGCAGACCCACCAGGTGCGGCGAGTGCATCCGGCTCAGGAGGTCCACCTGTAGATCGTAGTACCTGATTACTACTGATACTATTGCTTGATTGCATGGAACATCCTTTACATGGCTCGATGAACACTGTAATCGTTGTTGTTGTTGGGGCTGTCGAGTACTGTTGTTCCACCAAATTTGGAAAACTACAGTTAATGCCTTAAACATGCTAATTAAGATACCTATTTTGCAGGTATGAACATGGAAATGTTGCAGCAGAAGCAAGAGTATTGGTTCACACACACACATGGGTGCCGTTCGTCCCCGATTCATCAATGAAATCAGGGCGAAAAAAGTAGTATAGCCCCGTAGTGTGAAGAATGAATATCCACTTTGTGTAGCTCTCCTCAGGTTTTAGTCGCTAGTGATGACTTGTTAGGCTTGTCACGGTGGGAGTAGTTTAAGTGGTAACATCACACATTTCAAGACAAGTTTGTTGATGTGGCATGGAGTTAATGATGAGAGAGGTGTTTGTGGTAACTTAGCTAGTTACCGTAACATCACACTTATCAAGACAAAATGAGTCTATAGCCTAATAAATAAGACACCACATATGTTAGTATGTTACTCCCCACTGTGGAGGTAGTAACATAGACTAGTAACATCATCATGTTACTACTCAATGTTACTCCGCATTATGAGCAGTCTTAACGGAAGATAGGCAGATGTCAAACAGCTAGACAGTAGCCACCGTGCCGTACCCGGGATTTTCGCTGCTGATTGGGAGAGAAGATGGACCAGGCTGCTCATTGAAAGAGAAGATGGACCAGGCTAGGCAATAAGACACATGGACCGGCGGAGGTGTCAGGTTATTCAATGGCGTGTGAGCCGAAATATTTAAAGAGGTTGTTTGGTAGCCGCCATTTCAAGCCGGAATTATGCAATTCATTTGTGATTTGTGATCCATACCCAACCAGTTTGGCAATCATGAAATCAGACATGTCAATTCATTCGTGGCAAACGTCTATTGTATTGTATGTTTTTTGCGGGTACCATTGTATTGTATGTTAAGTCAATTCTTATCTCAATCTTGTCATTTTACTTGCCAAATGAAACGTTATCATTTCATTTTTGCCAAATGAAATGAAATGATGGGTGACAAACAATCTAAGTCATCAGTACAATTCAAATAAATGATGGGTAGCCCCACAAACATTACTGCAGGGCATCAGGTGAATTCCCCACGTGATCTTCAGTAGTAATACTCCGCATAATTCAGATCTCAGCCCCTGCCATCTAAAGCTTATCTGAGAGCATCTCCAACCAGAGTTGCCAAACCGTCCCCAAACGTCCGGACGGATAGCCCGGACACGATTTGGGGTAAAAACATGCACCCAACCGCCTCCT
This sequence comes from Poa pratensis, assembly GCA_947311845.1. Classification (NCBI taxonomy): domain Eukaryota; kingdom Viridiplantae; phylum Streptophyta; class Magnoliopsida; order Poales; family Poaceae; genus Poa; species Poa pratensis. The sequence continues at coordinate 26,954,638 of CAMZMU010000059.1, read as the reverse complement.
CTAAAATCACCCTAAACGTCTAGGTTGTCCGGCAACCCCCAAACGCACCCCATATATGTGGAGGGTTTGGGGGCGACCGGACGCGTCCGGGCGGACAGTTTTTCCTTTCTTTTCTTTTCTTTTGTGCTTTATTGATTATTCTATGGAGAGAACTAGGCGTCCCCCGGGTGATCTGGGGGAAAGATCACCCGGATCCCCCTGCCAACACGTGTCCTCCTCTCTTATCCAAAATCCCACCAAATCCCGCTTTTGCTACACTGAAGCAAATAATCACCCGCTTTTGCTCCAATGTAGCAAAAAACGGTTCGTCCAGAAAACAGAAAAGAAAAGACCGATTTCGCCGGAGACCTCACCGGACTCACCGGACCTCACCGGAGACCTCGCCGGAGATCCCGTAGCAAAAAAAATGTGCTATTGTAGCAAAATCTTTTCGGTCCGGAAAATAGTCCCCCAGAGCCCGTTTTTGCTACGGTAGCAAAAAAAAGTCTCATTTTTTGCTACATGTAGCAAAAACTTGTCGGTCCGGAATTTTTGCATCATAAGTCTCATCGGAGAACCTCGCTGAATTTTTTTGTTTTATACGATGCTGCAATATAATATATTTTTTGCTATTATTGTTATCTGGTTTTGCTACAATAGATCAAAAAATTTGCTACTATATCTCCGGCGAGGTCTCCGGTGAGGTCTCCGGCGATGTCTCCGACGAAGTTGATTTTGCTACAAAAGAATTTTTTTGTTGCTACAATAGCATAAACTTTTTGCTACCACGTCTTCGGCGAGGTCTCAGGTGAGGTCTCCGGCGAGGCAACATTTTTTCTTTTATGTTCTGTGTACGAACTGTTTTTTGCTACAATGCAGCAAAAGCGGGACGTTTTGTAGCAAAAGCGGGAGTTCTCGTAGCAAAAGCGGGATTAGCCCTTTTTTAGTGGACATGTGTCAGGCTGGCGACCCGGGGGATCGGAGGGAAAGATCCCCCGGGGGACTACTATACTTTCCCTTATTATATCTCCTTCTTCACCAATCACATGCAAATGACCCCACATTTTGAGAAGAGTTTGAGGTACATGATTGGAGAAGACCACTTTTAAGAGTTATCCGGTCACTGTCCACGGACGTGTCCAATTTAGGGGCCGATTTTGAGGACTCCGACTGAAGATGTTCTAACCAGACATATGATAAACAGGAACGCCCAATTCTCCCACCAGAAATCGAGGAACATGGTTGACCGATGAGACAATCCGGGCTACTAGGAGAGTGGGACTGTCCCAAAGCTAGGTTAACTCGAACGATTAACCTCTGTACCTAGTCCAGCATGGACGGGCAACGTACTCCTCGATCCCCTGCCCGAATGGCGAGGGCAGGGCAACAAGCTTCTCCCGTGGCTCGGCAAGTTGCGCATGATCCGCCAAACGGTGGTAGGCACCGCACCGCTATTCTGCCGCGGTTTCGCCTTCCTGCCCCCGCAACACACCAGCCAGCGCCTGCGCCTCCGCTCATGCGTCTCTCTCACTCTCCCAACTAAAGACAACAACGCCACCAGAACAGTCTGTCAGGAACGGCCATGGCCCCTGGGCACGCACCGAAACCAGGCCGGCAGGCGTACTTCACTGCACTCCCGGGCTACCTACGCATGCCACAACCAGCACGAACAACCACGATCCCGAACCACTCGTTCTCTGCTACTGCTAGGCTGCTACAGGTTCAGGTGCTGCCACAAGTAACTCAGGTTGGTACGCGAACCAATGGCGGCGGACGCACGTAGGCGCACATGGAGACTGACGCGACGTGAGCCGATCGATCGATGGGGATACGCATGTGCAGTGCAAGCTTGCGGAATGGAGTTTACCTCGACGCGGAACTCGCGCTCGCCCTGGCGCCGGAGGTCCAGCTGCAGCCGCTTGATGGCGGCCGGGGTGCCGTCGCCGAGCCGGCCGCGGAACACCACGCCGTACGCGCCCCGCCCAGCACGTTGCCCTCGCTGAACCCGTCCGTGGCGCGCTCCAGCTCCCGGTACGTGAACACCTGCGCGCCCCGGGAGCTCCGCGGCTGCACCGCCGCCAGCCCCAGCGGGCCCAGCCTCCCGCCGCCGTAGATGCACCCTGACACACCCAACCAACAAATCAGCAGCTAGCTAGCAACGTTCGAGTCTTCTGACGAGCGATACTACATTTGTCAGTTGGTTCACCGTGAACACGCAGAACTTACCGGCGGCGGGATGGCACCTGGCATTGTGGCTGCCTCGCACGCTGCTGCCGCAGCTGGACGCGGGCGCGCCCGGCTTGTCGCCGCCGTCGAGGCTGCCCCCAGCGCCCACCAGCCTGAGCTTCGCTCGGCGGGTCAGCACCATCATGACCGCCACGGCGACGAGCAGCACCAGGCCTATCGCCAGCGCCGAGAGCGGCAGGATGGCGAACAGAGGGTTCGGACGACGTCCGTCGTTGCGAAGGGGCGCCGGCCACGGGGACAGCGGCCAAGGCGCGAGGAGCGCGTTGGCGGTGACGTCGGCGCCGGCGGCGGCGAGAGGAGAAGGAGCCGGCGGCGAGGGTGGGAACGCTGACACGTCTGCCATCTCGAGTCGAGGTCTCGAGGATGGTGGCACGGTGGACCGGGAGATAAGAAGTGGCAGGCGGAAGCGTATCTTCGCGGGGATATTATAGTAGGGAGGGGGCGCGCGAGCAAACCAATGGAGTGAGAATTCTCTGAATCTACTGGAATGTAGACTGACTGTACTTTAATCTACTTCGAGCGAGCTACCATTCCCTGCGCAGCCTGCAACATGCGCGCGCGCGCGGTGGAACGAAGCAATGTTAACGGCATCTGCCTGCCAGTGCCGGACGCCGCAGGCTCGATGGCATCGGCGTGCGTACGCTAGCTCGCCGAACGCCGGTGGCGCCGATGTGGACAGCTCGGTAGAATATGCTCACTATTACGGCCATGGTCGGATCTTCTGACGGCTCTGGCTTTGTCGCGCAAGATGACAACGGAAACACAGACGCTGGTTGCTAGCTTCACTATATAGTGCCGCTGCCATCTCTGGCTTCCGCTGAAACTGGGTAAAACGCAGCAGCTTCGTCTGACAGTAGCAGCAGTAGATCCGACGTATTGTGTTACGGCGGACGACGATGATGATCTCGGCGGTGCGTGGTCGGAAGAGGTCAACACCGGTGGGCGATCCGGGCCGGAGGCCGGGCAAGGCGCCGAAAAAAGGACCGGAATCACATGCCGCGTGCGGGAGATGAGGCCACCGTCCGTTAATTCATGGCTCGTGAGCGTCATTTGGTTGTGTTGCGCGCGCACGGGAAGTCCTGCGGAGGAAGGGGCAAAAGCCGCTGGTCCCCGGCCGGAGCGCGGCCGGACGTAGGGGACGGCTTAATAACCCTGCCGTAATACGGACGTCTGACGTCTAGGAGGTTCCCTTTTCTTGTGGTCAGGCGGGATTCAGCCCGAGGTTGTAGTGCACGGGTTACTTGTACAAGTGAGTTGGTAGCCGTATCCAGACCAGACTTGAGGGTACGTACAGGCCGCTCTGAAGATCCACAGAACCTGCAACCAACTCAACCTGTGACGCCTATGGTTCAAGCTCCCTCCAACTTTGCAGGTGAAGCCATTTTCTGCGATGATGCAGCTTGGAAGTTGCACCAAGATGCTCACTCGGATCCAGACGGCATTGGCATCGTTCATCCAAATGGAGAACAACCAACATTGTAAACAGATATACATTTCAGCCATGTCTCCCCCGGCGTCTGTCACCTCTTCAGGCTGAAGCTTTTGGCATTCTTCTGGCAACCAAGCTTGCTGATATGCGCTTCTACACCGACAGCTCTATATTGGCTTCTGCGGCAGCTGCAACCTGCATTGTAGCTGCTCCAAGTCATTGGATGATCAGGCCCCTCCTTGCTGCTATTCAAACAAACAATTCCTTTCAGGCTCATAGGATCACACATATTCCCAGGAGATACAATGTTAAAGCACATCATCAGGCTAGGCTAGCAGATAGAATTCAGAACAATGTTTATTCCTTCAGGTGTTTATGTTCACAAACAGGACAATACCATGTAGGGACATCATCTCCGTCTCTAGCATGAATCCCTTCATGCTCCACTCTGTAAAATGTGCTTAAGTAATAAAAATCCTTTATGTTAAAAATAAGAGGTTTAAACGTGAATCGAGGTTGAGGAGGAGAGGGCAATGATCCCAAGGCGAATCCGTTTTGAGTGAAGGAAGCGTGGCTCTCGGTGCCCAACATTGCCAACCCATTTAAGCGACTTGAAGCTCAATTAGTTTTGCGCCTCCTACACCTCGAAGACCTTGCCAACAAAAGTATAAATATTCTCACTTTCATTGCTGAAGCTGAACCAATGGTTGACCCATTGTGCAACATAGCCTTTGCTGGGTGTGCAACAACCTTATGGCATATAAGGAATGAGCGGATTTCTTAAGATAAAGTTTTCAGCTGGACTTGGATCAAGAATGAAATATCTGAAGTCCTACGCACTGTGGAGTACCAGGACCATGAAGGAACAAACTAAAGCTTGTGTTTTGGCCTCGGCAGGCAAATTTTCCTAGTTTTATTCTGATCTCTTTTACCTCTGTTTTTGCATGTTTGCCTGTTTTTCCCTGTCTTGGTTTTTGCTAATGCCATCACGGCTTAGCGCACTTTGAATAATGTACTGTATACTTCCAGACTTCTGTCTGATTTTGAATATATATAAGGTATATGAACCTCAAAAGTTGGAATGATTGTTTTCTGGGTAATAATAAGCTCTAATTCCTCATTGCAAATGAGGTTATCTTCCACCTTGATGTGACTATGGAGAGTACACCCTTCTAGGCACCAGAATTATTCGTAGCGGCGATTGCCCAAGAAAAAGCTTCTCGGCTTGTTCTCGCTCGAAAAAAAGGCAATTGGTGTTCATACTGTTGTAGCTCAGGGAGGTGATGTTTGCACGCAATATTTCCACATGCATGCTAGTCATCGTGTGCGGAAAGTCTTCATCACGAATCTCAAAGTAAATAGTGTGACGATCTTTGACCACAACGACAAGGCGGCTACAATCTATGTTCTGTTTTCCTCTCCCGGGCGGGGGTTCACCTTAAACCATGAGTACCTCTGGCTCCTCTCCCTATACCTGCAACACCATGAGGTTGACTTCACCAAAGAGGAGATTTGAAGTGTGAACAAATCATGGGAGCAGGATAAGGCTCCTAGATCTAACCGTTTAACTTACCAGAAGGTTCTACACATTGCGTTGGCACATAAGAGCCTCTCCAACATATGCCCTATTTTAAGATAGGTGCCTAACATGATCGACATAGTATTTTAGGGCAGGTTATCTCTCCTACATGTTTATTCATACAAAGGTATCACGAGTTGTCTAACATGATCGAGATCCATATGGTGTAAGTGCTTGTACTGTTGTGTTTGTTAGGATATGATGAATTATAATGTTATGATCAGATTGTGCATGCTATATATATATGATGTTATTTGATATCTTGATTTGCTTATTTACTGTTCGTACATACTTTTCTGATTTATGTCTATACTCTGGCCAAATTTATGTGTAAATCTCCAAGAGGGGGTATATGTTCGATAGTGGGTTCAATCTTGCATTTTCAATGCTCGGGTGACAGAAACGTTCAAGAGGGTAATGTGTTGTTGCTACTAAAGGTAAAATAACGGTTTCTATATCTCCTTTCTATTGTCGGTAGATTGTGTGATTGTTTACATCATGTACTAATTTTAACACGATACTCTGTTTTTACAACTTAATACCTAGATATGCTAGTACATAAGCGGTCTTCAAGTGGACTATTAGTTATATATGTTATATGGGTGGCGGTCTATATATGTTTTACGTGATGACTACATGAATAATCCCCAAGTGGAAAGGATGATGTAGAACATCTTCAGGAATTTTCCTCGATTGAGAACCAAAGTTTATCAAACCAGTAGGAATACAAAGTCTTCAACAAATTACATGCACATAAAATACAGAACTTTCTTGTCCCCAGCTTCCAGAAAGGTTGTCAAGCTTCCTGTCTTATCAAAAACAAGAATTAAACGTGTGGTGTAAAAGAATATGGATTTAAAACAACAAATGTCAAAACAGACCAGCGAGATAACAATGGTGAAAAGAAAGTAAACGAGACTGTAAACAATATAAATATGTGGACCGGGGGCCATAGCTTCACTGGAGGTACCTCTCCATAACAATAGAAAATTGTTGGTTAAATAAATTATAGCTGGGCAACTGACAAAACTAGAAATAAAAATTTATGATCTAAGAAAAAAATCATGGCACTATTCATGTAGGCATCACGTCAAACATATATAGACCGCCACCCAGATAACATCTTTAAGTTATAATACTCCACTTCAAGACCGTTGTCTATGTTTACATCTCTAGGTATTAAGTTGTAAACAACAAAGTATTACCTTAAACTCAATACATGATGTAAATAGTCGCATGGTTAGCAACTATTGTTTTATCCTTAGTAGTAACAATATAGTACCCATACTTGCATGTTTCTAACACTCGAGCGCTGAGAAAGTAAGGTTGAACCAACTATAGAATACTTTAAATCAATCCCACTTGGAGATTCATACATAAACTTGGTCAGAGTCTACCCATAAATCAGAGAGTGTAGGAATAGTAAATAAGCAATTAAATATAGCAAATAACATCATTAACATAACATGCACAATCCGATCATAATTTTACAATTCATCATAACCTAGCAAACATAATAATGTAAAGGCAGTTACATCATATGGATTTTGATCATATTAGACAGCTCACGAAACTTTTATGTTGAGAAATATGGAGGAGTGATAACAATCTAGCTGAAAGGACAAGGATGTCGCCTAGAGGGGGGGTGAATAGGCGATTAAAACTTTTCCGGTTTATGCTTGATAATTGCGGAATAAAACTAGGTGTTTAAATTAACAAGCCAACAACCTAAATAAACTAGACTCACCTATGTGCACCAACAACTTATGCTAAGCAAGACAAGCAACAAGGTGATAGCAAGATAGAATACTTCAAGCACGAAGGCTATCACAATGTAAAGTGCGTAAGTAAAGAGCTCGGGTATAGAAATAACCGAGGCACACGGAGACGAGGATGTATTCTCGAGTTCCTCCTTTTTAGGGGAGTACGTCTCGTTGGAGAGGTGTGAACCAACACAATGGTTCAACAACCACAAAGGTTTCACCTTCTTCTCCGATGAACCGCACCACAAAGGTTTGGTTCACCTTCCACTATCGGAATCCTTCGAGGCGGAAATCCGGAGCCTTTCAACAACGATCCGGGGCACAACCCACAACGGGATTGGGGGCTCCCGAACAGCTACACGTGACCACACACGGGTCTCAACCACCACACGGGCGTCTAGGGTCCAAAGACCCAAGAGTAACAAGTTCACAAGCTTTCAACTTCCACGAATCCTCGTGGAGAGCACAAACCGATGCAACGAAGCAATGGCAAGAGCACAAGTGCTCAAATCCTTCACTCTCAAATTCCAATTAAGCAACAAATGCTTATGGGGAATAAGAGAGGAAGAACAAAAAGGAGATGCACCAAGAACTCCAAGATCAAGATCTACTAGGTTCCCCTCACTTAGAGGAGAGATGGAATGGATGAATATGTAGATCTAGATCTCCTCTCAATTTCCCTCAAAGATATGCAAGAATCATGGGAGGGAATGAGAGGAAGGCAAGCTTTTTCCAAAGGTCAACAATGGAGGAGAGAGGGGAGAAAAACTTGCTTAAGAGATGTATCCAACAATGGGGAAGGAAAACCCTTTAAATAGTCCACTTAAAAAAATGGCCGTTGGGCTGAAAAGGAGGCCGGTCGAGCTGGCCAGGAGCCGGCCTGGCAGTGGCCTGGGCGCGCCGGCCTGTGGCTCGGCCTGGCCACGCCGGCCTGTGGCCTGGCCTAGGCTGGCCTGGGAGCCGGCCTGCTGCCCGAGGCGCTCGGCCTATGGCCCGGCCTGGGAGCTGGCCTGCTGCCCGAGGCACTCGGCCTGTGGCCCAGCCTGGGAGCCGGCCTGCTACCTGAGCCGCCCGGCCTGGAGCCCGGCCTGGGCCGGCCAGGGAGCCGGCCTGCTACCTGAGCCGCCCGGCCTGGAGCCCGGCCTGCGCAGAAAAAAAAACATTCTAAAATCCATATCTTTTTCATTAAAACTCCAAATGAGTTGAAACCAACTTTGTTGGAAAGATAACGATGAGAGCTTTCCTACAGGGAAATATTAAGAATCATAAATAGAGTCAAGTTCACACACATGGGAAGGTGTGAAACTCTACTCAGGGATAAACCGATAATATTTCCAATACCGAGAACGCAACAAGTTTTCCATCCGGACTCCGTTTTCAATGATCTTGGGCTTGCTCTGAAGATAATCACAAGCACTACAAGATCATGCATATACACATCATAGTCCATCATGTGAGGAGGATAACACAAGAGGAGAGTTTGATCTCTCTACAAGAGACGAACCGGTAAAACCTCCAACATCAAAAACACCACTAGATATCCAAATGAAATCCGTTTTTGATGAACTAGAGCTTGGTATGGAGATGAACACAAGCTCTAAATTCTCACATGGATAAACGCCAAATAAGAACCAAGAAAGATGATATGCCAAATATGCAAAGTTTTGAGCTCTCCACAAAGATGCGATCAAGTTACTCACTTGAGAGCCCCTCTTGATAGTACGCCGTCTATCCTATAACCCGGTCTCCCACTAACACCACGAGACCGGTAAAATAGAAACCCTATCAAGATCATACCTTTGCCTTGAGCATTCCACTTGAGCTAGATGATGACGATCTTGACACCCTCAAGTTGGGACACCTTTCTTGATTGTGCTTGCTAGCACATGCTTGATGAAGACTTATCCAAATGCTCCCCATACTCCATTATGGGAGAGCCTCGCTAAGCTCCGTCTTCATGTATCCACTTGCACTTTATATTCTTCTCTTGATATAGATGATGGCTTGGAGATAAACATGAAGTTCACTCAATCTTCTTTTCCAAACCATGCTTGCAATAAGCTCAACTCTTCACATGACCATTCTTCATATAAACCCTTGGATGGAACCTTGGTCATCATATACTCTTCTAGAGTCCAACACATGAACTCCAATCTTTTCCTATGGACAAGATTTACAAGTATATCTCAATGCAACCATTAGTCCATAGGGATTGTCATTAATTACCAAAACAACGCATGGGGCAACACATGCACTTTCACTAGCTACTGCTATAAACCCGTAGTCTAAGGATGAACTACTCACACATCATCACGGAGACGGCAGTGGTGGTGTAGATGCCTCCAGTGATGAATCCCCTCCGACAGAGTACCGGAACAGGGCTCTAGTCGGTTTCCGTGGCGGTAGCGACTTTGTATCGGAACTTCGCAAACTATTTCCCGTCCCGTAATTTTTAGGTCGGGAGCAATATATAGGCGAAGAGGCGGCGGCGCGGGTCCCACCCGCGCCCCTGGCTGTGTCCAGGAATCGCGTGTGGTGGCTATGGGGCCCACCTGTTGCTTCCTTTTGTTTCTCCGTGTCATCTCGGAAAGTTAGTTTTCTTTTTTGCAAATTTTTCCGGGCAACTTTATTTTTCGCCTTTTATGAGATGCAGAAACAATAAAATCCAGAACTCGCACTAAGCACTAGGTTAATATGTTATTCCAATGAAAATTCTATACAATGATATAAACCCACATTAGAAGCTTATATCAATGGTATAAAATTAGCACGAAGCAATCAAAATTATAGATATGTTTTTGGATGTATCACACTTCACGAGCCGCATCCCAGCGCATCGAGCAGGATCTTGTCGGGTTTCCACCGGAGCCCACTGGTGGATCGCATTGCCACACCATGTTGCGGTTCGATGGCCGCTCCTGGTGACCGAGAGGTGGATTTCAGCCCCCACCACCGTCGTCAGGCCGCCCAACAAAACACCCATGACACCGTCACGATCCCACATCGAGCTCCATGAAGGAGAGGCCACATAGGGACTAAACACTCGAGGAGGAGAAGTTGTGATCTGGGCGAAGGATCTCATGTCGACTCCCACCTTCCCAGGCCACCAATAGAAGGAATCCTAAGAATGGGATGGGGAAGGAGACTGGTTGCAAACCCTAGCAGTCACCTATAAATGGGAGAAGAGCGAGGCGATGTCGAATGACGGAACCGGCCTAGATGCTTACCTAGACCTACCTCATCGCCGCGTGGTCTACTATAGATTGTGGGGGTACGTAGGCTTACTATTAGGCCATTGCGATGGACTTTGCACAATTGAGGATGTTGTCCCAAAATCCCGTGCTGCCTTCAGTCCTCGGCGAAAAGCCTCTGTCGTGGGGATCATCGTCGATGACGGCAGACGTGCCCCAACACGCACCATGTCGACAGGGAGGTCGATCGTCCAACCAATCTCCAAAGATTCGGCCGAATGTATCTCGCGTCGATCATCACATCTTCCTCGTTGAAGAGCACGGGCCACGCTGACTCACGACGCAAGAGCAACGTACCGGAGCGAGACAGAGACAACATCGCCGACGTGAGGGTGGATAAGATAGTTGCCACCCATCGCGACCCGATGGAGGAGGACCCATCATCGCTAGAGACCCCATTCCTAATTGCAAAAAAGATGCACCATAGCGTCTTGAGTAGCATATTGGGTTGAAGTAAGCACTGAGAGCATCTCTAGCAGTGACCGAAAACCAAGGAGTCGAGGTTTTCGGTTCGCTCAAAACGTGTTTTACAGGCTGAATACGGACGCGGTAGAACAGAAACCGAAAGCCGAGTGGTAAAACGGAATATTATGTTTTACCGCTCGGCTTTCGGTTTCTGTTCTGTTGCTGCCGTTTTTAGCCCGTCAAACACTTGTTTTTTCAGCATTTCAACACATATGCATCATTTGACTTTAGAAATATAAAACCAATATGAAACAAATATAAAATACCAATATTGTTTATTGTATAATACAAACATAATCCAAATTACAATTATGGTTTAAATTACAAACCAAACAAGTTAAATAAACAATAATCCAATACAAGCCGAATGAAAATAATGGTTCAAATCACACAATAATGAATAAAAGTGACAGATTACTGCCCATCCCTATGCCAGAGGTGCTCAATGAGATCTTTCTGAAGCTAGGTGTGGGTGTTGGCATCCTTAATTTCCCGGTAAATCTGAAGGAATGCTTGAATGCAATCTATGTTTCTAGCCGGCTTCACAAGGCTACCAACATTGTCGCAGACCAAATCCAAGTTCAAGTACCTCTCATCCTCGATGATCATGTTGTGAAGAATCACACAACATGTCATTATGTTTTTGAGGGCTTTTTTGTCCAAAAACGAGCAGGACCTCGAACAATGGCAAACCTAGATTACAAAACCGCAAAGGCTCTCTCAATGTCCTTTCGGCATGCCTCTCGTCCCTTGGCAAATTCAGCCTCCATTCTATTCCTAGCTTTTGAGATGGTATTCACAAATGTAGACCAAGCATGATAGATACCGTCGGCAAGATAGTACCCCTTTGTGTATTCATGCCCATTGACAGTGTAGTTGCAAGTCAGAGCATCACCACTAGCTAGCCTCGCAAATAAATGAGACCTTTGCAACACATTGATGACATTGAGTGTGCCCTGCAAACCAAAAAAAAAAGCCAAATCCACAAATCCTCGGATGCAACGGCCTCAAGCAAAATTGTTGCATCACCACCCTTGCCACAATACTGCCTGTGCCATGCATTTCGGCAGTTTTTCCATGTCCAATGCATACAATCAATACTACATAGCATGCCCGGCCAACGATCCTCATTTTTTGCCATCAACCTAATCGTGTCTTCTTCATTCGGTGCTCTAAGATAAACAAGACCGAAGAGACGGATTATCACTTTGGCAAACATGCGCACTGACTCGATTGTAGTATCCTCGCCAATGTGAAAATACTCATTGGCGTAGTCACCCGGAATGCCGTAGGAAATCACCCTCATCGCTGCGGATATCTTCTGATATGCGCTAAACCCCATCAAACCCGCAACATTCCTCCAGCGAGTGAAGTACCGACAATTGGCCTCGCAAGCTTCTACATTTACAAAGAGGGATCGACGCATTCGGTAACTTCGACAGAAGATGTGAGCCAGATAGGTGGGTATCTCGGCGAAGTAATCTCGCATGAGCAGCTCGTTGCCGTAGAAGCGGTTTCGGGGAATGCATAGGCGGCCGACGGTGTATCCTCGCCTCTTCTTCTTCTTCTTCTTCTTCCTCTTCCTCTTCTTCTTCTTCTTCTTCTTCTTCTTCTTCTTCTTCTTCCCGATCCTCGAGCTCCTTCACAACGAGAACCACCACCACCATTTGCTGCCGGAGGTGGATTTGGGGCGGCGGCTTTTCGCCGGCAGATGTGGCCGGGAAACAGCCGGAATCGAGGGCGGCGGGCGGCGGCGGCGTCTCAGTGGGGAAAGAGGAACGAAGTCGCGCGGGGCTGAAATGTCCCTCCCGCCAACCGTTTCCTAGCTTTTCAGGGCACTCTCGGTTCGGCAGCGAAAACCCAGAACTTTCGGTTGCGAGGGTGAAATATTCGGACGGCTGAAAAATGTTTTTCGGTTCGGCCACTTTTACAGTCTCTGTTCTGTCTCTTTTTCGTCGCGCAAACCAAAAACGATAGTTATTTTTCGGTTCACTTTTTCAGTCACTGCTAGACGCTCTAAGGTCTGTACCTAGGTGGTCATCTACTTTTTTTTTCATTTCATCTTATGATCGATCCTTATTCTTCTGTCATGTTTCGATCCTACAAAAATATCCAAAGCAAACTCTAGTCCAAACAAGAGAATTGCGGGCAAAGTTAAGCATAATTTGGAAAGAATTACCTTTTGATCTACAGAGCTGTCGGTCGCTCTCCTCTCCCCTTCTACAGTGAAGGAGACAGGCGATTTTTGAGCTCCTCCGTCCGGCCACCTCGCTCGCCGCGGATCCGCGGGATTCCCCCCCTCCGTCGGCGGGAGGGTGGGGGATCCCCGGATCCCGGCCTGTACATAGTGTAGGTCGAGATAGGGATCCGCCGGTGGTGTCGTGGAGGCGGAGATGGTGTCGGCGGCTAGGTGGGGGTCGGCGCGCTTCCTCTCCTGCGACGGCGTTCTCCGGAGCTTCGTCGCGGCGCGGACGACTTTTGGGCGCTGCGGATCTTAGGATCCCGCAGCTTTTTGTGGTCCTTCGTTCTCTTTGCAGGCCGGCGAGGACGAAGACAAATCCGTGGGAGGTTGCAGGCGGGTGGTTCTTCTCCGTCGGCGAGCTGGGTGGGTTCTGTGGAAGAAGGGTGGTGCCCTCGTTCTCGTCTCCGGCGGGAGACGGCGAGGGCGTGATGGCGGTGGCCCGAAGCCGAAGCTCGTTCATTGTCAAGATTCCGGTGCTTGCGCTGGATGGATCTTGCGGCTGCTCAACATGGTTGTTCGGGCTGCTGGCGTCGGAGCGCGGCGTGCTTTCCTTCTTCCTCCCCGGCGGCGTGCTGCTGGTGCGTGGATCAGGTTTGCTGTGTGGTGATTCCCGGCGTCGCTGGGGTGTGAGTTCTTCCTCGCCTCTGTTCGAGTGTGCGTTTGTGTTGTAATCCTGAGGAACTCCCTTCAAATTTTTTTTGGAAAGAATTAATTTACGATTTCACGATATTTTTCGGAAATATACAACAGCGAGAGAAGGGTATCATTTCTGACAGTAAAATAAAACGTGCCCAATAGTAACAGCGCGAAATACCCCGCAAAAATAAAAGAAACAGCGGGAAATAAATCCCTATCGCGCATACTCCTCCTCCACCTCCGACAAGTTCCCCTCCCTCCTCGCCGTCGGCCCGCTCCGCTCTAATGGAGGCGGAGAAGCAGAAGCCGCAGCGCCCTCGCCGCAAGGCGCAGAAGCGCAGGCTGGACGACGAGGCCGCCGCCTCCGCCGCCGCAGCTGCCGCCGCCGCCGCCGCCGCTGCCGCCGCCTCGTCGCCGCTCGGTAGCGCTGACGCCGAGGCCGACGCTGACGACGGCAACGAGGACGACGAGGGCTCCGCGGGCCCCGAGATCTGCTGCCGCCACTCCCAGGCGGCGGTCTCCCGCGAGGTCCGCACGCAGGTCGACGCCCTCCAACACTGCTTCTCGTGGCGCCACGCCGACCGCGCCACCGGCAAGCGCGCAACCAGCGTCCTCGCGGAGCTCGCGAAAAACGGTAATTCCCCAAACCCTCGCCAACCGTACCGATCCGTGCTCTTCCCCCCGGCGCCGTTACTGAGGCGGATCTGCTCGCTGCTCCTGATGCAGAGGAGGTTGTGAACGTAATCGTGGAGGGCGGCGCCGTGCCGGCACTGGTGTGCCACCTGAAGGTGCCTCCCGCGGAGGGGCGGCGGGGGAGGAGCAGCAGCCCCGGCCGTTCGAGCACGAGGTCGAGAAGGGCGCTGCCTTCGCTCTTGGGCTTCTAGCCGTAAAGGTTCATTCAATTAATTTCCTCTTTGCACTGTTGTTGAGATTTTGCTTCCACCCCATTGCAATTGCTTGGACTAGGTCTGAAATATCCATTTCCATAGCAAAATGTAAGAGGACAAATACCACTCTCTTCCATTTCTTCTTCTCTTTCGTCTCTCTGTAAATGTAACCTGGCACGCCTGTCATAAGAATCTAGAACCTGGCTTCAATTGGAGTATGCTTCAGTTTTGCTAGTTCCCTTCAAGGAATCTATGAATATTAGTATTAGTGTTCTTCTACATGATTATCTCATTATTTTGATTTCAGCTATATTACTCTCAGAACTGTAGTAATTTCTTACATGGTGTGTTGGTTTAACAGCCTGAACACCAACAACTTATAGTTGATGCTGGTGCCCTACCCCTGCTTGTCAATCTCCTAAAAAGGCATAAAAATGCTACGAATACAAGGGCAGTTAACAGCCTTATCAGGAGAGCAGCTGATGCAATTACCAATCTAGCTCATGAAAATAGCAACATCAAAACTTGTATCAGGTTTGTTCCACTAACTGCTGACCGTTCAATGCCACCGCTTTTCCTTGGGAGTTCTGTGCTTGCTGATGCTTTTGATTTACTGCAGAATTGAAGGTGGAATCCCACCTCTTGTTGAATTGCTAGAGTCACAGGATATTAAAGTGCAGAGGGCAGCTGCAGGGGCGTTGAGGACTTTGGCTTTTAAAAACGATGAAAACAAAACCCTGGTGAGAACATAAACAAGTTTAAATTATTGAAACCAACATTAATGTTGTATTATAACATCAGACTTGCGTCCACCTTCGCCATATATTTTGTTTCCTTACTACTAAATAATAAAATTTCCCTTTGAACCCGTAATGCAGATTGTTGATTGTAATGCATTGCCAACTTTGATCTTAATGCTGCGTTCAGAGGATGCTGCAATTCACTATGAAGCAGTAAGTCATTGAGTATTCAGATTTTGTTTAACAATTGCACTTCTCTGGCAGCGACCGTTTTTGGATTTTTAAAATGGTGCTTTACTTCAAAGTGCAGTACTGCAGTGTCTGAACGGCTGAATTTTGAACCGTAGTACTATATATTGCTTGGGATTTTTTTTGTTCTAAGTTGCAATGAAACTTACGTTGGTCGGCACAGTGGTATACGTCAGTTACATTAGGAGCAATGCCTGAACATAATGTTTCCTGGCCTGTAAAATGTGAATCATTGATATTTCTCTTGAAAGCATATGGAAGTGCTTTATCCATGACAATGGTCTTGAAATGGACGTGTGAACACTGGTAAGCTGCACAGTTGTACTGATGTATGAATGGCGCATGAATGGCGTCAAGCATATGAGCAATGCCGCAATGGAATTTCTTGAAAAATATCTGATGAGCTCATTCAAAGTGATAGCAACTCAACTGCCCCAAGTGCAGAACAAGCAATAAAGCTACCCAAATTTATGTCTAACTATGCTTGTTATCAGAGGAATAAATTGCATCGGAGGTTGTCACTTCCTGTTTGTGTATTTAGGCATTTGAACTAAACATTAGCCTTTCAGGAACTTGCTCAATTGAGCTCGTTAGGTCCATCCATAGCTAAATTGACGGAAACTTAATTTGACATGGAAGGTGCTAAATTGGTATAACAAGTTTTAGGTTCATAATTGGTAGATGCAAGCATCACTACGGTCCCTCCTGTGATCTGTCACACCATTTTTCTGTCACATTAGTACATTACTGAAGATGGCCTAATTAGTACAATTAATCAAGCTGAGGTCTTGATGGAGCCTGAGAGGCTAAAGTTGACGTTAAGAACCTTTATTTCACAACTAGGCAAGTTCGAAGACCTTATTTCTCTGTCACATTACTGAATCTGGGCCTTAGTAGTACAACTGAGCGAGCTTAGGTTCTCAAGACTAGGTGGTCAACTCCTACATCACCTAATCTGGGTCTTGAGGAAACTTGCCAGGCTAAAATTTAACTTCAGAACCTTAATGCCACAACTAGGCAAGTTTGAGAACCTGTCCTGCAAGTTTTATGCTTCGTGAAACTGTATTACTACTTGCTAACAATAGTTATGCTTTTCGCGGTGTTAACAAGACTAGGTGGTCAACTCCTACATCACCATAATAATTAAAATTAATTGCAGTATTCGTTGCAAACAGAAAGATAGTATTAGGTTAGTTGATCCTGATGAATTTATATGAATAAAATGGCCCTAGTATTTGCCTCTTATCGTATTTCTATCAATTCTGTATAGACTCGTATTTTCCCCCTGTCCTTGTAAACTTCTTTTCAGGATCCAACATATGCCATGATAATCTTGCATGAAGTCACCCTAATGTGGAACTACAACAACAACAACAACAACAACAAAGCCTTTTTTTTCCCAAACAAGTTGGGGTAGGCTAGAGTTGAAACCCATAAGATCTCGAAACCAGGAATAGAGCAGAGCAGGATTCGAGCTGGGGACTTGCTCGTACGAGGGAAGGGCGCTAGCCACTTCGATAGGCTCGTGTTTATTAATGTGGAACTAGCCAAATGTATTATATCTTTATTGCAATGCATGCCAGTAAGTACTAAATACACTTTGTTGGTGTGCTAGGTTGGTGTCATTGGAAATTTGGTTCATTCATCCCCAAATATCAAGAAAGAGGTTCTCAATGCAGGGGCCTTGCAACCTGTAATTGGGCTATTAAGGTATGCTTGTCACATGCTGCTTATAATACTCCTCTGATCGGGAAAAAGCGCCGGAAGTTGTACGTACCGGTTGTATTGCTCACGTTGTTTTCTCGCGACAGTTTTAACAGATCGGAGGGAGTAATAGTTTTAAACTGTATGATATTTTAAGCTGTGTCTCTAGTTGAATGCATTAACTTACTATATTAGACTTATTAGTTTGTTGAGTTCTGCTAAGTGCTAAAGTACTGCTAAAAGTTTGAATTCTGCATGCTTCTAGTTATGCATGAAAATGATGTACTGTGAAGACACCATCACACAATTGTTTCTGAATGCTTATTAACTTTGTTGCTTTAAGGTGAGAAGAATAAGTTGATTATAATGATATAACCTTAAGAGATTATGAAGTGTAAACTTGCGCATGTCAAATTAGCTTCTAACCCATATTCATATCCTTATTTATATTCTAACACGAAAATATGTTTGATTGTATTCTCAGTCTTTGTATGTGAAGGCATGATATTGCCCCGGGTCTGCTCTCCTGCTCCTTTGAATAACCTGTGCTTCATCTTTCTTTTGCAGTTCCTGCTGTACGGAAAGCCAAAGAGAAGCCGCTTTGTTGCTAGGGCAGTTTGCTTCGGCCGAGTCTGAGTGCAAGGTGCTTAAGGATGCTTCATTCTCCTTGTTATAATTCTTTTATGATGAGTGATGAAGTGAAGAACAGAAATAAAACGAAGTACTTTTTTCCTAATACCTGCAAGACATATAACTGATCAACTATGTGTTACAAATACAAGACATTGTTACTTAGTAAATATGTTGTTTCAGACGATAAAGAGTTGGAGATGGTGAATGAAAAGAATACAGGATGTTGTTTTGAGCTATTCTAAATATGCATATATGTGGTTTGACAGGTCCATATTGTGCAACGGGGTGCAGTCCGACCACTAATTGAAATGCTACAGTCAGCTGACTTTCAACTCAGGGAGATGGCTGCATTTGCCCTTGGGAGGCTTGCACAGGTTATATTTCTCATTCTGTTCTCCTGTTGTACTCAACAACAGTAATCTGATTGCTTATGTTTATCGGCTGATTTTACTGTATGTATTTTTGGGAGGTATTGTAACAGTGACACAGCAACAATAATAATACTGTAAACATGCCAAGCTAGTCCCTTCTCATGGTTCTCCTAAGCTGCAAACGTTTTAATAATGGGACTGAGAAATAAAACAGTAGCCGAGTAGTTTTAGTGTGTTATCTCCTTGTTTAGAGCGTGCTTGCACGTTTTATTACTTCTTTAGCTTAATTAGCCTGTATAGCCAATTTGAGAGATAATCTTTTGCTTCTCAGGACACACATAACCAAGCAGGTATTGCATACAATGGTGGGTTGTTGCCTTTACTAAAGCTTCTTGATTCAAAAAATGGGTCTCTGCAACATAATGCTGCATTTGCTCTTTACGGTGTTGCGGACAATGAGGTAATTCACGATAGTTCAAACCAGAAAGTAACCCAATTTCTGAAAAGATTGGTTTTCTAGTTATTATCTCGTTTTCTTTGATGAAAAGGGATGAACTTGTGTAGTCATGTGCCATTTATATTTCTTGAGCTTATTACTTTAATATCCACAACAATTTTCTTATTATAGGATTATGTCTCGGACTTCGTTAAAGTTGGAGGTGTCCAAAAGCTGCAGGATGGAGAATTTATTGTACAGGTATATCAAGTCGTCAACCATCATAGCATAGATTGGTTACTTTCCTTGTAAGTTTATAGCTGAATTTGGTTAAGCACTTTAATTTTCAGGCTACAAAGGACTGTGTAGCCAAGACATTGAAGAGGCTGGAGGAGAAGATAAATGGACGAGTAAGCTCTGCTCACTACTATTTTTTTTTTATTTGCCACACTTTGGTATCCACTCCAGCTAACTCCCATGTGATCTTTTACAGGTGTTAAAACACTTGGTTTATCTCATGCGAGTAGGAGAAAAGTCTGTGCAGAGGCGTGTTGCTCTGGCTCTTGCACACCTCTGTGCTCCTGAAGATCAAAGAACAATTTTTATTGATAATAACGGTATGAACAATTTGGCATCCACCTAAAGTGTTCATTTTTCTCTTTTTTTTGTTCTCCATGGATTAAATTCTGGGTTAATTCAGGTCTCGACTTGCTTCTTGATCTTCTGGTTTCTGTGAGCCCGAAACATCAACAGGATGGCTCGGTAGCACTATACAAATTGGCGAACAAAGCTGCAGCACTCTCTCCAATGGATGCGGCACCTCCATCTCCTACACCACAGGTTAGCAGAAAAAGGGTGTTTTTCTTTAGTTTTGTTACTGAAGCGAATGTAGTGGCTTTATGAGCTCAATGTGATGTTTTATGCAAAAGGTCTTATTGTATAATCAATGTGGGAAAGGGCTATTGGTCAAACAAAAGGCCCACAATAGCTTATATTAGACCCCTGCCTGGTATCAAGTTCAACCATAGTTATTGAAATCGGATCAGACCAGTGGTTCAACTGAAAAACCCAGAACCAGGGTCTGGCTGGTCTGGGTTGCCAGAATGACCGTTTCTGCAGTCAAACCAGTTAAAACCAGATGCCATAAGGTTAAACTGGGTACCAGTCCGACCAGATGCTCTCCACACCGTGCTAAAAATAATAGGTGACTGCCAGTATTGGAACACACATCATGGGGTCTGTGACGTGATCAGCTGAACAATCGATGTTTTTGTTCTCTGTTCTGAAATAAGTCTACTTTACAAGTGCATTCTATATCATACTAGCAGAAACTATTATCTAATTTGTTATATTGAATCAATGGTTGTCTGATCACTGATCGGTGAAGCAGAGACTCTCCAGATTGATCGCCAGTCTTGTTTCAATGCCTATGGTTTCAATTATTAACACAACCAAACCAGCCAAATGCTGCCTGATATTCAAATTTGTTGGAAAATTAATGTCCAGGTCTAAGTGGAGTCCATATTAGAGTACGATTGTAAACTTTCTATCTTAGCACTACTAAAAAGGAGACGTGTCTGACAAAACTCTCCTACCAATTTTTTTAATCAAGAGTATTTGTGCATGAACTTCCCTGAATAATTATTTCCTAGAAAGTAGATACCACGGCATGTGCAACCTGTTGGATACAGATCTTCTGTCATTTGGCTTATATACTGCTTGGTAGTCTGTTCTTAGTAGTTGGCAGGCTCTACCTTCCCCCTATCCTGGATATTCTTAATAAGGTTTCCCAATATATCTAGTCCTGGATAAAAAAATACATAATACTGATGTATTGGTCAATCCATAATTCTGGCTGTTGTTGTTAACATATATTATTTTAATTGCAGGTTTATCTTGGCGAGCAATATGTGAACAGTTCGACACTTTCAGATGTCACCTTCTTGGTGGAAGGTTGGTGGCATTTCTTGACCCTGCCATCACAGAAGTTACTTCTAATAATTGCTGTTTTTTCATTAGTACCATGACGACCATGTTCCTTGTGATTTGCAGGAAAGCGCTTTTATGCACACAGAATTGCTTTGCTTGCTTCTTCAGACGCATTCCGTGCAATGTTTGATGGTGGATATAGGGTTAGTCTCGACATAACATAATATCCTTTTTTGGTTGGAGGTGTGGATCTTGTTTCCTAGTTGAACTTTCTCTGCTTACAAGAACCTCACTATTTTCTTAACCAGGAAAAGGATGCAAGAGACATAGAAATTCCAAATATCAGGTGGGATGTGTTCGAGCTCATGATGAGGTCAGTAAATCACTATGTTTTATTATTTGTTCCTTGGCCATGGTGAATCTGCATTATTTGTTGGTCCATTTTCTCTTACAAAGTCCTGCTAAATTGAAGCATGGAAACATCTTATTTTGTTTTATGCAGATTTATCTATACAGGGTCAGTGTTAGTAACCAACGATCTTGCTCAGGATCTTCTTAGAGCTGCCGATCAGTATCTGTTAGAAGGCCTCAAACGCCTCTGTGAATATACAATTGCGCAGGTGATAAGGAACATTACTCCTAAGTTCTATGTTTTTTTACCACGCTAAGTCTATATTTTAACAGCTGATTGGGTCTGATCTATAACATTTAATACCTTGCAGGATGTTAATTTAGAGAACGTCTCTGATATGTATGACCTATCGGAAGCCTTCCATGCCATGTCACTGAGACATACATGCGTCTTGTTTATTCTGGAGCAGTTTGACAAAATCTGCACGCGACCTGGGTATCTTAACTTCAGGCCACCACATTTTGTATATAATCCAATGCACTTCAAGCAACAAAATTCGTCTAACTTGCCATCTTGGAATGCAGTTTCTCTCAGCTAATCCAGCGCGTCATCCCCGAGCTCCGCAACTTCTTCGCTAAGGCGCTAAGACCAAGCCACCGGAGTGCGCAGCCATGAGCCCCGCCCCCATTCGTTGACAACACCACCACCATCTGACAGATGCTGCTGGAGATCTTGTACAGCTAAAGTTTCTGGTTTTATGGGCATTGCCACTCGGTGATAAGGTTATTCAATCTATTGCGGGCGCATGATGGCCGGGTCCTCAATTAACACCAGCAACAAATGTAACATCCTTTCATTCAATTGAACAGAGGCCATCATACTAAGAGCAAGTGTATGGTTATAGAGTGACATCTGGTTTTGTCTAGATTCAGCAGTCGGACCGGCCTAGTCTGTGATAGGTTTAGTTGGTTGGCCCTGACCAGATTTGTCGGTCTTGGCATAGTTACGGAGTTCTTAGGGTCACTACCAGTTCCTAGTTCTGAATTCTGATTATGTCCGTGTATGAGGTGTGGAGATGACAAGCTCGAGCGGTGTAAGCTGTAACACCAATCTGTGTTCTTCATGTTACCAGCCGTGCAGATGTTCAAGTCTTCTGTTTGGAACTTCTGGGATGTCTGAGTTTCTACAGAACTGTGCTGTTTTATGTGAATTTTCCAGATTACAGTCTTGCTCAGGTTGCTCTTGGCGTCTTCTTCTAACTTGACATGGTATTCTTTACCATGCATGCGTTTAGACTACAGTTCTCTTGTTCGACGTGGAAACAAAAGCTTTGTTTGGCATTGAGGTTGATTATGATTAGCCTGTTAGATAATCAAGTTTGTCTTTTTGTTGATTAGCGTTGAAAAATAAGTTGGTGCACGGAAAAGCGAAATTGATAGGTGCACAGAAGTAATCGGATAAGATGCTCCACAATCGATGGTGTCGCACCAACGTTCAAGCTAAAACCACACCCCCACTTTCAAAATCTCAAATCCATGGAAAGTTGGAAACACATGCACGTCGATCATCAATTCAACATTCAACACAAGTCAAAATAAAATTCAACACGAACGTTCACACTAAAACCACATCCCCACTTTCAAACTGTCAAATCCATGCAAACACATGCACATGGGCACCAATTCAACAATTCAATGAGAAAACCAAAATAAGTCTCAATTCAACACAAGCCAAAATAAATTCAACAATTCATACATAGACGATACAAGAATGAATCACACGCCGCCATTTTTTAAGTTCAGCAACCACTTCTTACTTCTTTCATGATCCACTAGCGTCTTGCAACATGATTCTCGACTCTTCGATGAACCTCGGAGCCTCATCTTTTATTTCTTATTCTCAATGAACTAAGTTGTCTTCAACTTTCCAACTCCATTTTCCATGCATTCTCATTATTCTCCAATTCCATCCTCTCCCTCCCCAGCTCCATCTTCTCAGGGAGCCTTGCTCATCAAACTCCATTCTCTCCCTTTACACATCTAAGAAGAGTTTGTACCTCTCATCCTTCCTCTCCTCTCTTTCTCCTCCATTTACTTCATGATCTCACCTTTGTTGGCGAAGATGTATGTCCAAGTGGCTGACATTTTGCGTGCCCCAGTCAGGCGCGACCGTTTCCTTCACCCACCTCCTTCCCATCATGTCTTTTCCAATTTGTAACAGACCTTTTTACCTCCGCTCTCCATCATCGTCATCCAATCCAATAGATATATTAGAGCTAGAACCATGGTTGTTCTTCATCTTTTTTTTTGAAATTATTGAGAGCTTTGAAGAGGGTCCTCCACTTTTCGTTTCCCATTTAATCCAAGCCAACATTGGGAAAAAAGTGAATAATTTAATCTCGACTTGATGATACAAAGTGGCGGCCAACCCAATCTAGAAAGTAAGAAATACTCAACACAATGCAGTGAAAGACACATGTTGGAGATATGCTCTATAGACAATAATATTAAGTTATTATTTATCTCCATCATTATTGGGTTTATATCTTTATGCTATAGCTGTTGTGGTACTTAAATAGTGAGTATTCCAAAGAGAACCTACAAGCACTTGCAGAGATATGAACAAAACAAGTGTTTCTAATCTGTCTCTAAAATAGCTTATCTTATTGTTAGATGATCACATTTTTCTGATTATGGACTTTGTATAAGTCAAACAACTATAAAAGTATATTATTGAGATGATAGTACTGATCTTACTAAGAGACGAATCGTTGTTGATGCTAGGCTATTTTGCTCGAACACTGCCTGCCTGCAGTACATGCTACCTCCTTCTCCCTAACGCGATCCGCCTTCCTCCTCATTTCCAACTCTCAGGCCGGTGTCCTCCAAGCAGCTGTCTGTTTGGTTCTCCGTTCTGATCCCTCCTCGTTTTGTTCCCCTTCATCTTTTCTACTGTGTTTCTGATGATGATGATGCTACATCCCTTGGTCATT
Organism: Poa pratensis; assembly: GCA_947311845.1. NCBI lineage: Eukaryota > Viridiplantae > Streptophyta > Magnoliopsida > Poales > Poaceae > Poa > Poa pratensis. The sequence goes on along the minus strand of CAMZMU010000059.1, from coordinate 26,930,754 downwards.
AGCAGTCTGCACTAATTATGCGTTCGTTAAAACTAATTTAGCACTTCGTTATTCCACTCAAAAGAGAGTAAACTGTGGCGCACCTTCCGAGCCTGGAGGAGGACCAGTGACGAGGACGAGTCCAGCACGAGATTAGTACTCCGTACTTCCCTAATTATTCATGGGTCTCTCTAGCGTCCAATCAAGTTGTAAGTTTGTATTAGTATGAATCACGAAGCAAATTAAATGGTTTAGATTAGTTGCAAGTCTACTTGTACCTCAGTCGAATGAGAATTATTCTCATTCGCATGACATCATCAAATCGCAGTTGTTTGCAACTGATGCACGAATCACGTAGAAGATGAAATGGTTCGAAACAGTTGCAAGTCCACTCAGAACTAAGCTAATTCTGAATTAGCAAAACTGATTATTTATCGCAACAAACACGCAGGCGCCAACTTGATTGATTCCAGCTCACGATTCCCGTTCCCAATCCCCTCTGCCCCTCTGATTCTTGCTTTCTTTTCTCCTCGGCGCCGGAGACTCGGACGCGGAACCCGCCTCCTCGACCTCGGGCGGGGCAGACAGGAACTGATTCCTCGGGCGACGCGGCGAGGCGACGTCGCTGTCGAGGTTCGCGGCGGCGGCAGCAGGTGCCGTCGCGGTTCCGGGTTTCAAGTTCGATTCGGTTTTGGATTCTTTCTCGGAGGGTAATACTCGTCGCCGTCTCGGTTCATTCATTGCGCTCCTTTAATGCCAGCTAGCCTCTTTTCCTCACGTTTTCTTTTCTCCTGTGATTGGATTGGGAAGCTCGCGCGCCGCCAGAGGCCGGAGGAGGCTGTGGACCGCCGACGCCGGCTGAGTAGACCGCTACGGCAGCGCGTCGCCGTAGTCACCGCTCCGGTGGAGGACGGACGGCGGCTTCTCTGCGGTGCAAAGATTGGATCTTTCCTTGCCTGTTACTAGGTGCGGCAAATCCTTGTTCTCGCCATTCTTGATTTGTTCGTTGCCCCAAATGCTTGGACTCGGGATTTTCTAGATTTATTATCAGTTAACCCACCGTCATGGAGCTTCCTATTCTCCCGGAACAATATTATCAGTTACCTAGTTCATCGATGTGCATGTCGTCCTGGTTCCTTGTTCTGCCGGGTACTATTAACTATTAAGGCTTCTTTTTGTATTCGTTGAACTTAAAAAGCAGCTGACGAGATAAGTCAGAAGATTCTCCTAAATCATTTGGATCTATGAAACCATTTGGAAAGCGTTCTTTTTTGTCCAGCGGAGTTAGAAAGCGGCTTTGAGCAGTAGTTGCATTTCTCTTTATTACTGGCCACCCTTTAGAAGTCATTTTCCTAATAATGCCACCAGATTCCAAAGTACATGACCCCACTATCAGTTCACCTTTGAGGTTTTACTACTTGTGTTCTGGGTGTTGGTACACATAGTCACTACTAGTAGTAGTCTTTTATCACAGGAGAATCCACCTACAGTTTTCTAACGAGTTCTTGCTTTGCTGTCATTCTAGGTTTCACAACTTTGCCTGCTGAGTTTGCCTAGATAGTACAAGATGAGATCAGTAGTTCGCTCGCTACGCCATCTTCGCCGTCTCGCTCAGCACCGTGCAGAGGGACACTCACCAATAAACAGATTGATCAGGCAGCAGAATGCTGTGATCTTGTGTAGTTCGACATCCCGTTCACTGAGCATAGTACGGCGTTATAATGAAGTTAGCAGATTCATGAGTCCAGGTGTGGAGATATTGAGGAACGCGTTCTCCACTATAGCGGATGATTCGATTAAAGGTTCCATTCTTCTTCATTTTTATTCATGGAGCCTTTTTATTTTCTGTTGGGGGCATTTGATCAACTTGATTACTCTCCCAAACTGTGCCAGACATTTCACAAGGTGGTCCGATGGTAGAATATCAGAAGAGAATCGCATCAGGGGATCTTGTAGATGGTGATAGCTTTCAGGTTGTTGAAGTGGTCCTGATCAATCTTTCCCTTGGATTACTTCCTTGAATGCTTTATTTAGAATTTATCGTATATTTTACCAATTGATGCAGGTAGATACCATTCAGCAATTGCAAAGGCTTTATGAGGATCTTGTAAATAATGAAGAAGCCTGCCAGCTGGATAGATATCAGTCATCTGAGAAATCTGGAAGGTTAGCACAGTTTGAAAACACTTAATTCACGTGGTAAGCAAGGGACTGATCCAGTGATCCTAACTTACTGGTTTCTGTTTGATAGGAGAAGATGGCTATGGTCTCGCCTCATGGCTCAGCCTTCTACCCATTCACCAGTTAAGGGGTTATATCTATATGGAGGGGTCGGTACAGGCAAGACGATGCTCATGGACCTATTCTATGGACAACTGTAAGTGAATCAGTTATACCACTTTTCTGCTTCCTTTGTGCTGGTTTAAGTTGACGATATTATGGATATCATAGTGCACATACAGACATACTACTGAACATGTCACAAGACATATTGTCTATCAGTTCAGAAGTATATAGTGTTATTTTATTAGATGGTTATATGAATGCGTTCATATCGCAATCATACTGCCAATACAGCGCACAGTTATTCTCTTCGTTATTTTTATATTGTCCACATTTTGTAAGAACTGCAACTATCTTGCTAGAAGCACGTTCTCTGGACCATATGAGAAAAGGTTGGGAGAATTGTCAAAATACCCTTCCAAACATGTAGCTGGTGGGAAACCATTCACTGTAAGTTCCAGTTCTTGAGCCCTTGAGTAATTAGTACTAATGGGAATCAGTGGGGCTTTGCCCATTATAGAAATGATTACACACCCCGCAAAATATGTCCTTGTGTATGTTCCTAAAAGGCCGTGTTAACAAAAATGAAGACTGGATTGTTTTGGTTTAATTGAGGCCAGATTGGTCTTTGTTCACCAAACCAGAGCCTTGCGGTTTCTTGAGTAAAAGCTTTGTCAGAACCTTGTGAGGGGAGTTAATTTAAATAAGACGACCTGAAATCATTCACGGTGAGCTGCACTTCTGAGGCTTGAGGGAAATTGTTAATGGTAATCAGTGAGGCTTGTCATTATTGAATTAACATACAAACCTTCCTTGATTATATGCCACCATTTCTAAGAACATACCATTCAGTTTATATGCTTAGATGGAGTATTTGCAACCGTCAAATAGTGTATCTATTTTTGGTTACTTTAATATGTGCCCAAAAGCAGTTGTCAATCTATTCGCTCTATTTACTGTTTGAGTTCCAACTTCCAACAGTTAGGAATATACAGTGACCATTTTAAGAATCAACATAATCATTTTATCACTTTTTCTGATGAAGAAGATGCCTGAAAAACTAACCCTGACATATTTTCCTTTTGTCCTTTGGCTTTGTGGTAGTAACTAGACAATAAGTTGGAACTTGCATTTACTTCCTCTTGTAATGAAATTTCACTTCAATAACCTGATGCTATCCTAACGGTATTACTTCTTGGCAGGCCAGCTAATTGGAGGAAGAAGCGTATTCACTTTCATGATTTCATGTTGAATGTACATAGTCGTCTGCAGGTATTATTTTTGGTTATAGGATGTTCAGCTTCTTCAGTCTTGTTCAGTTGATTTCCTCATAAACATCCATCTACATGCAGACGCATAAAGGTGTTTCAGATCCCCTTGATGTGGTAGCAGCTGAGATTTCAGATGAAGCCATAATATTATGTCTTGATGAGTTCATGGTATGTGTATCCTTATTCTTATTTTGATAATATTGTACTAATGCCATGATGTGTTATCATACTTGTTTCCTAACATATCCGAAACATACTATGCAGGTAACGGATGTTGCTGATGCTATGTTATTGAATCGGCTGTTCGAACATTTGTTCAGCAAAGGCGTTGTATGTGACCACTGCGGCACTGAAACAACCTTGTTATTCACACAGAATACCTTACATTGACTTTTTTGCATTGTTCTTTGTGCTCAGATTCTAGTTTCGACTTCAAATCGTGCTCCAGACCAGCTATATGAAGGTGGCTTGCAGAGAGATCTTTTCTTACCTTTTATTAAAACCTTGAAAGTACGTATTGCATTATTTGTCGATTTATCCGATGTCTGAAGTCTAGTCTGCTAGTATGTTCATGTTAATATTGTGGATTATTGCAGGACAGGTGCATTGCGCACCCCATTGGCTCTGCAGTAGATTATCGTCAGCTGGGTTCAGTATGTTGCTACTTTTGCAAGTAATTGGTGTTTTTTTTTTCGTTCTCCCATTTTATGACATCTTCTGAAAGGATACGTATGGCCACCTAGAAGGGGGGGGGGGGGGGTGAATAGGTGCTACTCAATTTTTAGTTCTTTTTCGAGTTTAGGCTTGATACAAAGGTAAATTCTGTAGATATGCAACTAAGGTGAATTTACCTATATGTCAAGTTAACACTATACTAGGCACGATACAAGTAAGAACTAGCGAGAAAGGAGTAACCGAACGGGAAGCACGCGGAGACAAAGAGTTAATCCCGAGTTCCTCCTTTTTAGGGGAGTACGTCTCGTTGGAGGGGTGTGAGTATCAAACTCAAGACGCCACAAATGGCCTCACCCTATTCTCCGATGAACTTTGCCCAAAAGCTCGGTTCACCTTCCTTATCGGAATCCTTCAAGGCGGAATCCGGAGCCCTTACAACAACTTGAGGCACAACCCACAAAAGGATTGGGGGCTCCCAAGCACAACAACACCTGCTACACAAAAGTAACAAGCAAGTGAGAACAACAAGATGCCTAGGTTTTCCTAGTGGAAACCCTAGGCTCAAATCACTCAAGTGAATGAGGGGGAAATGAAGAACGCTTCGGTGGAGTTGTAGATCCGGGCCTTCTCCTTCAATCCTCCAAGTATGAGTGAGTTTGGGTGGAGGGATTGGGAGATCTAATGATTCTTGAGCTTGCAACAATGGTGTTCTTCTCTTTTTGGGCGAGCTCAGCTTCTTGGAGAAGAAGCAGTCTTTAAATAGGGAGCCCAGAAAATCGAACCGTTATGTGCAGAAAATAGCACAGCGGTACTACCGCTGGGAGAGCGGTACTACCGTTGCCTGGACGCGCAACGGTACCAAGTGCACTGCACGGTCCAGCTGCAGCGGTACCGCTGAGAGGTACCGAAGCTGCCAGGACTGGCGGTACTACCGCGGCACCACCGGTAGTACCGCTGGGCTCCTTCGAATAAATTTGAAGGAACCCAACGGTAGTACGAGGCGGGTACCGCTGGGTACCGTAGCGAGTCCAGAGAGCAAATTCGGCCTAGCGGTACTCCTGGCGGTACTACCGCTGGCTGACACCAGCGGTACCGCGCGGTACCACCGCCAGGAGAAGTACCAGCTGAGCTACAGGAGTTCCGCTCCAGGAGGAGCGGTACTACCGCTGCGCCAGCAGTACTACCGCCAGACACAAATAAGCTCTACTGCATGGTTTTTCCGGGCCTCTCGTTTCCCGACTCGACGTTTCATGAACATGTGAATCCCCTGCATATGTCAAGCACATATTAGACACGTTGATGTGTTGTCATTAGACTAAAAGAGAGCTAGAGCAAATATGCTCTTTCATCTTCACTCTGATACTTATGACCAGGCTGGAGAAGGTTTCTATTTGGTTGGAGAACAATGCAGTTCAGTTCTTAAAGAGAAATTCCTCTCTCTAATTGGAGATGAGAAACCGACTCCTCAAACAGTTGAAGTCGTTATGGGACGACAATTGCAGGTCCTGGAAGTTACATATTCAGAGGGGCTACTATTGTTTCATTCAAACACTATGTAATTACTGAACCATGGTTAATGCAGGTTCCGCTAGGAGCAAATGGATGTGCATATTTCCAATTTGAAGATCTCTGTGACAGGCCTATAGGTGCAGCCGACTATTTTGGGCTATTTAGTAAGTATATTGGTTTAGTGCAGTTTCTACTGTTAGGGATTACAAAATGCTACTCTTGATGTGATCTAACTGATTTGGAAATAATAATGTGCAGAACGGTTTCACACCCTCGCAGTTGACGGTGTCCCTAAGTTTGGTTATCATAACAGAACAACAGCGTACCGGTTTGTCACATTGGTTGATGTATGTTTCGTCTAACCTCACCCTGCCATCTTTATATATTAGCTTACCTTGTCCTCCTGCTTCCAAATCCTTCCATTGTTTTAATTTTGAACTAGACACCTTGATGATTTGAACTTTTTAACAGGCCGCTTTCCTTAGCAATAACACACCTTGTTTGTACTCTTAAGGAGCTTTCTAATGAGTCTAGTTTGCATCTTATTATATAAATATGTTCATCGTAGCGAGCTATTTTTTCAATGCAGATGACTGGAATAAATTTCTACTAGATCTGAAACTTTCGACTGCACTATATATTACTGGCAGAACAAATAATCTTGACTCTAACGGCAGTATTCTGTTTCAGGTTATGTATGAGAACAAGGCGAGGCTATTATGCACAGCCGAGGTCGAACCGATAGAACTGTTCAAGAATGTAGTGACAGTTGCTGAAGCACGGAAAAGTTCGCCTAGATCTTCACGCTCACGGAAGAGCGATGATCCTGATCTATGCGTTGACAACGAACTCGGCTTTGCAAAAGACCGTACGATTAGCAGGTAATGAGGAACGTGATAAAGCATATGCTGTAGTAGGCTGTAGGCTCTTCTACTGTAGTTGCACCATTAAACTTTTATTGAACCTTAATACCATCTTTTGCAGATTGACAGAGCTCAACAGCAGGGAGTACTTGGAGGACTTCGAAGCGAAATGGCGGCAGCCCTTGCAAGCTGTAGATGATGGTGGCGATGTTGTACTAGCATAGATTTCAGGGTTTTAATCTGCAAAGACATATTTTGATTTGCCAAATGTCAGATTTCAGCATCTTTGCAATACAGCTCTTATCTAGTTTCCCACCCGGGTCACGGAGGAAATGGGGAATGGGGTTGCTTTTCCGTCAGTGATACATGTAAATTTACAATATGCCGTGTAAGCATTTTTTGCATGTAAATTTGGCAAATGCCACATAGTGCAAGAGAAATGTTCACATGGTGAACAGTTCTGTATAAAGTTTAGTATCACTTACATTATGGCCCTACATGTCATACAGGTAAACTAGGGCAAACTCTGAATTGCCGGCGAGCATGCACAAAGCCGCCGGCCACAACACAAAATTTCTCTCCATACCAACCCAAATCGGACACGTTGTCATACTGGGATCCAATCCATCGATACATACATTACCGTCGATATACCTGAACTAGTGCGGTGTCGATGTGGACCTTTCAGTTTCAATTAACGACGAGATTTAGTACCCTTTCTTGCATTTTCATAACTCGGGTCTCCATCACGGCTCAACTTGGATAATCTTTCTGACTAGGAGCCAAAGCTTCATCCCAAGTGGAGAAAGCATCGGTCTCCTATTGCTGCTACTGGTCTTGGCCATTATATATACCACGTGCGTATCCTCAATCTCCCCAAATCGCAATAGAGAAAAGGGAAACAGAATAACAAATCGACGACAAGCTTAATTCCCTCTTCCGTTCCTAGCACCGACAGACCCACTCCGGCTTGGAACGAAAAAGTATGGAGCGCCGACTGTGCCTATTTGTTTGTTTTCTTCTTTCATGAAGAGGCGAAATGCATAATATATTTTTCTCGAAAGATAGCCATACCATGCTTAAATTTTCTGACAGGATACCATGCTTAATTAAGTTAAGAGTGCTTGTGTGGAACGACTGTTGTTTTTCTAAACAAGTTTCTCATTTGATTACGTATCCTAATGTCGATGGTGAGTTGGCCTTTGAAGACAAACAAGAGCCACACACACACCATTACAGTCAGCAGATAATGACACGTCTCATATGAGCGATTGATTAGATAAAAACACACACACAAACGACACGTACTCCTCTCTCTCAGCATCCAAGGAGTAGCTGCTGTTTCTTCCAAAAGGAAGGAGACGGAGGAAGAGCGTGAGGCCCCGAGCTCAACCCTGAAGGCCCTGCCCTGGCCTCCTTCCCCAAGCTCAAGCCCACAGCAAGCTGTAAGAATCTCTCCATCCGCGTTCAGTTATCTCACCAAGTCTCTTCCTGTCTCCCTTCCTTGTTAGTTACTACTAGTAGATCTCAAGTTACAGAACATACTGCTATTCTACCTACCGACCTGCCTAGCTAGTTGGGACAAGTGCTTGTGCTTGCTCAAATCCCGCGGCATTTCATTTTACTGGTGTAGATTCCCCCCAATCTGGTGTTCCTTTCTTGTTCTGAGCTGTTCCGAGTGAGTTAATCGCGCTTAGAGTCGATTCCGAGGATTTGGGAAGCAGAAATATGCTTGCCTGCCTGATCTGATGGCTGACCGGGTTCTTGGGGGTAGTGGTGTAGATTTGGGCGCAGCTGCATCGGAGTGTTTCCTGCCAACTATTTATCCCATATTTTTTCCCCTTGTGGACGGTTTGGATTTTCTCTATAAAAGAGGCGAAAATATGCCAAAAATAGAAGAAGAATAGGGATGATAGACACATTATGTTTGGATTGTAACCAAAGTGCACCCTACCTATTTTTTGGTCATGGCCAAATATTGGACTTTTTTTTGATAGTTGACTTTTTGGCATGCCGATGCTCCTTTAACAACTCTAGTTCACTTTTCTTGCAAAATGTTGGCAATCTCATGGTTAAGCAAAATCTCAAACAGATGTTGGCTAGCCGAATATTTGGTTGGGCAAAGACCAAGAGCACACACCCGTAATGCTTATATTCTTTGAAGCAGCTTCATACTCTCCAAAAGAAGAAAAGGAATGAAGCAGATTCATACTGACGCGAGTTAAACGTCAATTAAGTTGCACGTGTGGCGGCCTCACGTGAAGCCAAGTTAGCCACGTCAGCGCGACACATGTGCAACTTGTACGCTGTCAGGTTTTGACTATGTGTTCACAACTTGCCAAATTAGGGACCGTCCACCACATCAGAATTAGTAATGTGTTTTACTCTTGCTATATTCTTTTCTGTTCTTTGGCACATTCCTTAGAGAATCCAAGACCTGGAAACTGTATCCAGATTATATTGTGCAATATGGGAGCAAGTTAAAACAACGCGTGGAGGTAGCACGTTGCTGCCTCACGCATTCTTGGTTTGTGCCGTGCATCTTACAAGAATAAGAGGAGCTATGAGTTTTTGTGCAATTCTATAACCCTGGGAAAATAGCTTCAGTCTTCATTTTCATTCTCTTATATCCTTCATTAAAATTTCTGTGCGGTAATACGTAAACAAGGATATTTTTTTGCCCACTTAAAAGTGTCTACTTTCTGCTGTACACAATTTTTTGTTGATTAACAACTGCTTTGTCTTCTACAGTACTTATGTCTGCCGATGGAGCCATCCACAACTGATGCCAGTGATATGCATTTGGAGAGCTACCTGTCATTGGGTTTGACAGTATCACAGTCAAAGAAAAGAGATAGTAAATTTCCAAAGGTCCTGTCGCTTCTTGCAACATATCTTTGCAGAGAAGTTCAGAAGAACGAGGAATTACTAGATTCTAACAAAATAAAGGAGTCAACCACTATTTTTCATGGTCAAAGGGTACCAGATCTTAGTATACAGCTCTATGCAGAACGCATTTTCAAGTATGCTGAGTGCAGTCCATCCTGTTTTGTGTTGGCACTTGTCTATATGGAGAGATATCTACAGCAGCCAAATGTATACATGACGCCCTTTAGTGTTCATCGCTTGTTAATTACAAGTGTGGTGGTTGCTGCGAAATTCATGGATGATGCGTAAGTACTCATGCCAACTGCTATTCATTATATTATTTATATATCTGCTTTGTACGGAAGTCGTTTCTTAGGTAGCTTTACATAGATGTATGTTCTGGCACAGTAAGCTTTTCATTGATCTTAGGACTTCTACCAGCTAAGAGCCCATTCATTGCTACAAAACCACAAAAATTAGTTGAAAAAATACTTGAAATATGTTAAAAGATTTGAAATCATCTTGCACTTAAGTTGGATTGATTGTCAAGTCACTGCATCCAAATAGTAGAGAACCCTTGTAATTTACTGAAGAAAAATGCTATGCTGACACCATTGACATTTCTTAAGGAGTTAAGATAATGATAACGAAAATAATGAGTCAATGACTGTAGCTTGATGCAGATCTGATGGTTGGTAATTTGGTATAGTCAAAGGGGAACGGACCGCTCTCACCAATTGAATGTAGGAGTACCCATGCTTTGTTTGGTCAGTGAGAGTGCTGACAAGAGATAGAAACTCACTTTAGATTAGTTAATAAACCAGCTTCACTAGATTACGTCTAGATATGCTCTCTGGTGTACTAATTACTAAGTAGACCCACTTTACACGGTCGGCTGTTCTTTTCTGATAAGAATTTGTATCCATGCATATCTAAATAATTTTCCCAATCGTTGCAGATTGTGCATTTAAGTGTGCCTGCAAACAGCATGATTTTAGTTGTTCCTGTGTCATTATTCTGATTTATGAAGCATATGACTGCTAAAGTGAGCTAGATATTTCTTAGCTTGGGTGTTAGTGTCTCCAGTAGTAGGAAACGACGTGAGATGGATGTGTCTTTACAGATTTATTATATCCGATCAACACCCCATTATTTAGCAAATACCACTCTCATCATAAAGAAATGCAGAATGCCTCGTATGGACCTTCATATTTGCTTTAGCAAGCACAATGGCTGCTCTTTTTTTTTTAAATAATGTTTTTTGAAATGTTGGTTCTATGTCTGCAAGAACAATGAAATACATGTGCACAGGGTTTCCTAGTAACTTTCTCAATACATGTCTTGCAGGTTTTTCAACAATGCATTCTACGCTAGAGTAGGTGGAATCAGCACAATCGAGATGAATCGGCTTGAGCTGGATTTGCTGTTTAACCTGGACTTCAGGCTGAAAGTGAACCTGGAGACGTTTGGGAGCTACTGCTTGCAGCTGGAGAAACATGCAACGGCTTCGCCAGAGAGACCGCTGGTTCCGCTTCATTGCGTCAACGGATCTAAAGATTTGGGCTATAACGGTAAAAGCGCTGATGAGTTTTGCCAGAGCAAGCTGGTGCCCCAAAGTTACAGCAATCAGGCTCTCCGAGGATGTAGCTGACCAAGTTATTTGTGGCCTATAGTTTTGCAAAGCGGGGGACCTTATTAGTGATTATTATTCTTTTAGATCTGGCATTGGTGCATTCAGATTACGTTAAGTCGTTCTGGAGTGTTTGATTAGTAGGGCGTCGATTCTATAATACTGTAATTCTTTCTACCCACTTTGTTTGAATTTTAGCCACCATCGTAGTTGGATAACAACAAGTCTTATATTATGCAGAACTATGAGAACCAATACAGCGGTGTAGTTGGATCTGTTGCCAAGTATTCTGTCGCCAGATGAATCTGGCTTTTTCATGGCCATGTTGTGTTCTTTCTCTGTGCATCTGCTTCTGTGAATCTGTGATTATTTCACTGGCATGCAGTAGAACGGATAATTGGTGAAATGAACTAATTGAACTGTCCTACCTAATTGGGCGATTGTTACAAGGGGCTGTCTGAAATAATGATATTACTTGGTGAACTGTCCTATCTGGGTCAAGTTTGAACTGAAAAAACAAAACTATTTGACAAAATGCTAACAGGCCTAAGGAACTTGTAAAACAAGTTATTTCAATGAACATGAGACATTACCAAAGCATGTAACAGAACAGGCAGAAGAATACTATTCAGATGCAAATTCAAGTCAGAATAACTGAGTCATGCAGGTTCAGAACTCCTATGCTATGCTACTCAGTTCTCTTACTGTAGCATAAGCAAGCAGCTTCTAGGTGGAAATGAAAGCATCCAGACAGATGCCAATAGAACCCATCAAGGTATAATTATACACAACCCTAAGAGTAGAACATTTATCATCACCAAAAGAACCCTAACACAAGTTCTCTTATCAACACGAGCTCCCAGCCACTGGCCTTCTCCTGGTTCCGCAGCAATTTCAACATTCCAAACATTTACTCATCTTCACTTCTAAAGCAAGAAGCTTAGAGGACAGACATTCTCCTCTTGGAGTTGAACACCCGCTGCGCACCGCCGAGTCTCCCTGCCATTATTTGCTCACGCACAGCTGGATCGAAGATGCTGCCAGCACCAGACATCAAGGAAGTTCTTGGTTGAGCAGGTGAACCAAGAGCTACTCTTTTCTGGATACTGAAGCATAGCTTGCTGTTGCTGGCATTTCCAGAACCTGACTGCAACCGCAGCCTCTGCTGTGGCGACGAAACATTGTTCCTTGACTTCCACATTTGAGGGCTTGAGAACTTACTGCTGCTGCCAAACTCGAGTCTACTGAACTTTCCTCTGACAACAGGAGTTGCAGCAACTGCTTCTTCTTGAATTGAATTATATGTAGCGGGTGCTCTTGCTGGCATTTGGATATGGGATAGTCGAGACATTGGCCTCTTGTCTGGGAATACAGAGATCCGCTCTCTCTCGCTTGGTAGGATCGCAATCGAGGACCGCCTCTTAGGCTGGAGAGGGATCTGACGCACCATGGGAACTAGGGATACACGCCGTGCTTTGCCAGCGGCCTTGTCTACAACTGCTTTGTTCATCACAGGGATGTTCTCTTTGTTCTGAGCTGAAGATCCCTTGGCAGCAAACCTCTGTCTGGAAGGGCCTGACGGTGGCGGCATGTGGTTGCTTGGTTGTCGCTGCCACATAGGAGCAAGTGGTGGTCTCTGCCTCACAGGAGCTGCAAGCGATTGCTTCGTGGATCTACCTGCATCCCTCGCAGCCTTCTTCTCATTAGCTAATTCATTCTCCAGCTCTCTAACCTGTACAAGAGAAATGTCATAAAAACACTAGAATAGAACACACACACACGATTCTGTCCTTGGTGAATTAAACAGAACTGAATATCTTACCCGCTGCTGATGAGTTCTGCATGCTTGCTCAGTCTCCCTTATCTGTTGCACAGCAATAATTATGTCAGAACGTAGTTCCATATATGAACTGTTTTTAGCCTGTCAAATAGATATGATAGTTGACACATCATACCTTATCTTGAAGTGTTCTGAAGACATTCTCACGAGAAGCATATTTGAGCTGCATCAGTTGCAAGCTTTCGTTCAACTTCGCATTTTCCTTTTCCTCATGAGAGAGCTTTTCGGTCTGAAATTAAAGTAACAGTTAATATAATGGCAAAAACATGTAATAATTGTTGGGCAAGGTAAAAATTGAAGTACCATCTGCTTGAGCTTGAAATTTTCAGCTGGATCCACTTGTTTACGAGCAGGTCCATGTTCAATAGCTCGAACTCTACTAGCAAAATTAAGCGAGCAGAGAGTTTCTCCCGAATCTGTAGAGCTCGGACTTATCTGCACAAACATAAGTGTCTTGCAATCTCCACCTGCAACAGTTAATTTATGGTGTGAACATAAGTATTTCCATCTCTTCTTTTTAGTGTTTCGACATTCCAGTGCTGAGGATTTATAATCAATCATTTAGCTACAGTACACTTCTTGCATAACTCTTTATAAGGTCACTTACCTAATGAGCTTTGGAGCAAATGAGTTAGCTTCGAATTCCTATATTTGACAGCAAAAAATAAATTCAATTAGGCGATGCTTCTTTAAGCAACTGAGCAAGGTAGATACTGAAAGCATGTGAACACTGAATAAGACTTACCTATATGGGATGTGGGTATTTTTGGAGGCAAGGGCAGCTATAACATCCCCCAGTGCGGAGAGTGATTTGTTGATGAACTTTGCCTCCTTCAGCCTCTCTCCTTCTACTTCAGTTTTAGCCAAGCGCTCACTTCCAGCAAGGTCAACCAACCACATGTGGCTTCTGCTCCTTTCCCCAGTCACCAAATGCTCACTCGTAACAGTGACCCTAACCAAGCTGTAAGTACAACAGAAGTCCGTATATCATTATGCCAATGCTGAAATAATGTCATTAGTATGTCAAGTACACTAACTTAACTCCAGTATTGGTCTATCATGAATCATGAATATTAAGATGTGGCAGCTGATTTCGATATGAGCTGAATTCATCAAAACAAGTGTGATAAAAGTGCCGAAATTACCTATGGGAGCGGCTGCTCAGTTCATTGACACTGGTTGATCCAACAGATCTATTTCTAGTGCCAGATTTCAGTTTCTCCCACACACCATCTATTGTATAAATTGGAGCTTCAACCAAACCAGGCACCTCTTGTGCCCCATCAGCACTTTGCTTTATGTCCAACCTTCAGATGCAACAAGATATTATGCCCCATTCATTACTGTAATGTCAGAGTAGATAAGAAAGAAAGGAGATATACCTTTTTGATGTTTGTTCAGAGTTGTCATCAAGAAGGTCCCTGATTTTTTCATTGTAGACTTCCAATATACTCACACAGAATGTGTATGCAACAGATGAGCTTCTCTCCTCAGAGATCTTGAACAGTTCTTCCAGAGCCCTGTAATTAACACCTCTATTCTCTGAAATACCTTCCATAGTGAAGGTTTTCCCTGTTCCGGTTTGCCCATATGCAAAGATGCATACATTGAAACCATCCATCACGGACCTCACGACTGGCAAGCTCTCAGCAAATACAGCCTCTGAAGAAACAATTTAAATATGATCCATTATGATCAACATCCTTCAACAATATAATCATATCTAAAATATATTTATGAAAAGAATGCATATGGCATTAGTTCAATCAAATTCTTAGTTTATAAGTACATATTTGTTGCCTCCCGCACGGTATTAGCCTCCATTTCATAGCACAAAACCATGGATTTGAAACAGAAGTTGGGGTATGCCAAACAGAGTGGGAACAGTAAATACCTTGATCATCAGCTGGTCCAAAAACATGATCAAATTTAAAGGTCTTCCTCTCTTTCTCTGTGGGAACAAACTGAAGGTCAGTCTCCTGGGCCGGATCAACCTCAACCACTGATGAGCACCCACGGGAGATCTCATCGGCACTCAGAGGCCGGCACCGGCAGAACACCCTGATGTTTCCCCTCAGCTCGATGAGCTCATTGTACAAACGCCGCCGCACTGCGCACTCCGCTGTGTACTTCTTCTTCAATCCATCAAACCTTGGTGCACACTCATCGGCACACTTAGCCACCTGCTGCTTGTACTTCTCCACCTGCTGCTTGTAATTCTCCATCAGGTTGTTATACCTCTCCCCTACAAGTACAGCAAACAAGACCAGATATGAACAATTCTGCAAGGAGCGAAGCAAATAGGCTTCACGCCCACCCTTATGTGTGCATGCTTGTATGCGTACCTAGGAACCGGAGGGCAGCAGGGCGGTCAGGAGTTGCGATCCCCTTCAGCCGCGGCGACGGGATAGTGCAATCATCCGCTTGATCCCCGAACTCCTGCAAGAACAGGAAATCTAGGCACTGTTAGCAAACAGCAGCGCATGGAGATAAGCAGATACAGTGTCTCAGAGATAGCTACGAAATTCACGAGATCTGAGCGCGAGAACACAAAATCCCCACCTCCAGGAAGCTGCGGAGAGCCTCGCCTTCTCCTCCTGCAACCGCCGCATCCTCCACGGCCTCCTCAACCGCCGCGTGTTCCTCCTCGACCACCTCCTCGCCGGTCAGCACCGCTTCCTCGCCCGACACTGCGGAAAAATTCCCAGCCGTGAGACGGGTGCCAACGAAACCCTACCGCTGGCTCGCTCGCTCGCTACAGGACCGGGAACCGTACCTTTGGGGTGCGGGGGCATCGGCGCCGCCGACGCGGGCGACAGTGGGGGCGGGGCAGGGCTCGAGTCGGCGGGCCCCGCGTGGCGGCTCGGGCTCAGGTAGTCCGTGGGCTCCTCGGGGCCGTGTTCCTCCTCGTCTTCAAACAAACAGAAAAAAAAAAAGCGTCGCCGTGAGACAACCGAGAAGACATCCAGAACCCTGGGCCCTCGCGACGGAACCCCGGAACCGCGCGCTGCGTACCTCGTAGCGGCTCCCGTGGCGGCGTCGGCGGCGAGGGGGAAGAGGTGGTGCCCCGATCCGCTCCCATCGCCGAGATCTGCGGGCCGCCGGGACGGGGATCGAGGGTTTCGGGGGAGCGGCGAGCGTTGGAGAGAGTTGGAGCCGGGGAGTTTTGAGGGTTTCGGGAACGGCGGACGGAGGGACGGCGGCGGAATTGGAGAGAAGAGGAGGAATGTGAGATGTGGCTTGTGGTGTGGGGAGCGGATTCGATTTTTGAACTTGCGGGGCTGCTGCTGGGAGGGGACGACCGTTGGCTGTGATTTATTGCGGTTTTCTTTCCCGTTTACGGCTCATGTTTCGTGGAGCCTTCGATGCGGGGGTGGACGGCCTGGATTCGGTCTCCCCTGTGCGCTGGCTTCTTGCACTTCACACGCATTCACCGTGTCCGTTATTCAGTTTTTTTTTTCGGGAATTACCCTTTTTCTCTTTTATTTATTACTCCTTTTGATTTTGGTACTTTGTATAGCCCGATCCAAAAGTTCTAAACTGAACTTTGTGTTACTGCGCCCCTAGGGAATTAGAGCAAAATGCTTTTAAATACGAATCCATAAGCATCAACTACCTGTCACAATGAGCCGGATCCATTGATCAAAAGAAAAGCATTCCATTATCCGGATTGACCACACTTGCTCCCTCCCATTTTTAGTGCGGTGCTTGCACACATGGAGCCGGACAGTTTCTCATGCATCTATACTCTTTCGTCGTTCTTCCTCCCCGGTAAATTCCGTTACTCCATATAGTGAGATCAAGCTATGTGTAAGGCGACTAAGGGCCTTTTGTTTGGGCTTCTATCAGCTTTCCACGAAAAAAAGCAGGGCTAACGAAACAAAATGGTTGGCTGTGCCGAAGCAGCTCGTTTTCCTTTAGATGGGAAAATGCACCTTTTGAGGAGCTTCCCCGCTAGTCTCCCGAAGGGCCATCCGGTTTTGGTCATTTCGTTGCTGGTAATTATAAGAAAACTGCCACCGCGTGGAACCGTGCAACCCAACCCGAGCCTGCCCCCAACCGAGTGTTTCCTTTTCTTTTCTTCTTTCTCGTCCGTGCGACCCACCCGAGCTACGGTTTCTCGACGCCCAGCTGCCGCACAACCTCGCCGCCCTAGCCGCCGCACCACCGCGCCTCCCCCGCCACCCCCACCTGCGAATCGTCCTTCCGGACGCCGGACGCTCCCGTTCCCCTCCATCCTCCACACCCGCGTTCCCCGCCATCCTCTATAGAGCTCATTCCTCGACGGAGCTCCTCGTCCTCGACCGTCGTCTCGGCTGACCTTGCCGCCTCCGTTCCATCTAGGTGAGGAAGGTCCCGGCAGATGCTTCCCCTTCCCCTTTTCTCTCTTATTTTTCCTGCATCCAAAATGTGATTCGATTGTAGGTAGTGCATAATTAGTTGGTGTTTGGTAGATGCTTTCTTGTAGATCTTGATGCTAGATGAATATGGTAGCAGTCAGTGCAAGATTTTTGGTGTGTGTTAGTGCTAGATGGATATGGTAGCAGTCAGTGCATGATTTTTTGGTTGCTGTTATATGCTCCTGGTAGATGCTACTGCTTGCTTGCTTACCACATTGATTTGTTAGATTCCATAATTGTTTCATATAGTAATTGTGTAGTTTTTTGTGTGCTATAGCTTGTTAGTAATTTGCAATGGAGAATGCTATTTGGGATACATTCTACACTCGTATTTTTTGGGACATTTGTATGGATGAAGTCAATGCAAACAATAGAGATGGAGGTTGTTTGAGTAAGAAGGGGTACAAAAATCTTGAGGATAAATTTGCCTAGAAAACGGACAAAAGGTTAACAAAGAAGCAATTCAAGAACAAATGGGATGCTTTAAAAAAGGATTACACCGGTTGGATGGAGTTGCAAAGTGCGACCGGGCTAGGTTGGGATCCGGAAATAAGAACTATGGATGCAGATAATGATTGGTGGAAGACTCACCTGGCTGTAAGTTATATATTTATTATGTGTCTTGTCTTTTTGTCTATTGTGTTGATGATAATAGTTGTCTAATTTATTTGTTGTGTTTCTTTTGCAGTATCGTCCTGAGCATGTAAAGTTCAGAAATGGATCACCCGCCAACTTGACATAACTCGATGTCATGTTTAGGAAGGCTCATGTCACATGAGAATCATCGGTTTTGTTTTAGACTATTTGTTATCGTTTGTTACCTTCCATGAACTATTATGTGTGTTGTATGTTATCATTTGCTATCTTCCTTGAATTATTATGTGTGTTGCTTCTTATCATTTGCTACCTTCCTTCAGCTCGGTCATGTCAAAAAATTGACATGTTCTTATATGAAATTTGTAGGATGGATGGTGGTGGTGACAATGGGAGTGATGAAGAAAGGATTGGCGCATTACATGGCTATGTTGGGCTACATTGGTGATCATGTGTCATATGTTATTACATGTGAATCAGCAACAATACATCTTTTCATGAATGTAGCGGTGTGTCGGGGGGTTGCCCCCGGGTAGGCTAAAGATGAGGTAAAGACATGTAAGGTTAAGGCTGTAAGCCGTCCGAGGTAGCAATTAAGCAAAGACGCAGGAGGCGTCATCCGACGTAAGGTGAACGTCGGAGGAATCATCCGAGGTATAGCCTCCGAGGTATGAACCTTGGGGCAGTCAGCTAGTTACCACCAGGACAAGGTGTTATCTATCGAGATATAGGATCCGGAGTATCCCGAGCCAAGATGAAGCGTGGCCCGACGTATAAGTGACCGGCCAGCCGAGGTTAGCTGCAAGTATCGAGGCATGTCAGAGGAGTCACGGGCGCCGCAGAGCCCGTAGCCCCAAACGTCAGAGGACGGCGAGGTCCGTCCACGGGTTTCCCGGAAGCTCGGGGGCCTAGGAGCTGACTCGGCTATTTCGGGAAAGGTCTACAGGCTAGACCTCGGCAGGCTACTGAAGTATGACTGGAAGAGGAAAGCTAGGCCTGGCTGGCCTGACAGTTCGGCCGTTGAGCTGGCAGGAGTCAGAGGCTTGTCTTCTACCTTTTGGCCATGCCATTGTCAGTTGTAGGCAGGGGTAAAAATGTACTTCGGCCTGTGTATATATGCAGCATCTCTACCTCCAGGAAGAGGACGGCAAAAACCCTAGCTCATTTCCCCCTTCATAGTTTCATCTTCCGTCGAGAGCTCTCACTTTGGGAGCATCATACAGCTCGAGGAGCACCTTGTACCTGAGAACTACACTGATATATTGAGAGAGGAAAGGCAGGAGTAGGGGTTTTACTTCCTCACGAAGGCCCCGAACCTGGGTACATCGTGGTGTCTTGTGTTCTTGGCTTTCTTGGCTTCTTGTTCATGTTCTTGAGGTTTCTTGCATGTTCTTGCTTGTGCACATCTTGAGTGCATAAACCCTCCCCGGATTCCCCCAACGACCGTTCGGCCCCAACTAAGCCATACCCATGGCATCTGCCGTGATCCCACCACGACAGTTGGCGCCCACCGTGGGGCACATTGAGGCGTTGGGTGGAGTTTCCATCCGGACGGGCTCCTCTGAGCGTGTTCTTTCTGGCCTTGTTGCCAAGATCGGCGAGTTAGCCTTTGTGAGTGACAATGCGGGGTGCTTCACCGGCAAGCCTTTCCCCACCGATGGTTTCCTCATGATGCTCGGCAGCTTCCCCACATACGTTGCTGTCGAGGTGGTTCGCGAGTACCCGGAGCAGGTGCTCGTGGACGACGAAACTCCACTCCTGGCGGCTTTGGGCCAACGTGTTACTCGCCCTCCGAGGTGTGTGGAGGTGATGGTGGCTGGTACCCAGCCTGCAGCTAGCAAGGCGGATGCTGGCAAAGTCGCGCTAGCCGAGGTGGAGGTGACACCAACTGCGCTGCCCGAGAAATCAGGTCGGGCGGCGAAGTTTCCGTACGAGAAACCTAGTCAGAACGAGCAGTTGGGCATGCCAAGGGAAGAATTTCCCTTAGAATCTATCGTTGATAGGTTAGCTCGGCCACTCGCAGTAGAGGCAAGTGTGGAGCATACGGTGGCCGGGTTAGAGGCAGAGCGCCAGAGAGTGATGAGAGAAGCTCGGTTGCTGGTCGAGGCTAGGCAGCAGTTTGATATGGAGCAGAAGGAATACAATGCTGCACATGGTATAGAAGATGGTTTCACTCCGGTTGTGCGGCGTAAGAAAGCTGCTCTGTTCAACCGAGGCAAGGACCTCTATGAGAAGATGGTTAGGGATGCAGTCTCGAGCTCGACTAAGGCAACAAGTAGCAGGTCGGCTACTGGTAGGCCGGTGTATAGTTCACCAGCCAAGAACCTTAGAGCAGCCGAAGCAGTAAGGGCCGGGCTATCGGAGTTGACCGGAGATGCATGGCGTGAGCAGCAGAAGCGGCTCAATGAGTTAGTGCATGTGGCCAGCAAGCAAAATGAAGCCCTCCGCAAGGCCGGGCTTGGTGGTTCGCAGGCGGTCCATTCGATTAGGCCAGTTAGCCAGGGGTCCAAGGGGCAAGCCTCGTCTCCACACGTCGAAGGAGCCGAACGTGCCCGGAGTGTCACTTCAGGTCGGAACAAGGAGATGCAGCTGCAAGTGTACGATCCGGTGTTAGCTGGAAAGCAAAAGGTCGGTGACGCTAGCCGAGCCAATGGAGACCCCAGCCCAGGTGATGCAAGCCGAGCTAAAGGTCGTTCAGCTCAGGGAAATCAGAACGGTGGGCAAGCAGCGTCGGCTGGCCGAGGTAAACCACCTCAGCCCCCGAGGCATCAGCAGCAACCCCGGCCACAGGAGCAGTATCAGCAAGAGCTGGAGTATGTTCCGCGGCCGAAGAGCGTCGGTCGAGGTGGCGACCGATATGATGATGGAAATTCAGCCATGGAGTAGACTGGATTCTATAGAGTGGATGGTGCATTGGGAGAGCGTATCGGAGCTCGGACGTTGCCTACAGGTGACGCGCGATACAAGCTAGATCGGATTTACAAGTCCGAGAAGTTGGAAGAGGAAGGTCCTCCTGGTCCGGCGTGTTTTGGACCTCGGATCATGAAGGAACCACCTCCACCAGTGTCTCAGTTTCAGTTGGGTCGGAGTACCAGGCCGTACAATGGGAGCACCAAGCCGCAAGATTGGCTAGCTGATTATGTTTCAGCAGTATACATTGCGGGGGGCAATCGCCGATGGGCGGTCCGTTATCTCCCGCACATGTTGGAAGGTCCTGCTCGGATCTGGCTGAACAATTTGCCGGAGAATAGCATCAATTGCTGGCTGGATTTAGAGGAGGCATTCAATAGCAACTTCGCCAGCACTTACAAGAGGCCAAACCGACCTCAGCTTTTGCAGGCGTGCAAACAGGAGGACAATGAGACTGACCGAGAATTCTTGACTCGGTGGAGCAATGTTCGGAACTTCTGTGAAGGAGTTATCGAAGCACAGACCATAGCGTGGTTCGCTGATGGATGTCGGTATGGTAGCATGTTGTGGCAGAGGCTCCAGAGAGATATGCCAAAGACTCTGGCCGAGACGATTCGGATAGCTGATTCCTATGCCCTTGGCCATCCGATGCAGCCTCTGATGGATGGGAATGCCCGGAACAGGAGGAATCCGATGAACAATCGCAACAACGGACCGAGGTTTGATAACCGTCAAGAGTTCGGGCAAAAGAGGAGAGAACCAGATTTCCAAGTCAATGCTGTAAACCCAAGTCAGTCTGGACCTGGAGGCGCCCAGAAACCGAAGACTGAGGGTCAGGCATGGACTCCGAACCAGAACCAGAGTCAGGGCGGTGGTGCGAAGCAGTGGCAGGAGGCCGGACCACCTGTGACTTACGAGTCATTGGTGAATGGGCCATGTATCTATCATGGCAGGAATGGCAAAACACCCAACCATACCACTCTGCAGTGTAGTTTTCATCACCGAACCGCTGCAGAAGGGGCGAAAGCTGGGACAAACCGGAGTGGGCCACTGAACCAATGGCGTAGACCTCAATATCCGAACGCGCAGCAGCAGCATAAGCCGACCATAGCGGCGCAGAATCAGAGCTTAACCGGAGCAAATTCAACCCCGGTGCATGCGACCCAAAACCAGAAGATGGTGCAGGCGAAACCGGTGAATGCAGTGAGTGCCTAGGGCAACAACAACAACGGTGGTGCCGGCCAAAGCCAAACGTGGTCCTTTGAGAATCAGAGGTATGAGAACCCCGGTAATGATTATAGGGAAGTACATCAGAGTTACGTGGTGTTTGTGACTGAGTCAACTGATAAGAAGAGTATGCTGAGGCGTGCCAGTGAATGCAGTAACTCCAGCAGTGGTGAAATACATGAATTGGTCCGAGCAAGAGATTCACCCGAGTCTTGGTGGACAATGGGAGTGCCATAAATATCATGTACCGAGACACCATGGTCAAGCTGGGATACTCACCGAACCAGTTGCAGCCTAGCAGCTGTACGTTTCACGGTATTGTGCCCGGGGTCTCTTGTGCACCTATGGGAAAGTTTGGGTCGACGTGGGTTTTGGTACCCGAGATAATA
This sequence comes from Poa pratensis, assembly GCA_947311845.1. Classification (NCBI taxonomy): domain Eukaryota; kingdom Viridiplantae; phylum Streptophyta; class Magnoliopsida; order Poales; family Poaceae; genus Poa; species Poa pratensis. The sequence goes on along the minus strand of CAMZMU010000059.1, from coordinate 26,908,316 downwards.
GCCGAGTTGAAAGTCTTGAGTTCGAGGTTGTGGACTTGCAGAGCCCTTACCATGCCTTGCTGGGAAGGCCAGCCTTGGCCAAGTTCATGATCTCCACTCATGTGGCCTACCTGAAGATGAAAATGCCGGGGCCCAAGGGAATAATAACCATTTCAGGTGACTACAAGAAGGCTATGCAATGTGCCTCGGCGGGATCTAGTTTAGCCGAGTCCTTGGTGATCGCGGCGGAGAAGAAGCAACTTCAGAAGGTGGTGGCAATGGCGCAGTCTACTCAGCTCGGCATGTCCGGACTAATTACTCCGGACATGAGCGCTTCATTCGAGGTGCCCAAGGAGACCAAGAAAATCCCGCTGGACTCGGAGAACCCGGAGCGTTTCGCCATCATTGGTGCTGGCATGGACGAGAAATAGGAAAGCGCGCTCTGTCACTTCCTCCGTGAGAATCGGGACATTTTTGCATGGTCGGCTAAAGACCTGCCAGGTGTTCCGAGGGAGTTGGCAGAGCACTCTTTGTTTGTTCGGCCAGAGGTGAAACCAGTGCGTCAACCGACGCGGCGGCTCTCAGATGACCGAAGAAAGGTGGTACTCGAAGAATTGGCGAAGTTACTGGCTGCAGGCTTCATCATGGAAGTGCTGCATCCGGACTGGATATCTAATCCAGTCCTCGTGGAGAAAAAGAAGGACGAACCGGCGATAGTCAAGGTGTGGCGCATGTGCATTGACTTCACCAACCTGAACAAGGCGTGCCCGAAGGATCCCTTTCCTTTACCTCGGATTGATCAAGTGATCGATTCTACGGCTGGATGTGAGCTGTTGTCTTTTATGATGCATATTCTGGTTTTCACCAGATCCACTGAACACTGATGATCAAATAAAGACTGCCTTTATTACCCCGTATGGGGCGTATTGCTATCGTGTCATGTGTTTCGGTTTGAGAAATGCCGGGGCAACTTATCAAAGGTGTATGCAGAAGTGCTTACACTCTCAAATGGGCAAGAATGTGCAAGTGTATGTTGATGACATTGTTATCAAAACTAAAAAGAAGCATACTCTCATCGAAGACCTCGAAGAGACATTTGCAAACTTAAGAAAGTATCGGTTGAAACTTAACCCGGACAAGTGCACCTTTGGTGTCCCGGCTGGAAAATTGCTCGGTTTCCTCGTATCAAGCCGAGGTATAGAGGTTAACCCGGCTAAGATCCGAGCGATCGAAAGAATGAAGTTGCCGAACTGTTTAAAAGATGTGCAGAAGTTCACGGGATGCCTTGCATCTTTAAGTCGGTTTGTAAGTCGGCTAGGAGAAAAAGCCTTACCATTGTATCAACTTATGAAGAAAAGTACCAGTTTCACTTGGACCCCGCAGGCGGACGCGGCGTTCAATGAGCTGAAGAAGATGTTGTCCACTGCTCCGGTGTTGGCGTCCCCTTTGCAGAATGAACCGATGTTGATATACATTGCGGCTACAAACCGGGTCGTAAGTGTTGCAGTGGTGGTGGAGCGAGACGAAGGAGGCAAATCGGTGCAGAGACCAATCTACTACCTGAGCGAGGTGATATCCACGTCGAAGCAAAACTACCCTCACTACCAGAAGATGACGTACGGAGTATACCTGGCGGTTAAGAAACTGAAGCATTATTTCCAAGAGCATCCCATGACGGTGGTATGTGATGCTCCAATCTCGGAGATCATCGGATGCAAGGACGCAACTGGGCGAGTTGCCAAATGGGCGATCGAGGTATCTCCATATACTCCGCATTATGAAAGGCGAGATGCAATCAAGTCGCAGGCGCTACCGGACTTTTTATGCGATTGGGCCGAGATGCAATATGAGCCGCCCTTGCCGGACTATAATTATTGGAAGATGCACTTTGATGGGTCCAAGACCAAGGTCGGATTAGGTGCTGGCATAGTCCTAACCTCGCCGAAGCAAGACCAGTTGAAGTATGTGCTGCAAATCCATTTCTCGGCGTCGAACAACGTGGCGGAGTATGAGGCCCTGATCCATGGGCTCAAGGTGGCAAAGGAGATAGGTGTCCGGCGTATAGAATGCTTCGGCGATTCAGCTTTGGTGGTGCATCAATCCACGGCACTTGGGATGCATTGGATGCGAACATGGAGTTGTATCGGTTTCATGTGCAAAAGGTGTCTGGGTTCTTCGAAGGATGTGAGTACAAGCACATACCTCGGGGAGAGAATGAAGCCGCCGACGTATTGTCTAAGCTCGGTTCATCCAAAGAACCGGTGCCACCGGGGATAGCACTGAACCATTTGAGAACTCCTTCAATCAAGCCCTCGCCTGACTCTGAGTCAATTTTCTTACCGCCAAGTTCGGAGTCTGAGCCATTCCTATGGAGGTAGACGTCGGATGCGTTTGGCCGGACTCGGGGACTGCTTCGCAGTATCCGAGGAATGATAGAGCCTTTCCTATGGAGATAGATGGTGGGAACTTCGGGTCTGACCCGGGGACTTCGCACCAACACTCGGGGACTGGCCGAGCAATGGTGGAGGAAATCATGAAGGAGATCATGGCGACCGAACCAATGGAGATAGATGAGAGGCTTTTTCCTCTGCATCCAGTGCCGGAGTGGGCGGAGCAGATCATGAACTTCATAGCCGATGGAAGTTTGCCAAGTGATACAACCGAGGCAAGGAGAATCCAGAGGAGAGCTAAGGGATACACCATCATCAACAAGGAGCTATACAAGAGAAGTGTGACCGAGGTGTTGCAAAGGTGTGTCGAACCAGCTGAAGGCAAGGAGATGCTTTTAGAGATCCACCAAGGAGAATGTGGACATCATTGCAGCACAAGAGCTCTGGTGGCCAAGGTGTTCCGGCACGGGTTCTATTGGCCCACCGCCAATGCCGATGCAGAAGATATAGTTCGGAAATGTGAAGGGTGCCAAAGGTTCGCCAAGCAGCAGCACATGCCAGCTTCGGCGCTCAAACCATTCCTATCACGTGGCCCTTTGCAGTTTGGTGTCTGGACATGGTGGGAGAATTCAAGCCAGCCCGAGGCAATATGACTCACATACTGGTGATGGTGGACAAATTCACTAAGTGGATCGAGGTGAAGCCAATCCGAAAGGTGGATGGTCATACGGCAGTGACCTTTTTGAAGGAAATAATCCTGAGATATGGATATCCTCATAGTATCATTACAGACAACGGCACGAACTTTGCTGTCGGAGAGTTTGCTCGGTTCTGCATGAGTAAGGGAATTCGACTTGATGTAGCCTCGGTGGCTCATCCACAGGCTAATGGGCAAGTAGAAAGGTCAAATGCATTGGTATTGGCCGGAATCAAAGCTCGGCTAATAGAACCACTGTTGAAAACACCGGGGTGTTGGATCGATGAGATACCAGCAGTTCTGTGGGGTCTAAGGACCACACCGAACAGATCAACTGGCTATACGCCATTTTTCATGGTCTATGGGGCCGAGGCAATGCTGCCAACCGACATTGAATATGATGCGCCCAGAGTGGCAATGTACACAGAAGCCGAGGCTAAAGAAGCTCGGGAAGATGCTGTAGATTTGCTTGAGGAAGCAAGAGAATTGGCCTTATCTCGGTCAGCAATATATCAGCAGGGTCTCCGACGCTATCAAAGCCGGCATGTAAAACCCCGAAAGTTTAATGAAGGAGACCTAGTGCTGAGGCTTGTCAGCGCAGCAAAGGTCGGCACAAGTTGTCACCTCCATGGGAGGGACCATACATTGTGAGCCGAGCTCTGCACAATGATTCATACTATCTTATAGATGCACAGGAACCAAGGGGAGATGGGCTGGATAGACCCGATTCGGAGCTTCAGCGTCCATGGAATGTAGCTCTACTCCGACCCTTCTACTGTTGAAGAATATAATGTATGTACCTCGGCTGATCTTTAATAAAAACTTCGGCACCTCGAGAGTGAGCTCGGGGACTGCCTCGCTCTTATGATTGCATGTTTCTTTTTTGTACTCTTTCTTCGTTCGTATGCCGACTATTTTGAACCTCGTCTCAAACTTCAAGTACTGTATGCTATGTAACTAATCTTGTGACTCGACTGACGAACGCCAGCATGGCAGTCAAGAGCAAAGACGAAAGAACATGGGAAACATGAAAATGAACTCGGGGACTCGGTCCAAAAAGACAGTTCGGCATATGTCGTTTACTAACCCCTGTTTTTACTTCTTTTTTATGTCGGATGACTTTGAAACATACCTCGGAATTTACCAAGTACTGTATGCTATGAACAACAATCTTGTGACTCGACTGTCGAACGCCAGAATGGCAGACAAGAGCAAAGAATGCCAAATATAGTAAACACGAAAGTAAACTCGAGCAATCATTCAAAAGGATTCGACATAAAGCTTAGAAAAGCATGGTTCGATGAGCATAATAGTAATAGAGGTAGCAAAGGAACTACTTAAGTTTGATTACATCTGCGTCCCGGCATACCGGGGATTTAATGAAGTTTTTTGGCCAAGCATAAGTTCAGGTCGAGGCATCAGGAATTACGTCGGCAACAGCCGAGGCAGCAGGGATTTCGTCCGGAGCCGAGGTAGCCTGGGAAGTGCTGGCAACGTCGGCAGTAACCTCGGCGTCAGGTTGTGGAGAAGCCTCGGTTTCTGCTTCGCGGGTTTCACCGTCGTCACCTTGCTCGGCCTCGACGTCGGATTCTGTTTCGTATTCCTCGTCTTCTGGCTCGTAATCCTCGGCGTCGGAGTAGGTGTCTCCTTCGCTCAAGTTCTTGTGTTGGCATATCCAGCGAAGAAGGCAGCCATCTTTTCGCGGCGCTTGATGAGAATTGGGTCCGAGGACCAGGGCGAGCCTCGGCGAAGAGTGTCCATCTTTTCGAGGTCGATCTTCTCGCACCAAGTCATGATGAATTTGAGAGCGGCATCAGCTCCAGCGCGAGCTGAAGATGAACGCCACTCTCGGAGTCTTTGTTCGGCTTCACGAAGCTTGGCGGCGAGCTCGGGTGTAGTATTGGGAGCATCGGCAAGAGGCCATAAGGCTCGGAAAGCAGACAGACCTGCGTCGAGGAGTTCGGACCCAATGGTTTCAAGGGATGGATCCGAGCTTTGATGGCCACGATGTGGTCCTCAACGGTCCAGTCGGGGTTCGTCTCGTTACGCCTCTTCCTGTGCTGAGCAGTGATATTGCGGGCCGAGATTTGGGTGTAGGTGAAGTGCTCTGCAGAAGGATAGCCTGTTAATAATGAAAGAAACAGTTCGGCAAAGAGCCAGTAACGTTGAGGACAAAGCAAGGATAAGGGGGGCAAGAAGCTTACTGTCCATTTCTTGGTTGATGCGTTCCAGCGTCGGGAGGAGCTGGTTAACCGAAGCTTGAAGGGCTTCATAAGCCTCGGTGGCCGAGGTGGCGCGGGCCTCGGCTAACTGGAGCGCATTCTCATGTTCCTTGGCGGCATCCTCCCGAAGTTTCTTCTCTGTTTCAACAACACTGGCCTTTTCCGCCTGCAGCTGCTCTTTTCAGACGTCCGCAGCTCAGTGATGCGCTTCAGTTCCTTTACCAGACGAGCTACCTCGGCTTTCTCTTGCGCTAGCTGGTCATCCGAAGTTTTCTTCGCTGCAAGGACGGCCTTGTGCTCGTCGTGGAGTTTCTTGTGGTCAAACAGGAGGGTATGGAAGATATCCGTGCGAACGTTCATAGCATTCTGCAAGGAAGAAAAATATAGCTCGGTTAGAAAGGCTATACCTCGACAAGAGTCTCGGGGACTCGGAGTCAACTCTTTGGGAAAATGTTGCCGGGGTATGCCTCGACAGGAGTCTCGGGGACTCGTACCCGAGGTGCATGCTAAAGTGAGATAAAAATGGATTGGATACGTCGGATGAAAATGGAGAGTTAAGATTCAAGCCAAACAATTTTAACTCCGGCGGAGCGTCAATAGTTTACCTCGAATCTCGGGGACTGGAGATGGTGGATATTAGAGGAGATACTGCATGAAAGTAAAGAAAGTGGAACTTACGTTGACAGCTCGAGTAGCAAGCAAAGCAGAAGTTTGCATTTCAAGCATGCGTCGGCGCAGGTGCTGCTCCCGCAGGATGCTCGTCCCCTTGGGTGGTCAAGGAGGCAGAAGAGACCTCGTCCATGTCTGCAGAATTCCAGTCTGCATTGTAGTGTTCCAAGGAGCCGAGGCTCTGGTCACTGTCAGTGCGCAGAGGAGGAAATCCCCACGGTCCGCCCTGCTCGATGCCCCTAACCGAGGCCTCCAAGGCCAAAGTAGCCTCGGAGCTTGAAGCAGGCCGGTTATCCAATATAAGAGATGCCCTCCGAGCATATTCTTCGGCCGGAGGGGCAGTCTCATCAATGGGTGCGGCGAATGGAGGAATTCGGCGTGTCGCCGGGGGAGGAGACCTCGGTTGCATCCTTGAGGGAGAAGAGATAGTCAGGGTGCCAGACCCAGATGTTGGTTTGGGGGTGACCTTAGACTTCACCGTCTCTTTTTCTTTCTCCTTGCCCTTCTCCAACGGCAAGGTAGTCTGGCGAACTGGTTTTTGGGGCTGCTGCTTGGGCTGTTGCTTCTGCTGATGCTTCTGCTGTTGCTGCTGTTGGTTGCGGGCAGTCTGGCTGCGGGGGGAGAGTCGAGGCTCCGGCAAGGCGGTAGCCGGAGTTCTGGCGCGATTGGCATCCGTTTGAGGACGCGGAGAAGTCTGACCCGGGTGGGGGCAGATTTCCCCAAGGCCGGGCCAGACCTCGGTGGAGATCCTGGGCGAGAGTTCGTCGGGGTGGTCGTGGCTTCAGAGGCACCAACGGGTGCAGTCATGGAGGATACCTCCTGATCCACGTCTATGGGGGCACTGCAACGAAAAGAGAAGGTCAAGTGTTAATACCGAGATAATATGTTTAAACAACAAACATTGTTGGCTATAGAAGCAAAGCATTACCCATCCGAGGTAGGAAACCTCTTGCCCCCCGGGCATGAGGAGGAAGTCCGGACTTCTTCAGCCGGCGTCTCTTGACCGGAGCCTCAGTGGGTCCGGAGGCTCCAGTGGCGGATGGTTCGGCGGCCGAAGTTGCGGCACCAGCGCGTTTCCGGCTGGTTGCTGGAGTAAAGTTCGGAAGGTGAGGAAGGCGGGAGAGAGGTACCGCGTTTATTGGTTCCATGACGAGGAACCCCTCCTCGTCATCCGAAATCTCTTGAACTGAAGCTTGTGCTTGAGGCTTACCCGCGGTGGTGATGCGGGCCGAGGCAATGGGCATATAATCCTCGTCGTCAGGGTCCACGTTGGATGGTGGGTCCTCGACAGGGAGATCCTTGCCGAAGTGGTCCGCAGGATGGACTCCATCCTCGGCGGTCTGGCGGGCGAACAGCTGTATGGCAGACATATGAAAAGGAGTTAGGAAGAAAAATTGTCAAGGTGAACGTCGGTAGCAAGACCTCGGTGGTAAAGAAGTATCGAAGAAAACGTCGGAATAGCGTACCTGTTTCGCTGGATTGGTCCGGTAGTGGGGTTCCCTTCCCCATGTCCAAGCGTCGGAGATCTTGGACTTGGTGATAGCTCGGACTCGCCGAGCTACCGCGGCGTTGTCCAGTGCAACGTGCGTATGACGGGTGGGGTCATAAAGACCGCTCATGTGGCAGATCTTGTGAGACCTCGCCTGAAGAGGGGAGACCCTGCGCTTCACGAATGTGCAGGCCAGGTCGTCGGCCGTCAGGACTTTCCCGTCGTTCCCGGGGTCTCCGGGTCCTGCCATTTCGCAATATACCCATGGATGGACTTGAGTTCGCCGGTGTGAGGGGGAGTGTAGTCCCAGTTGAGCTGTTCTGTAGGAGGGCTGAGGTTAAACGCCGGCAGGTTGAGGAGGTCCTCTTCGCCGGAGTTCTTCACGTAAAACCACGTCCGGAGCCACTTGCGAACGGTGTCCGGAGTAGTGATACGTGGGAAGATGGAGTTTCGGCGAGGAGCTATGGTGGCAGCTCCGCAGGCGGTTAATTGCTTGGGCAGATCCTTGTTCTTTGGATCCGGGATCACTTGCCGCTTGAGTTGGAAGTAGCGAGAAAAGAGGTCTACCGTGGCTTCGAGGCCGAGGTATCCCTCAGAGAAGGAAACAATGCAGAGAGGGTGGTGATGGCGTTGGCGGGGAGATGATGAACCTGGAGTCCGAACTTGTCGAGAAAGCTCCGGAAGAAGTTACTAACGGGCAGTCCGAAGCCGCGCTGAAAGTGCGCGACGAAGACCACCCGTTCCCCTTGCTTGACTTGAGGCTCGAGTTCGCCCTCTGGCAGGCGACACTCTACCCCGGCGGGAATCCGCCGAGTCGCCCTGAGCCACTGGATTTCGTCCGGAGTTACATCCGAACCTTCCCAGCCGGCTCGTTCTCCGACCTCCAGTTCGAGGTCTGGAACCTCGGTTTGTTCCGAAGTCTCAGGAGGAGACATCTCGGCAGAGTCAATCTGCAGAGAATGCGCAGAAGTTTAGCAAAGGAAAAAGGGAATCTGGAATCTAGTACAATATTTGGCTAACTCAGGAGGAGTTTGGTGGCTATCTTATGTGCATAGAGGCATATCTATGCTAGGCGAACATCTATCCGAGGCATGAAACCATTTCTACCCAAAAGAGTATGCGAGTAAGATCTGCCGGAGGGGGTAAATAGAGTTTTATTCAAGAACATATGAAGAACCAAAGCGCGAAGAGGAAGAAACCTAGAGCAATGCCTAGGGTATCAAGAAAGGGAGTACATACCGTGAAAACGAGGTGCTGAGGGCGGCGCCGGTGACGCGGTCGCAGCGGCGACGAAGGAACTGCTCGTCGGCGGCGGCGGGAACGCGTTTCTTCTCAACGGGAAGCGGCGGCGCTGGTTGCGATGGAGGCGAGACGGCGAGTGAATGAGGAAGAAGAGGGAAGCACTGCCCTGGGCCCGTATTTATAACCGCGGCGCGGTTATCGGAGCGGCGAGTGGGATCGTTTGTGCACAAATGCCCACGTGGCACGAAGATAGCGGTGGACAAGCAGGCCACAGGATCGGTTGCAGGAGGCAAACCGTCGTGCGGCGCGGTTACTGGAGCGCGAAGCGGCGCAAGCGGGAAACCTCCGCTGACGTGGGCCGCGTGGTGGAAAGCACTCGAGTGCTTTGACTATCGTGGACCAGGAAGTGACGGATGGGACACGTGAACAGTGTTCTCTGACCGAAGTCAGTAAGGATGCAGAAATCGAGGGGTTGACGTCCGAGATCTCGGCGGATACTTCGGAAAAGCAGTATGGCCCGAGGAACAGACCGATGGATTTCTCGGAGTATTGGTTCGGTAACCTGCAAAACATTGTAGCGCATGTGGTTTCGGGTTGAACCTGATGCGGCCTTTCATCCGAGGCTGCAAGACCACATCAGCTTCGGGGACTACTGTCGGGGGGTTACCCCCGGGTAGGCTAAAGATGAGGTAAAGACATGTAAGGTTAAGGCTGTAAGCCGTCCGAGGTAGCAATTAAGCAAAGACGCAGGAGGCGTCATCCGACGTAAGGTGAACGTCGGAGGAATCATCCGAGGTATAGCCTCCGAGGTATGAACCTTGGGGCAGTCAGCTAGTTACCACAAGGACAAGGTGTTATCTACCGAGGTATAGGATCCGGAGTATCCCGAGCCAAGATGAAGCGTGGCCCGACGTATAAGTGACCGGCCAGCCGAGGTTAGCAGCAAGTATCGAGGCATGTCAGAGGAGTCACGGGCGCCGCAGAGCCCGTAGCCCCAAACGTCAGAGGACGGCGAGGTCCGTCCACGGGTTTCCCGGAAGCTCGGGGGCCTAGGAGCTGACTCGGCTATTTCGGGAAAGGTCTACAGGCTAGACCTCGGCAGGCTACTGAAGTATGACCGGAAGAGGAAAGCTAGGCCTGGCTGGCCTGACAGTTCGGCCGTTGAGCTGGCAGGAGGCAGAGGCTTGTCTTCTACCTTTTGGCCATGCCATTGTCAGTTGTAGGCAGGGGTAAAAATGTACTTCGGCCTGTGTATATATGCGGCATCTCTACCTCCAGGGAGGAGGACGGCGAAACCCTAGCTCATTTCCCCCTTCATAGTTTCATCTTCCATCTAGAGCTCTCACTTGGAGCATCATACAGCTCGAGGAGCACCTTGTACCGAGAACTACACTGATATATTGAGAGAGGAAAGGCAGGAGTAGGGGTTTTACTTCCTCACGAAGGCCCCGAACCTGGGTACATCGTGGTGTCTTGTGTTCTTGGCTTTCTTGGCTTCTTGTTCATGTTCTTGAGGTTTCTTGCATGTTCTTGCTTGTGCACATCTTGAGTGCATAAACCCTCCCCGGATTCCCCCAACGACCGTTCGGCCCCAACTAAGCCATACCATGGCATCTGCCGTGATCCCACCACGACACGGTGTTTCAGACAATTCCAAAGTTTAGAGTCAGACAACCAGCTAGGTTGCCAAAGATCTCCACTCAGAAAAGTAGTTTTTCCTGGACAGTAGCTTTCCCTGCACAGCCAGCCACAATCAGCCCAAACAAAAGGACCCTAAGGGGGTCGGTCTGAACTTCCCGGATCAGGCACCGACGGCGACGGGCTCCGGCAAGCTGGACTCGTCGTTGGCGGGCCCACTTTGGCAAAGTCGGTGCTCCTGGACAAGATCAGTTTGTGTGGATTTTTAAGATGCTACATGAGTGTTTAAAATTGTTTCAAACTCTCGCGCGTGTTGCTGCGAAAGCACAACTGAGATACTGCGCCGATTCTGAGTCTCCGATGCAAATGTTGCTTCAATGCTGCAAATGTCTTTGTGAGAAGCTGCAAATGTTGTGCTCCCATGCTACATGAATGTGTTGAAATTTGTCGAGTTTTTTGTTGCGAGGGATGTGGATTTGCTACAATTAGTGCCAATTTTCTACATACACATATATTTGTTGCTGCATACTCATATTTCTTTTTGTTGCATTGGTGTTTTCTGGCTCCTTACTTTTTTACAGTTTTGATCCACCGTGGAAGAAATTGGTACAACTATACAACAATCGCACAAATTTTTAGCTATTGTGGGATGGGAGTATGCTACGATAGCATAATTTTTTCCACCCACTTATTCTTTTATTTATACAAACTAGCACCTTTTCTTGAGAACATTTGCAAATATATATATATTATAATACCATATGCACATGACAGTTTTTTTTAGATATTTTGGAACTCTTAAACACACTTTGAATTTTCCCAAACTATCTTTTAATCACATTTTTTTATTTTCCCAAACAAAAGGGTGCACACACACCAATAGTCCACCTTATTCCTAAAATCACTCAATCTCATCAATAGTAGTCCTTTAGTAAACCCTACTTATAAAGAAACAACTATAGCTTTCATCAATGACATTATCCGGCGGACCACATTACGGTGACAACTTTGTGAAGACCATGTTTAGGAGTTCCCAAAAATCATCCAAAAAATACAGTATCTTAGAAGGAGGGTATTCTATGAGCATGCAAAATTTTCAACTTCCAGCTCATATTCATTTCGTGTCTATGTAATAAAAAATAGTAATGAATAGCAGCGTTAATGTGTGCTACTATTCATCGTTCAATTTATTTTTTCATGCCTCCTAAATTATTTTGAGCTTGAATTGAAGTTTTATTTGTATATAGAATTCCACCCCTCCAACATGCCGTACTTTTTGTTGAGAATTTATTGGAACTTTTTAACATGATTTTTACGTGGTTTTACCGGGTTCCAACAACAAACTTGCTTATTTCTAGCTCATATTAGGCTAACAAGGAAGTTTTTTGTTTAAGATGCAGATGCCCTTAGGGAATATATTTCTTAATCTGTACTAGTTGGTTAAGCACTTATCATATAGGCTATAGCCTTGAGATCAAGGATAAAACCATGATTAATCCAGACAATTGTACACATCACTGAAGGAATAAAAGAAAGAAGGAACAATCAATAAATCACGCGTCTACTGTTCTTTACTAAATACCACCTTGAAACCCAATACGGATGAGTGATATATGGAGGGTAAATTGAACTATATTTTTTTACCAGGCCCATCAATTTGCAGTCTATACACTATACATAAAACAAACAGTTCGCTTTGCCAAAAAAAAAAGAGTATTGATTTGCCTATATGCTACAGTAATATACATATATAGGACTGTCGTCTACAGAATAACCATATGTTCATCATAGCACATGACTAAAACTCTGGCGTAGTTCTTCAGGAGCAGATCACATCCAATCAACATAGTCCGAAGATGATTTTGGTTCTCTTTTGGGCTTCTTGTACCTATTATTCTCAAACGTTGCTTTGGTTGTGAGCGAATACAGAACTTCTGCTTCAGAGAGGTCGTGTGGCGTCATCAACACGCTGTGAGCATACACAAGGGGAAAGAGGGGAATATATTAGCGTAAGTGGCACCAAAGCAAACAAAAAGTTACTCCACATATATTGCATCTGACTAATATTTTTGGGTAGGGGATATATCCAGATAATATTGATGTATCAAGGATAGCATGCCCCTTCCCAGCGAGAAGTGTGATCAACTGAATATAACATGTTTCACTGGTACTATGTCATTCTGGAATGATTGGAATAACTTGCAAGTGACTAAAATGATAGTTAAAATGGAGTTTGGAATTACAAGAAACCCATGAAAGAGTAGAAGTGGTAAGTAGGTAGATATTCGCCCTTGTAATCCATAAAGCTATCTCAGTTCACAGAGGGTAATATTTACCTAGCAAGCACATCCTCCAAGATAGTACGTTGGCAAGGTGTCACATAATATATGCAGTTTCTTGGACACTGCCCAACAGCACGCTGGACAAGGTAATCGTCACCAGTACCTGAAAATAAAAAGGTTACATCATTCGGAAAACAAAAAGGATCGGCAGCTTTGCGAAATTTGCGAGCACACTGGCAGATATACTGTGGCGGTTTCTCATTAGATGGACCAAATAGCGATGCTCAATCTACCTTGAGATATTGCACGAGCTGTACCGACGTCATCTGCATAAGCAAATGCATGAGGTGCCCTTTTAACACAAGAATATGGGCATCCTGCAGAAGATATCCATAATTATGAATCATCAGATAACATTGCCACACGCGGTTTATATTGTACTCCATGAAACATGTATGTTATAACTCTAAAAACAAGGAAACCAACCGAATTTACTTGCTTTAACAAATAAACGCAACATCATGCCTAATGGCTAACATGTAAAGATTCTCAAGAATTGTTCAAATAAAAGCACATGTTGTACTAACAGATCAATTATCATGATATCAATCTCTTAAAGTAGGGGCTATTGGAGAAACAATGCGATTCAGTAAATATTTAGTTTCTCAGTGCCAGTACAAACACTTGGAATTTAATTAGAACCTAATCTCATCCTTCAAGTCATCTGGAGTATAGAACAAAATTTGGTACATACAGAGAAACAATATGGACGCGACAAGTACCAGTGCCAATGCATAGAAGTTCATTGACAAATATGTCACAAGCTTCACACTCAGGTTCGTCAAATGGGTCAATATTGTTCCTGCACAACATTGCAATACATAAACATAAGTTGGATTTTGCTACTTGAGCATAGTTGAAGAAACCACTGGTTCTTACTAAATTTAAACGTGTAGAGAATGTAAGGGTCTCTTTTCGTTTGGACTTTGGAACTAGGATTAAGAGATGAGCCAACTCCACAAAACACAGCCAGATCATATTGACTTGATTTACTAATCGATGTACCTTAAACCTCATCAACAGATATTTTACTCCCTCCATCCCTAAATATAAGACGTCCTAGCAGTTCAAACACAGGAAGTACATTGTAGAATAGTGGACACAACAATTTTCCAGAACATACCAACAAACGTGCATAGCATAATATAGGAACATTAATGGGGACATATCTACTGTAAACCATGACTTGGGTGATCAGCCTTTCATTCTGTACCATCTGCAAAACCCCTAATAGATAAGTGGTGTCCCTTTCCTTTTCTCATAAACAATTCTCAGGCAACCCCATTACACTGTATCATTATCATACTCTGCATTTGAGCAATAATATTTTACATATACATGCTTAAGAATTTGATTACATAAATAGTTTGCATTTTTTTAATATTCCCTGGAAACATCACCAGTCTTTTATTCACTGCACAGAACAAACTTAAGATTTGCCAAGGCAAACAGGCAAACAGCTGATATGACTTGCAGCACTGAAGTTCATGCGGAAGGAACCAAATGTTACATGCTTATCTACAATAGTAGCAATGTAGCATAAATGAAAAGGCTATTCCAATCAGCATTGAGCTATGCCTTAAAGAGCACATTCAGCTTGGAATAAGCATTGTATCACCAGTTACTTTTGCACCATGTATGTTGAAATCATGACTTAACACCAGTGGGCCAGTATAATTTTTCACTTTGGACCAGATGAGCTCAGTTCAGATGAAAACCGGCTACACTAGCTAGCCGGCCTCAAGTGTCAGATACCACTAAGGTCAGTACGTAAATGTGATCAGGCAACAAAATCTCTACATTGGCTAACTGAATTCTCTGAAGGTGGTGACGCAAGCCCTATTTAATCTGGGATAAACGCCAGCATCACACGCTTAGTGGCCCTCATAAGTCCAACGGGGAGCAGTTCTCAGCTCGGCCACACAATAACATACATGAACAAGCCAGTTTTCCACTTAAGGGAGCATGATGTAAGCATGATTTAAATATACATGGTGCAAACTGGAACTGGTGACACAATAACTGGTCCAAACAGTAATTTATCCTGTGTGAAATACAAACTGATGGAAGTATTCACTACCTTTCGACCATCATTCCTTGGTTACCGGATAATATCTGTGTGAAATGAAGCAGTGTAACTAATAGCGATATGTACAGAGAAGATGGAAATTAGCGATAATCACAAAAAAGTATAATGTAGAATTATTTGCTAACAACATGATTTAACATAACTTTGATTTTAGAAGAAAATGGTGAAAATGATGAAACAAGAGAGCTGAATACATACACCTATACATGTAAGCTAGTGTTGTTTGTATCTACATGCCCCTCCTCTACAACATTGAGTTCTTTCGAGGATAAAATCCTTTTTACTAAAATATATTACAGTGTGTTTTTTTTTTACAAAGAACGCCGCCTTATATAAACATGTATAGGAACCCTTGCACTGCAAGACCACGAGATAAGGATTACAAACAAACAGTGTATCCCAACAAATACAAAAGTATCAATTTCAGAAAGCCTTAAGACCACATTAGCAATGTTGGTTTTGATTGTTCAATTGATTATTACTGCAAATGTAATCATCATGGCAGCACTCGAAGAAACTTCTATGAAATGCAGGCATCTTGCAAGTAGCTGAGCACAATTACCTCATAGGCCTCGAGTACTCGTCTCATTACTAAATCTGCATTCTGTGTGTCCTTGCAAACATCAGGATGGAATTCCTTTACCTGTAACAAGAACTCACAATCTTAACTCACTGGAGGATATAGGTGGGGTGATGGAGCACAACATTCTTGTGGCTTAGGGTTTCCAAATGTACCATGCCTACAGTTGAGTTCAACATTAAATTTTCTGTATAAAACGACTAACACAAACAAAAAACATGTGGATTTTCACTGTAAAAATAACCTCGATCATTGCCACAATGTTAAGGGATTGAACATCAGATTGTGGGTTCTTGCATAAATTATAGAGTGAATTCCGGCCCCTTTTTACCCCATAGTTATGCGTTTGTGACACATATTACCCCACTTATGAGAATTCTACCGAAATATTGCATCCAGAAAAATTTGAACACAGTTTTCACCCCATTATAACATTTTGAATGTTTTGTTAGATAAGACTGACGTGTTAGGTCGATGTGGCACGAAAAAATATGTAAAGCTAGGAGGGCATCATCGGCGATCATATCCAGCCCTCACTTGTCCATTTATTCCATTTCTCATCGTGGTTACATTTTCGAAGCGCAATCATCAGTCCAATAGACATGCATCGGAAAAAGAGGGTTCAAAGTTTCTATAAGAGGTAATCTATAATTTTTTTGACTAGATGGGGTAATCAGTGTCACTAATGTATAGTAAAAAGCGGATGCACCCTAAATTATAATGTGCTATATACTCCCTTGTTCCCCCGGTAATAGGTGCCCAACCTTCCAAACAACTCTCCATCAAATAGTAACTCAAGGAGACATGGCATCAAATGGTATGACGGCGGGGAGCTACGTTCTTCCAGTACTAACAAACATTAAGTTCTATGATTTACTGAAACACCGTAATCTAAAGCTCCCGAGGCACCATTTGAACGAGCGTTTTAAAGCGGCTGAACTGAGCAATGAGCGGAGGTGGAACAGGAGGGCTCGATTGCAGGGGCGGGGAACTGGTACGTTACCCGGGCGCGGAAGGCGGCCTTGAGCTGCGCGGGGGAGCAGGCGGCGGAGGCGTCGAGGCCGAGGATCTGGAAGGGCGTGGCCAGCGGGTCCAGTATCCTCGCCGCGCCTCCCTCGCCTCCGCCGCTAGCGTGCGCCGAGATGGGGAGTGGGCGGCGGGTCGAGCAGCGCCGCGGTGACGCCGACGGCACGCTCCGGCCGAAGTGGGGCGCGTGGCTCCGCGGCGGGAAGGAGGGTGAGGAAACCGCCGGAGCTGCCATCACGTCATCACTGTTTGTTCTCTTTTCTCCTGGTGCTCGCGGCTCGCGCTGCTGTGTGGCGGTCGTAGTTCCGGCACCGCGGGCGAGCCGAACGTGCGCGGTTCTTGTGTGTTTGTATGGTGTGTGTTTTTCAGGCTGGGTAAGCCTACGAGAGTGAGTGTTTTGAACGCAGGCATCTGTACAATTGTTTGAAAAAAGTATTTTAAGAAATAAAAATTCAAGAAAAAGACTTTCACGTGTACATCTTCACATTCAATGTGTGCCCACAAAATTGTGCGAATTTTCTTTTGCCAATGAAAAAAGGCACGTTTTATTCTGAACTCGTTTGTTAACTAAGTTAAGCGAGCTGAGGTTTTATCCGTTTACCTTGTTACTAAAACCCATACAAATAAATTTCCATATATTAGTGCCGCACAACCGATACCTTTTGCACCTATATGGTGCAGAGCTGCTATTTTCTACTCCCTCCGTTCCAAAATAGATGACTTTCATTTGTCTACATACGAATGTATGTAGACATCTTTTAGTGTGTACATACATCCATATGTGGATATATGGAAGTCAAGTAATTTGAAACGGAGGGAGTAGCATTAATCTTCCCTCTAAATAGAGTTATGAAATTGTACAAGGGCTATGTTTTTTCTAGTTCTGAATTAGTAAGAGAATTACTAGTTTTATGCATATGCGCTCCTCTTCGCACACTTATAATAAGTTAAACGAGTTACTCGTGAGATTACGAAATTGACCCGAGTTTTAAATGTGACCTCGTTGTGTTAGCGAGCCGAACCAAACTAACTTGTCGTTTTAACGAGTTTGAAGGATTCAACTCGAATTCTAGTTGGAGATCCTCTTATGAGCGTTTCTGTGGGTTTTGTGGTAGGCGGCAGGCGGTTTCTACCTCGAGGTTTGTTGCGCCATGACTGCCCCAGGATGGCAGCACAACAACAACAAGTCTGGCGACAAAAAAAAGTTATTTGTTTCCATTCCATATAATTATCTCTATACCATAAGTGAGACGTGAACAATGTAAACGTAGAATTTCGGATGCTTTAAGGCTCACTTCTTTTTGCTTCTCTAGCGTCTTCTGGGAGAACTTTCTCCTCCACCAGTTTCTTCCGTAAGTCCGGACCTTAAAATTGTTTCAGCTTATAAGTTAGTTCTATAGGAACGCTTATAATCTAGTTTAGGGAGAAGTCCGGACCCGATTTTGTTTCGGCTTATAATTTAGTTTGGGCAAAAGCGATGGTGTTGGGAACATCCCACCAAACATGACACTTAGAATGGATCGGTGCACGACTTGTGTCATGGCAAGCCATACAAAGGCAATCCAACTAACACATGTGCACGATGAATTTCGATGGAACCTGCATGAGAATGGTCAATTTAGTAGACCATTTGTAGGTTTTGATATGCCACTAAGTCAAGTACCACTTAAAAGATAACCTTGCAAAATGCATTTTACATGGAGTACTAAGTATTGTTTTTATAATCATGATGAGAATATAAAATACTTATTCTTCGAATGCAAATTTGCGCGCTCTATATGGTCAGTCATCCAAGAGGATTCGACCTTGTATCCACCGTATAGTGTTGCCCGCATGTTTGGCAGCTGGTTGTGTGGTATAGATCACATGGATAAAATCCTTCTTATTCGAATGGGAGCGGAGGCCTTAAATACCGCACCCTATTTATGGAGGTATGCTCACAGTTGGAACAAGTGGTGAAAGATGTTTTCATCTCACATGGGTGGATAGGCTGCGGATAGTCCTCCATCACCATAGGCTCTGTTGATATATATCATGCCTATGAACTCTCTTTTTCCACATTCTTTTCTTTATTTGTGCCTGTGTGCACCTTCTATGTGCAGAGGCCGGGTATGGCTCACTGATTGTATCACTTGATGCAAACATTTAAGTTACTCAAGAAAAAAAATAACGCCTTTGTTGAGAAAAAAAATGTAGTTTAGGCCCAAACGAAGTGGGCCTTAAGCTATTTCTCTTTGTGTCCCATTCACGAGTCTGCAACGTCTCACACCGGACTTTCCCAAACCTCCCGTCCCAGCGGATTGCGGCCGACCGCGGCTCCGTTCGCCGGCCACCGTCGCCATGTCCTCCTCCCTCCTGCTCTCGCTCCCACCCCGTTGCGCGCTCCCCCTCCCGCCCCTTCACCTCAGCCCCAAGCATCCGTCCCTTCGCGCACACCACTGCCACCTCCTCGTCCGCACGCCCAAGCCCCGCTTCCCCCGCCTCGCCGCCTCCTCCTCGCTCATAGGGCCTCGTCGTCCGCCGCATCCCCCGCCGAGCCGGCGCGTGACGTCGGGAAGGTGCCCGGGTACCGGAACAGGTTCCTGGACCTGGCGCGGCTGGGGGCCGTGGCGGAGGGCGCGGCGGAGGCGTTCTTCCGCAGCGAGATCAGGCGGCGGCTGGCTGTCACGGCCGTGCTCATCGTGCTCAGCCGCGTCGGCTACTTCGTCCCGCTCCCCGGGTTCGACCGCCGCCTCATCCCCGACTCCTATCTCAGCTTCGCCCCACTCCCTGCAGGTCTTGTTCCTCCTCCGGATTACTCGTTCGTCCTAGACAGACTGCTAGTTGTACTCTTCATGTCCGGAAGCGTGCAGGCATGCCATGCAGTTTTAGAAAACTACTTACAGATTGTAATTCTTAACGCGCCTTCATCTGTGCAGATGACCTCGTTGATTTTGCTTCTGAACTGAAGCTGTCGTTTTTCCAGCTCGGAATCAGTCACCAGATATCAGCATCTATTGTAATGCAGGTGTGGTCTTCTTATGCTTTGTCCTGGCATGTAAATCTTTTTTCCAATGGCAATAATTGAATGTATATATTGTGTTGGCGTATCTTGCTTGTGCCACTAGCCGAAATCTCACCCTTCTTCTTTTTTGATTTCTCAGTGATTCATTCTCACTGTTGCCATTACACCGTTGCTTGAGTTTACACGTATAACATCCCCATCAATTACCGTTTGGTCAAAGCTGGTTTGATTGGCCTGTTCAAGACTTAGAACCTTGCTTATTTTGGGTTCAATTAGGTTCAGATATTACCTCAGTCAGAGATAATTTGTGACATATGTTATGCAGTGGCAGAACAGTCTATTATCAGAACCAAAATGACCACAACGAAAGGATTTTATGCACCTGGCCTCAACATGCCATGGACTAACAAAATCCACACTTAAATTCCAGACATAATATACGTTCAGGTTTTGGGTCTATGTGGCTCCATTTCTCCATACAAAACATAACTTCAAGTTTTCCCCCTTTATTAAGCACCATTACAGCTTCACATAAGATTAGCTCATGTTGGAGAGAGAAGCTGTGTTTGGGTTTTTTTTTTATCGGCGGAGATGATTAAGCTAGGGCCTAGGAGAAGCTGCTGGGGGTGGGAACAGGTCTAAGTTACTCAAGAAAGTGGAGTCTATTGCCATACAGTGGGGTATTTTTATCTTAATTTTGGGCTGGCACGATCAAAGAGCATACAAGACCAGGATGTCATGCATGTAAACTCAGGGCGTGTTTGGTTTATGCCTAGGGTTGCCCTACCAAAGATTTGGCTAGCCAAAATTTTGGTTGAGGTTTTACTTCCTCATGAATTGGCCAACCTTGGCTAGAAAAATGAACTGGAGTTGGTAGTGGAACATTGGCATGCCATAAAGTTGGCAACCATCCAAACATAGACCAATTTTTTGGTCATAGCTAGTAAATTAGTAAGTTATGATTTGGTCGCAATCCAAACATACCCTCAAGCAATGGTGTAATAGCAATAGTAAGAAATCTGAAAAGAAAAGGTTAAAATTGGAATTTGGACGTAGATGGTAACATGGACAATATATTCCTCGTACACCCTCTCCATCTACAGAAAATCAGAATTCTTACAAACATCCAGTTGTAGCTTCTTAAGTATGGCCGTCAAACAACAAACCTCTCTTGATAATATACCTGATGGAGTGTCTTTTGACTATACTAATTCCGCTAAGATAATATTTTTTCCAGGAAATAACAACCTTTTTTTTGCGAATAGGAAATAATAACCTGTTATCATTACAATAACAACTGTGTCTGTTTTAGGTTCTTTGCCATGTTCTTCCATCGCTTGAAAAGATTCGCAAGGAAGGATTAGACGGGCATGAGAAGATTAAAGGCTATATGTGTGTTTAGTTGTCTATCTTTAACAGTGAGATTAAATTTCTGTTGGAATCTGTTCCATTTTCTGTTAACCATTTCATCGTGTCTGAGTTCCTTCATCTTGATGTTCAGATGGTGGCTGTCACTGGGTTTTGCAATTGTGGCTGCTTGTACCGTGTCATGCTATTCGCTGCAGTATTCCATATATGCAGCAAGTTACAGGTAAATTACCTTTTTGCGTATTTGATATGATACTTTGCCTTCTATTCTACGCATACCTGGCAAGCTTGCTGAAGTACTCCACCATTGGCTACACCATGCACATTCCTTTGTTTTTCTTTGTCTTTGCCATCCACTGATGAAAGATGGAGGCACTTTAAGATTAGAACCAGCACAAATGTATGCTGTTATCAGAGTATGCATGTCTCTTATCACTTATTTTACGCGATGCATGACCCATTTGTACAGGGATGAGACATTATTAGTCCTAATTTGATTGAACTGTAGGAATGCCTTCTTTAATTATTTATTGTTGCTCTATTCATTTTGCTTTCATCTGTCTCAGGGTTAAGCATGTCATATTAACAAGCTTTCTGCTTGTCCTTGGTGCGATGTCAACGACATGGATCTGTGACACCATATCAGAATCTGGATTTGGTAGTATTCTAATCTCGTGTATATTTTTGTTTCAGCATCATCTGTTGCATGCATTGACTATTTTGTGTTATTATCTGGTTACTATGGAACATCCTTCATGTACATGCTGTACTTGAAGTCTTGAATGGTTGTTCATAGGAGTATGTTTTGAGTTACTTATTTTCATAGTCCTAGTATAGTACATGTCCACACATCATATCTGCTAGTTGTGCCATTTGATTGTTGTTTTTGTCTGATTGGTTAGTGTTTGTTATGCATATTGCTTGTACTAAATAAACTGAACCTTGTATAAGCTTAATAAATACATTTGTTTGGACGGTCTGTATATCCATGCGCAACAACAGTAGCAGTTTAGCCGTGGCAAGCTGCAGTCAGCATGTTATGAGGCCCCTGCGGCCGTTTGGCACAGTACCAAGATCGAGCAGAATGTCGACAAAGACTAGTGTTTATCCTGGGCTGTTATCCTTGAAATAAATACATTCTGTATGGGAAATGGTTGCGTTGTTATGCCATTTGTTATCTAGTAGAATGTTGAATTCGACTGCTTGCAAGCGTATCCAACTATCTAGAAATTAGAAGGCCCGTAAGTTGGGTGAAGTAAGAATATTCAACCAGTATCAGTTCTCAAATCCCTTTTTCTAATCTAGTTCCTTTATATAATTATGTTAGGGTCAGGTCCAGAGGCAGTTTGCCTTCTTGTTCTTGCTCTCTCCTTGGGCCTTTCATATCTCCCTGGTGACATGCCTTGGATGTCATTGAGATAATCACCCTCTCCAGAAAATGGACCATCGGGAGCTTCTTGCTCATCCTCTTGTTCTTCAGCTTGAGGAGCAGCTTTCTTCTCATTGATGTCTCTTCTTTTTCTTTGAGGTTCTGAAAGTTGCTTGACTGGTTTGGGCTTGTTGGTCAGAGACTTTTCCCTAAGTATTTTCTGCTGGGCCACTTCAGCTTGCATACTAGGTCTCTAGAGCTTAGATTTCTTTGCTTGAGGAGACAGCTGAAAGTCTTCATCTTCATTAGACAACTGTGCAAATGAGTAGGATTTCGTTATAGATATGAAAGTAGGACGATATCCTACTCATTCACAGTTTAGTAAACCAGACTCTTTTCCTTCTTAATGTGTACACATGCAGTCCTCCTGAGTGGTCTCGAAATATGATATATGCAAAATCATTTCTGCAAGTGTTTCTGTAGAATGATAGGGTGAGGTAAAACTTTACCATGTTTATTGTCAGCAATATCGTGCATATCTTCTTGCTTTTGGCTAGAACTTTCATGCTTACTGTTTCTTGTATCGTGACATCCAGGGCATGGCTCATCTTTGATTATCTGTGTGGGAATATTGACTGGTTACACAAATACACTGCACAAGATGCTAACTCAATTTTCAGGTAATCTCTCTTAACTTTAGCTTGTCAAGTTACTAAATATTTGTTAAATGTTTTATTGATTGGTCCTGTAGCGCAACCTATAAATCTTAGCAACAGGGATTTGTATATCCTTGGGCTGTACTCCCTCCGTTCCATTGAATAGGGCGTATATGTTTTTTGCAATTTTCGTCAAAAAGGAAGGCGCGAGTGTAGAGTTGGTGCGATTCTTCCCAACGTGCCCCTGGGTGGTTTACCGTGCATGCAACTCAATTAGCCAATAAATGACCATGCATGCAGCCTTTTCTTTTCGAATGCTGTGCGTGCAACTCCAACTGGCCGTGCATGCGGCTGCAGCCTTCAACAACACACGCGAAATTAATGCCACGAAATAAGGAGGGAGCCTAGCACGCCAGGATGTGGTGATTTATGAGGGGCATGTTTGGAAACTAATCGCCATGCATGGATCTCCTTAATCGCCGTGCCAGTTTTTTTCCGCCTTGTTCAAAGGAACGGAGGGAGTATTTGTTATCCTTCTCCCTTTCTTTTATCTTTTGTTACTTCTGCATGTCTTTAATGCTTGCTTATTTGCGGTCTGTCTTTCATACCGGCAATGGAAAGTTATGGTTGAATTCTTAAATCTTAATCTTCCTTGGTAGATCAAGTTATCAATAAATTAAAGAATACCCTTGAAGTAATTTTTTCATTGTTTTAAATTAGTTAAGACTTGGAAAGTCTTGTTTTGAAACCTGCACTTAGTTTCTAGGAAATATTGCCGCTTTTGTGATAACTTGGCAGTGGCACTATCTTTTCTAACTACGCATCCAGATCTACTTGAGCTCTATCTCTCTAGCTGAATATGAGGTAATTTCACGTATTGTAGCTCCGTCCAGCATCATGTGGTCTGGAATGGGAACAGTTAGTGCCTACACCATCCCTATCATGTCACCTGGAATGGGAACAGTTAGTGCCTACTGTTAGCGAGATATTTGTATATTGTAGTTTCCCTATTAGATAGGGGGCTCCCTGCATATTTACACCTGTACATGTACTATATATTGTGGCCTTTGGCCCCGTGGAATACAAGTTGCGTATTTCCCTAACATGGTATCAGAGCTAGGTTTAATTTTTTAGCACGCGCAACTCGTGCTGCCGCCGCCGCCGTGGTTCTCTGTCTGGCCGTTGCCGCTGTTCTGCGTCCGGCCGTCTTCGTCATCCTCTGGCCGCTGTCCTGCGTCCGGCCGTCCCCGTCGTCTGTCCTGCTGCTGTCGCCGTCTCTCCGGCCGACCGCCGCCGCCCGTCAGGTCGTCCTCCAGGCCGCCGCTTCAGTCTCCCGAAGAAGGCTCCTGATTCCGGCCGCCCGTCCGCGTTCCAGCCGCCGCCCGTCAGGTCGTCTTCCGGCCGCCCGTCGGCCAGCCGCCTGCTCCGGCCGCCGTCCTCCGGCCGCCTTCCTCCCGCGCCGTCCTCCAGCCGTCGTTGCCCTCCGGCCGCCCATCCGCCTGCGGCCCGTACGATCGTCTTCGTCTTCGAGCTCGAGCAGTCCGTGCTGGTTCTCGATCCAGATTGGAACTCGCTAGCTCAGGCACGAGTGGGCTCGATTGCTGGTTGATTGCTGCTGATCTCTACTGCCCAGCTCCAGATCGATCTGCTCCGTGAGCTGCTGTGCGTGTTGGCTGAGATCGATCTGCTCCTTGAGCTGCTGTGCGTGTTGGCTGAGGATCCGTGAGAGTTGACTTTCAAAAAAAAAAAAAAAAAGTAAAAAAAAAGGAAAAAAAATCTGATCTCGTTCCACGATGTCGCTGTCTGCTGCTGATCCTGTTCTAGGCTGTCCCGAGCTTCCGTCTTTGCTCGGTGCTGCTCCGGGGTCCTTGTTGCCTATTTCGTCGTCTCCCTCGATGACGTCTGCATGCCGCTCTACGTCGACTCTCGCGGCTTCTGCCCGCAGTTATGGCCGCTCTACGTCGACTCCGTCTATGTCGACTCGCCGCTCTACGCCGACTATCGGGGCTTTTGCCCGCTGTTGTGACCGCTCTACGTCGACCCCATCTATGTCGACTCGCCGCTCTACGTCGACTCTCGCGGCTTCTGCACATGGTTCTGGCTGCTTTTCTTCGACTCCTCGCGTGGCGTGTGCACGCACTTGTGACCGCTCTACTTCGACTCCCCATGTGGCGACCACGTATTGTGATGCTTGGTCCTCCTTGGCTGACGCATCTACCTCGACCTCTTCAGTGGCGTCTTTCACTGCGCGTGAGATCGCGCAACTCCGATGCCTGCTTGCTACTTGGGACTCTTCACCGACAGGTTCTGCTGGTTCTGCGACTGACTTTTCTGGCACCGAGAGACTACCTTCATCTCATTCAGGTACATCCCCTTGGATTCTTGATACTGGAGCATCTTTTCATATGACTTACGATTCTTCCGCCTTGAGCTCTATTCGACCTGTCGAGTCTCCTGTCTCTGTTCGTACTGCTGATGGTACTCCCATCCCCGTTGCTAGTCGAGGCACTCTTAGCAGTCCCGCGTTTCATGTTCCTTCTGTCACTCATATTCCTCGACTCACCATGCAGCTTTTCTCTGGTAGTCAGATTGTCGATTCTCGTTGTAGGGTCACTCTAGACTTTGATTCCTGTTCTGTTCAGGATCGTTGTACGGGCGCTTTGCTTGGTGCTGGTCCCCGATGCCATGATGGTCTATGGGAGCTTGACTGGCTTCGTCTTCCTTCCGCTGCCACCGCCGCCAGTCTCTCGACCCAGGTTGCCGCAGCCACCAGTTCTTTTCAGCAGTGGCATCATCGTCTTGGCCATTTATGTGGTTCTCGTCTCTCGTCTCTAGTTCATCGTGGTGTTCTAGGGTCTGTCTCCGGAAACGCTTCTTTGGATTGTCTGGGTTGTAGGCTTGGTAAGCAGATTCAGCTACCATATCCTCATAGTGACTCTGTGTCCGAGCGTCCTTTTGATCTCGTTCATTCAGATGTTTGGGGTCCGGCTCCCTTCGCTTCGAAAGGGGGTCATCGCTACTATATTATCTTTATAGATGATTACTCACGATACACTTGGATTTACTTTATGTCCTCTCGTAGTGAGGTTCTCTCTATCTATAAGCGTTTTGCTGCCATGGTTCACACTCAGTTCTCTACACCTATTCGTGTGTTCCGTGCTGATTCTGCTGGTGAGTATATCTCCAAGCATTTGCGTGGTGTTCTTGCTGAGCAGGGCACTCTCGCTCAGTTCTCTTGTCCCGGTGCACATGCTCAGAATGGCGTTGCTGAGCGTAAGCATCGTCATCTTCTAGAGACTGCTCGTGCGATGATGATCGCTTCTTCTCTCCCGCCACATTTCTGGGCTGAGGCTGTCTCTACCTCGGTCTATCTCATTAACATTCAGCCTTCTGCCGCCCTTCAGGGTGGTATTCCTCTCGAGCGACTATGTGATCGCTCTCCTGACTATTCCATGTTGCGTCTGTTTGGTTGTGTTTGCTATGTTCTCCTCGCTCCTCGTGAACGCACCAAACTAACCGCTCAGTCTGTTGAGTGTGTTTTTCTCGGATATAGTGATGAGCATAAGGGCTATCGATGTTGGGATCCCGTGGCTCGTCGGATGCGTATTTCCCGGGACGTGACGTTTGACGAGTCTCGTCCTTTCTTTCCACGCTCGACCTCCTCGACCTCTACTGTGGAGGATCTCTCTTTTCTTACTTTTCCTGATTCTCCTCCCGATGTCCCTCATATTTCTCCTCCTCCCCCTGATCCGGTGCCGTCTACTCCGATGCCTTCTTCTCCCCCTTCATCGATGCCTTCTTCTCCTCCTTCGTCGATGCCTTCTTCTCCTCCTTCGTCGCTGCCTTCTTCACCCTCCCCGTCCCCGTCTCCGCCTCCGTCTTCTTCTGTTGCTCCTTCTCATCCTACTTTTCCTTTCTATTATACTCGTCGTCCACGTGTTGTGACCGAGTCATCTGATGCACCCTCTACGTCCGGTGCACCGTCTCAGCCGACTTATTCTCTTCGTTCTCGGCCTTGTCCTTCACCTGATTTCTATAATCCCGCTACCTACAGTGTTTCGGTTGTCTCGGAGCCGACTACGTATCGTGAGGCTGTTGTTCATCCTGAATGGCAGCTTGCCATGGCTGAGGAGATTGCTGCGCTTGAGCGCACTGGTACGTGGGAGATCGTCCCTCTTCCTCCTCGTGTTCGTCCTATCACCTGTAAGTGGGTCTATAAGGTTAAGACCGCTCTGATGGGACTCTTGAGCGTTACAAAGCTCGTCTGGTCGCTCGTGGCTTTCAGCAGGAGCATGGCCGTGATTATGATGAGACTTTTGCTCCAGTGGCTCACATGACCACTGTTCGGACTCTTCTTGCCGTGGCATCTGTTCGCCATTGGTCTGTGTCTCAGCTTGATGTTAAGAATGCCTTTCTTAATGGTGAGTTGCGTGAGGAGGTTTATATGCAACCACCACCTGGGTATTCTGTTACAGATGGCATGGTCTGCCGTCTTCGTCGCTCTCTCTATGGCCTTAAGCAAGCCCCTCGTGCATGGTTTGAGCGCTTTGCTTCTGTGGTCACAGCTGCTGGTTTCTCTCCAGTGCTCATGATCCTGCGTTGTTTGTTCACTGTTCTCCTCGTGGTCGCACTCTTCTTCTTCTTTATGTTGATGACATGATCATCACTGGTGACGACCCAGAGTATATTGCCTTTGTCAAGGCACGTCTGAGTGAGCAGTTTCTTATGTCGGATCTTGGTCCGCTTCGTTACTTTCTTGGGATTGAGGTTTCGTCCACCGCTGATGGTTTCTTTATATCCCAAGAACGGTATATTCATGATCTTCTTTCTCGTGCCGCTCTTACTGATGAGCGTACTGTTGAGACTCCCATGGAGCTCAATATTTCTCTCCGTGCGTCTGATGGCGATCCTCTCTCTGATCCGACTCGTTATCGACATCTTGTCGGGAGTCTCGTCTATCTGGCTGTTACTCGCCCTGATATTTCTTATCCTGTCCATATTCTGAGTCAGTTTGTTTCTGCTCCCACTTCGGTTCACTATAGTCACCTTCTTCGTGTTCTACGCTATCTTCGTGGAACGATCTCTCTTTGTCTCTTCTTTCCTCGTTCTAGCTCGTTACAGCTTCAGTCCTACTCCGATGCTACTTGGGCTAGTGATCCTTTGGATCGCCGTTCACTTTCTGCTTACTGTGTTTTTCTTGGTGGTTCTCTCATTGCCTGGAAGACAAAGAAGCAGACCGCAGTTTCCCGTTCGAGTGCAGAAGCTGAGTTGCGAGCTATGGCTCTTTTGACTGCTGAGGTGACTTGGTTACGGTGGTTACTTGCAGATTTTGGTGTCTCTGTTACGACACACACGACTCTATTGTCAGACAGTACAGGTGCTATTAGCATTGCACGTGACCCAGTGAAGCATGAGCTTACTAAGCATATTGGCGTTGATGCTTCTTTTGTCCGTGCTAGTGTGCAGGATCAGATTATTGCGCTCCAGTATGTGCCTTCAGAGTTACAGATGGCGGATTTTTTCACGAAGGCCCAGACTAGAGCACAGCATAGCTTTTTCCTCTCCAAACTCAGTGTTGTGGATCCACCATGAGTTTGAGGGGGGGTGTTAGCGAGATATTTGTATATTGTAGTTTCCCTATTAGATAGGGGGCTCCCTGCATATTTACACATGTACATGTACTATATATTGTGGCCTTTGGCCCGTGGAATACAAGTTGCGTATTTCCCTAACACCTACACCATCCTTATGACGCAAAGTCCATCGGTCTAACACTTGTGTCAGTTTATGTAGTAGAATAATTAGTAAGTAACTTCGTTAAATGGATTAAATAGTCTTTGAGAGAAAAGAGAGCAAAATTGTGGCTAACCTCTAAATTTCAGAGTTTTATACTGTATAATATGCAGGCAACTGTTAGTGTGACAGTTTTACTTCGTAATATTTTTCTCTTATTTGAAGTTGCCTTTTTGAACAGGTAACTTATATGTGTGTTGGCCCTACATCTTGGGAGTAGGTGGGATTTTTATGATGGTTACCATGGGGGCAGTGCTGGTGACAGAAGGATGTAGGAAGATAAAGCTTCAGTACTATGGATTTAAATTAGCTTCTGGTGCAAGGTAAAATATAGTTTCTACATTATTTTTTGTTGCAACACAATATTGGATGCTGTTATTAGCAGGAATAACGTTGTTTTCTTCCTTTATCTTCACAAAAAATTCTCAGATAACTCTAGATCATTATACCAAAAATGGTTACCTGATAGTTCTTATGTTGCTTAACATAGTATTTCTCTGAAGAAATGGATCCTTACTCTTATTTCAACCTTGCAAAAATTATCATGTCACACTAGAACATTATCTGCGCAAGATGGAAATGGTTACATGTTACTTCTTTCTCATGCTTTGCTTAACATTATATTCCTTAAAAAATGGGTTGCATTCCTTGCATCATATGCTGGTGTGCACATGTTGTAGGACACGAGGTATTTATCTCATGAGTACCTTTTATATCGTCACCTTTCATCATGTATTTCGCTGTTGAATTCTTGAGTTGGTCTCTACTGTATCCAGGTCAACGCAAAGTTTTTTTGCCTGGGGCCAAACTATTTTTGTTAACTGTACGTTATTTACAGAAGCAGGGAGCTACTTCTGTTACGAACATCTTCTTAATGAAATATATTTTACATCACTCACAAAATCACACTTTGCTTGTTTGGGTGTACTTTTAGCTTCTAAACATTTTTGTGATACTCTTCTACCAACTGTTTAGCTCCACCCTACTGTTTTGATCCAGCAGAAATTACTTGCTAGTTACCATCACCTTTTCATCTCATGCAAAATTTGCTGATATTAGGTTTACATTTTTTAGAAGCCTACAAATTTCTTTCTATTTCACCTTTATTTTTGTAGGAACGAAAACTCCCCAGTTACAGAGGTTGAGCCATATATTCCCTTCAATATAAACCCAACCGGGATGCAGCCTTTGCTTACAACCTCATACCTACTTGCTTTTCCAAGTATTATGTCCAGGTAATCCATTGTTTGGGTGTTGGCCTGTGCGTGCGTGTTCACTTCCCCTACCATTCTGATGTGGAATTTCTGCAGCATTTTTGGTTCACCATTTTGGGAGAGCTTGAAGGAAATTTTGAATCCAAGTACTTCTACCGGTGGTAGTCCTTGGGTTTATTACTTGACCTATGCGTTTTTGGTTTTCGTCTTCAATATTTTTGACATTGTAAGTTTGTTTTCATCTTCATGACCCCTTTCTACCAGCATTTTGAATACTGGTAAGCAGTTAACGAGTGGCTACCCCACCTTGAAGCGCAATTGCGGGAAAAGGCCTTGAAAGTGGTTTAATATATGCATTTATGTGTAACGATGCATGATAGAAAACACACACAACTAAACATCCACAATTCATCATATATTGTGTTTTTATGAGAAAGGTTTAGTCACTACTGACTTGAATCTTTAAACGATGGAAGGAACTAAGTGACTAACATTATATTATCAAAACAGAAAAGGACCTGCCAACACTGTAACCTTCACATGCACTACAGAGAAAGGAACAAAGGCACAGAAGTGCGTGAAAGCATTATCTGTACTTTTTCATCCATTTCCACAAAATAGAGTACTGCATCCCGATCACACTAATGTAATGGCATGTGATTCTAAACTAAAAAGTAAGAACTTTTTGTCTTTGACACTCGCGTCAGGGCTCATGTTTCTGTCTAGATAGAGGAATTCAATGTGCACCTTCTTGAGTCGGCCACACAACAAGAATTCTTTTTCGTTTGCCTGCTAGAAAGATGTTTATACACTTCAAGTAATGCTAAAAATTAAAAATTGCCTGCTCTGCATGCACCATGATGGTAGATATACCCTCTTCAAAAGCTCAGTGCTTGCAAAGATTGAATAATAGTGCATGTTGTTTCTCAGGTTAAACATGCCACACCTTGGTATCTTCTGTTATCATGGTGTTTTATTACTGTTATAGGTGTTTTCTATTTGTATAATCTAATTTTTATTGAACCAAGTATTAGTGTATTACCACATTGTAATGTTTAGGACATTGCTTTTATAATTTTTCATGAACGGGACAGCAACTTGTGATCTCCACTCCTATAATTTTAAAATGGGATGTGTGTTCTTAATATTTGTTAGGAACATGATATGCGATTCTGAGCTGCATTTCTGTGAATACATGCTCTATCGAAATATACCTTAATCTACAAACTATAAACTGCAGGCAAACTTACCAAAGGAGATATCCGATTACCTGAATAAGATGAGTGCCAGAGTACCAAAGATAAAGCCTGGAAGAGCAACAGTAGATTATCTTACAAAGATACAAACATCAACACGTTTCTGGGGTAGGTTCACATGGCAAAACTTTTCTTCGGTTTTACCTCATGCACATTTGTCATTTGGTTTATGTCTGTCTATTGTATATTTCAGGAGGTCTACTGCTGAGCTTGCTGGCAACTTCCTCTTTATTACTTGACAGATATCTCAGACAAATAAATGAGGGGTTTTCCATAGGGTTCACATCAGTCTTGATTATTGTGAGTGCATCTCTACTTCATTATGATTTGATATCACGAGAAAAGATTAGTTGTGGAATTGCAACTTTATGCTGACTTCATCAGCTCTTTTGTACTGTACAAACATTGATCCTATAGATGTAGCGGCACTGAATCAGATATAGGTACCTGGATCTAAATTCTAAAGGGCTTTCAATTATAAATGAAATCAAACGTGCTCAAGTGCTCGTAGGGATT
Organism: Poa pratensis; assembly: GCA_947311845.1. Taxonomy (NCBI): domain Eukaryota; kingdom Viridiplantae; phylum Streptophyta; class Magnoliopsida; order Poales; family Poaceae; genus Poa; species Poa pratensis. Next base: position 26,876,777 of record CAMZMU010000059.1, on the reverse strand, counting down.
TCAGCTGACTTGCAGCTGTACAACACTAATGATGGCATGTTGTGTGTTATGTATATAACTGTATAAATGCTGCCCAATAACTATTTTTGCTGTTTGTCTTGCAGCCTTTGGGGCTTTTAGAAAGGATTTTTTTTCATGCTCTCTCTTTAAGTTTAAATACCTATATTTAAATGGTCATGGTGTTTTTGGCAAATGAGCATAATTCCATCTATCAACGGTTTATCGTTTCTCATCTTCTAGCAATTGGAACACTTCTGTATCCTAAAGCTTATTTTCTGAAAACAGATAATTGCTCATATGCTACTGAATTATGCTCACTTACAATTCATCATTAGTGTTAAATACATATCAGTTTTCGTTTAATTGTCTGATAGGCCTTTTGTGTTTCGGTGCTCCTGCACGGACACCTGCAACATGAGGCTGCGCCCTTGTGAGGCACCCTTGGTGGCGGTAGCACTAGCACCACATAAGCAGCAACGCTGCTAAACCAGGGTAAAATGGTCACTTTGCCCACTTGACAGAAGTTTGCTAAGACCCAGCTAACAGTGAAAGAAATAATGAAGAGATTTTGAAGCGAGTCGTTTGGAATGATTAGTGTGTTTGAGTGGCATACAATGAGACTAGGCGTTTCTCAATGATATATAAACAACAACTTCCAATTAGCTTGCCAAAACGTCTTATATTAGTGAACGGAGGGAGTACTAAAATGGAGGTATAGTCCATTACAGAACTAACAATATGTCAGAACCGTAAAGCATTACGTTTGGTCAAGCTAACCTTGCAAAATTCTTTGTTCTTGAACTACTTATTATGAACTGCTACATTAGATTGCCGCTCTGTGCTTTCGTTTACTAACGGGTGTTAGAGTTGTATGGTATGATCATTCAGGTGGGCTCAATTATTGAACTGAGAAGGTCCTATCAAGCATATAATGTGATGCCAGCACTAAGCAAAGTTTTGAAGAGATATGGTGCTTAAGGTTATTTAAGCACATATGGTGATGATGACGGTGCCATCCAGAAGGTACTCTTTCTTTACTTGTTATTTCTTTATCGACATTTCAACTTAAACCTAGTATCTAGAAGAGCAGCATCTTTCTGGAAAAAACAGGGTCACAAGGCTTCAAGTTCCCTCTGTGTTGCAACCTTTGACTGGATATTGTTCACCAACATCTTGCAGTAACTCAGAAGCTGCTGTCGGGTTTGGATTGGAATGAGAGGGAATTGATTCTGGATCGTTCTTCAAGGACATTACTTCAACTAAAGAAACAATGAGGATATTCAGTTCTTTTGTACAGCAGAATGTCCAGCTGTTCTTGGTACAGCAGGATGAGGGAGCTGAGCCATGTGCCTTTGGGCTTTGTGGCTGATGGCTTGACGTTTTGTGGGAAAACAAAAGGATACTAGGTTCACCCTGTTGTATAAATTTCTAGCGGATCATATCGCTAAACAGCTAACTGGAAGTTAGGTTGTAATTACCTGGAGGCGTGGCAAATCAAACGACCTGTGAAAGGCCGACGTTGATTGTTCCAACATATGAAGCTAACGAAGAATGACCTGCCTACTGCTCTAGAGAAGATGAACTAAGTTATGATGAATTTGATAAAGATTTTTTAATGGAGAATCCTTTGATCGATGAATGAAAAAACTTTTTGGAACTAATACTATTGCTGCTACTACTGCTTGGAATCAGGATATTTATGAACTTACTTTGGACAGTACTACTATTTGTGAGAATGTTAACTTTGAGGAAAATATTATTGCTAGTGATAATGATATGCTTTGTGATATTGCTATGTAAGTATGCTCTTGATGAAATTGCCGAAGGTATACAAAATTTGTCTAAATGTGTAAATATTGGTTCAACTAGGAAGGAATTGGCTATAAATATTGCCCGCCCTGATGATCTTGCTTTTAAAAAGTGCTACTGATTATGTTCTACCTACACCTTGTGATAATGTTGATAGTCCTATTTACGGAAGTCCTATTATATTCTTGAGTTCTCCTAGCCATACCATAAACAAGAGAATTGCTTTTGTTGAAAATTATGTTTCTACTAGTACTGAATTTGTTTGTGGTAATGATATTCTTGGTGATATATTGTTAAACTCCTTTGGCCACCAATAATTGTTACTCCCTTCGTATCAAAATATAAGATGTTTTACGCCTCGCTTGGATTGCGGGTATTCAGGCCGGAAATGGCTGGAATAATTCATGGAGCTAGGAATGTGCGTAATTTTCTGCTAGCTCCGTCGTTTTTCACCGGGCAGAAAAATAAAAGGCGAACCAAGCGGGAGCTTAGACATTTCAATACAGACTAGATACTGGCTGAAATGAGTGAATCTACACGCTAATATGTGTCTAGGTACATCCGTATCAGAAAAATGCTAAAACATCTTATATTTTGATACGGAGGTACTCCCTTGGATCGGAAATGGTTGACACAAATTTGTCTACATACGGATGTATCTGCACACTAAAATATATGTCTAGATACATCCGTATTTAGACAAATCTATGTCAATCATTTCTGATCGGAGGGAGTAGTATAAGAGAAGGAAACATGGTTATGTAAATATATGTGAAATTCCTCTCAGTGGGTTAAAAACTTAAGTAATCTAGTTGTAATATCACTTAAATTATGTCAAATATATCATGCTTTCATGATTTATTTTTATAAAGCAGGCCTATGCATTGGAAGGAAGTTCGATGTTGTAGTTATCTTGTTTTACAATTTGGTGCTCTATCTTATGGTTAATAGTTCTATTTATTGTGATTGGTTGTGAGATCCCTTTGGGCTACCGGTGATGATATGAGCACCCCATGCCTAATTATATGAAGACTCTGATGATGATAGAGTTAGTTTACTTACAAATGTTGAAGGGCCAAGTACTAAAGTCACTGTATGCAATTTTTTTGTTAAAATTTGCTTTATGAGCCTTATGCATTGTGAAAAATCAGACTCTCGGAAAATTGAAAAACAAACATATTCACACCTCTTACTTCCAGTAAAAATGAGCCTTATGCCAAGTGCTAACGTCACATATGCTTATCTTTGTTGTTAAACTTGCTTTATGAGCCATATTCATTCTGGAAAAAATTAGACTCTCTAAAATTTGAAAAAAACATGCATATTTGCACCTCCAACTTCCAGTAAAAATGATGATTATCAGTTCCCGCTAATCCCTCCATCTCAATAAAAAAAATGGCCACAACAATCAAGGGAAAACCAGGCGATCCAAGCCGTGAATTTGTTTGGACGGTTGCAGATCACCGAAACCCTAGGCGGACCTTTTATCGAAGGTTGGAAAGTTCCATTCGTATTCGACACATTCTTCCTCAAGGCTTCCATTTCTGACGTCGATCCAAACCTTCAAAGGCAGCTTCTTTGCTCTATTAATATTAACTTCAATACAGACCCTGGCAAACACGTGAGGGGATTTGGTATAAGTCTACTTCTCCATATAAAGTGGCTTACCTATAGTACTAGCAATCCTTCCTATAATATTGGATGACCAGAGGTGGAGCCCGAGCTGAGGGAACCGTACCCTCATAGGGACGCTCTGCAAGAGGTCTTTACGGACATCCAATCCTCTTTCCCATTTTTGCAGGATGAAAACCCGACCACCAATAAGCCAAGGTCCGCCTTTGAACACTTTGGAGCCATTTTCCCCCAGCAGGAATTGAAAGAGGAAAAAATGCATTTATGAAATGATCTCAAGAGCCCCTCTGGGTTCCCAGATCTTAGGGAGGTCTTTATTGAGATATTCGAAAGGCGGGCCTCTCCGAATAAATAGTATACCCTTAGAGGGTCTTCTTCCAACTTTTTTCGTTCTCCACGAGCTCTTCTTCGGGCAGACGGCCACGATCTTATCAGCCCTAGTTTAAGGTGAAAAGTAGTCGAGTTTTCTCTCAATGTCGCCCATAGCTCCATTACCAAAAAGGGTGCTCCATTGGACGGGGTTCCTAATATATAACTCCGCCTGCTGTTGAGGGTTCCGTCGCCGGTTGGTCTGGGGATCAGGAGGTTTGGGTGGAGGGGCAGGGGCGAAGAGCGAGGAGTCAGAAGTTCAATCGGATCGATGTTGGGCGGTTTTGTTTTTGGAAAGAGCTCGAAGCACAAGAGTGAGAATTTCAAAGCGGTTGCTAGAAAAATGGGATAACCAAATTGGACCCGAACTTACTTAGAATTGGCGCTTCGTAGACTTCTTCCTTCCAATAGCGGGTCTCAGCCAGAACTGATTGTGCCCCTCAATCTTCTGTTTTCATATAGCTTCACCGAACTTCCATACACCGATTGATTGTACGCTTGCTGTTCTCAACTGGACCTCTGAATCTCCTCTGGTTTCACCTTTGCGAGTCGAAGTAATTTCCGGAAAGACACAGAGGAGCTCTCATGCGAGGACCAGCAGTAGCCCTGTCCTCTCCTCTTTGTTGGAAGATGAGTACACATCGGGTAATCCGCCCACGAGAGCCCAATCACAAGAGGCTCATACAGAAAGCAATCAGCCCATAGCCCAATATCGAGACCACAGCCTATTATTCAAACCACAAAGGATCCGTCTTTCATCGTCCAATCTTCTCGATCGAACATATTGACATCAATACTCCTTTCCATGGCCATTCACGGCCCGCGAAGATCAACCACTCGTGCGCGAGATCACTATCCAATCAAAAACCAGACTTCCAAGATCCATCTCACTCAGACCCTTTAGAATGTAGCGGATAACAACGGAGTGGGGCTATCGAATTGATATGTATTCGAATCTTAGGAGCTGGTAATCACTGATATGCTCATATTGGTGACGTTATTGTTGCTGTAATCAAAGAAGCAGTGCCCAAAATAAATGCCTCTAGAAAGATCAGACAGAAGTAAGACGAGCTGTAATTGTACGTACATGTAAAGAACTCAAACGTGACAACGGTATGATAATACGATATGATGACGGTTGTCATTGATCAAGAAGGAAATCCAAAAGGAACTCGAGTTTTTGGTGCGATCGCTCGGGAATTGAGACTTATGAATTTCACTAAAAGAGTCTCATGAGCTCCTGAGGTATTCTAAATACTAGTAGTAGAAGACTATGATCTAGTAAGTAGGGTATCAAATATAGATCAATTAGTAGATTGTGTCTGACATGAAAAAAAAGAATAATAATTCGAATCTTAATAAAAGGAAGGGTTCGAATAGCATCTACTAATATTACCGAAAACTTTGTGAAAATACTTCTACGAGAAGGTTTTATTGAAAACGTTCGAAAACCATAGGGAAAGTAACAAATCTTTCTTGGCACGTGCCCCTGCTCCTGGTCTTCGAACTAGTCATTAATGGTCGGCAACATAGGTACCCTTTTTCGGTATGCGTTGCGAACACTTGCATTTTTAGCGTCTCATCTTCTCTGGAGAAGCTCAAATCGAACGGATAGAGCAGATGGTCCAACTACAGAACTTCTTCTTTTTCATTACTTCCATGGTCGTGCCCCGTGGCACGGCAGCACCCGTACTATTGAAATGGTTCGTCAGTAGAGATGTTCCCACTGGTGCCTCTTCTTCCAATGGTACTATAATTCCTATTCCTATCCCTTTATTCCCTTTTTTGGTCTATCTACATTTAAGGAAATTCATACGCTCCATGGACAGAGCAAAAAGTGGAGTGTTGGTCAAAGCAAGCCGCCCTATTCTATTACCAGACAAAATTGGGAGAAGCTCATCCGCTAGAAATGCTTTATTTCGTTTCGTTCCCGTTCTTCATTTCCTTATTATCGAATCCATGGGGGACTTGTCATATTTAGAATCTTTCTGCGGTCTGCTCTGTTTACAATTCTTTCGTACTCTCTTCTCTTTACCACGCGATAGGTCAGCGAAGCGTGAGCGGGCGCTCCGAAGTAAAGGCCAAACACTTCGGCCTAAGGGGAATGAGCAACAAAATGACAAGATGAGGTGCCCCGGGCGACTGCTGATGGCTGTTGGTCACGACTACTACAAAAAAGTGAAGATGAATCTTTCTATTTCACATGGAGGAGTGTGCATCTTTATGTTGGGTGTTCTTCTGTCGTGCGACCCGATGGCTTATGTGCGACCTGTGGCCCACGCCTCCTATTCTATTTGTTCAGGGCGGGCGGCGTGAACTCTGATTCGATCCGGGTATTCAATCCCCCGCTGAGATGCTCAGTTGACTCCTTAACCTTGATAGGAAGATGGCTTATTCCAAAATTCGTGCATAAGGGTAAGGAACTTTGGATGAATTAATGCGAATGGGTGTAAGCCTCGCTGCTCGGAAACACCCAGTGCTGACCACACTGAGAGACACGAAAGCGCAGGTAATGCCAGTTGGCGAAGTGGCGTTAAGCATCCCTAGCGGTACGCAAAGAGAGGTCGTGATGATATCATCTACGTCCGTACCGCTCCTCGTGGAGTAGATCCCGCATCCAACCAACCTTTTTTTACCAGGGAACGGGAGAATTCCCACTACCGCTGGCAGGCCAGCCGGGCCGTGAGCGCGGTGGGAACGGGCTTCCCAAAAAGCGAGCCCCGGCCCGGGTCAGCATAGAATGGGGGGGACGGCCCTAATGTTGTGTTGGCCGGGTTGCGGGCGGATAAAAGCGGACGTGGGGACTCGGGTCGGGGCACAGCGTAACTAAGAGAGCCATTCCATTTAGGGCGAGACAGAATGGGCGGGCACAAGCGGTCTGGTGTCCGAGCCGATTGGTCAGACGACGACTACTGCACATATTATATTAGCCGACTATCCCGGAATGGACTGGGATGGAATAGAAAGAACGCGAAGCAAGGGATGAGCGCTTTGTTGCGCCTGCGGATACGTTTTCTTGCTGGGTCGGTTTGTTTTTGGGGGGTGGGGCAATAAGCTTGCTTCTTCACAAGCTTATCCCCGCCCCCTTTCCTGTCCGTCCCGACCGGCAGCAGTTGGGTCTCCCCATCTCTCCTCAACTTCCCCGGTCTTCGGCCCGAGCTGTATGAGGCAGAAACTCGTCCCACGTACGGTTCGGAGGCCGAGCCCCACCCCAGCAATAATGGTGCGGCTTAGGTCAACTAATACGAATAAGATACAGTTCACTCAACGATTGCCTTTGGGTCCCGAACTCCATTTACATGGACCCACTTCTCATTCCATTTGTGGGAATTTGATGATTTATAAACCGTCCCCAACGAGCGAAAGGTTCATGTTTGAACATGATGAATCACTTCGTGCTGACCTGTTGCCCATAAACTTTCCTGCCACATATGAGAATGGAAAACTGGAAGATTTTCTGCATCGGTGGATGAAGAATCACGAACATAAGAATTTCTGGTTTAGCATGTTCCCAGAAAGAAGATACTTTTTTTCCATTCGAGAAACGAGGAGCACGACTGAAGTGGCTATACATACAAATCCATTTATGGATCTATATGCTCCGATTGGAACTGGAAGTTCCAGAACTGGCGGCTGGTATACCACCATAATGAAATTGCCTTTTATTTTTAGTATTCGGATAGGATTTATGTTGGCTTCATCGGGAGGCTCGCGTAGTTTGTTACGTCAACTCCAAAAGGATAAGTTGCATTGGAATCGATAAAGTTTCGTTCATAATTGCATAAAAGGAGTAAAATAGTGGCTGTGGCGCGTCGAGGGTCAACCTTGATATCGAATAACCCTTCGAGCCTTCCCCAATGGATCTCTATCCTCCTTTGAAACCAATAGAAGTTCACTGACCATCCCTGTTAAACATAACCCAAGGTAGGATCGAGGGAGAAGAATAGGACTCTTGCTAGTATAATAACCTCTCGATGGGAGAATGAAACCATTAGATTAGTGGAAAGAAGAAAGAATGGGAAGAAAGCAGCCATGGGCAAGCTTTAATTAATATAAATAAGTAGGAGTTACAGCCATTAAATTCGAGTGAAACGAGCCTTTGACGTAGTCACAAATTCGACTGCCCTTTCACTATTATTATTGCGAGTAATAGCGGAAGGAGTGCCAAAGCCCATTTTAGTATAGTAGAAAGCAGCTGCCCTTTTATAGTAATGCGGAGTGACATAATCAATCGAATTCGAGGTTCCCCTTATTAGTCAATTGCTTTTGATGTATCACGTGGGAATGGGAGAGACTCTTTTCTTTCCGCAATGGAATCGGCTTAAGCTCGACCTTTTCTTTCATTTCCTATCATAGGGATATCAAAATAAATCAAATTGCGTTTTTCTTAGTTTATAATATAAAATCCCACAACCCGGTCTTAGGTTCAGAGTCACTTTGTGGGAACTTCAAGAGAGATCATAGCTTAATATCAAAGGTCAGGTATACCTGCCTACGTTCGGCATACACATTCGCTAGTTCCATTCAGAACCTTTCTCTAGATGGAATCCTGATTCTACTTTCAAATGCAAGAGCTAGAATGCCGTGAGGGAGCCCTATCTAAAAAATGCAAGGCCAGATCCCACTTTCTTTAATCGAGCGGGCAAGGGATCGCAAACATCTTTTCTTTTCAGAGAAAAGGTTTTCAAAAGATATCCCGAAGGGGTCTTAGGTAAGGTAAGGAGTGACAGCTCTATTCAATAAACTGGCTCTTTAAGGGAAGATAGGGCATCTCCTGAAATGTGGAAGTTTGGTGCTTTAGAGATAGGGCCAGCACGCTTTGCTGGAAAGCAATAAGTCAACAAAACAAGGTAGGTCTACCCCCTAATAAAGGTTTCGCTCGACGACCCTGTATCCATTCTCGATTAAAGCACGTAGAGTTAGGTTTATTATCTCCAGTTTGATGCTATCTTCTCCACGACTTGGTTCTTATGGATCTCCTCCAGGTCCTAGGCATCTTGTCTCTAGCTCTGCTCTCTATCGGTAGTAACATAAGTACTTTTTCTTTGCCTGCCTCTGTCCATTCCTTCAACACTGATGGAATCGGAGTGGCATAACCCCTTTAATAAGAAGCATAAGACCTAAAGCGAGGAGATAGAATAGAAAGAATGATAGCCAGTTCTTTTAAAGTGGGAAGAAAGCCAAGGATACGGTGGTGTGTAGGGTCTTTCAAATCAATCAGGAAAGCGTGAGCTGAGAAGGAACACGGCTTTCCGCGCCTTGACAAGTGGATCTACCAAGAATAGCTTTTTCAGCCGTTACTTATTATATAATAGATCGATCCGCTCACGCATGTGATAGATTTCTCCCCTCTCTTTCCAAAATCTTCCATTCGAACAGGAAGATTACCTTCTCGCTGTGTATCCAGAACCTGAGGATGATGAGGATCTATAAAGGTTCTTTGATCGAGCTCTCGCTTCGGCTTCTTTTGTTGCCGAAGACCAGGGCAAGGATGCTCAGACTGCTTGGTTCGGTTCGTCGGAGGTATTAAAAAACCTTCTTTTTGGTCTTTTCTTTCTTGCCGCCACTTTAACAGGTGCCGCTGCAATGAGAGCGTAAGTTGCGGAGTTTTTTCTAGATTCTTTTTCGTTTTGGTGCGCTCTTCCTTTTTTTTTAGAAAGAAGGGTTCACTACCAAAACTCCCGTTTCATTCCTGCGCTCCCCGTTCCCCAATTCGCAGACCACTACCCCAAACCCTCCCGCGCCTCGCCAGCCATGGATGCCGCAGTGGCGACACTGGAGGCGGCCGCCGAGAAGACCGCTGGAGAAGCGTCGGCTGGGAAAGAGGCTACGGTGGCGGCCTTGGCTGCTGCGACGGAGGCTGCAGGGGTGGCCACGGCTGCGATGGAGGCCACGATGGCGGCCTTCGCTACTGCAGTGCAGGCGGCGGCGACATCTTTGACAGCGAAAGAAGCCGCCATGGCGGCGGATGCTGCTTCGAAGGAGTCGACAGCTGCTGCGGCGGCGACCGCGCAGGAGCTGGCGACGGCGATGCGCTGTTCCAAGAAGCGTAGATTCCATCAAATCGACGACGGGGGAGGGACAGTGGCGACCTCGGTGATGGGGGAAACCTCGATCTCATCAGCGCCCTCCCCGACGACATCCTCGACACCATCATCTCCCGCCGTCCCACCAAGGACGGCGCCCGCACGCAGGCTATCTCTCGCCGGTGGCTTCCCCTCTGGCGCTTGGTGCCACTTAATCTACAGGTTGAATTTAAACTCGGCACCAAGAACACCAAGCTCATCACCTCGGTCTCGAAGATCCTCTCTGAGCACCGTGGCCATGCCCGCCGCCTATCGCTCCAGTGCAGCCCATACAACGTCCCCGTGCGCGGCTGGGAGCGCACGATCGACGGCTGGCTTCGGTCTCAAGCCCTCGACGGCCTACATGAGCTCATTTTCACCTACTACCTGCTCGACATGCCGCTGCCTGTATTCCGCTTTGCACCCACGCTCCGCTTTGCCAGATTCAACAGTTGCGATTTCCCCGAATCGGTTTGAACGCTATCTCTGACTTTCCCGTGCCTCAAGCAGCTCACCCTGTACAGGGTCACCAACTCACCATCACGAAGGTCGCTCTACACGTCATGCTCTCTGGGTGCACTGCCTTGGAGAGCCTTGAGCTGAGCCAATTTTATTGCATAGGTGGCCTCTGCATCAGCTCCCAGACTCTTAGGAGCTTAGAGCATCACTAGCACAGCCCTTAAAAGGGCCAACCCTTAAAAATAACTGCTTTTTTACGGGTTCGGGAGGGAAAACGCGAACTAGCAGAGCCCTTAAACCTTTAAAACCGTAAAAAAAATTAAGGGTTGGAGCACAGTTTGGCCTGTCAACCCTTACTTGTGAGGGTTGGGGAGGGCTGCGCGGTGCCAACCCCTACTCCTCTTCACCTCGCGCGCGGGAGGGAAAATCCCACCCGTCGTCCTCCTCCGCGCGCGCGCCGCCATCTCCCGCATCGCGCCGACGACCGGCGCTCGCCGCCCCGCCGCCATGGAGCGCCCGCCGGCGACCGCTCCCTCCGCCGCCGCGCCCCCCGCCACTTCCGCTCCTCCTCCGCCCCCTGCACCGGCCGCCCCTACCCCCCCCGCTCCCACCGCGAGCAACGCGGAGGTGGCGATGGTGGTCGCGGCCACCCACCTCGGCGCGAAGAGGCGGCGCGCGGGCACGCACCTCGTCGCCCCTACCGTGCCCGCCGCGGCCCCCTCACCCGCCCCGCCACCCGCGCCCGTCGGCGCCCCTCCGGTGGCCGCCGCACCTGCCAAGCATCGCCGTCCCACCGCGGGGCTCGGGCCGAAGGGCGCTGCCGCCGCGAAGCTCGCCGCGGGGGTGCCGAAGGTGAAGAAGACCACCGCCCGCCGCAAGCCCACGCCTTCAAGCGCCGTTACTCCGGTGGTCGCGGACGAGGTGCTCGATGAAATGGCCGCATCCACCGGTTCGTATATGGGGTTGCTCAATGCCGCCGAGGTGGACCTCGGGGCTCCTTCCTTTCAACCATTTGGCTTTGGAGAGGAGGAGGAGGAGGGGGGAAGTGATGAGGAGGAGGAAGAAGATGACGAGGTGACCGAGATAGAGGAGGGAGTGTTCGCCGCCGGTGGCAAATCCCGCTCGACAAACTAGGAGATGGCTCGCCGCGGAGGTGGCGTGGAGGACTCCACCGGTGGAGGTGATTGATGGATGCGGATGTGGTCTAGGAGATGGCGCCGAGGTGCAACTTTTCGGTGATGGTGCCGATGAGTGGGGGGAGATGATGATTTTGTGGCATCTAGCGGTGCCCTCAAACCCAACCCTTATAACGGAATATTCTGTTATAAGGGTTGGGTTTGAGGGTACTGATCTATGCCCTCTGTTTCCAACCCTTAAAACATCCAATTCTCGACCCTTATTCTGTTATTAAGGGTTGGCCTTTTAAGGGCTCTGCTAGTGATGCTCTTAGCTTTCTCCGCATCCCGTGAAAACGATGGTGTTATTTTGCAACTAGTCATCAAGGACGCCCCTTGTCTTGAAAGATTGCTACCACTTCATACATACAATGGTCCATGGGCCATCCGGGTAATTCGGGCTCCTAAACTGGAGACATTGGGTGTGCTATCTGAAAGCATATCTGTATTACAGTTTGGAACAACAATTTTTCAGGTAGCAGCAGCCTTCATCCAATGCTCGTTGGCATTCCTATACGCTGTCTAATATTTGTGTTTACACCTTTTTTTCTGCAGAAAATGATTGCTGTCAGCTTAACAACCAAAATCCACACCATGAAGGTTTTGGTTCTTCACTCTGTTGGCCCTAATCTGGATGCAGTTGTTGACATCCTCAAGTGCTTCCCCTGCTTGGTGAGGCTGTATGTCATTGTGAGTATACATATTTGCTTGTTTGAAATGCCAGAATCAGTATTTGATGTCCTTATGATCTAGCCAATTATGAGGCTGCTAACCTGTTTGCAACTGCCGTTATATTGTTTCTTTTCTCTATCTCCAGTCACGCCCAACAGAGGATATGAATAATGCGAGGATGTATAACCAGTTGGATCCAATTGAGTGCCTTGAGCTGCATCTAAAAAAATTGGTGTTAATGAATTATGATGGCACCAAGAAGCCTTCTGTTGACTTTGCCAAGTTCTTTATCTTGAATACCAAATTGCTAAATGAAATGGAAGTCAAAGTTTTTAACAACCGAAACGACGAAGGGATGGCTAATCAACACAGGCAGCTATGTGTGGAATCTAGAGCTTCTCGAGATGCTCGAATTGAACTGAAAAGGTGTAACGGGATATCCTCCATTGACGTGGATACCCATGATTTGTCAATGGCTGATCCGTTTGACAACAGGTCCTTTCGGTAATAAGAAGTGTAGTTGATACCCATTCTCAAGATTGTGTTGTTCTGTCGAAGCTTCGGTTTTTTGTATGTCTGTCTTCGTCTGTAATATAATTTTGTCCACACTTCAGTTGCTCTATGATATGTTCATGGTTTAACCAAGATTAAGGTGGTGGTGTAAGTGTAACTAGTGTGTAAGTTCAGGCTTCAAATCCAAACCAGGAAGTTTAAGCTGCTAACAGAATGCTAGTTTAAGCTGCTAAGTTTGGCTGGTATTGGTTGCTCCGTTCATGTTTGGTGTTGTACTGTGAGCTGGTAACATCAGCAGCTACTATATCTCTGTTTTGAACACTTTTAATGAAAAATGATGGCATTTGTGCCTTTTGTGTAAAACGTATGTAGTCGGAAGCTTATCCTTTGTAATTCATGGCAACTTTATCTGTGAGGTATTGAGATTTCATATTCTATTTTGAACTGCAAGCGTACGAGCAGAACATTTGCAAACTTGGTAGTGCCAACAATGTTTTTTTAGTTTACAAGAAGTCCTCTCCTTCACTTTCTTTGTATTTGTTGCCTTACATTTATCGTAAAACTGACCAGAGGAAGAGCGTTGTCATGCTGAAATTTTTAGTGAGAGGGAAGACACCTTATCATGATACTGATATTAGATGAAGCTGATCTTTCGGAGATGTGGCAATGCCATGGCGTGTAACTTTTTTGTGTGCAATCTGCTACCTTTTGAGAGGACTTGCATATAGCTACTCAAATCTGGTTATTCAAATTATGGTTTATGACCTCAACATTGTGCTTGGATGAAACAAGTATGGAAACAACTGAAAAGGTACTGGCATGGATGAAACTTGACCAAGAAAAAAATACATACAGCGGTGGCAGGCGTTCATGGATGAAACTCTGTCAATAGTTGTGTCGACAAAAGGACATGCGGATCGATGAACTGTGCAGCTTGTGGGAAAGAAACATACTCCCTCCGTTCCAAAATAGATTACTTTCATTTATCTACATACGGATGTATGTAGATATCTTTTAGTGTGTACATACATCCATATGTAGATATATGAAAGAAGTAATTTGAAACAAAGTGAGTACATCAGAAGAAGGAAAAGAAAATAATCCTCTCGCTTTCACTGGTCCTTTGGTCCTTCTTTTCTTTTCCTTTGAAGAAATAGCAAGAGTTGCTGACTTATTTCATTCGGGGAGAACATACACATACAGTGTTTAGAAAAAGCAAAGCAAAAGTCGTACTTGGACCCGGCGGCAATGCCCTGCTCTGTTATTGCTGCCCTGTGGTTAGCTAGCGTTATCCAAGTACACCCATATTTTTTTGATAAAGGAAATATATTAATATCGCGAAGATAACAATTACATTCAGCCTCTGCACCAACAAGACATCAAAAGACATCAGAGATACACACAGCTAGGAACAAAATAAACAAGAGAGAAAATAAAAACAAAACCCTGTCGCGGTGTACAACACATCGCAACAGAAGCACTCTAACCACCACCGAATACAACACCCGTACTACAATCAAGGCTCTCCAAAAGCAACGCCTCCAATAAGGAAACAATGCACAAACATGTCTAACCGTACCAAGAGCAGTTGACCAACCTTAAAAAAAAAACCACGCCGGCTTTGGCATTTTGCAGCCACCTAGGATCATGCATCAAGATTCGAGTTCACTGACAGGCTCTGGTTACTCGTTAGTAGGATCAGGAATATGGAAAATTGTATTTTTGGAATTTGCAATATTGCCATGGGAGATCCGAGTTGTGTAAAAGCAGCTCGATAAGACGTCGAAAAAGACACTGCCCTCGGATTCTTCACAGTTTTAAATTCTTATAATCCAACAACAAGAGAAGTTTACAAAACGAAACTAGTATTTCACGCTGCGACTGCGAGAGTCCAAGGGAACAAAAAAACGAAGCGGAGTTACACGATGACACGCGGTTGTTTTCACATCCGTCAAACCGATCTTCGCGGTTCCGGTGGCGCTGCCGGTGGCGACGCCATGGTGGCCGCGCGGCCGCCTCCCCCTCGTGCCCACGGCATGAATGCCAGCCACCTCCGTCGGCCGCGTCTGCAATCGGCATCGTCGCCGCCGGCGTCGCGGAAGCTGCCTCCGACGCACCGTCCTCCGCGCAGGCTCTCCGTGGTGGGAGTCGCGCAGCACCTGCTGAGGCATGCTCCCTCACGTGCTCCGGCAGCCGCAGCGTGTATCTCTCGTGGTCGTCGCACACGCACTGCTCCTCCGCCAACGCCCCGGAAGTCAGCGAGTGCCCCGCCGAGCGTGACCTCTGCAGCCTCGCCGCACGCCGCTCGCCGCTCAGACTTTCCAGCTCCACGGCCTCCTCCTTCCTGCCATCGTGGTCGCCGCGGTCCTTCTCCTCGTGCACCGGCATCGCGGTCGCCACGGCGGCGTGCGGCTTCTCGAGGTTGGCGCGGCAGAGCGGGCACGTGGTCCGCGCCTCGAGCCAGGGGTCGATGCACTCCGGGTGGAACGCGTGGGAGCAGTGCGGCAGCAGGAGGAGGTCGTCGGCCTCCTCGAACGCCGTCAGGCACACGGCGCACTCCAGCGCGCCGCCACCGATCTTGTGCTCCCTGATCTCTGCGTACGACACGATGGGGAACGTCGCGAGTGTTGGAATAGGCTTGTGTGTCCAGTCGACTTCCCGGGTGTGGGGGGACTCGACATGTTATAAGGTGTCGACTCCGGGGTCTGTCCCGAGTCGAGGTAGTGTGCCCGAACCAGAGTCTGTTCTGGGTCGAGGCAGTCGAGACGTCGGGTCCGTCTAGGGAGCCGAGAGTCAGTCGCCAGGTTATCGGGTGCGAGGACTTTGTCCTGTAGCCAGTGTCCTGAGGTGGTGCGTCAGCACCAATACAGAATAGGTAGATAGGACGTGTTAAACGTCATCTACAGTGTTTTCGTGTCATGACAGCGTCAATAGTGGCGTTGAGTCATGACATCATAGATCTGTCACATCAAGTCGGATGTAACAGCTTAGTTTACTTTAGGCTAGCAGCTGGCTCAGCCCCTATTTAAATGGAGGAATACTAAGGGCCTCTTTGATTTAAAGGAAAAGGAAATCAAAGGAATAGGAAAGGGATTGGAATAGGATAGGATGTCCGGTGCAAACCTACCCTTGTTCCTTGTGCACAGGATTCAAACAATGAGCTCCAAGTGAATTTTTCTTTTCCTACGCATTCTGCCTTGAAAGAGGGACATGGAGGAAATTTTCCTTTACTCTTCCCTAGCACCAATCCTATGTATCAAACACGTGAATAGTAGAAACTCTGGAATATTTCCTAACCCTGCATGTTTCCTTCACGTTTCCTACAAATCAAAGGTGCCCTAAGTGAGAAAATTGAGACAAACCATTTCTTTGTGGCACACACTCCCCTCTCTCCCTCTCTCTTCTCCACTCTCTCTCGTGTAGCTTTAGTGACAACAATTGGTATCAGAGCCCGAGTTCTTTGAGAGATCTCACCGGAGATGGGCGAGCAAAAGGCTCTCCTGCCGGCGGAGGTGACGGAGGCCGCAAAACACGCTGGCAGTCCAACGGGTTGTGCGGAGGCCGGTAGTTCGTGGCCGCTGCTCACGCGGTCAAACTACACGGACTGGGCGTTTCTCATGCAGGTGAAGCTTGAGGCAGTCAGAGATGGTGCGCGGCCCGGGGCCGACGTAGACGTCGGAGCGACGACTCCGGTTTTTTGCAGTCGTTAGAGGTGTTTGAGTGTCGGCTTTGGTTACTAGGGCGACTTGGTCATCGACTCGAAGTTTTTCAATTAAATGAATTGTAAGTTTTTTTTTTGATAATATGAAATTGTAAGTTTGTCTTCAGTTAATTTGGAACTTTAGTCGGCTCATCTGAATTAAGGGTCAGGGCTAATTATCAGTTCCCACTAATCTCCCCCATCTCTATAAACTCTGTATTTGTTTGGACGGTTGTAGATGACCGAAACCCTAGGCCTCTACCAAAACTCCCGTTCCATTCCTTCGTTCCCCAATTCGCACACCACACTACCACCACCACCACGAAACCCTCCTGCGCGGCCGCGCCTCGCCAGCCATGGAGGCCGCGGTGGCGGCACTGGAGGCGGCCGCGGATAAGACCGCTGGAGCGGCGTCGGCGGCGAAAGAGGCTGCGGTGGCAGCCTCGGCTGCTGCGACGGACGCGGCAGGGGCGGCCACGGCTGCGAAGGAGGCCGCGATGGCGGCCTTGGCTACTGCAGAGCAGGCGGCGGCGGCATCTTCGACAGCGAAAGAGGCCGCGATGGCGGCGGAGGCTGCTGCGAAGGAGTCGGCAGCCGCTGCTGCGGCAACCGCGAAGGAGCTGGCGTCGGCGATGCGCTATTCTAAGAAGCGTAGATTCCATCAGATCGACGATGAAGGGACGGGCGGCGGCAACAAAGACGATGGGGGCAACCTCGATCTCATCAGCGCCCTCCCGACGACGTCCTCGGCACCATCATCTCCCGACTCCCTACCAAGGATGGCGCCCGCACGCAGGCCATCTCTCGCCGGTGGCTTCCCCTCTGGCGCTCCGCGCCACTTAATCTCGTGGTTCAGTTTGAGCAGCGCAACAAGAACCGTAAGCTCATCTCCTCGGTCTCGAAGATCCTCTCTAAGCACCGTGGCCATGCCCGCCGCTTATCGCTCTACTTGCTCAACCGAACCGACGCCCCGTGCGCGGCTGGGAGCGCAAGATCGACGGCTGGCTTCGGTCTCAAGCCCTCGACAGCCTACAGGAACTCGATTTCACCTACAGGCTGCTTGACGTGCCACTGCCCGTGTTCCGCTTCGCACCCACGCTCTGCTTTGCCAAATTCAGCTATTGCAATTTCCCCGAATCGATTCCAACGACGAGTCTGAATTTTCCGTGCCTCAAGCAGCTCACCCTGTACATGGTCACCATTACAGAGGACGGCCTCCACAGCATGCTCTCTGGCTGCACTGCCTTGGAAAGCCTTGAGCTGAGGAATATTTGTGGCATAGGTTGCCTCTGCATCAGCTCCCAAACTCTTAGGAGCTTAGCTTTCTCCGCTCCCTGTGAAAACGATGGTGTTATTTTGCAGCTAGTCATCAAGGATGCCCCTTGTCTTGAAAGATTGTTACCACTTTACAGTGGTCCAGCGACCATCCGGGTAATTCGGGCTCCTAAACTGGAGATATTGGGTGTGCTATATGAAAACATATCTGTAGTCCAGTTTGGAACAACAATTTTTCAGGTAGCAGCAGCCTTAATCCAATGCTCATTGACATTCCTATACGTAGGGTATTATTCATGTTTACATTGTTTTTCCTGCAGAAAATGATTGCTGTCAGCTTAACAACCAAAATCCACACCATGAAGGTTTTGGTTCTTGACTCTGTTGGCCCTAATCTGGATGCAGTTATTGGCTTCCTCAAGTGCTTCCCCTGCTTGGTGAGGCTGTATGTCATCATTGTAAGTATACATATTTGCTTGTTTGAAATGCCAAAATCAGTATATGATATACTTATGATCTAGCCAATCATGAAGCTGCTAGCCTGTTAGTAACTGCTGTTATATTGTTTCTTCTCTCTATCTCCAGTCACACCCCACAAAGGATATCAATAATGTGAGGATGTATAACCAGGATCCAATTGAGTGCCTTGAGCTCCATCTAAAAAAAGTGGTGTTGATGAATTATGATTGCAGCAAGAGGCCTTCTGTTGACTTTGCCAAGTTCTTTATCTTGAATACCAAATTGCTAAAAGAAATGAGAATCGAAGTTCTTAACAACCGAAACGACGAATGGATAGCTAATCAACACAGGCAGCTATGTGTGGAATCTAGAGCTTCTCGAGGTGCTCGAATTGAACTGAAAAAGTGTATATCATCCGTCGGCGTGAATACCCATGATTTGTCAAGGCCTGATCCCTTTGACAACAGGTCCTTCAGTCAAGTATAAGTGTAGTTGATGCTCATTTCCAAGATTGTGGTGTTCTGTCGAAGCCTCAGTTTTTTGTATGTCTGTCTTCGTCTGTAATCTAATGTTGTCCACCCTTCAATTGCTCTATGATATGTTCTATGGCCAACTCATGATTAAACCAAGATTGCGGTGGTGGTGTAACTAGTGTGTAAGCTCAGGCCTCAAATCGGATCCTGGAAAGTTTAAGCTGCTAACAGAATGCTAGTGTAAGCTGCTAAGTTTAGTTGGCATTGGTTGCCATGTTGCTGTCGGGTGTTGTATTGTAAGCTGGTTACATCAGCAGCTACTATATCTCTGTTTTGTACACTTGATTTAGTGAAAAAGGATGGCATTGTGTCTTTTGTCTAAAACTTATTCCTTTGCAGGAAACTTTGTCTGCGAGGTATTTAGATTTAAGATTCTATTTTGAACTGCAAACGCAACAAGCAGAATATTTGCAAACTTGGTTCTTCCATGAAAGCCTTTGTAGTTTACAGAATTCATCTCCTTGATACAATTGGTATTTCTTGCGTTAAATTTATCATAAAACAGATCAGAGCAAGTGGGTTGTCATGCTGAAAATTGTTCGTGAGAGGGAAGACACCTGATCATGACACTCATATTAGATGAAGCTGACCTTTCTGAGAGGGGGCAATGCCATGGCGGGCGGTTCTGTAACTTTTTTTGGTGCAATCTAGTACTTTTTTTTAGCAAACTTGGAAACTGCTACTTATATCTGGGTATTCAGATTATGGTTTATGACCTCAACATTGTGCTTGTTTTTACGAGGTTTGAGCGATTTCCGCACTCAAATGATTGAAACAATTGAAAAGGTATTGGCAGGGATGAAACATGACCCAGGAAAAACACGATAAGTAGTGTCAAACTAAGGCCTGTCATGTTATTTACACTGAAATCATTTACGATAAAAAAAGTAGGCAAAGCTGGTGTGTGGATCACATATTGAAAATCAATAAGAAGAATGAAAAGAAAAGAATCCTTAGGCATGCAGGCGGACGCCCGCTAGAATAAAATTTCTGTCCGCCAGGCCAACTCGTCTGCTGATTATCCGCCTAGCTAAACACGTTTCGCTGAGTGGGATTAGCATAAAATATGTCTGGCGGATTGTCCGCCACGTCCGCCGGATCGTCCGTCGACATCCCTGAATCCTCTCGCTTTCACTGGCCCTTTGTTCCTTGTTATACTTTCCTTTGGAGAAATAGCAAGAGCTGCTGAGACTCGTTTCATTTGGGGAGAACATACACATACAGCGTTTAGAAAAAGCAAAGCAAAAGTCTTACTTGGACCCGCCATGTTTCATGCTGTCCTGGGGTTAGAGTTATCCAGGTACATCCACATTGTTTACACTCGTATTTGTCCCCGCATGAATCTTTCAAAGCGAATGACTGACCCTACCAAGGGCAGTTGACCAACCTAAGAAAACCACGGTCGACTCTGGCATTTTGCAGACCCCTAGCTAGGATCAAGCATCAGGATTTGAGTCCACTGACAGGCTCTGTCTTTACTCGTTAATATCAAAATGTGAATCGAAAGCAGCTCGATAAGACGTCAAAAAAGACAAGGCCCGTAGTTCGCTGACAGATTTGAGTTCACTGACAGAGCGAAAAAACGAAGCATTTTACACTGCCTTCCGACACTTCCCAGTTTTTTTTTGAAGCCTGGAAGCATCCGTGTATTCATTCAAAGATCCAGATTACAAGCAGGAACACACGAACACTAAAACGACGGAAAGCAAAGCAACAAACCAGCAGCAGAACACGAGCAAGATCTGCAGAACCGCCAAGAACATCACCACCGAAAACTAGAGAAGAGAAAAGACCTCCAACCATGTTGAAAGCTACAAAAACCACCCGAAGCAAGCAACGGGGTCATGAACCGATGAACAAGCACAGCAAGGCCACCTCATCTCCAGCCCCAACTCCGACGAGCACCAGCAGAGCAGGCACACCCGAAGCAGCAGCCACCTTCCTCCCCACCTCTGCAGCCCTCCCCAGCAAGAACCACCGCCGGTCTGAGCTTCAGCTTCACGCCGACCAGGCGACCCCCGAACCAGACCCAGCAACCTCCAGACGGCCCCTCCCCTCGCCGCCACGGCCGGCCAGAGCGAACCCGTCGAAGAAGACTAGCACCACCAGCACCAAAACCAGAACGCCGACACCCACCAACTCCTCCCCTCGCCACCACGGCCGGCCGGAGAAGCTAAGAAGGGAGAGAGCGCCCGACGAACCTCACAGGCTTCTCAATGGCGACGAAGACGCCTCCATCGAAGCGGCGACGAAGCCGGAGGACCAAAAGTCCCTGACGATGCTGCCGCAGCCACCTCAGCCGCACCGCCCAGACAGAGACCTCCCAAAAGCTCCTCGGCGTCACCGCCGAGACGGGCTGGAGCTGGGAAGAACTTATTGAAGACGACGGCGCCGCCACCCTCTGAACGCCTCCGCCACAAACACTACTTCTACTATTCACACGCCAAACCGGTAGATCCGAGGTTCCCCCACCCTCCCGTCGCCGGAGCGACGAGCGGAGGGGAGGGGAACCCCAGTCCCCGGCGGCGGAGAATGCAAGAACGCCGGACGCCTCCCTTTCGCCTCTGAACAGTAGCGAGAGAGAAGGGGAACGGGATAAGGCTATGTCTTCTAAGGCGTGACACTTCCCAGTTTTAATCCCACAAGGCCACAACAAGAGAAATTTACAGAACGTAACAAGCATTTCACGCTGCGAGAGTCCAAGGGAACACAAAACGAAGCAGAGTTACATGACTGGACGACACGCGTTTTTTTTTTTGAGGAACTACAGTACTTACGTACTGTTTATTTTTTATTAAGTTTCTCAAAAATGGTGTACAAGAGAGTTGTACAAATCAAAAGAAGAAAGGCCTAGCCGCACGGCCGTCAAACTGATCTTCGCGGTTCAGGTGGCGCTGCCGGCGTCGACGCCATGGTGGCCGTGCGGCCGCCTCCCCCTCGTGCCCACGGCATTGAATGCCAGCCACCGCCGTTGGCCGCGTCTGCACTCGGCATCGTCGCCACTGGCGTCGCCGAAGCTGCCTCTGACGCACCGTCCCCCGTGCAAGCTCTCCGCCGCGGTGGGACGCGCGCAGCACCTGCTGAGGACCTCCTCCCACGTGCTACGGCAGCCGCAGCGTGAACCTCTCGTCGTCGTCGCACTCGCACTCGTCCGCCGCCAACGCCCGGGAGGTTAGCGCGTGCCCCGTCGAGTGCGACCTCCGCAGCCTCGCCGCCCGCCGCTCCCTCGCAGGTTTTCCAGCTCCACGGCCTCCTCCTTCCTGCCATCGTCGTCGCCGCGGTCCTCCTTCTCCTTCTCCTGCACCGGCATCGCGATCGCCACGGCGGCGTGCGGCTTCTCGAGGTTGGCGCGGCAGAGCGGGCACGTGGTCCGCGCCTCCAGCCAGGGGTCGATGCACTCCGGGTGGAACGCGTGGGAGCAGTGGGGCAGCAGACGGAGGTCGTCGGCCTCCTCGAACGCCGTCAGGCACACGGCGCACTCCAGCGTGCCGCCGCCGATCTTGTGCTCGGCGTTGCCCGCATACGGCGCGCCGTCTCCGGTGTGGCGGCCGCGGAACTGGGTTATGTACAACCAGAGAAAGATCAGGAAGAAGACGACGCCGATTGACACCACGATGGCCATCGACATGGCCTGACCCAGAGGCGGCGGCTTCGGCGGTGGCTCCGGTGATGGCTGCGCCATGCCTGTGGCGAGTCTGGCGACGCAGAGTAGGCACAGAAGGACATGGAGGAACGCGCTCACACCCATCGCCACACAACCGCGGGATTGCCGAACGATCCCGTACCTGGACCCTGGTTCGTGGCTTGATTCAGCAATTGAAATTACAGAATCGTTAGTAAAAAGACGCCCTCTCTAGGAACGCTTCTGCACTTTTGGCCTCATTTACAAGTCTTGGTGGCGCCATGGCGTTGGTGCCATGCTCCTGCCACGTTTGGCCCTGGCAGCCCTGCCCTTAATACTAGCCAAGTACCTATACATTGCTAGTACATGATAACAAAAATACAAAGTTGCAGTTTATCAAATCATGGAGGGAAGCAATTTGCAAACTTGTTAAATATGCATCACACCGTTTTATAAATAAAGCAATCACAACCATACACGAATTTCAAATGCAAGAAAATGCAGGGCAACAACACAAACATGCCCAATAAAAAAGAGGAAAAAAGACGATACAACTCTCAAGCGAGTGCGAATGTCAACAATGAAGCGAGATGGCAATCTGCCACCATTGCGCCCTCTAACCTTGTCCCACCAACATGCTTCATGAACCACGGATCGCAGAGTACCAAGACAACACCTACGAGCAGACGCTGCTGTCCGAACCAACAAGCTAGTCTTAGGGTTTCCCCCGACACTCAGAGGGGAGTGGAGAAAGGGGTAGCCTCGACAGTCGACAGGCCCTCTAGGGAATGGTGATGCTAGCGGGCGTACCCGCGTCGATGTCGTACACACTAGCATGGATTTCTCTCGATCCTCTGATACACACCTCAAAAGAACCTTGGGCAAGTCACTAGATGACGAGCACAACGGGTGGGGCCCATAGAGCTCTGGCTCAGATGAGCTCTGATTCGAGCATCACTGCTTGTGTGTCTTGGTCGAACTGCTCGTCAGAGTTGGGGACAACCGAGACATGGAGGCCGAAGGCACCTTGCCGCGCATCCTCCACGCAAGATTGGAGCAGGAATTTTCAGGAGGAGGTTGTTGGCTCTCCCACGGTAGTTTTAGGAGTTATAGGAAGTGAGATTTGGATTTCTATATATGACAATCCACCAATAAAATATAGGAAGCTTCCTATTTACTCCTTCTGGTCCATATTAGATGTCTCAAATGGATATATCTAGACATAATTTACGTCTAGATACATATATTTTAGGGGCAAATCTATGTTTAGAACGGTCGGTACCGATCCTTATTTCCAGAACATCCCGCACACCGTCCGATCGACTGGGAGAAGAGCAATTCGTGGCACACCGTCCATCTCTTCTTATCCCCTCCCGATCCAAATCGATTCCCCGTTCAAGTCCGTCAAGTGTTGCCCCAGCTACCGCCTCTCGCCGTCGCCGCCTCCGGCCGTGCTTTGAGGGCCTGATCCTCGACCTGGTCGCTGATGAGCTAGCGCCTGTCGGCGCCGCAGCCTCCGGCTGCGATGGAGCTCCTGCCCTCGACTAGTTGCCGACGGTGAGCTACGTACGACCCAGAACCGGAGCCCTCTCCCTGTCTCTCACACGAGCTTCTCACCAAGGCGAGCTCATGGGCTGACGATGTGAGAAGAGCTCGGATGGCTGGCCAGAACTCGGAAGCCGCACACGGCTGCTGGACCTCGAGGGGGTCCTGGAGCGATGGTGCGTAGAGGCGACACGGTCGTTCCAGCACCACTGAACCCGACAGCGGACGGTTGGCGTGCACCTAGTCTGGGTTTCGCGGCGGATTTTGCTGCAGAAGCTGGTATTACTCTTTCTCAAGCACTGCAAGGCGCAGAGCTCCCCAAGGCGGATGACTACACATGGAAATGGGAATACGGGAAGTCTCTGGTCAGACCTGATCAGATCAAGCTTCTACCAACACATATGCGAAGACTGCATAACTGGTACTTGAAAGTCACAAAGCAAGAGCGAGAAATGCTCGTTGTGAAAGTTACAGAAGCATTACATAGGTAAAGACCAGTTCCAAATTTATCTTGAAGAACTCTATATGTTATACAAGCTTGACGCTCTCGACTTGAGTCTCATCAGTACCTATTGTCTGTAAGTGATTCAATTCATTTATTTCTATAATAAAGTCTCTAGCTCATTGATGGCCCTTCACGTAGTTACCCCACAACGGCGCCAGAAAAGTTGCTAGCCCCTTCGCGTGGTACCTGCGTGAAAAGTAAATGGGTTAGGTTGAAACTCCAAGTGCAGAGTGTATGTAGTAGTGGAAGACAGTTTTCCCCACGAGGGTGACTCGAGGGTTTAATATCAAACTCTCGGGGAACCAGTATTTCAGGTGTTATCTCCTTATCCTTCTCTTGAGAACCTGCAACAAAATAAATTGTTTTGTGCCCTCAACCTCACCAAGTGGTTGTCAAGCACAAGGTGTGAGAATGATAATAAAATAAATATGCAAACAGTAGTAAATATGCAATGATGGTAAAATAAATATGCAAGGATGATGGTAGTAATGATAAATGATATTTTTGGGTTTTTTATGATGAATGCAAGATGTAAAAGTGTTTTTGTATTTTCGGATTTAATAATGGCAGCAAACAAAAGTGGTGATAAAAGTGTTGGAAAGGTGTTTCTTATGATTAAAAATGGACCGGGGTTCATGGTTTCACAAATGCACTCTCTCTTGATAACGTGATAGACAATGGAACACTAAAATTAACATGTAAGATGGCAAGACATGGTTTGACAAGTTATTAATAATATGGGCATCACGTCCTAACATAGAGATCTCAAGTATAAGTTGTTCTCTCGCTTATGCTCCACCAAGATGCGAACTAAATCATAACACCTTAATAATTATAAATCAGAGCATAGCAATAAGTTCAATGACATGAAGTTAAAATAAGAACATGCTAGATCTAGTCATGGAGATAGTGGCCAAGGTCACATCCACTCTCCGGTAGTATGGTATTTTTGTTTATCCCTAGTGAGGCAACAAAGTAAGGTAGAAAACCCAAGTGGATCGCAGAACTTTCTCTCACGTTCACTGCACTAGCCACCCCCGTTACTCCAACCAATGCACACGTTCCCCCTCACATGCTCTCATAAACATGCTTGATCATGACAAGTAAATAAGAACGGGGTACATAATATGCATCTACTTTCATAACTGAAACAAAACCATTGCAATCTCAAACATGTATTAACTCATAATAAAGATCCACCACAAAGGAATTACATAGATGACCGTAATCATGTTCAGCAGCTCATAACGGTACTAATTAGTGAAGCTCATAGAGAGGAGAGATACATAAGTTACTTCCACAAACCCATAGTCCAGAGGTGGACTACTCCCTCTTCATCATGGTGTCGGTGAAGATGTTGTTGGAGGGGAAGAGACCACACCGGCAGCGCCCCGCCGGAGTTTCCCCCTCCAATCTTCAGCTCCAGGTCTCTGTTTCGTGGTTTCTCTGTTTCGGCGGCGCTCCCTTTCGCGAAAGCCCTGGGGGGTCTGTTGATGCATGTAAAATGCATACATGAACTTTGCACTTATCACTTATATTCTAATCATATTTGCATCATATAAGGGTTATACCACTGTTATTTAATGATTTTAGGAAATAAATAATTGTTTCCTATTTTTATGGAATTAACCCTGCGCAGGCAGAAAACCCTATTTGTTTCCTTTTATGTTTCAGGGACCCAAACATCGTCATACAATTCTGGAAAAATACAGAGGTCGTTATTTTGGAAGGAAGAAGACGTAGGAGCGAAGGAATCAAGCAAACGGAGCCCGCAAGGCAAAAAGGGGGTGGCCCACGCGGCCAGGTACGGTGGGCCGTGGGGCCCACTCATTTGGGCCTCGTGGCTCCGTTGCCGTAGATCTTCGTCCACCGACTCCATCTTGACCTAAAAACGCCTATAAAAAAGGTCCCCAACGTTCTCTGGAAGGGGGCGGCGGAGAAACACAGAACCACAAAACAGAGAGTCAGAAGGTTGCCGCCGGAGAAGATCGGAGGGGGAAACGCCGCCGGAGTCACCTCCGAGGGCTCCACCCCCCTCCGGCGTGTTCATCATCAACATCTACAGCAAGAACATCTCCACCATCATCACCATGATGAAGAGGGTAGTCCACCCCCTGGACTTGGGTTTGTGGTGGTAACTTATGTATCTCTCCTCTCTCTTGAGCTTCACTAATTAGTACCGTATGAGCTGCTAAACATGATTACGGTCATCTATGTAATACCTTTGTGGTGATATTGTGGTATGAGATGATTTGTTATGCATTTACCGTTGTGTTGGAGCTTTTGTGATTTGTCATACTTTGGAGATATTTTATGATGCATGTGATGGTTTGATTTATTCATAATGCCTTGTTTATCATTGTCATGAGGTGATTGACACCACCAAGTATAGATAGATGAGAGAGTTGTGATCACACACACGAAATATAAATCATTGCACTTGTGTTTAGAATATTGTCCATTAAGAAGTATGATGTATGTAGGTACGGGATGGCCGATGTGACACGGCGTAGGTATTGAGTGACACAGTACCGCCCAACATCCTTTATCTGGGGGAAAAAGAAAGAGTATGATGTGGGAGTGAGAGCAACCACGCTAGCCTTACGAGGGTGACCTAGCAACACAAATGGATATTTCTTTCAACTATGTGTTTTAGGACATATAGCTGTCATAAAAGCTACCATTAAAACATGACAATTGTGTGTACTTTATCTATAACATGATAATCACCGTAGATGAGAGAGAGGATTAAGTGAACCATGAATCCATGTCCATTGTTCCTATAAGAGAAAACCTTTGTCTTGTCCTCTTGCATTGAAGAGGATTGGGACACTTTTACATTCTTGTTTTGTTACATTCCCATCCATTAAATCAACCTTCTTGTTCCTTAAACTTGTTAGTGCATAATCAACTAAAACTTGTGACACTTTAGTTGTAGGGAATAGATAACTTTTCCTTCTTACTCCTGCGGATCTATACCTTACTTTCACATTGAGAGGTGCTACAGTGATCCCTTGCTCTTGGGGGTTATCAAGTACTTTTCTGGCGCCGTTGCCGGGGAGCGTAGCGCTTAAGTTTCTATTCTTGTGTGCACTAGACTAAGCTTGGGGAGGTTCCTTTTATATCTTGCAATCATCTAAGCTTGGGGAGGTTCTTTAACTTGTTTAATGATACTATGTCTCCCATTTATGATGATGAATATGAATTTTTCAGTCCACCTCACTTCAACCATCTTGATACCAAATAAGAAGTCTAGCTATATGGCTATAAAGAAAGCGCTTTGCGGGAGGCAACCCCGTTATTTTTTGTGTGATTTTCTTTTTGTTCTCTTGCTGTACCAAGAGACTTTGTTTATAGTTTAGGTTTTGAAATTTTCAATAAAGTGCGAAGTTTTACCCTTTTTGGTTTGAAAAAGTTGCTTATAGCGTTCGGAGATTTTATTCTTGCACGAATCAGTGCACGGTATGATTTTTAATTCTTATTCTGTAACTCCGAATGAGCTCATATTGAACGTAGTTGCAACTTTTCATCCTCTGTATGCATGAATTTTTTCGGAATTTTTCGAGAAAGTTTGGTACGGTAGAAAAATACGTTTTGCTACTGCTGTTTTTCTGGACAGATTATGTCCCATTTTGTTTGATGCATGCTTTGAGCTTTTAAGTTGAATCTTTTCGATCCAATTGAGTTTATGAGTAGGCATATAACATTATTTTTTACGGGTCAGGGTGGTTTGTGGTTTCTGATCGGGCCACTTTTTTTGGTCGAAACCAGAACTGGCGGTTATTTTTCTAGTTCGGGCGTTTTAAGGGTCTGCTAGAGATGCTCTCACAGCGTGCTGCGCCCTTGCCGTTGCCGGTGCCACGGTAGCCTTGCCTTTTTCAGGTATTGCCTCCGACCGTAGATACCCAGGTTTTAAGGGGCCGTGAGCTAGATCATCAACAAACTCACCAGGCTTGTGCCGCAGCTGATCGTACTCCGATCGCAGCGACTACGCGTTGGCGTCGCGCACATTCTCCAATCACGCCCCGAGAGGTTTTGTGTTTCCTCAGCGGGGAGCAATTTCACCGGTACCTATCGATAGATCAGCTCCAGGGCACGGCCAGCGTTGCGGTAGCCTCCACTCCGACAGTCCGATAGTTTGGGCATGTCAGCGGCTGGACTGGTAAAGAGCCCGACACGACCGGCGCGACTACCGTGCCACCGCCAGCTCGCACCCTTGGCCGCTTGCGTATGGATCTCCGATCCTCGTCGTGGTCGTCTTGCCACTACGTGCCATCACCGGAACCAAAGCCCTGAGGCTCAATGATACCACTTGTCGGTCCTAACCTGCTCAACTCACACGATAATGGAAAATCAAGATATCACAAAGAGGATTGACACGAGTGTTTTGGTGCTTCTCCTTCTTCCTTCTATTTATTCGAAAACGAAAAAACAGGACACTAGCAGGTACACAAAGCCCGCCATCCCAACGTCACCTGCACGCCTCCCTACACCAGCGCCATGATCTCTTGACTCGCGTCATCCCACGATGGACGTTGGTCCTATAAGATGAGACGCAGCTCAAGTTATTTCTAACTCAAGAAAGACACTAACTGTAGAAACTGACAGTCTGACGAAACTGAATTTTCTAAACCTGCAGCTGTTAACCAACAGTGAAGAGCTCCAGCTCGCGATCCGGCAGCGCGCGCATGAAGCCCGGCAGCTTCGCCACCTCTGCGAGCTCGGCTTCGGTGAGCAGGGCGGCGAACCCGTAGAAGATTGCAGTGTATGAGCACACCAGGCGCATCTCTCCGGACTCCGTCAGGGTGCTTGGCAGATAGGTCTCATGCCACTTGCGATGCATGCTCCGGCTCATGGTGTCGGCACCCGCCGGTCGTGAGAGCAATACTATGTATGTGCGGTAAGCTGCAGGATCTTCTTTGGCTCGGGCCAGAACGGCAAGGAGGAGGAAGATGGTGGCGAGACCAAGTCGGAAGGATGCCATGGTCTGCAAGGCAAATGTGCAAATGGGAGTTATTACGGTATTATGCATTTGGTAAGTCCTACACAAAAGGAAAGAATCAAATTACTAATTAATGTGATTGGAGTGTGATGATTATAGGAAAAAATATTGTGACGACACACAATTATCTGGCATGAGAAATAAAGGATTATTCTTTACCTAAGATATTAGGTTGTGAAAAATATATAACTTTACATGATCTAAATTTGCAGATCAATAAAAATCCTACCTAATTCAAAATTATATGCTTCCTCTGACTAGAATGTGAACAACTATTAAATCATGGATTTACTCACCCACCAAATCAAAAACACTACGTATAGTCCATATGCTCTGGTTATACTCTAGCTACAATGTATGATGTAGACAAAAAAATGGTGCACACAAATCCTCAAGACAAAACAAGTAGACAAAGACTCATACAAAATATAGTCAAGAAATAGATGATGACACATGTCTACAAACCATGACAAGCATAACTTAAGAACATATAGACAAACAATCAATTGACATGACGAAAATCATACTGTAAAATGAAAAGAAAATTAAGCAGAGGAAATCGAATAAACTTGTGAAATAGAACAGATCTCTAAGCAGTAAACAACCGCAAACACAAGATGAAGCTACACCCCTGTGTGCGCAAGTTCTGGCCACAGAAAACTCCTTCTAGATCTGGAACACTAGCCTTGGAAAACGAATTAGGTCAAAGGATACTCCGTCCAGACCCTGCTCGCACAATATCCCCCGTTCTGCATCGGAAATAAAACATAAACCAACCAGAGGAGCAGGTGCAAAAGATACTAACCAAATAGAGATCCCTTTTCTCCAGAGATGAGACGGCGTAGTTGCTTGATGGCCACCAGATCTGGAATTTTCCCGTAGATTTACAACCCCACAAACAAACACGTCACCGGGAAGGTGAAAGAGAAGGCAGAAGGCCGACGGACGAGAGAAAGGAGGGGAACACGAGTCTACTGGATTATTAAGTCGTCGTCGTCGTCGTCTCGGGATGGGAATGGGCCGGGTCGACCCGTCGGGTCGCTGGCCCGACCCAAAAAATCAGGGCCATTGGGTCAGTCGGGTCGGCCTTATACAAGTTTTGGGTCAGTAGTGGTACCATTATAGGCTATATGTAGTGGTACAATTATATTGTATGAGTGTCATCTGCTGGCACCGCTTTATTAATACGGTAAATTGTTTTGGTAGGGTCTTTCCCTTATTAATTTTCATCTATCTCAAGAACTGTAGCTGCTGACATCTTTGTTAGCTTGTTGATGCTAGAGAAGCTTGGCTACAATCTCTCGAGTTCTTAGAGCAACTTTAGCAGATACCGGAAAACTCGGTACCGGATAATGGTTATCCTGTTCCCCGGATAATGATTATCCGGTACGAGTTCGTCTCGGCCAGAACAGAATCGGGATATGGAACTGGATATTTAAACACGAAGTAGCAGATTGGAGTTCGCGCGTCGAATTTTACAGATGAACACGATGAACTTGCAGTACAACTGAAATTAAACAAGTCTACAACGATGATTTAAACTAAACTCGACAGAAATTAAACCTAACCCTAGATCTATGGCGCGGTGGCGATCTTATTGCGACGGAGGCGACGGCGATGCTCGACGATGCGGAGTCCTCCGGCGACGGCGACGGCATCGACCTACGGCTCGAGGACGAGCTCCTCCTCCGTGATGTCGCGCAGCGCCACCGACAGCTCGTGCTCGTCGACCGCCACAGTAAGGCGCTCTGCGGCACCGGCAGCAGCTCCTGCCTCCACCGCCGCTGTCGCGGTGGCGACCTCCGCCTCGGCACGGCAGACCCGACCGTACGTCGGGAGAAGAACCGCCGGGAAGCGGTCGAAATTGATGAGCGCGGACCCCCGCCGGCCTTCGGGGGTCACGCGAATGTACCCCGCCGGGATGGGGTCCGCACGAAACTCCTCCTCCTCCGGCTCCGGCTCCGGCTGCCTCCTCCGGCTCTGCCTGCCGCTCGAGCTCCCCGCCTCCGCTTCATCCATAAGGAGTCCCGCCCAACGGTGTTTTCTTGTAGGAGCCGCGGAGGCGCGCACCGTTGGAGCGGTTGATTTTGGCCTGCCGCGCCTTTGCCTCCGCCGCGTCGTCCTCCGCGGCCCCGGCCGCCTCCGCACCCGCCGGATCTACGCATGCTGGATCCCGCCATGGATCTGGTGGTGGGTAGGGGAGAGGAGCTGCGAGGTGGAGAGGATTTCTCGCCGGAGTTGGGGGGGGAAGCGACGGAGGGGTGCTAGAAGCAGCGGAGTGGTGCGGTATTGGTACCGCATCGAGCCCTCCGTCCACTGCATATACTGGTCGAGGTGCCGCTTATCCGGCTCTCCGGATAAACTTAACCGGGCCGTGGGCTTATCCAGCTTCTGCTCGGGCCGAAAAAACGGCCCGTACCCCAAATCGGCCAGACTTTTCCGGGCCGAGGGGCTTAACCGGTATCTGCTAGAGATGCTCTTAGCACCCCACTGTTCACCGTTTGAAGATTTCTCTTGCACTATGTGGCATTTACCAAATTTACATGCAAAAAATGCTTACACGGCATATTGTAAATTTACATGTATGACTGACGGAAAAGCAACCCCCCTTCCCCATTTCCTCCGTGAGCCGGGGTGGGAAAATAAATAAGAGCAGTATTGCAAAGATGCTTAAATCTGACATTTGGCAAATCAAAATATGTCTTTGCATATTAAAACCCTGAAATCTATGCTAGTACAACATCGCCACCATCATCTACAGCTTGCAAGGGCTGCCGCCATTTCACTTCGAAGTCCTCCAAGTACTCCTGCTGTTGAGCTCTGTCAATCTGCGAAAGATGGTATTAAGGTTTCAATACGAGTTTAATGGTGCAACTACAGTAGAAGAGCCTACAGCCTACTAAAGCATACGCTTTATCACGTTCCTCATTACCTGCTAATCGTACGATCTTTTGCAAATCCGAGTTCGTTGTCGACGCATAGATCAGGATCATCGCTCTTCCGTGAGCGTGAAGATCTAGGCGAACTTTTCCGTGCTTCAGCAACCGTCACTACGTTCTCGAACAGTTCTATCGGTTCGGCCTCGGCTGTGCATAATAGCCTCGCCTTGTTCTCATACATAACCTGAAAAACAATACTGCCGTTAGATTCAAGATTATTTGTTCTGCCAGTAATATATAGTGCAGTCGAAAGTTTCAGATCAAGTAGAAATTTATTCCAGTCATCTACATTAAAAAAATAGCTCGCTAGGATGAACATATTTATATAGTAAGATGCAAACTAGGCTCATGAGAAAGCTCCTCAGGAGTACAAACAAGGTGTGTTACTGCTAAGGAAAGCGGCCTGTTACAAAGTTCAACTCATCAAGGTGTCAGTTCAAAATTAAAACAATGGAAGGATTTGGAAGCAGGAGGACAAGGTAAGCTAACATATAAAAGATGACAGGGTGAGGTTAGACGAAATACATCAACCAATGTGACAAACCGGTACGCTGTTCTTCTGTTATGATAACCAAACTTAGGGACACCGTCAACTGCGAGGGTGTGAAACCGCTCTGCACATTATTATTTCCAAATCAGTTAGATCACATCAAGAGTAGCATTTTGTAATCCCTAACAGTAGAAACTGCACTAAACCAATATACTTACTAAATAGCCTAAAATAGTCGGCTGCACCTATAGAGATCTTCAAATTGGAAATATGCACATCCATTTGCTCCTAGCGGAACCTGCATAACCATGGTTCAGTAATTACATAGTGTTTGAATGAAACAATAGTAGCCCCTCTGAATATGTAACTTCCAGGACCTGCAATTGTCGTCCCATAACGACTTCAACTGTTTGAGGAGTCGGTTTCTCATCTCCAATTAGAGAGAGGAATTTCTCTTTAAGAACTGAACTGCATTGTTCTCCAACCAAATAGAAACCTTCTCCAGCCTGGTCATAAGTATCAGAGGGAAGATGTCATAAAATGGAAAAACGAAAAAAATAAACACCAATTACTTGCAAAAGTAGCAACATACTGAACCCAGCTGACGATAATCTACTGCAGAGCCAATGGGTGCGCAATGCACCTGTCCTGCAACAATCCACAATATTAACATGAACATACTAGCAGGCTAGACTTCAGACAGCGGATAAATCAACAAATAATGCAATACGTACTTTCAAGGTTTTAATAAAAGGTAAGAAAAGATCTCTCTGCAAGCCAGCTTCATATAGCTGGTCTGGAGCACGATTTGAAGTTGAAACTAGAATCTGAGCACAAAGAACCATGCAAAAAAGTCAATGTAAGGTATTCTGTGTGAATAACAAGGTTGTTTCAGTGCCGCAGTGGTCACATACAACGCCTTTGCTGAACAAATGTCCAAACAGCCGATTCAGTAACATAGCATCAGCAACATCCGTTACCTGCATAGTATGTTTCGGATATGTTAGGAAACAAGTATGATAACACATCACGGCATTAGTACAATATTATCAAAATAAGAATAAGGATACACATACCATGAACTCATCAAGACATAATATTATGGCTTCATCTGAAATCTCGGCTGCTACTACATCAAGGGGATCTGAAACACCTTTATGCATCTGCATGTAGATGGATGTTTATGAGGAACTCAACTGAACAAGACTGAAGAAGCCGCACAACCTATAACCAAAAATAATACCTGCAGACGACTATGTACATTCAACATGAAATCATGAAAGTGAATACGCTTCTTCCTCCAATTAGCTGGCCTGCCAAGAAGTAATACCGTTAGGATAGCATCAGGTTATTGAAGTAAAATTTTGTTACAAGAGGAAGTAAATGCAAGTTCCAACTTACTGTCTAGTTACTACCACAAAGCCAAGGACAAAAGGAAAAAACGTCAGGGTTAGTTTTTCAGGAATCTTCTTCATCAGAAGAAAGTGATAAAATGATTATGTTGATTCTTAAAATGGTCACTGTATATTCCTAACTGTTGGAAGTTGGAACTCAAACAGTAAATGGAGCGAATAGATTGACAACTGCTTTTGGGCACATATCAAAGTAACCAAAAATAGATACACTATTTGATCGGTTGCAAATACTCCATCTAACCATATAAACTGAATGGTATGTTCTTAGAAAATGGTGGCATATAATCAAGGAAGGTTTGTATGTTAATTCAATAATGTCAAGCCTCACTGATTACCATTAACAATTCCCTCAAGCCTAAGAAGTGCAGCTCACCGTGAATGATTTCAGGTCGTCTTATTTAAATTAACTCCCCTCACAAAGTTCTGACAAAGCTTTTACTCAAGAAACTGCAAGGCTCTGGTTTGGTGAACAAAGACCAATCTGGCCTCAATTAAACCAAAAGAACCCAGTCTTCATTTTTGTTAACACGGCCTTTTAGGAACATACACATGCACATACTTCGCGGGGTGTGTAATCATTTCTATAATGGGCAAAGCCCCACTGATTCCCATTAGTACTAATGGTTTCCGACCAGTTACATGTTTGGAAGGGTATTTTGACAATTCTCCCAACCTTTCTCATATGGTCCAGAGAACGTGCGTCTAGCAAGATAGTTGCAGTTCTTACAAAATGTGGAGAACACAAAAGAACGAAAAGGATAACTGTGCGCTGTATTGGCAGTATGATTGCGATATGAACGCATTCATATAACCATCTAATAAACTAACACTATATACTTCTGAACTGATAGACAATATGTCTTGTAACATGTTCAGTAGTATGTCTGTATGTGCACTATGTATTCATAATATCGTCAACTTAAACCAGCACAAAGGAAGCACAAAAATGGTATAACTAAGTCACTTACAGTTGTTCATAGAATAGGTCCATGAGCATCGTCTTGCCTGTACCGACCCCTCCATATAGATATAACCCCTTAACTGGTGAATGGGTAGAAGGCTGAGCCATGAGGCGAGACCATAGCCATCTTCTCCTATCAAACAGAAACCAGTAAGTTAGGATCACTGGATCAGTTCCTTGCTTACCACGTGAAATAAGTGTTTTCAAACTGTGCTAACCTTCCAGATTTCTCAGATGACTGATATCTATCCAGCTGGCAGGCTTCTTCATTATCTACAAGATCCTCATAAAGCCTTTGTAATTGCTGAATGGTATCTACCTGCATCAATTGGTAAAATATACGATAAATTCTAAACAAAGCATTCAAGGAAGTAATCCAAGAAAAAGATTGATCAGGACCACTTCAACAACCTGAAAGCTATCACCATCTACAAGATCCCCTGATGCGATTCTCTTCTGATATTCTACCATCGGACCACCTTGTGAAATGTCTGGCACAGTTTGGGGGAGTAATCAAGTTGATCAAATGCCCCCAACAGAAAATAAAAAGGCTCCATGAATAAAAATGTAAGAAGAATGAAACCTTTAATCGAATCATCCGCTATAGTGTATAACGTGTTCCTCAGTATCTCCACACCTGGACTCATGAATCTGCTAACTTCATTATAACGCCGTATTGTGCTCAGTGAATGGGATGTCGAACTACACAAGATCACAGCATTCTGCTGCCTGATCAATCTGTTTATTGGTGAGTGTCCCTCTGCACGGTGCTGAGCGAGACGGCGTAGCACTACTAGATATCCCAATATAGCCGACAGTTGAATTCCCGTCGGATATTCAAGTTTACCGTCGGTTAAGATTATAGCCGACAGTGCACCGTCGGTTATATCCCGTCGGTGATGCTCGGTCGGCCATTACTCTAATGACCGACGGTACTGTCGTCTATTACCCTAACCGACGGTGCAAAGCTGACGGTGAGCCGTCGGCTATTATTTTGTCATTGGGTGATCACCATGTTTTGACGCCAGATGTAGCCGACCGTTCCCTGTCATTCATATCTTTCCCGACGGCCGTTTTCTCCCGTCGGCATTCACACTGGTTGACGATCTACCTGACCCGTGGAATATTAAATAGCTGACTGTGCGCCCGAGAGTCAGTGTAATAATCGACAGGACAAGAATCCGACAAGCATTGTCTCGCCATCAGTTATCACTGCTACTAGAGGAAGGCACAAACAGATGCAGGGCACAAGTTTATCTAATGTGGTAGCACTTGCAGTTACAAATGCTGCAAATCTCACCATCACAAATATTTCAGAACTGATTGTATTTCAATATATTTGACCCAAATGACATACAATATCATAATGTATCTCAAACCGAACTATACTTGCATCCAAATCACATTAAACATTAATGATTCATCGAAAGAAAAAGATTAAAGGAACACTCCAGCCAAAGGACGTCATTTGATTGTTTAGCTTTAAAGAGTCTCTTCTACAGTTCTACTCCAGCCGATTGTTTAGCTTTAAAGAGTCTCTTCTACAGTTCTACTCCAGCCAAAGATGTCATTCTCGTCCCTGCGACTACCTCCAGCATTTCTTCCCATTCCCTACAAAAATCACCAAACTAGTCGTAAGAAAGATGAAAACAAGAATCATAAGGGACAGCAAACGGAAAAAAAATCTTAACAAGATGATATGATAAGACAGACAATTGAATAGACCAAAAAAATATTGTTGTAATCAATACGAAACAATAGACAGGAAATTACTTCATATATATCCTGAGTGTTACTAGTCTACATTTAGACAGGAAATCGAGCAATGTAGTATCAGCAGATTCAAAGTACTAAACGAGCATGCTTACCGTCAAGATAGTTGTGCAGCACGTGGATTAGTCCCAATCCCACCACTCCTAACATGAACTCCAGGATCCTGCGGGAATTGAACACCAATACCAATCAAAATTACAGAATATAGAGAAGGCGACCAGTGAGCTATATTTTTATGAAAACTGCAGGTGCATGACCCCATAATACTTCGTTAGTTAGATGTAACCATAGAGACTAGATCTAGAATCAATATGAATTCACTAGCAAGTCATTCTTGGCCTCTGGAATGAGATCAGACCTAGTTGGCGCCAGCGCGGGCGTGGTCAGGACGGGCCTACGACGTCCCAGTCAAGCCGAGGCAACCATCCTTCTGGAGGCCGCAGGGCAGTTGGGCGCCCCTGGCAGCCTGTGCGCTACACCTCCTGCAGGATGCCACCACGCTTTTTACCACCTCCGGCGTCTGCCACTTTTTTGACTTGCTTGATATTTTACCAGCAGTATCCCTACATGTATCAGGAAACCAATATAAGATCAGTTGAATAACGAGTGTAGCTTGGGCTGAAATGGTGCTTGGGCGTGATCCGCAAGAGATAAATTGATTGCTATTAGCAGCATAACAGTTCGTGTCCCAAAACAACCAGACTCGAGTTAAGAGAACCACTCAGATTACCTGCAGAGAATGTACGCAAGGTCTTGTTGCGTCTTTGATTGAGATCCTCCGTGGAATTTCATGCGCCATGTGATGGCACTGGAAGAAGCACTCCTCTTACTTGCCGGCTAGCGGAGCATCCACGGGCCATTTTAAGCCAGCCGGCTGGACATAAGGATTTGAGAGCCCCTACTCAAGATCCGCCATAACCTGACAAGTCGGCGGCAGCGTGGGTGATCATTGCTGACCACCACCTCACAGCGCTGCTCCCCGCGGAGCCACTCGACGAGACTGTCCGCGCCTGATGCCCCGACGATCTAGCCTCGGTATGCCTGCCAACGCAGGGCCATCTGGGCATGGTCTCCCTTGCCTCGCTCCGAGTCGAGATAAATAACGGGAGGTGGTGGTGGAGAAGGCTACAAGGAGGCCGGA
The DNA here is from genome assembly GCA_947311845.1 of Poa pratensis. NCBI lineage: Eukaryota > Viridiplantae > Streptophyta > Magnoliopsida > Poales > Poaceae > Poa > Poa pratensis. The sequence goes on along the minus strand of CAMZMU010000059.1, from coordinate 26,838,723 downwards.
TTTGTGTGGGAAAGTGTAGGAGTCCACCGGTGCTGGCAGATCGGAGCGGCGGCGGGGGGCGGCGAGATAGGAGGGAGTTGATTTTGGGGATATGCTGCGGAGAGGGAGGGTTCTGTTTAACCAGGTTAGGGATAGAGATAAGGTAAGACGTGGTGGAGGCTTGACTGGCCCACCTTTAGAGGGGTGGTTCGCCAAATTTCTGCGTCGCCCCCGCGCACTCAGTGCGAAATAAGACGCGCCCGCCCGCGCCTAAATCTAAATTTTGACGTTCTCTTTTTTCTCCGCGCGCTTGCTACACGATTCTTTTTTTCACCTTTATTTTCTCTTTGAGAAAACAAGCAAACAAGCTCAAATCTTATATCCATCTCGAGGAATCAAAAGTGATATCCGCCGCAAATGCTCGGTCATAGTCCTAAAAACATCATTAGCCCCATAGGCCACCAAAAAAATAACCGAGGGGATATCTCAACCGTCGGCTATTACTATTCACCGTCAGTAATTTAGACATATAGCCGAGAGTTGCTTTTGAACTGTCGGCTATCTTACTAAATACCCGACGGTGGTCAATATACCTTCGGTTATTACTAAGAACCGTAGGCTATTACGCCTTAATATCCGAGCGATGTTTGATCCTGTCGGGTATGTGAAAAACCGTCGGTTAAACAACATAATATCCGAGCGTTCGACTTAAACCGTCGGTAATATATTGCACCGTCGGTCATTAGGGTAATTGCCGACCGGCCGTCGGTTATTAAAATTCACCGTCGGAAATGTGGGGATTTCTAGTAGTGTAGCAAGCAAACAACTGATCTCATCTTGTACTATCTAGGCAAACTCCGCAGGAAAAGTTGTGAAACCTAAAATGACAGCAAAGCAAGAACTCATTAGAAAACTGTAGGTGGATTCTTCTGTGATAAAAGACTACTACTAGTAGTGACTATGTGTACCAACACCCAGAACACAAGTGGTAAAACCTCAAAGGTGAACTGATAGAGCGAATGAGCGATCATGTACTTTGGAATCTGGTGGCATTATTAGGAAAATGACTTCTAAAGGGTAGCCAATAATAAAGAGAAATGCAACTACTGCTCAAAGCCGCTTTCTAACTCCACTGGATAAAAAGAAAGCTTTCCATGTCAATGGTTTGTTTAGATCCAAATGATATACGAGAATCTTCAGACTTTTCTCGTCAGCTACTTTAAGTTCAACGAATACTACAAGAAACCTTAATAGCACCGGCAGAACAAGGAACCAGGATCATATTGATCAGAATCACGACATCCACATCGATGAACTAGGTAACTGATAATTGCTTTAAGATGAAATATTTGTTCCGGAACAAGGAGCTTAAGGATAGGCAGTTCCATGACAGTGGGTTAACTGATAATAAATCTAGAAAATCCCGAGCCCAACCATTTGGGGGCAACGAACAAATCAAGAATGGCGAAAACAAGGATTTGCCGCACCTAGTAACAGGCAAGGAAAGATCCAATCGTTGCACCGCAGAGAAGCCGCCGTCCGTCCTCCACCGGCACGCGGAAGAGAGGAAGGCATGCCTGTCGCGACGCGCTGCCGTAGCGGTCTACTCAGCCGGCGTCGGCGGTCCACAGCCTCCTCCCGTGCGGCCGCGCCTGGGCCGCACCGGGGCGCCCTCCGCCCCTCTCCCGCGAGTGTCAGGATATTGCCACAGCCGCAGCAGCCGCAGAAGATCCTTGAGTGAATCGATCCAAGAATCACGGCCAGGATGACGCTTCACTTCCATCCGACGGCTTAGATTCAATTACCCTTTAAATTTGCAATTCTAGCGAACTATGGCCAAATTTGTATTTTCCAAACTGATTCGCGGCTCCTCAGGGACTCTTTATAACCGGGGGAGTGGGTGGGTGGGCGGCGCGATATGAGAAAACGCTAATTTACTTTGCTATCTTTCCTGTTTTGCTTTACTGTTCTTTCCTTGTTCTGCAATTTATCAGTTCAATTATTGCAATTAGTTCCTTTATCTTCGTTTTCTTGTCTGCTATTACTGTTCTGGATCGTCTTCTTCATATCAAGGTCCTGACAAATTGGTATCAAGAGCCAGGACTTCCCCGAGCGATGATCCCTCCCTCTCCAACCTCTCCACCGCGGCGGCGCCGAGGTTGCCGACAGATCTAGCTGCCGGTAGTAAAATCCCTCCCCTCCCCCGCAACCTGGATCTAGCTCCACGAAGTCGCTCAAGCAGACGAACCCTGTCCATGTAATTCGCACTCGCTCCCAGGAGCGCATGGCGGCAGAAGCAGAGGAGGCCGAGATCTTGGCGGAGGTGCAGCGCCAAGCCAAGGAAGAAGAGGAGATCGGTCAGCGTCTTCCTCGCGAGGTCCTCAACCTGCATCGACGACTCGACCATCAACAGAGCACACTCGATGCGCTCCAAGGTACGATGTCGGACCTGCATGATATGGTGGCTCAGATCTCCATGGCCATGAAACCTACCAACCAAGCAACTTCATCATCCCCACCCACCACATCCCAGTTCGCAACACCACCTCCACCGCCTCCAAATCTCAGCCTAATTCTGGAAGTCACAACCCCAAATTCTCTGACTCCGCAACAGCCACACCTCGCACAAAAGCCACCACCATTCAACTCACAAACCGACCCCTTTTCAACCCAAAATTCACAAACTTTCACAGCTCCAACAACACCACAAACCCAACCTCCACCAGCTTCTCAAGTTTTCCAACTTACCAATCCTCAAACCAACCCAAACATGTACACCTCTCTCCAGATGATGTCGACAAGCAGTACTCCAAACCAATACTCACCACAGCAAACCATACCTCAGTACTACCCTCCTGCTCAAGGATACTACCACTACCCACCGCAACAGCAACCACAGTATGCACCTCTGTACACCTACTCACAAACTCCACCTTCCATACCTCAAACACCCCCCCCCCCTTATGTGCAACACACTCAACCTATGTTGCCAGCACCACCTCCTCAACACAACAACAATTCTAGCCAGGGACCTTATATCAGAACACCCAGTCTTGAGCTACCATTATTCTTTGGAGACAATGCTCCCAACTGGCTGGAAGAATGTGAAAGTATATTCACTGTCAGTGGAATTACTAATGACAACAAGATGAAGTGGGCCAATGCACATATCCGTGGAAAGGCTAAGACTTGGCTTCTCAGCAGTGGAATAAACATCAATCAAGCACGCTGGCACCAGTTCAAGCAGTTGCTCACCGACAGATTTCCAGCTCCTACTGAACAAGAATCCATGGAACAGTTTCAGTATCTAGTGCAAACACAGATGGTGGCACAATATATAGATCTCTTCGAAGAATACATGATCAACATGAAGAAAGACCACTCTTACCTCGCTGACAACTTCTTTGTCCTACGGTTTGTCAGTGGCCTAAAAGATACAATCAAACATGCAGTTCGCAGTCACTCACCTACAACCCTGAAGATGGCCTATTATCATGCAAAGCAGCAAGAACTAGCTTATTTGGCAGTGAACAAGCACCAACCTTCACTGGGGAGCACTACCAGAAACAATGCACAGCCCAACTTCCGAGGTTCACAGCAAAATAGAGACATCCGACCTCGACAAACACACGACAGAAATTCAGAGACAAGGAAATGTTGGTTTGTACTGAAAAGTGGTTCTATGGGCACAAATGTGCAAAAATGCTTAGCATGTTGAATGCTATTCAACTTCAGGAACACAGTGCTCCAGAGGACACTTCTGAACAGCAAGAAACATACCATGATGCAGAAGCAGTTCTGACTGAAGTCGAGCAGCAACAACCTCAACCAGCTCATCAAGAACCAGTTAAACCACCAACAACCACAATTAGCATGCAAATTTCAGCTGAAGCGTTGCACGGCATTCCGGGTGATACCACCTTGTCAGTTTTAGTTCACATTGGTGGAAAAAGAGTTGTTGCTCTCATTGACACAGGAAGCACCAACACCTTCCTCGACACAGAATTTATCAAGACAACAAAACTGACAGTGGAGGTTACTGATACTCACCGAGTACTTGTAGCTGGTGGAGGAGAACTGATATCAGCAGGGCATGTACCCAACTGCAAATTCAAGATACAGAACAATGAATTTGTTCATGATTGTCGGCTGCTGCCACTCAAAGGATATGGCATGGTGTTAGGAGCAAATTGGTTAAAAACACACAGCCCTAACTACTATGACTGGGAACAAAGAAGTGTTTCCATCACAGTTAATGGAGCATGGTGTGCACTGATGGACAGAGCTGTACCCTTGGAGAATACTCTCATATCTGCCAAAGCTCGTTCCAAGCTCCTACGCTCTGGTGCTACAGCTTATGTGATTCGAGTGGACAGTGAAATGACACAGTCAGTGCAAAAACAGGAAAACCAAATGAAAACTCCTGTGAAAGATATTCTCGAGCAATTCAAAGATGTCTTTGCATAACCTGAAGGACTACCACCACATCGTGATTGGGACCACAAAATTCCTATAAAGGAAGGTTCTGATCCACCTAACATTAGGCCCTACAGAATGCCTCATAAGCAGAAGAACATTGTCGAAGAGCTAGTTCAAAATATGCTCAAAAATTCTGAAATACAACTCAGCAGTAGCCCATACTCTTCTCCTGCAATACTGGTCAGAAAAAAGGACATGACCTGGAGACTTTGTGTGGATTTTTTTTAGGGCAATTACCGTAGGGGAGGCCCCTACGGTTAGGATTTTCAATATAAAAGGGGAGTCAAAAGACTCCAAGTCTTACAAAAGAGGTTTACGGTGGATCTTTGTGTGGATTATAGGCAACTCAATGCCTTGACTGTGAAAAAAAGTACCCTATTCCAGTCATAGAGGACTTACTTGATGAATTGCAAGGTGCTACTATCTTTTCCAAGCTGGATTTAAGATCTGGGTATCATCAGGTATGAATGAATCCTGCAGATATTGCAAAGACAGCTTTCAGCACTCACGTGGGTCACTATGAGTACCTAGTTATGCCATTCGGGCTAACTAATGCACCAGCCACATTTCAGCAACTCATGAACAACATCTTCGCTCCTCACATCAGGAAATTCGTGCTTGTATTCTTTGATGACATTCTGGTATACAGCAAATCCGTGGGACAGCACAGGCATCACCTCAGCTTGGTTTTGCAAATTCTTCGCCTTCACAACTTGAAAGCTAAGATGTCGAAGTGTGAATTCGCTACTGAATCAGTAGAATACTTGGGGCACGTAATATCTGGTGCTGGCGTGGCCACAGATCCTGCAAAAATCAAGGAAATACTTGAATGGACATCACCTAAAACCCTGAAACAACTCCGAAGAATACTGGGCATGACAGGGTATTACAGGAGGTTCATTGAAGGCTATGCATCCATATGCCGTCCTCTCCATGATGTCCTAAAGAAAGATTCCTTCAAATGGACAGATCAACAAGAAAATGCCTTCCAACAGCTCAAAAAAGCCATGACAAGTTCTCCTGTGCTCACATTACCTAACTTCCAGTTGCCTTTCACTCTGGAGACTGATGCATCAGGATCAGGTTTAGGTGCAGTACTTATGCAGAAGGGAAGACCATTGGCATTTTTCAGTAAAGCAATTGGCCCTAAAGCTTCTGCCATGTCAATTTATGAAAAAGAAGCACTCGCAATGCTGGAGGCACTAAGGAAATGGAGACACTATCTGTTGGGAAACAAGCTGATCATTAAAACAGATCAGCAAAGCCTCAAGTACCTCACAAGTCAGCGATTGTTGGACGGAATACAACACAAGCTTATGCTTAAATTATTGGAGTTTGATTATTCCATTGAATACAAGAAGGGACTGAAAACAAAGTGGCAGGTGCTTTGTCAAGGAAGTATGAAACAACAACTGAAGAAGTTTGTCTGGCAATATCAGCCACAGTGCCATTATGGATGCAAGATATTGCAGCAACCTATGTCGGCGATGAGAAATGTACTCAGTTACTCCAGGAATTGGCAATACATCCTGAAGACAACACACATTACAAGCTCCAAGCTGGCATCATCAGATATAAAAACAGAATCCTTATTGGCAGCTCCACTGATCTGAGAGATAAGGTATTCAACTCATTTGATGCATCCATCTTTGGTGGTCACTCAGGAAACAGAGTAACTTACCACAGACGGAAGCACCTATTTTATTGGCCAAATCTGAAGAAATACTGTGCAGATAAAATTGCAAGTTGCCCCATCTTCACATATCAAAGACTGAACGTGTTCACTATCCTGGATTGTTGGATCCCCTCAACATCCCCAGAAGCAAATGGTCTGAGATAAGTATGGATTTTGTGGAGGGTTTGCCTAAATCCAAAGGCAAGGATGTCATTCTCGTGGTAGTGGACAGACTCACAAAATATGCCCACTTTATTCCTCTATCTCACCCATTCACAGCAGCTCAAGTAGCAGATCTATTTATGAACACCGTTCTCAAGCTGCATGGACCTCCCAAGATTATTGTCAGTGACAGGGATGGCATCTTTACATCCAAATTCTGGCAAGAATTGTTTGCAACACTCAAGGTTGAACTGCATTTCAGCACGGCTTACCACCCTGAGTCTGACGGTCAGACAGAACGTGTTAACCAGTGCTTGGAGCAATACTTGCGTAGCATGGCATTCAAAGAACCTAAACGCTGGGCAAATTGGTTACCTGTAGCAGAATGGTGGTACAACACCTCCTATCATACCTCTCTCAAAACCACTCCATTCGAGGCTCTTTATGGGTATGCACCTCCTCACATCAGTGACATATCTGTTCCCTGTGATGTTTTACCTGAGGTGGAGGTCACATTACAAGAGAAAGAACAGATGCTCAAGGCACTACAACAGAATCTGCAACAAGCTCAAAACAGAATAAAGAAGTATGCAGACCTGAAGAGAACTGAAAGACAATTTGAAATCGGGGACATGGTATACCTGAAGATGCAACCATACAGAGAGACTGCTTTGGGACTGCGAAATGCTCTCAAACTTTCTTCAAAGTATTATGGTCCATTTCGTGTCTTGAAGAAGGTTGGGTTAGTTTCCTACAAGCTGCAATTACCTGCTGGCACGCTCCTCCATGATGTCTTCCATGTGAACCAGCTCAAGAAGCATATTGGACCAAAGGCAGTTCCCAACCCGACTCTACCTCTACTGACTCCAGATGGTAAGATCAAGGTAGCTCCTCTAGCAGTTCTGCAATACAGGCAAGTTCCTCGCAAATCTGGAGACTATGATATTCCTGTTCCGCAATGGCTTGTACACTGGGAAAACCTGACGGAAGCTGAAGCTACTTGGGAAGATGCATCCTTCATCCAGTCTACATTTCCAACCTTCCAGCCTTGAAGTCTGGTGTTAGCCGCGGGGTATTGTCAGGATATTGCCACAACCGCAGCAGCCGCAGAAGATCCCTTGAGTGGATCGATCCAAGAAGGACGGCCAAGATAACGCTTCACTTCCATCCGACGGCTTAGATTCAATTACCCTTTAATTTTGCAATTCTAGCGAACTATGGCCAAATTTGTATTTTCCAAACTGATTCGCGGCTCCTCGGGGACTCTTTATAACCGGGAGAGTGGGTGGCTGGACGGCGCGATATGAGAAAACCCTAATTTACTTTGCTATCTTTCCTATTTTGCTTTACTGTTCTTTCCTTGTTCTGCAATTTATCAGTTCAATTATTGCAATTAGTTCTTTTATCTTCGTTTCTTGTCTGCTATTACTGTTCTGGATCGTCTTCTTCATATCAAGGTCCTGACAGCGAGGCCACACGTGTTCCTCACCTCTCGCCGCTGCCGGTGGCGTTGCCTGGGCAAAACCCGGTGGCGGCGGGATCTCCTCGGCGCCGATCTGAGCGGAGCGGCGGCGCCCACTCCGATCCAGAGAGGTTGGGCGGCGGGACAGCGCCGACCGGGCGTTCTCGTGGCGTCGGCGGCGCGGCGATCCGTTCTGGTCCTTTGGGCTGGTCCGGCTACGCAGCTCCGGCGGCCACGCGATGGCCTGGACGCGCGGCTGCCTGCAGCTTATGGACGCCGGGGCAGCGGCCCCGGGATTCGCGGCGGCGGCATCTCTCCACCGGAGGTGAGGGTCAGGAGGCGGCTTCGGGCGGCGGAAACGGGTGCAGCGGATCGCGGGATCTTGCGCCTAGGTTTCTGGTACTGGCTATGGCGCGCTACAACCGGAGCTCGGCTCTGACTTGCGGTGTCCAGTCGGCGGAGATTCGATTGCCGGTGAAAACCGCGCTTCGACTTCGGTCACGGCGGACGATGGCGGCGCCTCATGGCATTGGTGGCTCTAGGTTAATAGTGCCAGAAACAATGCTTGTACGTCACACGTCAGTTGGGAACCCCAAGAGGAAGGTATGATGAGTGCAGCAGTAAGTTTTCCCTCAGTATGAAACCAAGGTTTAATCGGACCAGTAGGAAAACGAGGTTTGCTTCGAAGGTGTTGGTGGAGGAGTGTAGTGCAGCGCAACACCAGGGATTCCGGTGCCAACGTGGAACCTGCACAACACAATCAAACTACTTTGCCCCAACTTAACAGTGAGGTTGTCAATCTCACCGGCTTGCTGAAAACAAAGGGTTAAACGTATCGAATGGAAAATGATGTTTGTTTGCATAAAACAGTAGAGAACAATGATTGCAGTAGATTATATTTCAGATGTAAAAGAATGGACCGGGGTCCACAGTTCACTAGTCGTGTCTCTCCAATATGATAACTAACATGCTGGGTAAACAAATTACAGCTGGGCAATTGACAATTGATAAGTGCATATAACATGCATGTGTGAGCTGTGGTGTCTACTATGAGATTCATTTGGGCATTACGACAAAGTACATAGACCGCTATCCAGCATGCATCTATGCCTAAATAGTCCACTTTCCGGTTAACATCCGTACCCCTTCCAGTATTAAGTTGCAAGCAACAGACAATTGCATTAAGTAATGTGCGTAATGTAAACAATACATTCATCCTTGAATAAAGCATTGATGTTTTACCCCTAGTGGCAATAACACATCTACAACCTTAGAACTTACTGTCACTATCCCAGGTTAAATAGAGGTTGAACCCAACTATCATGCATAAATACCCCCTCTTGGAGTTACAAGTATTCACGTGGCCAAGGCTTCAACAAGTAACGGAGAGCATGCAAGATCACAAATGACATAGACATGATAATATAATATTCAGCTCCACATAGGTATCAATATAAGTCAGATCCCAGCAAACACAACATGTAGCATTACAATAAGATGATCTTGATCATGATAGGCAGCTCACAAGATCTAAACATGATGGCACAAGTGGAGAAGACAACCATCTAGCTACTGCTATGGACCCATAGTCCAAGGATGAACTACTCACGCATCACTCCGGAGGCGGGCATGGCGATGTAGAGCCCTCCGGTGATGATTCCCCTCTCCGGCAGGGTGCCGGGAAGAGCTTCAGAAACCCCCCGAGTTAGGGTTGACGACGGCGGCGGCAGCGAATATGTTCTGGATGAAAGGCTCGGTGTTTTAGGGTTTTCGCGTCTCGGGGAATAAATAGGCGAAGGGGCGATGTCGGCGGACCCCCGAGGGGCCCAAACCACCCCCAGGCGCGGCTGTGGGCCCAGCCGCGCCACCATGTGGTTTGGCCACCTCGTGGCTCATCTTCGTCTCTCCTTCGGACTCCGTGTACGTGCTGGAAAAATAGGGACCTGGCCTCTTGTTTCATGCAATTCCGAGAATATTTCGAGAAGTAACTTTCCGAAACCAAAAACAGCAGAAAACAGGGAACTGGCACTGTGGCATCTTGTTAATAGGTTAGTCCCAGAAAATGCATTAAAGTGATACGAAGTGTATATAAAACATGTAGCAAATGGTATAATATAAGCATGGAACAGCAGAAATTATGGATACGTTGGAGACGTATCAGGCATCGTTACCTTGTTGGAGGCATCGTCGTTGCAGTTCTTGTCTCCTTGTTGAAGGCTCGGGAAACTCCGGGGGAAACCCTAGATCTGGATCTTCCGGATCGGACGATGACGTCACTACAGTGACGTTCTCCCTCTTGAGGGCTTCGTTTTGGAGCATGTGCTTGTTGGAGGGTGTAGCGGTGTTGCATCTACCGCATCTTCGATGGTGAGTCTCGGCTGCGTGGAGCACCAGAGTATCGGTGTCAAACGCATGATGATGGACACGCGCAGGGCGGTGGCGTCGTCTGGCGTCGTGGCGGCGTCGATGGCAGGCCTGGCGAGGGTCTTCGCCTCAGTCTACACACTGGAGACGGGTTGGTGGAAGATGGCGGAGGCGACTTCCGGTGCGTGCACACAAGGCGCTATCTCTGGAGTTGGCCAGGGAGCCGGCGATGGGCGTGGCCGGGGCACAAGGCCTCGTTGTTTACTCTATCGTTTGTGTTAGTTGTAGTGCTATCACTGTTTGGTGGCTTCGGTTTGTATGATCGTTGTTTGTAAGGCCTTTTGCCAGTCTTTGTTGAATAAATGAAATAAAAGCCGTATGCATCTCTTCGATGCAGAGTCCGGGCTCCCCCTTTTCTAAAAAAACAGCCTCCTCCGGCCTCCGGCGGCGCGCGAGCTTCCTAATCCAATCACAGGAGAAAAGAAAACGTGAGGAAAAGAGGCTCGCTGGCATTAAAGGAGCACAATGAATGAACCAAGACGGCGACGAGTATTACCCTCCGAGAAAGAATCCAAAACCGAATCGAACTTGAAACCCGGAACCGCGACGGCGCGCTGCCGCTGCCGCGAACCTCGACAGCGACGTCGCCCGAGGAATCAGTTCCCGTCTGCCCCGCCCGAGGTCGAGGAGGCGGGTCCCGCGTCTCCGGCGCCGAGGAGAAAAGAAAGAAAGAAAGAAACAGAGGTAGAGGGGATTGGGAACAGGAAGCGTGAGCTGGAATATGCTGAAATATGTAGGGTGGGCTTTAGGCCCATCTAATAATTAATGAAAATCCCGACCCATTAGTCTCGCTCAATAGACAAAATATTGCGAAAAGGTTGCGATGAAGGGGTTCGAACCGGGAACCTCCGGTGACACGGAAAAGTCGCTAGCCAATTGACCACGCTCGTGTTTGTGTGACAACTTCCTTATCATACATTCTATAGTTTCGACTTTTTGTTTTTCTTTGTTTTTCTTTTTTTTGTTGTTTTTTGTTTCCGTTCTTTTCCTTTGTTTTTGTTTTCCGTTCTTGGATAGGTGAGTTTTCTTTTTATTTTTATGCTTTCTTTTTACCTTTCCTTTTTCTTTTTCCGTTTTCTTTTTCTTTTTTTTGTATTCTTTTCCCTTTTTCTTTTTATGTTTTCTTTTCCGTTTTCTTTTTCTGTTTTCTTTTTTTCGGTTTTATTTTTTGTTTCACTTTTTCCTTTTTCCTTTTTATGTTTTAATTTTTGCTTATTTTGAAAATGGTTCATATTTTGGAAAATAATTATTTTTAAAAAATGGTTGTGATTTTCGAAAATGATTCTTTTTTGAAAATGGATTTTTTTTTAAATGGTTCCGAAACAAAAATATGGTTCCTTTTTTAAAATGGTTCTAAACCGAAAAAATGGTTCTGATTTTGAAAATGGTTCTGAATGAAAAAATGGTTCCGATTTTTCAAAAATGGTTCCTTTTTGAAAATGGTTCCGAAACGAAAAATGGTTCCTTTTTGAAAATGGTTCTGAACCGAAAAAATGGTTCCGATTTTGAAAATGGTTCTAAATGAAAAAAATGGTTCCGATTTTTAAAAAATGGTTCCTTTTTTAAAATGGTTCTGAACCGAAAAAATGGTTCCGATTTTGAAAATGGCTCCGAATGAAAAAAATGGTTCCGACTTTTCGAAAATGGTTCCTTTTGAAAACGGTTCCGAACCAAAAAATGGTTCCGATTTTTGAACATGGTTCCGAATGAAAAACATGGTTCCGTTTTTTCAAAAATGGTTCCGAACCAAAAAAATGTTTCCAATTTTTGAAAATGGTTCTGAATGAAAAAAATGGTTCCGATCTTTCGAAAATGGTTCCTTTATTAATATGGTTCCGATTTTTGAAAATGGTTCCGAATGAAAAACATGGTTCCGATTTATAAAAATGGTTCAGATTTTTGAAAATATTTCCTTTTTAAAAATGGTTCTGACTTAAAAAAAATGTTTCACTTTTTTATTAAAAAAAATTGGAAACATTTATTAAAAACTAAACATTTTCCAAAATATTAACCATTTTCAAAACAAGCGACTATAAAAAACATAAAAGGAAAAAAGTGAAATAACAAAAAAAAACGACAGAAAAAGAAACGGAAAAATAATATCGTAAGTATATATTATGTGATGAAGAAGCTTTAACAAACGCACGATCGTAGCGCAACGGCTAGAGCTCGCTCCCCCTCGCGTGTCGTCCCAAGTTCGAATCCCACTGTCGCATCCTTTTCCAAAATATTTTGCCCACTGAACCAGATTAAATGGGCCGGCCCATTATGCGCGCTGCGGGCGAGTCGGATGACTCGCGTCGCAAAAGGCGATATATAGGGGATCCCGTGTGTAAACGCAGAGGATCAACTGTCGTCGATTGGGCCGTGTGCTAGCGGGCCGTAGGCCGTGTTGTGGGTTGTAAGTCCAGCAAGTGCTGGTGCGTTGCGTGCGTGGTTAAAGACTCGTGTGAGCCGTTGGGCGGAGGCATCGATGAACTAGCAAGTGAACTCTGTTTTCCCCAACCTCCAGTCGTCTATCTCTCTCTCCCGAACCCTAACTTCCCTCCTGAATCCCCTTCTCCTGTATCAGTTTGATCAGGTTCGTGACAAATATGGTATCAGAGCCATTTCGATCCTCTAGGGTTTGTTAGCTTCCCAAATCGCGACCCCAAATCTTCGGATTTCTGTACCGCGGGTGCTGTTTCTGCAGAAACTTTTATCATTGACAATTATCTTTCATAATTCCGTCACCGCATCAGGGAGGTAGAAATGTAATTAAGATAATATCCATTTCCCATATGTGAAGATAACTGTGTGAAGATAGCAGGTTGCTTGCATTGTAATTCTTCTGGATAGTCTGGCAATAGTGCTTCGCATAAAAAGTATCTCTTACTGTGGCCAGCACTAACCAAGGGAATGTGTATCCAATTACTGTACCCGGATCCCAAATGTAACAAGTACCACTGCCACCTGACTGATTTTGCCAAGCTGCTAAATCTAACATAAGGGCAGTGAAGCTCCTGGATCCCATTCTTTTCTTCTCACGTGAATTACCAATAGATTCAATTGTGGGTCTCTCAGCTGCTGCACATTTGCTGACGCCTTCTTATCATTTTGTTGCTGCTGCTTGAAGGTATAATTCAACATATCAGCACTTGACATGGAAGATGATATTCCGATTCCAGGGTCCCAATGCACTGTTTGTTTATTTTCAGCTCCATGTCCCTGAGAGTAGTACAGCAGCAGGTCCACTAATATCACCTTGCTTGAGTGAAACCATGCTGAAGTTCCTGGATCCCAAAGCAGACTTAGTTTTGCATGGTTTATGCTATGTGACGGTGGAGCAACAAGTTCCCAAGATAGACCCTTTGTGCAATTAATATACTCAGGTCTCTTATCATGGCAGTGCACGATTACTTCATGAACACAGAGTGTAGAGGTAGCCTGGGTGCTCTTTTTATTTTTTAGCTTGATGAACCTGTCAGCGTATACAGCAGGACCATGTGAAAATGTAAACTCTGTAGTCTCTTCACTAAATGTATCATCTGACGCCTTCTTGACACACAAGAAAATCAGTTCATTATCAGGTTTCTTCTCATTTGTAAAACTGTATACACCATTGATGCATGAAAAATGCATACATGAACTTTACATTTTATTACTTGATATTCCAACTTATTTGCATCATATATGGGTTATATTTATGTTTTATAATGATTTTAGGGATAATTCACAGTTTCCCCATTTATTTGGAATTAACCCTGCAGAACCAGAAAACCCCTTTTTCCATCTTTTTGACTTTCAGGGACCCAAACGACGTCCAAATGACCTAATATTTCACGGGCGTCAATTTTTGGAAGGAACGAAGCGTAGGAGCGAAGGAAGCGAACAAACGGAAACCCGAGGGCCGAAAGAGGTGGGCCCACGCGGTCAGATTCCTTGACCGCGTGGGACCCCCTATTCTGGGCCTCGAGCCTCCGATGCCGTCGATCTTCGTCCCCGTGCCTTCGTCTTGACCTAAAAACGACTATAAAAATAGTCCCCCGACGGCTTTCGGAAGGGGCGGCGGAGAAACACAAAAACCACGAAACAGGAGACAGAAGGCTGCCGCCGGAGAGGATCGGAGGGGGAAACGCCGCCGGAATCACCTCCGGAAGGCTCCTCCATCCCCCCTCCGGAGTCTCCATCAACACCACCGTCAAGACCAGCACCATCTCCATCACCATCTTCGTGATCCACTTCATCCCCCTCATAGTTTGAGATTGTTGAACCCTAGCTATTGTCTAAGTACTATTCTACATGTTTGTGAATTGCTACTTGTCATTGTTTTGTGGGGAGATTATATTCTCAGATTGTGTTGTATCACTTATGCCATTGAATCATATCATGTCTTCGCGTTGTGAGTAGTTCTCTCATGTTCCTGGGGGCATAGGATGGATTGGCAATGATTTATTTATGACATGTGTTGGTATTTTGTCTAGTGTTTATCTTTTTATGTAATTCTATGATGGTGTTGTGCGAACGTCGACTGCACATCACTTCACCTATATGGGCTCATAGGAGAACACCGTAGTGTAATGGAGTGAGGGAGACTTGGGAGGACATGTAAACCTGAGACCGAGTCATGAAGTTGCATTATGAGGGTATTAGTATCGGGGACCTTAGAGTTTAAGGCTATGGTGGGACTCTATGTCTTAATAACTCTTGTGCAGTCATTTACTTGGCCATAAGAACCATCATAAGGGGGTTTAGTTTATTTATTTAGCTTTCCCTAATTATGGCTCCGTCCAAAAGAAGATTAAAACTTGACAAAATGCTTACCTTGTTGTTCTAGAAATATTTATGCCATGAAGTCTAGGTAGCCCTTGGGAACGTTCTCCACTTATAAGAAACACACACTTGAGCTTGTCCTCTCGCTGCATAGAGGATTGGGCTTTCTCTCTTTGAGAGCTTTCACTTGTCATATTTTATTTTCAGCTTTTTACTTTATTGCAAACTCTACGCCAAAAACCCAAAAACACTTGCATCATTTAATCATTTTAGTTTGTCTAGTGCATAGATAATAAGAGAAGTGACACTCTTATTTGAGAGGATAAATACTTATACCTTCTACTCCTCGTGGGATCGATACTATACTTACACATTGAAGATTTCAACGATCCCCTATACTTGTGGGTATCAAGACATTTTCTGGCGCCGTTGCCGGGGAGTGTAGCGCTTAAGTTTTTATTCTTGTTTGCACTAGATATTTATTTTCAGTTTTGCATATACTCTAGTTTACTTTCAGTTTTGCATTTAGTTTAGTTTTACTTTCAGTTATATATATCAAAAAACAAAAAAATAGAAAATGAAAAATAAAAATACCAAAAAAAACTCGTGTTATGGGCATAAGTATGGATATAAATGATGCTTTGTTTAGACACTTGAATGCTGCTAAGATTGCCAAGGAATATAGAGAATCAAAGGAAGGGAAAATACTAAAAGGTTTCATGATGGAATTAAATTATATTGCTGAGGAGTTGCTTTTACACCATGATGTAACTTGTATTTTTTGCTCTGAACAAAAAGATAAACATTTTGAATTTCAATGTAGGTTCCATGAAGAATGTGTTATTGCATCTTACCATACTGGTGATTATGCTTATTTAGGAATGGAACAAGTAGAGGAATTTGTTACTTTCAAGGCATCTTTTGAATTGCAAACCTTCATTCATGAAAATAAAACTTGCCCTATAGCTAATAAATTTGGAAGAGAGATAGATTTTATTCTTGAATATTGCATAGACAACTTCTCTCAAAATATTTATGTTGTTGAATATAATGAGGCTCCCCAAGAGAGCACTGATGTTTTGCAGGAAGAGGAGGATAAAAACCTAAGCTTGGGGATGCCCGTGCAACCCCAAGAAGATGTTGAAAATGATGAACAACTAGAGAATGAAGAGAGGAAACTTCCACCTTCACCACCTATGGATGAGGGTAACACTCAAGATTTTGTTGATGATAAACTTTGTTTTTTTTATTCTGATGATGAGGAGGACTATCAACCTATGCCTAATGAGAACATTATTGATAATAATTTTAAAAATGATGAGGAGTATGGTTTAGACATGTTTTATGATAGTACTCTAGATGATGATCCTATTTTGCTTGATGATCCTCCATGTTTAGAACTTGTTACTACTTTATGTGAGGATAAAAATGATATACTTGCTGTGTGTGAAAATACTCTTACTTATGAGAGTCCTACTTTATTTTTGAACTCTCCTATTCACACCATGGAGGAGAAGCTTTTATATGTTGAAAAGTACTTATGTGGGCTGAAATTATCTTACACTAATAACCATTTCACCCATAACCATCATGTTTATGGTGCTTCTTGCAATTATTTTGAGAGAGGAAAACACACTAATAGCTCACATGATAGTTTTAATAATCCTCTATATGTTCCTAAGTTTGCAAAGTTGCACCAATCTAATAGTTCTTTTGTCAAATTTGTTTCCACTACTTGTAACTATTATGAGAGAGGAAGAAAGACTTATCTTTATGCTTCTATGTTATTTAAAATGCAACCTACTGATCATTACATGCATTGGTTACCACAAAATTGCTGCTATTTATTCATATATAAAATGCCAATGCATAGGAAAGGAGTTAGACTTAAAAGTTAATGGTTTAATGTTTTATGGTGTGCTCTTTATGCTTTTATTTCCTATTCTGTTTAGGCACACCTTCATATCTTGAAAACATGTGAAATAACTTTACCTACTGTTTTCTGATTGCTAGTTTAAGATTTTCACTTTATATAAAATTTGGGAAAGTAAATGAGAAGGATGAGTAATGGAGATGTTGGGGTCGACCTTGAACATGTGTTGTTCATGCCAATGGAACCATTGCAAAGTCTCTATCATTAAAACTTTTCCCAAAGCTAAAACCAAATAAAAAGAGTGTTTATGTTGTATATATTTGCTTCTTCTTTTGCCTTTTTACTAAATCAAAAACAACAAAAATATTTTCTTTCTTCTTTGTTTGTTTCTCTTGATTCTTTCTTGGTTCATTTTGTTTCTTTTTTATTTTTATCTTCAGTTTAAGTTTTGGTTTTTGAGTCAAGGTGCTTGTTTACTACTGTAACATCACCTTTGTATCTTATTTTTCATCTTTATGGCAAGAATAACCTCTTTTGAGAGGTGGGATCAGACAATAGTGATTTGCTGTCCAGAAAACAGATTCCTAAGCTTCACTGCGAAAAATGTTAAAAATCACAGAAGAGGAATTTTGACCTGAAATTTTACGACAGCAATATTCAGGTATTATTACACATTTCATTAGTTAAAAGTTTTCTGATTTGAGCAACGTAAGTGCCTCTGAAAATTCACTCTTTGCGGGCTGTTCAGTTTTTGACAGATTCTGTCTTTATTTTGCATTAGCCTCATTACTTGTGTTTTGTGTGGTTCTTTTGATCAATGAACAATACGCAACCATAGTAACAGTAGTTAATGTTTAGAATCAACTCATGATATGTCTTTGCTATACCTATGTGGATTTAATTTATGGAGACACTAACCCTCTAATCAAGTTTTATGATGAGTTTTGTGTAAAGAGAATTTTCAAGTGGAAGAGTTGAGGGTGATGAACAAAGATCAAGAGGGACAAACACTCAAGCTTGGGGATGTTACCCCTGGGCTCACCCTACATATTTCGAATAAGTACAAGAATTCAAGCTTGGGGATGCCAAGCCACCTCACTCCAACCATCTTGATACCAAGTAAGTAAGCCTAGCTATATGGCTATAAAGAAAGCGCTTTACGGGAGGCAACCCGGTTGTTTTTATTTTTGATTTTCTTTGTGTCCTCTTGCTGTAACAAGAGACTTAGTTTTTATTTTGTTTCTGGAATTTTTAATAAAGTGCCAAGTTTTACCCATTTTGGTTTGAAAAAGTTGCTATTTGTATTCGGAGATTTTATTCCAGCACGAATCTGTGCACGGTATGATTTTTCATTTCTATTCTGTAACTCCGAATGAGCTGAAATTTGAACTGTAATTGCAACTTTTCATCCTCTGTAAGCGTGAATTTTTCAGATTTTTTCGACATATTTAAGTAGGGTAGAAAAATGCGTTTTGCTGCTGCTGTTTTTCTGGACAGATTCTGTCCCATTTTGTTTGATGCATTCTTTGAACTTTTAACTTGAATCTTTTTTATCCAATTGAGTTTATAAGTAGGCATACAACATTATATACTTTCTGGACATGTTTCACATTTTTGTTTAAGGATTTTATGCAGAAAGCAATTCATTTGTCTATCACTACTAATGTCACCCCACAGAAAAGAGATGGGAGAAACGGTGTTTTGAAGTTTTTTCACAGGGATTAGAGGAGATGCACCAAGAGTATCCAAGGATGGTGAAGACCATAAGCTTGGGGATGTGGAGACAACCCCACTGGACCAACACACTCTCGGTTTGCACACGTCTAACTTCTGTTTTTCGATCAATGCACTTTATCGCATAAACTTGGAGCGTCTTTTATTTTTGTTATTTCGGTTTGTTTTTTATTTGTGAGACCACCACTATCATTTATATATGAGAGAGCTACTGGAAATTTGGGTTGAATTAAGTTGGATGCTATTAAAAAGATTGGGAAAGGGATGTTTGAGTTGATTCAAAAAGATACATATAGTTGCATGATTCATGTGCTTTTTAATGAGTATTAATTTGCAAGTGTTTTATCAAGAGCTATCTTTTATTCATGTTTTGATGCTGAATGTTACTTTACTTTGTTTAACATGGATTGGTTAGTTCTATGGACACTTATGCATGCATTTAGACGGTCAACTTTCTCCCTCTTGCTAACCCAAAAATTCCAACAAGTAAAAACTTGTTTTCCAACACCTTCAACCAAAGTTTTTCCAGTGAGTCCACCATATCTACCTATTAGCTTTATGCTATTCCGAGTATGTTTATCATGTTATATTGTATTATCTATACTTCTGAATTAAAATGCTTATGTTATTGATTGTTATGGGAAAAGTTGGTTAAAAAGCTCTCACGAACTTGATGCACACTTTACTTTTATTGCACTTAATAAACATGAACCATTGTGATTAAAATTATGAAGTTGTGAGCTTGACAAGAGTCTTGGTTGGGAGTTAGCTCATATGTGCTGTCACATGGCAAGCTTTCAACGTGCTCTTAATTATATTTAGTTGATATCATGTACTTTTGTTTATGGATGCTTATCATGGTGCCAAATAAATGCGGAAACTTAGTAAGTTTGAGGAGTTTGTATAAATGGCTAGAGAGACGCCTGGGCCGCTAACCTAAGCCATGCATCATTCATGGTGGAAATTTACAGCGCACCAAAGTGAACATTCAGTGATGCACGTCATAATAAAAAGCTATACAAATAGTAAATAAAAGAGTGCTGAGATTGTTCATTGTCTGTTTGTCTTGTCATTTTGACATGGGCTAGTTTCCATGTCCTGAGGCAAGAGGTACCCCAGTTGACGCTCTTGATGACGCTATTATATTACTTACAATGACTTTAACTTGAACTTGCTTTGTGGCCCGAGTTGAGTAACACCGTGGTGTAGGTACTCGTATTCACGGGGCATGAGGCATTCAACCCATACTTTGTCAAGCACATTACTCATATTTGCTTTCACTTTAAACTTTAACCATTCAAGATGCTATGATAGGGGTAATGAGAGCTCCACACCAATGAATACCACATTGCAAACATTAACTTAAGTAGAAGCATTTGGAAGCTAGATGAAACTTATTCATGTTTTACCTCTACTTATTTATCTATCTTTCCAAAGTGTCCACTTTTATATTCAGATTTTACAAGATTACTCTATGACCATTATAGGATGTTTTTACTTTTCATTATGCGTACATTTGTTCCATAGTACTTTCTTCTATGTTACACTTTGTGAATTATCATTGAACATCCTTTCATTGAATATTTGATATCACTTTATAATCTATCTTGTATATTGCTACTCCTTTGAGAATGAATCATTTGACTTTATGTAGCAATAGTAATCATCTTTGATATCCATTGATAGTATTAAAATGCAAAGTCCATGTTAGTTTTATCACCTTCATACTCGAGGACGAGCATTGGTTAAGCTTGGGGATGTTGATGCATGTAAAATGCATACATGAACTTTACATTTTATTACTTGATATTCCAACTTATTTGCATCATATATGGGTTATATTTATGTTTTATAATGATTTTAGGGGATAATTCACAGTTTCCCCATTTATTTGGAATTAACCCTGCAGAACCAGAAAACCCCTTTTTCCATCTTTTTGACTTTCAGGGACCCAAACGACGTCCAAATGACCTAATATTTCACGGGCGTCAATTTTTGGAAGGAACGAAGCGTAGGAGCGAAGGAAGCGAACAAACGGAAACCCGAGGGCCGAAAGAGGTGGGCCCACGCGGTCAGATTCCTTGACCGCGTGGGACCCCCTATTCTGGGCCTCGAGCCTCCGATGCCGTCGATCTTCGTCCCCGTGCCTTCGTCTTGACCTAAAAACGACTATAAAAATAGTCCCCCGACGGCTTTCGGAAGGGGCGGCGGAGAAACACAAAAACCACGAAACAGGAGACAGAAGGCTGCCGCCGGAGAGGATCGGAGGGGGGAAACGCCGCCGGAATCACCTCCGGAAGGCTCCTCCATCCCCCTCCGGAGTCTCCATCAACACCACCGTCAAGACCAGCACCATCTCCATCACCATCTTCGTGATCCATGATGACCCACAAGTATAGGGATCGCAACAGTCTTCGAGGGAAGTAAAACCCAATTTATTGATTCGACACAAGGGGAGCCAAAGAATACTTGAGAGCCTTAACAGCGGAGTTGTCAATTCAGCTGCACCTGTGAATAGTCTTGCTCGACACAGATTATCAGTAGCAACAGTTTTATAGCAGTAGTAGTGGTGAAATAACAGCAGCAGTAATAGAGACAGCAGTAGTGATTGCAGTAAACAGTAGGATTAAAACACTGTAGGCATAGGGATGGATGAACGGGCGCTGCATGGATAAGATAGCTCATATAATAATCAAGACATAGGCATTGCAGATAATAATGATAAAGCATCCAAGTACTAAGTAATCGTAGGCATGTGTTCCGTATATAGTCGTACGTGCTCGCAATGAGAAACTTGTACAACATCTTCTGTCCTACCAGCCGGTGGCAGCCGGGCCTCAAGGGAATCTACTGGTAATTAAGGTACTCCTTTTAATAAAGTACCGGAGCAAAGCATTAACACGCAGTGAACACATGTGATCCTCACATCGCAGCCATTCCCCTCGGCTGTCCCAATTATTGTCACTTGGGACCGCGGGTTCCGGACAACAATATGTGTAAACAACTTGCAGGTATGATCAATAAACAGTGCATATCATTATGAAACAATAACATGTTCAGATCTGAAATCATGGCACTCGGGCCCTAGTGACAAGCATTAAGCTCAACAAGTTGCAACAACATCAGTAAGTACTAACAACGGATACTGGGCACCATGCCCTAATGATCTTATAGCTTATTACATGAACAATCTCATCCAATCCCTACCATCCCCCTCAGCCTACAGCAGGGAATTACTCACACATGGATGGGGAAAACATGGATGGTCGATGGAGAAGCGTCGGTGATGATGATGGCGATGATTTCCTCTAATTCCCCGTCCCGCGGAGTGCCAGAACGAGTTTCTGGTCCCCGAAATAGGTTTCGCGATGGTGGCGGCGTACGGTGATGTTTCTGGATGAAGTGGACGACCCCCCGACGTTTTTAGGTCAGAAGGTTAAGTAGTCGAAAGGGGTCTCGGGAGGTGCCCGAGGCGCCCTCCACATAGGCTGGTGCGGCTGGCCCCTTGGCCGCGCCACCATGTGGTTTGGGCCACTCGTGGCCCATCTCCACCTCCCCTTCTGGCTCCGTGAGTCTTCTGGTAAAATAGGAGGTTTGCGATCTTTTCTGGTGTTTTTCCCGAAAGTTGACTTTCTGCACAAAAACAAGACACCAGGGCAATTCTGCTGAAAACAGCGTTAGTCCGCATTAGTTGTATTCAAAACACACAAGTTAGAGGTAAAACAATAGCAAAAGTGTTCGGGAAAGTAGATACGTTTTGGACGTATCAATCCACTTCATCCCCCTCATAGTTTGAGATTGTTGAACCCTAGCTATTGTCTAAGTACTATTCTACATGTTTGTGAATTGCTACTTGTCATTGTTTTGTGGGGAGATTATATTCTTAGATTGTGTTGTATCACTTATGACATTGAATCATATCATGTCTTCACGTTGTGAGTAGTTCTCTCATGTTCCCGGGGGCATAGGATGGATAGCAATGATTTATTTATGACATGTGTTGGTATTTTGTCTAGTGTTTATCTTTTTATGTAATTCTATGATGGTGTGTGCGAACGTCGACTGCACATCACTTCACCTATGGGGCTCATAGGAGAACACCGTAGTGTAATGGAGTGAGGGAGACTTGGGAGGACATGTAAACCTGAGACCGAGTCATGAAGTTGCATTATGAGGGTATTAGTATCGGGACCTTAGAGTTTAAGGCTATGGTGGGACTCTATGTCTTAATAACTCTTGTGCAGTCATTTACTTGGCCATAAGAACCATCATAAGGGAGTTTAGTTTATTTATTTAGCTTTCCCTAATTATGGCTCCATCCAAAAGAAGATTAAAACTTGACAAAATGTTACCTTGTTGTTCTAGAAATATTTATGCCATGAAGTCTAGGTAGCCCTTGGGAACGTTCTCCACTTATAAGAAACACACACTTGAGATCATTTTAGTTTGTCTAGTGCATAGATAATAAGAGAAGTGACACTCTTATTTGAGAGGATAAATACTTATACCTTCTACTCCTCGTGGGATCGATACTATACTTACACATTGAAGATTTCAACGATCCCCTATACTTGTGGGTATCAACCATCAGTAGGTATCTCAGGACTAATTATTGGCTTTCCACTGTCTGCCTTGACCTCAACTTGTTCAGTGACTGCTTCAGTGATGTCAACCGTAGGATGTATGCAACTCCAACAAGCTGTCGCATCTTCTTCATATATTTTCTGCCCAGTGTGCCAGCAAATACATCAACAGACTTACTTGAGCAGCCCTCTGTTTCATCATCATAGACATCGAACACCGGCTCCGGGACAGCTCGCTCTAATGGATAATTTTCTGGTAGCGCAAAATAGCTATGCTCAGAACCATCAGCTAGGAACACACTGTGGCCATTACGATTGTGGAAGCCATTAGCTTGTGGTATTTGTGGCGCCCCGACCGCAGAACTATACAGTGATGCTGTGTGTCACCGGTTAAGCGATACAACCGGAGGTTACGGGTTTACCAATCCCTGGCCAAAACCTTTGGCAGGCGTTGCTCGAATGGATCATCGGCAACGCAACACCCCGATTGATGCCTTAACGCAGGCACAACTATCAATGCATAATAGAGAGATCAAAACTTGTGGAACAATTGGCACATCACAGACTCTACGACTCAAGCATTATAGTTCAACTCTTATAATAGAGAAAGATAGCAAATATTACAACCAGAGGTCACATACCCAACAGTACATCATGCGGAAGCGAATTAAGTTGTTCTAAATAACAAGCCCCAAATTATGGCCTAAGAGGCCTATAGATAACATTCCAGCGCCAGCTGTTCCGGGATGTCCCAAGCTGCCACCTGGGAACCCCCAGACTACTCGTCGACGTCCATATAGAACCCACCTTCAGTGTCGGTGAAGTCCTCCACTGAAAATCAACAAAGCAACGTTGAGTTCGACGAACTCTGCAATATTACTAGAGCTACTAGCTCAATGATTGGCTTTCAAAGGTTTTATGGCTGTTTTGCGTAAAGCTGGTTTTCTTTATAAAAGACATCTGGCATCGACTAATCAGAATATTTTTCAAAGGGATAAGAAGTAAACTCTTTTCTCTTGATCATCTCATCAACAACCACCATCAACCACTTCACCTATCTATAGAGCGCCTCCCCGAATCACCCTCGAGGAAGCTCACCTCGCATTCTTGTAGTACCTTTAGTACCCAGGTTTTAATCATTCCGTTCGAGTTTTCTATGGTCTTATCGTCCGTTCCCAAGTCGTCCATAACCGCGGACACGGCTTTTCGAAAAGATTTACCCTGCATGGGTGTACAATGTTTGCCACACGTACCGTCTGGCCCATTGCCTGTACATTAGCTCTCTTCCTTGGAAAGCCGGCTGGGTGGGAGCGGCGTTGACTTCTCCCTCGCTTGAGACTAACCCAGGATCATCAGTGGCGGTAGGGCAAGTTCAGTGCCTCCAACACCCTGCCCCGCGGCCACTCATTTTCCTAAACACCACCATCCTCATCCCAGTCCAGACCACCATCTTCACGCACGCGCAAATGGAAGCTCAAACTAAAGGACCCAGGCTAGCCCCGCCCGAGTTATTTAGTCTATGAGGGTTCCTGCTATTGCATAGGCCTCACGCATGGTTGCACGCTCAGTCTTGGTTCAAGAGGTAAAGAACTCGCACCTAGGCGGCGAGAACGAGACAACACACCACATCCCCCGTGGCCTCTCATCCCCGCCTTTAAGCAGTTTATCAATGTCACCACAATTTTTCACCACATCCGGTCATTCCATCAACTGTTCCATCATGAAACATCCACCGGGCGACTTCAGCATTTAACTAAGCATGGCTAAGCATATAAATAGCAGGTATAATTAACTCAGGCCAACACTTCAATCCTATGGATATTAGGAAGGATACAGGTAATGGCAACAGGTATCTAATGCAACTAGTAGGATACTCTACTCCGAGCAAAAGACCTTTAGAACCGAATGCAATATTATGGTGGAGAAAATAATTGCGGAAACATAGGAGCAGACATGCTCAGAGGGGGATTACGCTTGCCTTGTTCAGGGGGCTGGTAATACGGGTCGTCGGGTATTGCGGTGGAACCCCGACTGCTTGATCTATCGATGCATAAAAACACCGGAAAGAACAATCAATAACCACACATGCAAAACAAGTGCAATGCACAAACACATGATGGCATGACAATTTAGATGCACTGAAATTACTATAGCAAAATCTACCAATTTAAATGAGGTGCACAAATAATTATTCCGACAAGAGAAAAATAAAGCCCCATATTTAACTTAATGATTTCCCTAACTTCTAAAAGGCGCAGTACTGTAATTGTGCTCAAATATGCATGCAAATGATGTTACTGGTTAGTTCATATTATTCTGAGCATTTTGATGTATTAAACACATTTTTCTGATAAACCAATAAAAAGTTATTGTATTTTCAATATTTGATTTAATGCTGCCATTTTACTAACATCACTTAAACAGCATCAAAACTAATTGTCCATGCTTGGTGAAGTGGTGAAACATGAAGTATATTAAGTGCTGAACATTTTGGTAGTTCTAACTTAATTTTTGGATCAATATTAAATAAGTTATGAATTTTACAAAATCATTTTATATTCTGCCCTTTTGATGATGTTATTTCCAGTATTTAGTTCAACATGCAAGAAAAAGTGCAAGAAAATGATGTTATGAGGTAAAGTTATTTCTCCTGAGCATTTTGATATCTCATTTGCAATTTTTGGATAAGTATTTAAAAAGTTATGGATTTTACAAATTTATCCAAATTTCTGTCCCTTTCTTTTATTTTCCAGAGATTTTAATCGAATCGTTTTTCACCGCGGCTGGGCTAGCCCGTATCACTGACTTGTGGGGCATGTGTCCACGCTGGCTTCCACGTCAGCGCGGAGGCCCACAGTTAGGTTTTACCGGAGCGCGGCGGCGCTGACTGCGCGCGCGGCGGCAGTTCACCGGCGGCGAGTACACGGATCCGTCGATCTACGGCGTGAGGGAACGCGCTACGGGCGGCTCTCGACTCGCACGGACACAACGAACCTGAAAACGGCGGCGCCGTCACTTAATGGTCGCTGGAGCGACGCGTACGGCGGCGACCCGTGGCTACCGGCGGCGAGCTACTGAGAACTACGGCTACAGGAAGCGCGCGAGCTAACGGAGGGCACAGTAAGGTCGGCAAGCTCACCCTCGACGCGTGCGTGTACTCGGTTGGTGCCGAGGTGGTCAGAGACGGCGGCAATGTCGCGGCGGAGCTTCGGCCGTGGTTTAAGAAGAACGGATGGCGACGGCGATTCCGGGCTCCCCTTCTCGATTCCTTGTACACATAGGGAGAGGAAGACGAGCGGAGACGATGGTGTGCCTCGATCTGCTCTGGGCAAGCTCAATCAACGGCGAGGCTCGCGGCCATGGTGGATAGGTTTCGGCCATGTGGAAGAACAAGAGAGGAGAGGGGAGCAGGTGAGGAGATGAGTGCGGGAGGGGGAGCAGAGGAGCGCCTCGGGGGGGGCCTCCTTATCCTCTTCGAGCGGCAGGAGGGTGTGGGGGGGGGGGGGACGGCGAGCTCGGCCACTGGCGCCATGCCGTGCCCACTGGAGCTACAGGAAGACGATGGCGATTTGCAGAAAACCCCCTGGCAAACTTTTCCCATCACAACTAAGTCCTTTTCAGCTCTGGATTAAATAAACAGCACTAGTTTTTTATTATTTGGGACACTTAACCATTTCCAAAATTTATGTAATTTTTGGTGCCTCCTCCCTGCCACAATGGTAGGCACTCCAAAAAAAATTGAAGGCATTTTGAGTTCATTTGCTTGGGAAATAAAATAGGGATTTGCTTATGGCAGTTTTCTAAGTTTCCCATTTCTTTAATTCCACCATTTGAATTCCTTTGTGTAAATTATGTTGTGAGCACTTGGAACTTGCTAGACACATATTGTTTAGTATTTGTATTTGTTTGTCAAAAACAACCACATTTGAATTGCAAGGAAAGAATTTAATTGGTGCTCTTGTTTCCATTTGTTTTAATTTGTTTTCATATCTTTGTTTCAACTTGAACACTAAAACAAATAATGCCATGATGCACGAATGAAATGCCAAAGTGAAAATTTGGTTCACATTTTAGGTTCACAAACTTTGGGCTGTTACAATTCTACCCCCCTTACAGGAATCTCGTCCCGAGATTCTACGAGTGCGGAAAGAAGTCGGGATACTCCTCACGAAGACTAGACTCCCTTTCCCAGGTTGCTTCTTCTTCGGAATGGTGAGACCACTGAATTTTTAGGAACTTGGTTGTCTTGTTACGAGTCTTCCTTTCTGCTTCATCCAGGACACGAATAGGTGCTCGCAATAAGTGAGATCCTCCTGGATATCCAGCTCCTCATGATTGACTCCATGAATAGGATCTTTGAAACAACGACGGAGTTGGGATACATGAAACACATCATGCACATCTGGGAAGTTGGCTGGTAGCTCCAACTGATAAGAAAGATCTCCTCGCTTGGCCAGAACGGTGAAAGGGCCAATGTAGCAAGGGCCAATTTTCCCTTGATCCCGAAGCGGCGAACGCCTCGAAGGGAGAGACACAGAGGTAGGCTTTATCACCAATTTCATAGTGAACCTCCTGATGATGCTTGTCGTAGTAACTCTTCTGCCTAGACTGAGCAATCTTCGGATTCTCTCTTATGATTCTAACTTTCTCCTCAGCTTCATTGATAACATCTGGACCAAAGAGTGCCCTCTCTCCGGTCTCGGACCAATTTAACGGAGTTCGGCATTTTCTTCCATATAGAGCCTCGAATGGGGCCATACCCAGACTAGCTTGATAACTATTGTTATAGGAGAACTCCGCGAAGGGAAGATACTTCTCCCAACCCTTGCCAAAGGAGATTACACATGCCCTGAGCATGTCCTCCAGAACTTGGTTCACCCTTTCGTCTGACCATCAGTTTGAGGATGGTAGGCGGTACTGAAATTGAGACGGGTTTCCATAGCAGTTTGGAAACTCTGCCAGAATTTGGACACGAAGATACTTCCACGGTCAGAGATGATCCTCAGAGGGACCCCATGCAATGGAACAATACGAGCCACATATAAGTCTGCCAGTTGACTCGCACGTATCTCATCGCGAACTGGTAGATAGTGAGCGACCTTGGACAGACGATCAACGAATACCCAGATATCATTGTTGCCCTTAGGAGACCTGGGAAAACCGGTGATGAAGTCCATACCGATTTCATCCCATTTCCATTCTGGGACGGCAATAGGCGAAGAGTGCCGGCAGGCCTTTGATGTTCAGCCTTTACCCGACGACAGGTGTCGCATTCAGCAACATATTTGGCGATTTCTCGTTTCATCCGAGTCCACCAGAATTTTGGTCGAAGGTCTTGGTACATTTTGGTACTGCCGGGATGAATAGAGAGAGGAGATTCATGAGCTTCTTGGAGGATCAACTCCCTCAATTTTCGTTTCTTTGGCACTACCAAACGGTCACCGAAGTAAACTATTCCAGAGTCATTGACAAAAAAACATTTGGCCTTCCCGCTAGCAATGTTCTCCTTGATTTTTAGAATACCCTTATCACGTGTTTGAGCTTCCTTTATCTGGTCTTCAAGAGTAGACTTGATCTCCAGATTAGCCAGATAACCAGAGGGAACAATTTCTAGGTTCAAACGGGCGAACTCGTCATGAAGAGCCGGTTGAGCCTTTTCAACCATCAGGTTGTTGCAATAAGACTTCCGACTCAGTGCATCAGCCACAACATTTGCTTTGCCGGGTTGATAGTTCAGACTCACATCATAGTCCTTGATTAACTCCAACCAATGCCTCTGCCTGAGATTTAAATCTGGCTGGGTGAAGAGATACTTCAGAATCTTATGATCTGAGAAGATCTCGCAACGGTTACCAAACAGGTATGGTCACCGCTGCTTCAGAGCGTAAACAACCGCGACAAGTTCTAGATCATGAGTTGGGTAGTTGTGTTCATGCGGCTTCAATTGGCGAGAAGCATATGCCACCACATGGCCCTCTTGCATTAGTACACAGCCCAAGCCTTGAAGGGAGGCGTCACAGAAGACGACGAAATCCTTGCTAGTGTCCGGCAGGACTAGCACAGAGCAGACGTAAGTTTGGCTTTCAGTGTTTGAATCTCTCTTCAGCTTTGTCCGTCCATATGAACTGTTTACCTTCTTGAGAAGGTTAGTCATGGGCTTAGCTATCTTAGAGAAACCTTCGATGAATCGGCGGTAGTAACCCGCCAATCCGAGGAAGCTTCGAATATCCTTGACTGACATGGGAGTTTTCCAATCCATAATAGATTGAATCTTGTCGGGAATGATGATGGCGTGAATCACACGCTCGTTGGGAGAACCCAAGAGGAAGGTATGATGTAGTTCACAGCAAGTTTTCCCTCAGAAAGAAACCAAGGTTATCGAACCAGTAGGAGCAGCAACTCTTCAGAAGGTTGTTGGTGGCTCGCACGGCGCAATACGATCACCAACATGGAATCTGCACACAACACAATCAAACTACTTTGCCCCAACGAAACAGTGAGGTTGTCAATCTCACCGGCTTGCTGAAAACAAAGGATTAAACGTATGGTGTGAAAATGAGTATTAAATTGCAGAGAATGAAAAAGGAACAGTTTGCAGTTGTGGTTGTTTAATCAGTGTAAAAGAATGGACCGGGGTCAACAGTTCACTAGTGGTGTCTCTCCATAAAAGATAACTAACATGTTGGGTGAACAAATTACAGCTGGGCAATTGACAAATAGTGTGCGCATGACAATGCATATACATGACATGTTGACTACTATGATATTTAATTGGGCATTACGACATAATACATAGACCGTTATCCAACAGCATCTATGACTAATAATCCACCGCCGGGTTGTCATCCGAGTCCCCCGTTGGTATTAAGTTGCAAGCAACGGATAATTGCATTAAGTAAAGTGCGTATTGTAAACAAACACATATGCCCGTGGACATAGCATCGTTAGGTTATCCCTAGTGACAACAGCACATCCACAACCTTAGAACTTTCTGTCACTATCGCAGATTAAACGGAGGCATGAACCCACATCTAGCATAAATACTCTCTCTAGGAGTTACAAGCATCTACTTGGCCAAAGCATCTACGAGTAATGGAAAGCATGCAAGATCTTAAATAACATATGAGATAGATTGATAATCAACTTGACATAATATTCAATATTTATCGGATCCCAGCAAACACAACATGTAGCATTACAATAATATGATCTTGATCATGTAGGGCAGCTCACAAGATCTAAACATGATGGCACAAAGTGGAGAGACAACCATCTAGCTACTGCTATGGACCCGTATCCAATGATGAACTACTCACGCATCACTCCGGAGGCAGGCATGGCGATGTAGAAGCCTCCGGTGACGATTCCCCTCTCCGCAGGGTGCCGGAAGAGGTTCTGAACCCTCCCGAGCTAGGGTTGACGGCGGCGGCGTCTCTGGATCTTTTCGTGGATATTTGCTCAGGTACTTAGGGTTTTCGCGTCGGGGGAATAAGTAGGCGAAAGGGCGGCGGCTGGAGACCCCCGAGGGCCCACACCACCCTAGGGCGCGGCAGAGGGGGCCCTCCTCTCTTGCTTCTTCGCTCCGTTAGGTGAGTTCTGGAAAAATAGGGACCCCAGTGTAGTTTCGTCCAATTCCGAGAATATTTCCAGACTAGCTTTTCTGGAATACAAAAACAGCAGAAAACAGGAACTGGCACTTCGGCATCTTGTTAATAGGTTAGTCCCAAAAAATGTATAAAAGTGATATAAAGTGGATGCAAAACATGTAGCAATTGGTATAAAACAAGCATGGAACATCAAAAATTATAGATACGTTTGAGACGTATCAAATGACTGTCATGCCATTAGCGGACACCGCATGCCCAAGGAAGACAAGTTTGTCTAACCAGAAATTCACACTTGGAGAACTTGGCATAAAGGCGGTGTTCTCGAAGTCTGGTCAGCACTAACCGAAGATGCTCTTCATGCTCTTCGTCAGTTTTAGAATAAACGAGGATGTCATCGATGTAAATGATGACAAACTTGTCGAGATAATCCATGAAGATGGAGTTCATGAGCCTCATGAAGGTAGCTGGAGCATTGGTGAGACCAAAGGACATGACGGTGTACTCATATTGGCCATAGCGAGTAATGAAAGCCGTCTTGGGAATATCCTCCTTCCTGATCTTGATCTGGTGGTACCCTGACCTCAGATCCATCTTGGAGAATACAGTTGCACCAGCTAACTGATCAAACAGATCATTGATTTGGGGAAAGGGATACTTGTTCTTGATTGTCACCGTATTCAGTGGCCTATAATCGGTAACCAAACGAGGAACGGTTGAATCCCTCTTTTCACAAAGAGCACTGGACAACCCGAAGGTGAACTGCTAGGCTGAATAAAATCCTTCGCTAACAGCTCATCGATTTGTTCCTTCAACAAGCCAACTCCTCCACCGCATACGGTAGGGTTTCTTGAAATTGGAGCAGTACCTGGAAGCAAATCTATGACAAACTCCACACTTCGATCAGGTGGCATGCCAGCAATTCTTCCGGGAAAACATCTGGGAAGTCACACACCACATGTACTTCATCTATTTCAGGTGGGGATAAGCCTTCCATCAAGTAGAGGCTGATCTCCGTGAGAGGGGAGTGATTGAGGATGGAGTTCTCGACTGCGAGGCACAGTATTCCACAACAACACCGGACACATCGGTCACTGTAAAGGACTTGGCAGCACAGTCAAGTTTAGCATGGTATTTCGCTAGCCAATCCATTCCCAGTATGGCATCTATGCCGTTGGTTGATACGTCTCAAACGTATCTATAATTTTTGATGTTCCATGCTTGTTTTATACCAATTGCTACATGTTTTGCATCTACTTTATATCACTTTTATACATTTTTTGGGACTAACCTATTAACAAGATGCCGAAGTGCCAGTTCCTGTTTTCTGCTGTTTTTGTATTCCAGAAAAGCTAGTCTGGAAATATTCTCGGAATTGGACGAAACTACACGGGGGTCCTATTTTTCCAGAACACCTGACGGAGCGAAGGAGCAGCAGAGGAGGGCCACCAGGAGGCCACACGCACCTAGGGCGCGGGCCCCCCTTCTGCCGCGCCCTAGGGTGGTGTGGGCCCCTCGGGGGTCCGCAGCCGCCCTTTCGCCTACTTATTCCCCCCGACGCGAAAACCCTAAGTACCTGAGCAAATATCCACGAAAAGATCCAGAGACGCCGCCGTCGTCAACCCTAGCTCGGGAGGGTTCAGAACCTCTTCCCGGCACCCTGCCGGAGAGGGGAATCGTCACCGGAGGCTTCTACATCGCCATGCCTGCCTCCGGAGTGATGCGTGAGTAGTTCATCCTTGGACTACGGGTCCATAGCAGTAGCTAGATGGTTGTCTCTCCACTTTGTGCCATCATGTTTAGATCTTGTGAGCTGCCCTACATGATCAAGATCATATTATTGTAATGCTACATGTTGTGTTTGCTGGGATCCGATGAATATTGAATATTATGTCAAGTTGATTATCAATCTATCTTATATGTTATTTAAGATCTTGCATGCTTTCCGTTACTCGTAGATGCTTTGGCCAAGTAGATGCTTGTAACTCCAAGAGAGAGTATTTATGCTAGATAGTGGGTTCATGTCTCCGTTTAACCTGGGACAGTGACAGAAAGTTCTAAGGTTGTGGATGTGCTGTTGCCACTAGGGATAACCTAACGATGCTATGTCCACGGCATATGTGTTTGTTTACATTACGCACTTTACTTAATGCAATTATCCGTTGCTTGCAACTTAATACCAACGGGGACTCGGATGACAACCCGGCGGTGGATTATTAGTCATAGATGCTGTTGGATAACGGTCTATGTATTATGTCGTAATGCCCAATTAAATATCATAGTAGTCAACATGTCATGTATATGCATTGTCATGCGCTCACTATTCGTCAATTGCCCAGCTGTAATTTGTTCACCCAACATGTTAGTTATCTTTTATGGAGAGACACCACTAGTGAACTGTGGACCCCGGTCCATTCTTTTACACTGATTAAACAACCACAAACTGCAAACTGTTCCTTTTTCATTCTCTGCAATTTAATACTCATTTTCCACACCATACGTTTAATCCTTTGTTTTCAGCAAGCCAGTGAGATTGACAACCTCACTGTTTCGTTGGGGCAAAGTAGTTTGATTGTGTTGTGTGCAGATTCCACGTCAACAGTCCAGACTCCCTGCGAGCTATTTTTCTGGCGCCGTTGACAACCTTCTGAAGAGTTGCTGCTCCTACTGGTTCGATAACCTTGGTTTCTTTCTGAGGGAAAACTTGCTGCTGACTACATCATACCTTCCTCTTGGGGTCTCCCAACGAACGTGTGTTTCACGTCATCAAGCTATTTTTCTGGCGCCGTTGCCGGGGAGACAGCAGTCTTCTGCAAGGGGAGTTTCACGCTTCCAATCTCTTTACTTTGTTTTTGTCTTGCTTAGTTTATTTTATTTTATCTTGTTTGCTTTCAATTATCAAAAACACAAAAAAATTAGTTACTTGCATTTAGTTTATTTTCAGTTTTGTTTTCTGTTAGTATCATGTCTAGCCCTGTTCCAGTAGTAATGTCACCTGAAGAAGAGATCTTCACTTTCAAGCAAGGGAGTGAGGAGAGTTTTAAAGATGCTTGGTCTAGAATATTGAGTCCTATGCTAAAACTGAACCTAAAATGACTTTAAGCCTGCTTCTTAGTAGCTTTTATTTTGGTCTTGTTCTTTGCTACAGATATGCTTTAGATGCTGTGGTAGGAGGAGATTTCCTTCGTTATGATGGGGATCAAGCTTTTAATGCTATAAAAAAATTGATTACAATTTCTAGCCCCCAATCACTAAAATTGATTTGGCTTTGACAAGCATAAGTGATAGACTTAACGCTCTTGAAACGAACATATCTGGTCTAAAGAAGGGTATAATCAGATTCGTGAACATTATGATAATGTGCCAGTAAATTTTGAACCATCGGGATGGATTCCCTCAGTAAAAGTTGTTATAAATGGTGAAACTTTTCATTCTCGCTGTGATATTATGTCTGAATTCTGTTTAATGCCCAAGAATATTTATGATTCCTTAAATCTTTGGGAGCTTTCCAAATGCGAAGATTGTATAACTTTGGGTGATAATACTATTAAATTACCAAGGGGAGTAGCCGAAGGAGTATTTACAAAACTCTTAGGGATAACAATATCTATTGATTATCTTGTCATTGAATGTGCAGGAGTAGGACAAATTACGCTTGGAAGATCTCTGTTGAAACGCTTTGGAGCAATAATAGATGTGGGCCAAGGCACTATGAATTTCGCCTCTTCACCTATGTGTAACCAAGTATTTCCTAAAGATAAAGGTAAAGGTAAGAGAGCTAAGCGTAAGAATGTTGATGCTTCTTCACTTGGTAATACTTGATGCATGCTTTGTGCCTAGCTAAAAGGCGTTAAAGAAAAGCGCTTATGGGAGGCAACCCATTTTATTTTTCTGCAATTTTTCTTTTATTGAGTCAAGGAGTTTGTTTACTTCTGTAGCAACTCCTTTGTATCTTTATTTTCTCGCATTGTTGTGCCAAGAGTAGCCTCTAATGTAAGATGATGCTTAATTTTGATTGCTGCGCAGAAACAGATTTTTGCTGTTCACTGTACGAAATTCCTAAAATCACCAGATTGTTAATTAAATCTGAAATTTTTTGTGCGTAATCTTTATGAATGTCTGAAACTTTCATTAGTTCAGAGTTTCTCGATCTGAGCGTCGTAAGTGCCTCGAAAAAATTCGTCTTTGCGGACTGTTCTGTTTTAGACAGATTATGCCTTTTTATTTTTGCATTCTCTCTTTTACTAGTGTTGAGTGAAATTCTTTTTTGGGTGGAAGAGCTTCACATAACATCAGTGGCTGTAGCTAATGTTTAAAGTAACAAATCATATTGCGTCTTTATAGAACATGTGAATTTTTGATTATGCACTAACCCTCTAATGAGATCTACTTTGAGTTTGGTGTGACGGAAGTTTTCAAGGGTCAAGAGAGAAGGATGATATAATAGGATCAAGAAGAGTGAAGAGCTTAAGCTTGGGGAGGCTCCCATGGATCTCCCCAGCATATTTCAAGAAGACTCAAGCGTCTAAGCTTGGGGATGCCCAAGGCATCCCCTTCTTCATCGTCAAAATTATCAGGTCATCTCTAGTGAAACTATATTTTAATTCTTTCACATCATATGTGCTTTTCTTGGAGCGTCTGTGTGTTTTTATTTTCAGTATTGCACTTTTATTTTCAATAAAGCTTGACTGGACCCTAGCATTCTTGATTGGGAGAGAGACACGCTCCGCTTTTTCATGAGAATACTCCTATTCTTCACTTATATTTGTTGAGTATTCATATCTAGCGCTGTTCAGCTTTTAGCTCTTGTTTTCATGTATCTCTTGTCAGAGCTATTAGCTTTCTTTTGTAGAAAGTACTCTCTTGCTTCACTTATATTTGTTTGGAGAGTTGATGAAATAAATTGATTGGTGTTTGGTTGGTTCAGAAAATGTTGCATGTGGTAATTGGTATAAGGAAAAACTTGCTTAATCTTGTAGATCACTAAAATGGATAACTTGATGCTTGTCAATTGTTTTGAGTTAACAAGTAGATCATGATTAAATTGTGCATCACATGAGTTAAGCCTATTAGTGAAGAACTACCGTAAAGCTTGTTGAAAATTTGGTTTGCATCGGTGGTACCTCTAAGGTCTAGATATTTTCTAATAACAGGGTTTGGTTAACAAGGAAGACGGTATGAAGTCTTATAACGTTTGCAATATGTTTGTCATATAAAACTTGGTGTACGGGTTGATATTCTTGTTTGCTTACATAACCTTGCTAGCCTAAACTCTGTACTGAGAGGGAATGCTTCTCGTGCATCCAAATCCTTGAGCCAAAATCCATGCCATTTGTGTCCACCATAACTACCTATATGTGGTATTTCCTTGCCACTCCAAGTAAATTTTTCATGTGCTACCTTTAAATTATTCAAAATGTTATTATTCCCTTTTTGTGTCAATGTTTACTAGCTCATGAGGAATTAGTGTGGTTATTCTTTATTCTATTTGTCGAGTGGACTTTTACACCTGGACTAGTGGCATATACATCCGCTTATCCAATAACTTGCAAAAAGAGCTGGCAACGGGGTGCCCAGTCCCAATTAATTACAACTTTAACCAATTAATTCTCTTCACACTTTTGCCCTGATTCATCAGTAAGCAATGACAAACAGTGAAATACCTGAATGTGTGTAAACCAAAGAGAAAGAGGGATGATCTGCCTTGCTGGTAGAAATAACGTCCTTCATGGGAGCCGCTCTTAAAAGTCCGTTCGACAGGTAGAATACTGTTCTCACCCGCTACCATTCGTTGACAATTAACAAACACCTCTCAAAAATAGATACTCCTCCATGGTATGTGATTGATGGAAGGCACCCGAGGATTCGGTTAGCCATGGCTTGTGTTAGCAAGGTTGGGAGGAGTATCAAATATTTTATGCAATCTCTATATGCTTTCAAAAACCTAAAAGCTCTAGCACATGATTTAATCCCTGCTTCCCTCTGCGAAGGGCCTTTCTTTTACTTTTATGTTGAGTCAGTTTTCCTATTCTTTCTGTCTTCCACAAGCAAACACTAGTGTCAACTTTGTTACAACATGCGTTATATGCAATGTATTGGACTTGTTATACTACTTTGTGTTGACAATATCCATGAGATAAATATGTTGAAAGTTGAAGCAAATGCTGAAACTAAATTCTTCCTTTGTGTTGATTAAATACCTTTTATTAGAAACTATTGCTTTATGAGTTAACACTTATGCAAAACTGTTTGATGCTTGTCTCGAAAGTACTATTCATGAAAACGTTTAGCTTGTGTGATTCATTGTTTACTCATTATCTATTTGGTAGCAAATTATAGACCATTGACTTGGATCACTTCATTCATTTACATGTGCCTTGCAATATTATATGATCAAGATTATGATAGTAGCATGTCACCTCAAAAATTATTTTGTTTTTATCGTTTACCTACTCGAGGACGAGTAGGAACTAAGCTTGGGGATGCTGATACGTCTCAAACGTATCTATAATTTTTGATGTTCCATGCTTGTTTTATACCAATTGCTACATGTTTTGCATCTACTTTATATCACTTTTATACATTTTTTGGGACTAACCTATTAACAAGATGCCGAAGTGCCAGTTCCTGTTTTCTGCTGTTTTTGTATTCCAGAAAAGCTAGTCTGGAAATATTCTCGGAATTGGACGAAACTACACGGGGGTCCTATTTTTCCAGAACACCTGACGGAGCGAAGGAGCAGCAGAGGAGGGCCACCAGGAGGCCACACGCACCTAGGGCGCGGGCCCCCCTCTGCCGCGCCCTAGGGTGGTGTGGGCCCCTCGGGGGTCCGCAGCCGCCGCCCTTTCGCCTACTTATTCCCCCCGACGCGAAAACCCTAAGTACCTGAGCAAATATCCACGAAAAGTTCCAGAGACGCCGCCGTCGTCAACCCTAGCTCGGGAGGGTTCAGAACCTCTTCCCGGCACCCTGCCGGAGAGGGGAATCGTCACCGGAGGCTTCTACATCGCCATGCCTGCCTCCGGAGTGATGCGTGAGTAGTTCATCCTTGGACTACGGGTCCATAGCAGTAGCTAGATGGTTGTCTCTCCACTTTGTGCCATCATGTTTAGATCTTGTGAGCTGCCCTACATGATCAAGATCATATTATTGTAATGCTACATGTTGTGTTTGCTGGGATCCGATGAATATTGAATATTATGTCAAGTTGATTATCAATCTATCTTATATGTTATTTAAGATCTTGCATGCTTTCCGTTACTCGTAGATGCTTTGGCCAAGTAGATGCTTGTAACTCCAAGAGAGAGTATTTATGCTAGATAGTGGGTTCATGTCTCCGTTTAACCTGGGACAGTGACAGAAAGTTCTAAGGTTGTGGATGTGCTGTTGCCACTAGGGATAACCTAACGATGCTATGTCCACGGCATATGTGTTTGTTTACATTACGCACTTTACTTAATGCAATTATCCGTTGCTTGCAACTTAATACCAACGGGGGACTCGGATGACAACCCGGCGGTGGATTATTAGTCATAGATGCTGTTGGATAACGGTCTATGTATTATGTCGTAATGCCCAATTAAATATCATAGTAGTCAACATGTCATGTATATGCATTGTCATGCGCTCACTATTCGTCAATTGCCCAGCTGTAATTTGTTCACCCAACATGTTAGTTATCTTTTATGGAGAGACACCACTAGTGAACTGTGGACCCCGGTCCATTCTTTTACACTGATTAAACAACCACAAACTGCAAACTGTTCCTTTTTCATTCTCTGCAATTTAATACTCATTTTCCACACCATACGTTTAATCCTTTGTTTTCAGCAAGCCAGTGAGATTGACAACCTCACTGTTTCGTTGGGGCAAAGTAGTTTGATTGTGTTGTGTGCAGATTCCACGTCAACAGTCCAGACTCCCTGCGACAGCTATTTTTCTGGCGCCGTTGACAACCTTCTGAAGAGTTGCTGCTCCTACTGGTTCGATAACCTTGGTTTCTTTCTGAGGGAAAACTTGCTGCTGACTACATCATACCTTCCTCTTGGGGTCTCCCAACGAACGTGTGTTTCACGTCATCATTGGTCTTCAAAGCTATCAGGGCAAGAGGGAATGACCAGTAACCTATAGAAATCCGGACCACAGGGGTAATCCATTGGTTTGCCATTTGGACCCAGGCGTGGAGATCACCAAGGGACGGCTCATGTTCTCAAAAGCTATGTTGTGGTCTTTTGCAAATTCTATCGATATGAATGAATGCGATGCCTCCAGAATCAAACAGAACAGTAGCATAGGTGTCATTGATTTGGAGATCACCCATAAAGACGCTG
Source organism: Poa pratensis (assembly GCA_947311845.1). Lineage (NCBI taxonomy): Eukaryota > Viridiplantae > Streptophyta > Magnoliopsida > Poales > Poaceae > Poa > Poa pratensis. The sequence goes on along the minus strand of CAMZMU010000059.1, from coordinate 26,799,666 downwards.
GGGTCCTCCTCAGCTTCCTCAGCAGAGACGTGGTTCAGGCGACCACGCACCATAGGACCAGCCTTGCCAGCTGGTGTGGCAGGGGCTCGTGCAGGTGTTGCCGAAATAGGTGCCTTCTGGGGGCACTCCCTGGAGTAGTGGCCAGCCTGGCCACAGCTGTAGCAAGTGAGTACAGGTGGGGCAGGTAGCTGAGGACGAAACCCACTTCCGCTCGCCCCAAGTGTCGGAGTAGTGGGACGGGGCGATGGTGGCCTGTATCCCGCGGTCCTCGGCAGGAATGCAGCACGTGGCACAGTGCTATAGGGAACAAAGACCCTGCGCTTCTTGCTCTCAGAGACAGAGGAACTCGGGTGGTCCCCTTGTGCTGTCCTCTTAGAAGCCTCAAGTTCCTTCCTTCCCCGCTCAAGAGTAAGAGCCTGGTTGAACAACTCCTGGTAGCTCTGGAACTTGAAGGGCAGCAGCTCATAGCGGAGCTGTGGCGCAAGCCCTTTGCGGAACAACTCTTGCTTGTCGGCATCATTGGTCACGTCCCGAGGGGCGTAACGAGAGAGGTGGTTGAATTGGCACCCATACGCTCGGAGGTCCATACGACCCTGGTGTAGATCCAGGAACTCCCTCCTCTTCATGTCCATGATAGGCTGAGGTATGTAAGCCGCATGAAAAGCTGTGCGGAAATCCGCCCAAGTGAAAGCATGGCCTGCTTCGAATAGAGCCACATGACTCTCCCACCAACAGCCAGCTGCACCAGTCAGGAGGTAGGTGGCGAAGTTGACTTGCTCGGCCACTGGGACATGCAGCGCGGCGAACTTGCGCTCCAGAGCACGAAGCCAGTCATCAGCTTCCAGTGGCTCCTTAGCATCAGCGAAGGTGGGTCGCTGCGAGCGCAGAAACTCAGTGAGGGTGCTGCAGTCAATGTTTCCTCCGTGCATTCTGCTGCACCAACTGTTCGAGCAGCCGCTCATTGCGCCCGCGGTTCTCCTCAATAGCCATAAAGACCTGCGCCATTGAGGGTGGTGGTGGTGGTTCCTCCTCATTGTTGTTACCACGGCCTCCTCGAGCCATTCTGGAGAATTAACAAGGACACATTTAGTATCTTCCTCCGAATGGTTGAGATAATAGTATTAGCGTCTACTCAAGTACGCAGACTACGGACGATAATACTTTGTGTAACAACGAACAAGGGACCAACAAGATGGACTTGGGTCAAAGATTAGCATCATGTACTACTAGCGTGAGATTCAAATGGTTTAAGAAACCACGTGATTCAACACACACTATCCGGCACAATCCGGGACCTTGTGTTCAAGTCCTTGGGTTAAAACCCAGAGAAGGAATAAGTGATTAGACTCTGTAAGATTAACAGGGTTCGTAAACATCTAGGTTGATATCGGACTGTAGCGCAGCGGGAGCAACCGGACACATAACACTAAAGGTAGAATCCAACCCCGTGATCCTAAAATTTTGAGGTAACAGATGAGAAGTAAAACTTTTAACTCAAATAGAGGTAAGATTGCTCCGAGATTAGAATGTCACCAGATAAGGAGTAAAAAGAATCCTAAGATGGTTTTCACAACTCATTTTTAGGTTAAAAATATTTTCACAAACACTAGACTCCACGTCGACCAGTAGAAGGGTTTCCTACAGGCAGTCCGGCTCTGATACCAACTTGTGGTGTCCCGACCGCAGAACTACAGTGATGCTGTGTGTCACCGGTTAAGCGATACAACCGGAGATTACAGGTTTACCAATTCCCGGCCAAAACCTTTGGCAGGCGTTGCTCGGAATGGATCATCGGCAACACAACACCCCGATTGATGCCTTAACGCAGGCACAACTATCAATGCATAATAGAGAGATCAAGACTTGTGGAACAACTGGCACATCACAGACTCTACGACTCAAGCATTATAGTTCAACTCTTATAATAGAGAAAGATAGCAAATATTACAACCAGAGGTCACAGACCCAACAGTACATCATGCGGAAGCGAATTAAGTTGTTCTTAACAACAAGATCCAAATTATGGCCTAAGAGGCCTATAGATAACATTCCAGCGCCAGCTGTTCGGGATGTCCCAAGCTGCCACCTGGGAACCCCAGACTACTCGTCGACGTCCACATAGAACCCACCTTCAGTGTCGGTGAAGTCCTCCACTAAAAATCAACAAAGCAACGTTGAGTTCGACGAACTCTGCAAGATTACTAGAGCTACTAGCACAATGATTGGCTTTCAAAGGTTTTATGGCTGTTTTGCGTAAAGCTGGTTTTCTTTATAAAAGACATCTGGCATCGACTAATCAGAATATTTTTCAAAGGGGATAAGAAGTAAACTCTTTTCTCTTGATCATCTCATCAACAACCACCATCAACCACTTCACCTATCTATAGAGGCGCCTCCCCGAATCACCCTCGAGGAAGCTCACCTCGCATTCTTGTAGTACCTTTAGTACCCAGGTTTTAATCATTCCGTTCGAGTTTTCTATGGTCTTATCATCCGTTCCCAAATCGTCCATAACCGCGGACACGGCTTTTCGAAAAGATTTACCCTGCATGGGTGTACAATGTTTGCCACACGTACCGTCCGGCCCATTGCCTGTACATTAGCTCTCTTCCACAATGGGCGGCTCTGAGCGAGGTGGCGCTGTCGTTTCAGGCGGCGACGCGAGGACTTGAGAATACGGGAGGTGGATGGTGGAGGGAAGTGATAACCCACAAGTATAGGGGGTATCGTAGTACTTTCGATAAATAAGAGTGTCGAACCCAACGAGGAGCAGAAGGTGTTGACAAGCGGTTTTGATGAAGGATTCACTGTAAATGCTCACAGACGAGTTTTTAGGAGTTTTTGATATGACAGATAAATAAAGTACAAGTAAATAAAATGCAGTAGTAATAGTTGCAGCGAGTGGCCCAATCCTTTCTACAGCAAAGGACAAGCCGGTTGTTGTACTTATAATGACCAAACGCTCTTGAGGACACACGGGAGTATTGTCAAGTGCTTTCGCTTCATATAGTTGATTAATCTTCATTGTTTGATAAGTGTTGTGTGGGTGAACCTATGCTAATGCACCGCCCTTCCTAGGACTAATACATACTTGTGATTATACCCTTGCAAGCATCCGCAAATACAAGAAAGTAATTAAGTTAAACTAACCACAGCCTTAAACTTTGAGATCCTGCTATCCCTCATGCATCGATATACCAACGGGTGTTCAGGTTTCTGTCACTCCGGCAACCCCACAATTGGCAAACGAATACACAATGCATTCCCCTAGGCCCATAAAGGTGAAGTATCATGTAGTCGACGTTCACATGACACCACTAGAAGAATAACACCACAACTTAAGCATCAAACCATTAAATATTACTCAACATAGTTCACTACTAACATCAAGACTTCTCCCATGTCCTCAAGAACTAAACGAACTACTCACAAGACATCATACGGAACATGATCAGAGGTGATATGATGATGAATAACAATCTGAACATAAACCTTAGTCCAATGGTTTCACCCAATAGCATCAATAACAAGAGTAATCAACACCGGGAGAGTTTCCCCTATGAAATAGACAAGATTCAGCCCTAGATGTTATAGCGGAGACGGAGTGCAGCGGAGGTGATGATGGTATTGGTGGTGGAGATGATGATGATGATGATCCCGATGAAGTCCAGCTCGATGACGGTGATGATGGCGACGATTTCCCCTCCGGGAGGGAATTTCCCCGGCAGATTTCTTCCTGCAGGGGAGCTTTTCGCTCTCTGGTGTTTTCCGCCTCGTGGAGGCGGCGGAATATTTCGATGGCCCTCCTCTGTGTGTTAGGGTTCCGAGGGGGTCAAGTACGTGAAGGGGGGACGGCTGGGATGGCCCTGGGCCTCCAAACCACCAGGTGGCGCGGCAGGGGGGCCCACCGCGCCAGCCTGTGGGTTGGGCTCCCCAGGTGCCGTCTCAGCCTCCCCTTTTGGCCTCCTCCATCTTCTGGTAAAATAGGGACTTCCAAATGTCTCCTTCGATTTATTGATCTTCATAAATAGTGCATCTCGACGGTGCTTTTTCCAGCAGAATCCTGACTCCGGTGTCCAATTCTCCATTATTGATCAAACATGCAAAATAGGAAAAATAACATAAGTAACACTTCTAAATATGAAATATCGATGAATAGCAGTAAATTATGATATAAAATAGTGATGCAAAATGGACGTATCAGGAAGGGTGGAGGGGTCGTACACCGGGGCGGGGAAAAAGCATGTAGCGGCATGTACGCGGAGGCGTGATGCGGGTAGGGGTGAGTGGCGGCGTCGGGACAGTCCGGTGGAGCATCGTACGCTTGGGCGGGGAGAAAACCAGGCGCAGGTGCTGAGTAGGAGGAGAAGGCATAGGGGAAAGGGGAGGGGACGAAGGGGAATTGCGATGGTGGTGCCGCCATGGATGCGAATAGAAGCAGACGGTGGCCGATTTGGGAAAGGGAGGGTTGGGAAGAGCGGCGAATCGAACCGCGGGGAAGAAGACGACGAAGCCGCCGGGGAGAAAAATTCTGTCCGAGAACCGATTGCTCTGATACCAATTTGTCAGTATCCTAGTAGATCTGACATGAGGAAGATCAAGGATAACAGAAAACTGAGACAAATTGCAGATAAAAAGGGGTAAATTGCTAGATAAAATAAAGGATAAATTGCAAGGAAAATAAACTTTAGGGTTTTATTTCTTGATTGCGAACACTGGATACAAATGATGGCTATATAAAGACCTAGCCAACTAATAGATGCCAACATAGGAAATACCTAAATTACCCTCATACTAATATGACATACAAAGAGCATCTCCAGTCACAACCCCCATATCCGGCCCCCAAACTGTCCGTGGACGCGTCCGGACGCGTTCGCGGACAGCCCCTAAATATTGCCTCCTACAACCGTATCCCCCAAAGTCTTCCCAAATTGTGGGGTCAATTGCATGTGATTGGTGGAGAAGGAGAGAGAAGAATCAATGAAGGCCAAAAGAAAAGAAAAGAAAAAAAAGGAAAAGTGGACCGCCCGGACGCGTCCGGATGCATCCGGCCACCCCCAAACCCTCCACAAATATGGGCTGGGTTTGGCAACTGCCGGACCGTCCGGACGTTTGTGGAGTGTTTAGCAACCGCGGTTGGGTGGTGTTTTTTGGGCCAAATGGCCTCCGGACCGTCCGCCCGGACGTATAGGGCGGGTTTGGGGCCTCCGCTTGGAGATGCTCTAATAAACCCATATTTACATATTTATCCTTTTCCCTGACAGCTCTCCCAGGTTCGAGCTGGCTCCGCGCAAAAAACAGGCGAAGGCGAAGGCGGATCGAGCCATGGCGGACGAGCAGAGGAAGGGGCTCTCCGATATGATGAAGCAGTTGCTGGACGGCTTCAACGACCTCAAAGCGGGCCAGATCCAGACCCAGGAGGCGGTGCGGGGGATTCAGGCGCGCACGGACGCCATGGAGGCGCAGGTCGTGCAAGCCACGGCAGCAGCGACTGCTGCAACGGCAGCGGCGAACGCGGCACCTGCTCCACCACCACCACCACCATCGGCAGTCACGCCACCTGCAAACGCATCAACGACACCGCAGACGGCGCCGAATGGTGCAACGGTGTCATCAGGCTCTGCATCGGCATCGGACCCCTTTCTCTCGACGGGCATGCCGCGGGACATGGGCTACGGGTCAAACGACCGCCGCGTTGCAAATCTACGCTGAGGTGACGCACCGGGTATCATTGGATATCCTGTGCCAACCCCGGGAACAGGTGCGCCCTATCTCGGGAATCTCACTGCTGTTATGCCTGTTCAATTTGGTGATCATCGTGTTGATAATCCTCGCCCACCTGCACCTAAGATAGAATTCCCTAAGTTTGATGGTGATAATCCTAAGCTGTGGCAACAACAATGTGAAACTTATTTTGAAGTGTTTCGTATACATCCTAGCTTGCAAACTAGGTATGCTGCTTTAGGATTCCATTGCAATGCTGCGCTGTGGTTTCAGAGTATTGAGGCTAAAGGACGTATAGAAGATTGGCCGGTGATGTGTAGTCTAGTGCATGATTACTTTGGCAAAAATATGCAGGCTAGCTATAGACACCAGATGCGCATGCTTAGGCAAACAGGATCTGTAACTGAATACTGGAACAACTTTGCTAGGCTTAGACATCAATTGCTTCTATATAATCCTCATTTAGATAAAGGGCACTTTGTAGATGAATTCATTGCTGGCTTACGTGATGATATCCGATCAGCCATTTGGTTGCATCGTCCCCAAGATCTAGAAACTGCTCGTTTGCTTGCCTTGTTACAGGAGGAGGAATCCATCCCCTGCAAGAAAAACAAGCAACACCGTTATGACTCTAACAAAGAGAACATCAAGCCAAAATGGTCTCATCGCAATGAAGATGCTTCTAAAAATGAATCCAAGAGCAATGACAGTGGCAAAGTTTTGTCCAAGTTGGAGGCACTCAGAGCCTATCGCCGTGAGAAGGGGCTATGCTTCACATGTGGGAAAAAATACAGTTGTTCACACAAGTGTCCAACCAGTGTACCACTACATATAATTGAAGAATTACTTGAGGTGTTGTAGATACAAGAAATTTCGGACAGTAACAGCAGTAAGTCCAATGATTCTGAAGAAGACTTTTGGATGATGGGAAATTTAGCTGTCAGTGCTCATGGTCGGAAGAAAGCATTTCGTATTCAGGGCTCCATTGGTAAACAGCAGATCTCATCCTGGTGGATTCTGGCAGTGTTTCTTCTTTCATCAATTCTGACTTGGTGGAGACCTTGGGATGCACCCGGAAGCAAATGCCATCAGCCACTTTTGTGGTTGCCAATGGACAAAAGATGGAATGCGATCAGTATGTGCCACTATTGGAATGGAGTGCTCAGGGACACACATTCCAGCAAGACATGAAAATTTTGCCATTGGGGTGCTATGACATTATTCTTGGCTATGACTGGCTAGATGATCACAGTCCCATGTGGGTTCATTGGAGACGCAAGGTGATGAGGTTCACACACAAAGGCAGAAGAATATCCTATGTGGAGTCAAAGAGAACACCAAAACTTGCAAGCCAGTTCATCCCTCCAAGTTGCATGGTCCGCATAAGCGTGGAGCCATTTCTCATATGGTGCAAGTGTGCTTGAAACCTGATGGTACGACATTCCAGGTTGATGTGGTTGAGGAAGGAAGCAAAGAGAGTCTAGAACCCGCAATTAGGCAACTGTTGGATGAGTTTGCTCCAGTATTCAACATCCCTACAGAGTTACCTCCTTCTCGAGATGTGGACCATCAGATACCCTTAGTACATGGAGCTCAACCAGTGAAAGCACGACCTTACCGTTATTCTCCACAGCAGAAATCAGAGATTGAAAAACAGGTGAAGGAAATGCTGACGAGTGGAATTATCCAGAAGAGTGTGAGTTCCTTTGCGTCACCTGTGCTCTTGGTCAAGAAAAAGGACGGGACGTGGCGTTTCTGTATTGACTACAGATAGCTCAAATTACTCACTATCAAGCATAAGCATCCAGTGCCAGTGGTCGAGGAGTTACTGGATGAGTTAGCGGGAGCACAATGGTTCCCAAAATTAGACTTACGGTCGGGGTACCACCAAATCAGAGTGGCAGATGGTGAACAACACAAGACGGCGTTCCAGACACACCATGGTTTGTTTGAGTTCCTTGTTATGCCGTTCGGTCTCACTAACGCACCAGCATCATTTCAGAGTCTCATGAATCAAGTTTTTGCTGATCTGTTGCGAAAGTGTGTTCTTGTCTTTGTGGATGATATCCTAGTGTACAATGCTACCTTGGACGATCATGTCAAACATCTAAGGGAAGTGTTCACTTTGCTGCAAGTTAATCAACTATTTGTGAAAGCAAGTAAGTGTTCTTTTGCTAAACAAGAATTGGAATAGCTGGGTCATGTGATCGGCAGACATGGTGTGGCCACTGATCAAAGTAAAGTGTTGGCAGTGACAAAATGGGCCACACCTGTTTCTGTGAAAGCCTTGAGAGGATTCTTAGGCCTTACTGGGTACTATAGAAGGTTCATACAACACTATGGTATTCTTCCAAAACCACTCACCATGCTGCTCAAGAAAGGAGTGGTATTCCTATGGGGACCAGAACAGGAAAAGGCATTCTAGCTTCTCAAAACAGCAATGGCACAAGCACCAGTGCTGGCTATTCCAGATTTCACTCAGACGTTTGTGTTGGAGACTGATGCGTGTAACACTGGTATAGGGGCAGTCTTGATGCAGCAAGGGCATCCAGTTGCTTATCTCAGTCAAGCGCTTTGTCCACGCAGTCAGACCCTCTCAACATATGAGAAAGAGTGTATGGCTATTATCTTGGCAGTGAATAAATGGCGAGCATATCTTCAGCATAAGGAGTTTGTCATATTGACTGATCACCAGAGCCTGTTACACTTGACTGATCAGCGTTTGTTGACTGGAATACAACACAAAGCGTTTGTGAAACTTTTGGGCTTACAATTCACCATCAAGTACAAAAAAGGGGCAACCAATGCAGCAGTTGATGCCCTGTCGAGACAACATGATGATGGACAGATTATGGCCATGTCGCAAGTGACCCCTGTGTGGATGGAGAACTTACAGGCAGGTTACGCTGATGATGAACAAGCTCAGAAACTTCTTGTTGAGTTAAGTGCAAAAGCAGATCATACTAATGAGGATGGATTTTCCTTGGATGCCAGATTACTAAAATTCAAAGGAAGGATTTGGGTAGGCACAAATGTTGTTGCACAGAATCACATATTGCAGGCATTGCATAGCAGTGGGGTGGGAGGACATTCGGGCATGCGTGCCACATATGAAAGAGTCAAAAACTTCTTTGCTTGGCCTAAACTCAAACAGTCAGTACATCAGTTTGTGATGGGGTGCACCACCTGTCAACAGGCCAAACCAGAGCATGTCAAGAGTCCAGGCCTGCTTCAACCTCTACCAGTTCCCACTGAGCCTTAGGAGATGATCAGTTTGGATTTTGTGGAGGGTTTACCTAAATCACACAAGTTTGATGTGATATTTGGTGATAATTGATCGTTTCACCAAATATGGGTATTTTATACCCTGTCTCATCCCTTCACAGCTTTGCAAGTAGCACAAGTATTCATAAACAACATCTATCGGCTCCATGGCCTTCCCAAGATCATTGTGTCGAACCGGGACAAAATTTTCACTAGTACCCTTTGGAAAGAATTGTTCAAGTTATCAGATACATCTCTGCAGATGAGTTCGTCATACCATCCGCAGAGCAATGGTCAGACTGAGAGACTGAACCAATGCCTAGAGTCTTATCTGCGCTGTGCTGTTCACACGTGTCCCAGAAAATGGTCTGAGTGGCTCCCTCTTGCGGAGTACTGGTATAACACAACTTGCCATTCGTCGCTGGATCGCTCTCCATTCCAGGTACTGTATGGACATAAACCTCGACACCTGGGAATATCTGATGTATCCAAGTGCAAGGCCCCGGACCTGGAAGTGTGGTTGTCTGACAGAGCTATTGCGCATGAGGTTCTACGCCAACAGTTACTCAAAGCTCAACGTCGCATGAAAATTCAGGCTGACAAGAATAGATCAGAGCGTCAGTTTGAAGTGGGCGATCTTGTCTATTTGAAGCTTCAGCCATTTGTGCAACAGTCTGTTCACGAACGCACAAACAGAAAGATGTCTCTCCGATACTTCGGCCCTTACAAGGTAATTGCTCGTGTGGGTTTGGTGGCGTACAGGTTAGCTTCCCCAGGCGAGCAAGATCCATCCGGTGGTTCACGTGTCCATGTTGAATAAGCATGTGCCATCGTCGATCGTGGTGGATGATGATAGCGAGCTGGACATGGCGGTGGCGGCAATGCAGATCTCCTTCTCCGAGCTCCAGCACGCACCGGCATGAGGTCATGCCGTTCCTGAAGAGGAGGGGATTGTCACGTCCTGTGACTGGTGTAATGTGTAAACGCAGAGGATCGACTGTCGTCGATTGGGCCGTGTGCTAGCGGGCCGTGGGCCGTGTTGTGGGTTGTAAGTCCAGCAAGTGCTGGTGCGTTGCGTGCGTGGTTAAGACTCGTGTGAGCCATTGGGCGGAGGCATCGATGAACTAGCAAGTGAACAACTCTGTTTTCCCCAACCTCCGGTCGTGAGTCTCTCTCCCGAACCCCTCACTTCCCTCCTGAATCCCCTTCTCCAGTATCAGTTTGGTCAGGTTCGTGACAATGGATTGGCGCTGCAACTCCCAGAAAATCTCCAGATTCAGGTGATAGGTTACACAGTCACTATATACTCAATGATCAATATAATTATAGGTAGCCAAAAAAATAACAATATTCACCGAACACTTCCCCTCGCGTCGCCCCCCAGCGGCGCTAGGGGCGACCACCAAGCGCCGCTCGCCCTCACCCCTCGGCACCGCCCTGCCGCTGCCGTCGCCGGCCTCGTCCACGGCGGTGGCGGCACCCCTCCGCTGCTGCCAAATGGTGGCCGGAGGGGAGGTCCTCGCTCTCGTTTGGTGGATGGCCGGCCCGTGGGGGCGGCGGCGGCCGGGGCAGTGGAAGCCGAGCCGGCGGGTTCGGGCGGAGGAGCTGTTGTGTGGGCTTCTGGCGGCGTTGGTGGAGGCGGCGGCGCCGTCGCCTGCGTCTGCAGCGGTGGCCACGTGTTCGATGGGCTTGGCGGGCCGTTCTGGGCCCGTCGGGCCCAAGCTGTGGCGGCGCGTGGGATGGTTTCTCCCTGGTCCGGTGGGCGAGGAGGCCGGAGTTGGGGTGCGGCGGAGGTGCTCCGGCGCCCGGGCGGCGTCCCCGGGTCGGGATGGTGTGCGGGCGGCGTGCTGGTCGTCGCCCTGGCGGCTTGAGGTTTGGATGGTGTGCGGTCGGGATGGTGTGCGTCGGCTGTGTGCGGCCGCCGGTGGTGTGCTGGCCACCCAGGTCGGCGGCGGTGGACAGGGGCTCGGCAGGGCGAGATGGAAGGTGGTCGCGCGGTTCGCTGCGGCTGCGTGGCAGCGACGTCTTCGAGCGGAGGCAAGGTCGCGCGGAGGCGAGGAGGCCGGTGAGGCGCGAGGCAGTTCGGGCCGATGATGCTCTGCGTGGGGCGGTGCGGATGCCGGGGCGGCGGCCCCGGGTCATGAGTCCGGCATGGTTGGTGCGGCCAGGGGCGCCGTGGCCGCCATGGCCGGAGCGGAGGCGAGCTGCAGCGGCGGGATCGGCGGGTCGGGGGAGGTTGAAAGGCTCTGTGCGATGGCTGCGCCGCCATCGCACATGATGTGTTTGCTTCAGTGGGTGTGCAGGCCGGTGGTGCCGCGGGTCTCCCCGCCTTGGCCCGGCTGCGTGGGATTGGAGAGTCTCGAGTGCTCCGGGCGAAAGCCTGACGACGCGACATCCGTGGACGCCGTTCTCCCTCTTGGGGGGTCGTCTTGGAGCTCTTCGATTCTCCCCAGTCTCGGACCTCCTCTTCGGGTGAAGACTTGACCCTGTTTCTGCAGGGTCGGGCGACGGTGTCGATCTTCGTCATCTCCCCTCTTGGGGGCGTCGTCTTGAAGATGAAGGTTCCTGTGTGCGCGCTCGTGGGCTAGGCTCACACAACATCGTGGTTGGCAGCGGCTGACGATGTCTTGGGTGCTATGGTGGCGTTGCGAGCTGTGTGGCAACGATGACGGTGGTGAGCGGAGCCGGGTCGCGGCATGTCCTTCATCACCGACAGTCCGTGTTGTGTCCCGCTGTGAAGCTGTGAAGTCGGAGCTGTGTGTCTCGGGGCGGACAGGCTGGCAACGATGACACTTTTTCTACAGTGGCCTCGCGGATTCCGTCGATGCAAGGTCTGCAACTTTCTCCGGTGAAGGTCTCCGTTGAAGTCGGAGCTGCCTCCTCCTCGACGCTTTGGGTTGACTGTTTGGCATAGGCCGACATGGTATACGGCGTCTGCTGCGGCGAGGCTTCGTCGGTGGTCGTCCAAGGTGAAGTCGGAATCGCTCGCTCGGGGAGGAGTGACGACGATGACGCTCGGTGTTGGCCTCGGTGGTGTCTTTCTCCTCGGCGGCGTGTGTGTCTCGTGTGGGTAGCCAGGTTGGCCGGGTCTGCACAATGTGGAGTTTTCATGACTACATTGGTGCACTTGTAACGGTTTTCGGCCGGTTCCCCGTTAATGAACCGGTCAATTCCCCTCCTACTTTTTTAATAAAATGAGGCAATGTTGCCCGTTTTGTTCAAAAAAAAATATAATTATAGGTTCATTTTGTATAAATGCTCTTTGATTTGTATCTACTCCTTCTGGTCATTTCATGTTTTCTTTTGAGGTAGTGTGAAATTTAAATTCACCTTAGTTTTTCTATATGTCCATATGCAAATATATGATTTTGGATTTTGTATTACTTTTGTAGTGAGAGTTAGATTAATTTAACCATTCATAGGTAGTTTGGGTTTCCAAGTGAAACTTCTTTTAACCGACAAAGTTTGGGTTTCCAAGTGAAACTTCTTTTAATTTAACCATGCTCGCAGGTTGGTCCTACAGCGTCCAACCGCAAAGATGATTTCTTTGCCGAGCTCACCAACCTTAACGCCCTCCAAACCTGCGAGCTCAAGGAGGTGCACCTCCAAAACAGACGCTTCACTTGGAGTAATGAGAGGGCGAATCCTACGCTCTCCAAACTTGATGCCTTCTATTGCAACTCCGAGTGGGATGTCCGCTTTGACACCAATGTTCTTCATGCCTTGTCCTCCTCACTTTCGGACCACTTTCCGTTGCTGCTTGCCGATGACCGCGGACCCCGCAGACCTCGCTCTTTCAAGTTTGAGAATTTATGGCTCCGCCTTCCCGGCTTCGCTGAGGTGGTGCAAAAGGCATGGGCCGAACCCACTTCCCACACTGAGCCGTGCCACATCCTACACCACAAGCTGCGCACCACGGGCATGAGGTTGTCGAGGTGGAGCCGTGGCCTCTTCTCCAACTCCAAGGTTCTGGTACATGCGGCTCTCCTTGTCATTCTGCACTTCGACTTGGCCCAGGAAAATAGAGTGCTTTCGGCTGCTGAGAGAGATCTTCGGGCTAGGCTCAAAAGGAAGGTGGTTGCCTTGGCCGTTGTGGAAAGGGCTAGGAAAAAGCAAAGTGCGAGGATCGCAAATATCAAAGAAGGAGATGCCAACACAAAATTCTTCCATATGAGGGTTAATTCAAGGAGAAGGAAAAACCACATTCACCGTCTCAAGTTTAATAGTGGATGGGTCACAGATCATGTTGCCAAGCAAGGGTTGGTTCATAATCATTTCAAATCCATCATGGGACATGGTTAAGCGAGGACTCGAGACTTCAACTGGGAGGGGCTTAACTTTGTGCAGCAAGACCTTCAAAGTCTTGGGAACCCTTTCACCGAGGAGGAGGCGAAGAATGCAATTGACCAAATGCCAAGTGACAAGGACCCAGGTCCTGATGGTTTTACGAGTGCCTTCTTCAAGAAATGTTGGGACCTTATCAAGGTGGATGTGATGCGGGTGATCAACCTCTTTGGCAACCTTCATTCCGAAAAATTTCATTGGCTTAACTCTGCCAATATTGTTTTGTTGACAAAGAAGGATGGTGCTGAGGAGGTCTCCGACTATAGACCTATCAGCCTGATTCACGCGATTGCCAAGATCATTTCGAAGGTGCTTGCCCTTCGTCTTGGGCCTCTTATGAACAATCTTGTCTCCAACGCTCAAAGTGCTTTCATTAAAAAAAGAAGCATCCATGACAACTTCCTCTACGTCAAGAACCTCGCTAGGCGCTTTCATAAAGGGAAAACTCCGGCGCGCCTCTTCAAGCTAGACATTCGCAAGGCCTTTGACTCGGTCCGTTGGGAATACATTTTGGATCTTCTTCAACGCCGAGGGTTCCCTCCTCGGTTTAGGAATTGGATTGCCGCCCTCCTCTCCACCGCTTCCTCCCGGGTCCTGCTCAATGGGATTGCCGGCCCCCCTATTTTGCATGGTCGCGGTCTAAGACAAGGAGACCCGTTGTCCCCCCTTCTCTTTGTCCTTGCGATAGACCCCCTCACTAAAATTTTGGAGAATGCATCGGGGAGGGCCTTCTTCATAAGCTCCACGGAAGAACCACCATTTTGAGAACGTCTCTTTACGCGGATGATGCGGCGGTTTTCGTGGCACCTATCAAAGAGGACGTTGAGAATTTTGCTTCCATCCTTCACGCTTTTGGAGAAGTTACCGGTTTTTGCACCAACTTTGACAAGAGCTCTGTGGTTTTGATCAAGTGTGCTGCGATCAACCTTGATGACATCCTTGAGGGTATCCCGGCTAAACGGGCCAGTTTCCCTATGCGCTATCTTGGACTCCCGCTTTCCGTTTGGCGCCTACGAAGAGTGGACTTCCAGCACCTCGAGGATAAATGTGCGGGCAAGCTTCCCACTTGGAACGGCAGGTATATTGCTACGACTGGCCGGGCGGCTCTGGTCAAGTCTGTCATTGCCTCCCAAGCAATTTACTACTTGACTCCCCTCATCATTCCGCCTGGCACCATGGAGTTCCTCAACAAGATACAAAGGGCTTTTCTGTGGTCGGCCAAGGCCAAAACCACCGGTGCGAAATGCAAAGTTAACTGGGACTTGGTGTGCCGCCCAAAGAAACTCGGAGGGCTTGGTATCCTTCACTTGGGGAAGTTTGCGAACGCTTTGCGCTTGCGCTGGCCTTGGTTGGAGTGGAAGGACCCAGGAAAAATTTGGGTGGGTTTTGGCAACCCTTGCACCAACGAGGACATGGACATTTTCTACGCCGCAACAACGATTTCTGTTGGGAATGGGCTCAAAACCCCCTTTTGGCATGCGCCTTGGTTGGAGGGAAGGAAGCCTAAAGACATCGCTCCTCTCATTTTTGAGTGCTCTAGTGTGAAGAACTGCTTCGTTCAGAAGGCTATGTTGGGGGCTGATTGGGTGAACAAGGTGCGCCTTGATGAGAACTTCACCACGGCCCACTTCTCGCAGTTTGTGGATCTTTGGAGCCTTACCACGAACGTCCAGTTAAACAATGATGTTGGCGACGAAATCCGTTGGAAACTCACGGCGAATGGTGAGTATTCGGCGAAGTCAGCTTACAAGATGCAGTTCATGGGTTCCACTTCGTCCTCCATGGAAAAGTCGGTCTGGAGGCCCTGGGCTCCGCCTAAGACGAAGTTCTTTGCTTGGCTTGCAAATCAAAACAGGGTTTGGACTGCGGACCGCCTCGCCAAGAGAGGGTGGCCAAACTGCGGGCTTTGCCCTTTTTGCAAGCAAACGACTGAGTCTCTTGTCCACCTGCTGGTTCATTGCCTCTTCGCGAGAAGAATCTGGGATCTCATAAAAGGTTGGCTAGGTCTCCACAACATCAACACCGGAGATTGGTCAAACCTCAGCTTTAACGAATGGTGGCTTGCAATGACCAACATTACTCCACACCGCAAGGTCGTCGCCTCTCTCACCTTGCTCGTCACTTGGGAGCAACGGCGAGTCCAGGAATTAATTGGAGGGTGGGCTGAAAGTTAACAACGAGCGAACTAAACGTTGTTTCCAAAGAAAAATTGTCATTAGCTTAGACATGAAATTACTTATGACAAATATATCACAAAGTTTCAGGTCAAAAGCATGCAATTCACACATTAATACATCCAGAGAAGCAATAATTTAAATAGACAAAACCAATTCGCATTGCTTATTACTCCCTCCGTTCCAAATTAATTGACTTGCTTTTGTCCAAATATGGATGTATCTATACTTGTTAGGTGTCTAGATACATCCATGTTTAACCAAGTGTGTGTCAATTAAATCCGAACGGAGTGAGTAGTTCTTAGTGATGCTATTGTAGAAAGCCTCCAAAGTTGAAACCAAAACAGTTAACATTAGTTGTGACATGCTCAAGTTCGGTTGAACCCTAAAAACTAGGGATACTCATATTCTTTCTCTTCATTTTTGCAAATCTGGAAACAAATTGCATGGGACATAATTAAATTGCAATATATTTGAATAGTTGCAATACATAGCTAGCAAAATATTTGAATATTGGACAAATACCAATCTTGCCGTTGGTCGCTAGCAAAATATTTGAATTTTCCCCTCCCCGGTCAGCTGGTCCGACGTTGGTCGCAGGCTCCCTGCTGCTCTGCTGGGAAGAGATACGTTTGCATGTGCAGCTGTGCTGTGCATGCGACCGTGCGAGTTGGTTGTGGGAGTTGAGCTAATGGGCTGGCCGGCTGGGTAGTTTAGCTAATGGGCTGGCTTCTGGCACGAGATTAGTAGTAGTAAAAAATAAATTTGATATTTTGGAGGGCAGACTTCAGCCTGTTGAAGCCTGCCTACTAGACTCGTCTTTGCTTGGGAGGTGTGGAACGAGCGCAGCGCTAGGGTGTTTCGTAACAAGAGCGCGCCGTCGTTAGTCCTCTTAGACAAAGTTAAGAATGAGGCCCATATGTGGGTCCTTGCGGGTGCCAAATGTTTGGACAACTTGATGCCGCGAGAGTAGTCGCGTTGTATTTTGGGCGGTCACAAAACTTGCTTTCTTGCAATCCTCTTCTTAATTAATATATGGGGCAAAGCTCTTGCCCCCGTTTCAAAAAAAAAAAAACATCGAAGGCAGATCGTAACTCCCCATCCAAAAACCTTTTAAACTATTCACGCGAAGCTTGAGTGCACAGTTTGGTAGGGCTAGATGTATTTTACTTGTGTACCTCTGGTTCAGGAAAAAGGTTAGTATAGAGAAATAATTTAGAAAAATGCTATTTTTATTAGAGCTCTGAACTGGAGTATGTAGAAATATGTTATCTTTGTTGATTATCATGAGAACTGTAACTAATTGTAACTAGCTGGGCAACCTTATTTTATTCTCCGGTCGGCGACAGCCGTCCTTAGTAAAATTCAGGAGGCGCTAAAATACAGACGCAGAGATGCCTCACGCTGCCGTGTTACAAATCAAAAGCGCCATCCCAGGTACCGCAACTGTCACGTCGTGCGACAAGATCGTGCAGGCTGCGAGGCGAAGCTCGCTGTTTGTCTAGTTAACATTATGAGTAACTTACCATTGCACGTAGGCTGAAAAGTTTCCCGAGCGGAAAAGCCTCCGGAGCGTCCGTGCGAGACATGATTCAGGAGTCATCAGCCAGTACGTTCGATAAAACAATCTAGTAGTTCAATTAAGTTTCCTAGTTAGCAGAAGAAAACAGGAACAACTCCTTATGGTTACCATCAGATCAATCAACTTTCTGTCAAACGTGAAAGATAGGGTTTTGGGGAACGGCTCGTCACCCTTGGTGGGTGCGGATATCACAATATATATGGGGATACATCATCTACAACTATAAGTATATACAATGTCTAACACTTGTCGCGAATCATGGTTTGGTGCTGTGATGGATGCACATCTAGCTCATTTGCATTGGTACTCTTTCCCACATTTGGATGCTTTGGTGCTTGGGTGGGCGACTCGCCGGAAGATAGGGGTTGATCTCGAATTAGATTTTCCGAGGAAGTCCCGACCATAGAAGATAGGGTAGGTCTAATATAACTCGATGATCGATCAAAAGTGGGAACCAAAATTAAGTGGTTCCCTTGGAGATACGTACACGACTTGAATTTCAAATAGAAAGAAGATTTGTGGCTTCACACGCTTATGAGCTGAACACAAATAGTACGATCAGGCTTTGTCTGCACGTCACATCTTTTTGTCTGCATGTCCCATTTTTTGTCTACTCGTCACGTGCTGATCAGATTTTTGTAAGCTTTGCGTTGCACGTACATGTTCCATCAAATTTGCCATACGATATATGGACAAAGTTTTCGTCCTGCACTAACTGTGAAAAAAAAAAGATTACCATACGTGACATGGCTTGGCTGGTTTCCTTTGATCGAGAATCCATTTCTTCAAACACAACCCTGTGCCACCGAAAACGTTTGACTTTGACTGTGTTTTTTTTTTTGGCTATGAAGATTCTACTTGAAATATGTTCAACGGGGACTAAGAAAGGGAAATTTCAGGCCTGTAATTTTGAAGATCAACTCGCTACGTGACATAGTTTCCGCCATGTCGGTTACATGACAGGTCCATCTGATAGACTCAAGACAATTAGAGGAATCCGCCTACGTTACGTTCTTAATTAGTTTATTATAATCATCTGATAGTCCAAATAATTTAAATGATGTGGATGTGGACTAATGTGGTGTCTCGAAAATAAGACCCCACATTGTACTTTTAGACGAATGCAGATAAATTATGAGACTTATATTTACTAGCAAATTGCCCGTGCGTTGCAACGGGTCTAAAATAAATTAATATGCCATCACAAATCTAGAAAACAATATGTAAGGAGTACCACCCAAACATCTTCGGTTGAACTTTGATCCTCTTTTATACTCCCTCCGATTCGTAAAAAGTGTCGTGACTTGTGCATTTAGTTTTACGTGAGCTGATCGTATCATTTGAGATATGGTACAGTTTTGCTTCAGATTTTTCTTTCATTTACTTGTTCCACTGTGCTACAATCCTCTCGGAAGAAAAGAAAGAAGACCACTTAGCATCCAATTTGTGCTTGCAACATGATTATCCAGAATTACGAAACATCATACTCATGAAAATCTTTTGTCATCACAAACTAATTTCTTTTGTCATCACAAACTTAAAGATTGATTAAAACACAAAGTTGAGCAGATTCTTTGGCTTCTGCAAATAACTCCTGATATTCGATAACAACCAAGCTTTCCTGAAATTATCCCTAATATTCGTTCTTCATTTATATTGCTTAATTCAGCATCATTTCTGGTTGTACGTACTGGCTATTTCTAGTCCTGGAAATACTACCTACGCATGCAAGAGAATCATAGTTTGTTCAGCACATTCGATACTGGTTATAACTAAAGTTTTATAGTCTGTCAATGATATGCACTTTACAGGCTAAAAAAGAGCAATTTTCCAAGCAAAGCCATTAAGCAGGTGAGTGCAAAGGAAGAAATGATTCTAGGAATAGGTCATGCTTTGATGTAGCAATTTCCTTATACTTCTGAGCTTCCTCGCCTCTCCTCGATGTAGATTCCATAAATACGTGTTGTTTCTGAAACAGAGCATAGTAAAAAGATTCTGAAATTAGCTATGTGCAAGAACATTTTGTGCAACTGCTAGTATCTTTATTTGACTACATCCATTCCCATATTTCCCTAGAACAGCTTCTCCTGAATCGACTGAACTGTCACATGATCCTTAGGGCATCTCCAGTCGTCCCGCCAGCGCCCCCCAGGCGGCTTTTTTAGCGCCGGCGCTAACGAATTTCTTCCAGTTGCCCCCAGAACCTCGATTAGCGCCGTTGGCGCCGTTTTTAGCGCCGGCGCACCCAAGCCGAACCCAACTCGCCGGGTTCGGCCCTGGGGGGCAAAATGCGGCGTGGGCTAGCCTTGTCGGCGAGATGAGGCGATTTCCCTCCCCTTTTTTTCCTTTTCGCGCCAGCTCTCGCGCCATTTCGCCCCACATATCCCCTCCCCGTCTCGTAGCTCCCGCCATTTTTCCCCAGATCTCGCCGCCATGCCGCCCAAGAAGCGGCACACCATCCTCAGCCAGATTGCTCCAGCGACCCCGACACCTCCGCCGAGCGCCACCCCTTCGGCCGATATGAGCTCCACTCCTCCAGCCGATCCGAGTCCTGCCACTGCAGCCGACACGAGCTCGGCCTCGGACACCGCCGACACCGCCACGCCGCCGACATCTTCTTTTCTACAGTCTCTTCTAAATCCCTTTTCAACCATTGATGCCTCGTATTTATCATGGAAGTGATCCTTACTGGTGAAATAGCTCTCTGAGCCTTCTGAACTCCATCCACAGCCATCTGCCCTATGGCCTTCAAAATAAAAGGTGAACAAGCAAATAAACTTGTGGGTGGCACCTTCTTGTTACAAGTCGAATAATGAATCAAACTGTTGTTTAAGTGTTCTGGATGTTCAATATCTGTGAAGGAAATCGGTGGTTTCTCTGAAATAGTTCACTTTGGAACACCTGTCCCCAGAGAATTATGAACTGGTAAGCTGGAACTTAGGTCATATACTGGTGGCTGATGGTATGTCACAGATGTCACGAATGCCGGACATCCAGTAGGTTAGGTTTGCTATGGACCAAAACCTTCCTTATCAAAAGCATTATTGTTTCCTGCTTATTCTTGTCCTTGTCAATTCTGGCTAGACTAGATGCAAGCTCATCACTTCTTATACTTCGTAAGGGGCAGTTAGCAGTCCACAATAAGGAGTTTCTAGCATTTCAGCATCAGCATGTTTTGATCATCTTGTACAATCTCCATTGCACATATCCAGTTTGCGTGAGGCATTTGTAGAATGAATAATGCCGGACTTCTAGTAGGCTAGGTTTACTATTGACCGACACTTACCTTACACACACAAAAAAAAACAACCTTTACCGAAAGCATAGCTCCTCCTTGTTTATTGTCTTGGTCAATTCTGCATATAGATGCAAGCTCAACACATTTTTTTATACTTAGTAAGGGGCATCTACCAGTCCACAACAAGAAGTTTTCGGCATTTCGGCATTAACGTTTTCCATGATCTTGTACTATCACAATTGCACATACCCAGTTTGCGTGAGACATCTGTAGCATGCATAATAAGGCTACAAGTTTGTTTCTCTATTGCTTGATTCACCTTTTCTCTTTATTCATAGTGTGGTTTATTGCTCATCTGTGCTTATACTGTATAATACCATCAGATATGAACATCTCGGATATATAAAAGGTGACCAATCCATTTGCTTTCTGCTTCTTTTGTTTTTGCGTTAGAGAGATTGTAACGTGCATAATAAGGCTACAAGTTTATTTTTGTATATTGTTTGAGGGAGGCCGAAGTCGTAGAGAGTTAAGTTAGCTGCATTGCTTGAGTTACTTGTTCTCTTTGTTTATAGTGTGGTTTGTTGCTCTTTTGTACTTACTGAGAGTTAAGTTAGCTGCATTGCACCTCTACAAACATGTTAAACAATAAGTAATGTTGTGCTTAAACAAATGAGAGGTAGAACAAACCTTCAAGCACACTTAGATGAACCTATAGAATGAGAGACTCTTTCCTATCATTGGCATGGGTTTTTTATGCCTTTCTACTATGGGACACTTCTTAGTTTAATGCCCTTGACCTGGAAGACTCACTTCTTAGTTTCTTGTCAATTCCCTTAAGATATTTTTGATATCTCGTTTAACCGAAAGTAAGCAGGGAATACATGTGTTAGACCTCCAATAAAAGAGCATAAAATAAGATTTTGAGCTATGTAGTTCATGTCAACGCTACTCATAAGGATGGGGTTCCAAGTATCTTTTATTTCAAAGCTTCATATGGTTTATGTGTTAAACATCTTACAAGTTGAATGTCTCATGCACCTTAACTACGAAACTTGCATTCCTCATGCTACTCAACTTAGCACACTGTCTTGTCATAGTAAAGCATATAATCTTCATCAAATGAGCATCACTGAGGTACCTCTTGCCCCTTGGTAGATATATGCCCCGCTTGGTACATTGTTTCTAGAAATATGCTTTTGTGCACTTTTTCTATGACGGGTCATATCCTACTTCAGAAGACAAGAAAAACAGACATATGAGTTTTCTCAGCGACTTTTCTTTTGAAATGTGCTTCATAGACTTGTCATGCTGTAAGCTTCCACCATGTGGCCGCACGGCGCATGGCTTTGACTAGCGGCCCAGGAGCTTTCTCACACTATATGCCAAACTCCATGACAGTGTACAGTTTATTTCACACCGATGCCATCCATAGAAAGAACAAACATGATATCAACTTGAGGAGCAATGCTTGAAAGCTTGTGCCATGCCGGCATGGTTTGGCTAACAAACAACTCATAAGATGTAAAGCACACAAAGTTCCATAGTGGTATCACCCCAAACCTTACTTTCTCATGAGCTTTAAACTACACAAAAGAGATATTTTGAAATACTTGGAGGCATAACACAGATATTATACTTGGAAGTAGCAAGTGCCACAAATAGGTAGATGCTCCTAATCTAGTTTTAAAGGGGTTGGAATCAAGTCTTAGCTTGCATTGAGAAGGCTTAGCAAAAAGAGATCTAGAAGTGTGCCATTGGATTCATAATGCCAAACATTTATTTT
Source organism: Poa pratensis (assembly GCA_947311845.1). NCBI lineage: Eukaryota > Viridiplantae > Streptophyta > Magnoliopsida > Poales > Poaceae > Poa > Poa pratensis. Next base: position 26,777,551 of record CAMZMU010000059.1, on the reverse strand, counting down.
CTCACCATGCTCCTTATTGTTGAACATAAATGCATATGAGCAAAAGGTAGTATTGAATAAGGCACACACAAATCATAATTCATTAAAGTATTTGAGCTTAGTAACTAGGCATAACACTGAATTTCAGCTTTTTGCTTATATCCCCCTTTCTTTTATTTCCATGGCATACATTCAGTTTTAATATCATTGTTTCATGGCGAAGTTTCTTTTCAGTAGCTCATTCATTAGCATGCAAAACATTCATAATGGTGGTCATTTTTATTTCAAACAAAAGGTAGACTAGACAAAACAAGACACACCAAGTTTCTATGATAGTTCTATGTTGCTCGGAAAACAAAGTTTAGAGGTTTGCAAACCGAGAGTTTAATAGGTCCAGTGGGGTGCCTTGGGCATCCCCAAGCTTATGGTTTTCACCATTCTTGGATAGCTCTTGGTGTGATGTTCCTCCATTCCCTGTCAAAAAACTTCAACACAAAACTTTCTCCCATTTCTTTTTCTATGGGGTGACATTAGTGGTAGAAGAGTATTATAGTTGCTGCATATATATCAAAGACAAAAAAATTCCTAGGTGTTCCAGCAAGCATATAGTGTTCCTACACATCCCTAGCATATCATTTGGCTCATGGCAAATCATTTTGGGACCCTAAGGAATGGTTTAAACACTATGGGGCAGAATCTGTCCAGATTTTCAGCAACAGCAAAACGAATTTATTTCAACCACTTAAACATGTCAGGATTTTTATCCAATATTTGTGCATACAGAGGATGAAATTTGTAAATAGTGTGTAAATATGAGCGCAAACTGAGTTACAGAAAAAATCAGAGAATTTTTCTACTAAACAGTGTTCTGCAGAAATTTGCTACTCCATATGTTTTACAACTTTCTAGCATCCAAAATGGGTTCAGCTTGGTACTTTATTACTAACCTACAGCAAAGACACTAAAAAGGACTCTTTCACTACAGAAAGCATGCATAAAAATAAATAACCGGGTTGCCTCCCGCAAAGCGCTTTCTTTATAGCCATATAGCTAGGCTTTACTACTTGATTAATGATGGATGGAGACCATGTGGTAACTTATACTTTTGCGCCATATCCTTATCCCTTGGAAAGTGTTTCCTTAAAAAATACTTGGGTCCCATGGTGTGCTCATACCAATCAAAGTAATAGTCAAGTTGAAACATGGTAAAAAGCAACACAAGATATGGGAACAATAACAACGAAGTCTCACTTTCGTCCTATGCATTGGCATTTTATATATCACTAAATCACAGCAAATAGAGGCATGCCATTGCATAATATCAGTAGGTGAACACAACATATAGTAACTATAAGCATAAAGAGGGCACTTATCACTTCCTCTTTGATAATAGTTGCACTCACTAGAAGCAAATCTAATATTGTAACCATTCAAAGCATGCAAATTCATAGAGTTTTTCATGTAAAGAGGATCATTATAACTATCATGGCATTCATTAGCATGCTTTCCTCTTTCAAAATAGTTGCTAGTATTATTTTCAATATCAAGATCATGGTTGCAACAAGAATTTTGCAAACCACAAACATATTTCCTAGCAAGTTCATATTTCTCCTCTTTGGTTAGCATAGGAGAGTTCAAGAATGCTATATGACTCTTAGTCATAAGGGTATAATCATGGGCAGCAACTTTATCATTTATATCTTCATTTGTTATACATGGATGGTTATCAAGAAGCATAGGACCATCATCTAAAGCATTATCATATAGAATAACTAAGCAACACTCCTCACTATCAATAATTTCACTAGTAGCATTACTAGCAAGTAAAGGAGCATTATTAGTTTCATCATAATAGCATGGGTTATCATAGATGACCATAGAATTTTTAGTTGTACAATTATCATAGCATGGGCTCTCATAAATGACAAATGAGTTTTGAGTTTGAATGTTACTATCATTTTTTAGATGTTCCCATACATCCCCAAGCTTAGGTTGGACCATATCTTCTTCTTCGTGGTGCATGGGCATCCCCAAGCTTAGATTTTTTTCATCTTCTTGTGTTTGCTCATCACTCTCCTCTTCTTGAGGGTGCATGGGCATCCCCAAGCTTATGCTTTTGTCATCTTCTTCCGGCAAAATGTTAGTTCTTTCCATGGCAGCAAGAATATTCTTTAGATAATCAATAACATAAGCATTATCACAAAAGCTTTCTTTGCAATGTTCAAGGAGGATAGAACTTATTTCTTTAAGATCACGAGCTACAGCACAAGTTTCATACTTTTTATTAATTAGGAAGTCCACCTCACTAGCTCCAATGAAAGCAATAAATTGATCAAGTAATCTCATTTCAAAGTAATCATAATGCTCTTCATGATGTGAGGCAATTATAAAGTGATTACTACATTTGCATTGATAGTAGAGATGCTTATCATTTTGTTTTGTGCAACAAGACACAATATATAACTCACATAGTTGTTTAGCAATCTCATTTGAGCAATCAATAAGTTTTTTCACATGCACTCTTTCTTGGGAGAAAACATAAACAGCTTCATTTAACAACCTAAGTTCCTTAGCTGAAAGTTCATCCATACCATCCATAGTAAAAGTTATACTAATTTTTATGTGTTTTTTATATAAGGAAAGTAAAAACTGAAAGTAAATCTATTGTTTAGTGCACACAAGAATAAAAGCCTTAGCGCTACGCTCCCCGGCAACTGCGCCAGAAAAGTACTTGATTACACCCAAGAGCAGGGGATCACTGTAGTACCTCTCAATGTGGAAGTAAGGTATCGATCCACAGGAGCAAGAAGGAAAAGCTATCTATTCTCTACAACTAAAGTGTCACAAGTTTTAGTTGATTATGCACTAAACAAGTTTAAGGAACAAGGTGGTTGATTTAATGGTTGGAAGTTTAATGTAACAAAACAAGAATGTAAAAGTGTCCCAATCATCTTCAATGCAAGAGGACAAGACAAAGGTTTTCTCTTATAGGAACAATGGACATGGGTTCACTTAATCCTGTCTCTCCATCTATGGTGATTATCATGTTATAGATAGTGAAGGTACACACAATTGTCATGTTTTAATGGTACTTTATGGTGGCTACATGTCCTACAACATATAGTTGAAAGAAGTACTCCCTTGTGCTGCTAGGTCACCCTTGCAATAAGGCTAGCATTTGGTTGTTGTCACACCACACATCATACTTCTCCCTTTTTACCCCTAGATAAAGGATGTTGGGCTGCATTGTGTCACTCAATACATATGCCACTGTCACTCGTCCACCCATTACCTAAATACATCATACTTCTTAATGGAAAACATTCTAAACACTAGTGCAATGATTCATATGTTGTGTGTATTAGCACATCTCTCTCATCTACCCCCACTTGGTGGTGTCAATCACCTCATGACATGGATAAACAAGGAATTTTATATAGATCAAAACCATTACATGCATCATAGAATATTTCCAAAGTATGACAAACAATACAAGATCCAACACAACGGTAAATGCATAACAAGTATTATCTCATACCACAATATCCACCATAGGAATTACATAGATAGATCCATACTCATGCAAGGCACATCATATGGACTTCAACAATGATCATACATAAAGAGATTAGATCAAGTTACCACCATAAACCCAAAGTCCAGGGGGTGGACTACTCACCTCTCATCATGGAGAGTGATGAGGAGGTGTTGGTGAAGGAGGAGAAGCGGCCGGAGGTGATTCCGGCAGCGGTTCCCCCTCCAATCTTCCTCCGGCGGCGGCCAGCAGACTCCCTGTTCTTGGTGTTTTCTATCTCCGCCTCCTCCGTGTCGTGGACGGCCGCCAAAGGGTATATATAGAGGTTTTTAGGTCAGAACAAGTCGGTGGGCGAAAGAATCAAGTGAATCGGACGACCGAGGTGGGAAATCACCTGGAGGGCGCGCCTAGTAAGGGAGGGCGCGCCCCCTGGGCTCTTTCCCAGCCTGTTGGGCCCCTCGTGAGCTTCTTTGGCCTGTTTGAGGCGTCTCGAAATTTGTGAACCGTGGCCTCTGACCTTGCCCTTTTTTGAGTCCCATAGCTCCTGAAATCGCAAAAATACTAGCAGAAGGTGTTTTCTGCCAAACAGAGTTATAACCAAAATAAAGGGGATCATTGGTAAATCCCCAAAAATCAATATAAAACATGGATATAACATTATATATGATGCAAATATGTGGGTAAACATGTCAACAAACTGCAAAGTTCGTGTATGCATTTTACATGCATCACCCCCTGCCTGGTGCGCCCACTGCCGAAGGATAGTTTTCACGACCCTACCGCAGTCTCACTTCCGAGGAACGAAAGAGAGTTTATTTGTTCGGTGGTCGGCTCGGGTAAGGAGGTTTGGATCTTGTAGACGATGAACAAAGCTAACAAAGTTATATGTGTGTATAATGGGGAGGATTCCCTCAGACTTTATCCATAAGGTGATCGTGATATCGTACAAAGAGTACCTCCAAGATCATCTCGGCGAGTTTATAATATACCCGACGAGAGTAGATGAATCTAAGGTTTACGACTAAGGCTAATGACTAAGACTTGGAGAATATGGCGTGTCCTCTTTAGGCGAATGTCTTCAGATATATATAGGCGTCGGTGGTGTCAGAGTTGCCCCTAGTCACGACAGGTCTTCATCTTGTATTGTGCGCTACGTTGATCTCCAATGTCCCTCGTACGTAGTCTGGTCTTCCGGGATCTCTAGATCGAGCCGTCTTGCAGCCCCACAAGTCAGGTCGGTTGAGATCTTCTGGATCAGGCCTTCTGGTCTCGGTCGAGTCCGTCATCGTGGACAGGAATCGTGGGTTAGGCCCATGTAGGATACAAGCCTAAATCCACCCATAACCGACAGACACACTGCATCCTATGGGCTGCATCTGCGTTCTGCTCCCTCTTGTGTCCTCTCAGCGTTTTCTAATGCGGATTGGGCTGGTAGTCCTGACGACAGGCGATCCACGGGGGGAAATTTAGTCTTCTTTGGTCCTAACTTGATCGCTTGGAGTGCTCATAAGCAAGCTACAGTTTCTCGCAGTAGAACTAAAGCTGAGTACAAGGCGGTTGCTAATGCCAAAACTGAGGTCATATGGGTACAATCTTTTTTTAGAGATTTGCAGGTCTCTCAAGATCAGGCGCCAGTCCTTTGATGTGACAACATCGAAGTTTCATGCCCGAACGAAACACATCGAAGTTGACTATCATTTTGTCAGGGAACGTGTTGCACAGAAGCTACTCCACATCAAGTTGATCTCCTCAAAAGATCAACTTGCTGACATCTTCACGAAGCCGTTGTCGCAGCCTCTGTTTGAAGGTTGTGGGCACAATCTTAACTTACTCAGTACTTCTGGGCACAGTTAAGACCGAGGGGAGTTAGACTGTATTTATACGTAGCTCATGTATATATCTTGTATATTGCATTGTACACTTTGTGTACCCCTATATATATGAGATAGCCACACCCGTATTAGGTGTTGAGCAGTTTCCCGCAATACACCGCATGTTTTACAAGGCCTGACCTTAATTGGTTGTGCCTGGCAATGGTCTTGCTGAAGGCATTGATTTGTGAGCGAGGACTTTCTCCAGTGTGAAAAGTAAGATCTATGAACGAGCAAGCACACCCAAACACTTTAAAGAAAGTATGATCTGGTGATTCGTGGAGAAGGAGTTCAATGGGAGTCTTCATGTTGAGAACACGAGTGGGAGTACGATTAATGAGAAAACATGCAGTGGAGAATGCATCACTCCAGAAGCGAAACAGAACCGATGCATGAGCCAAAAGCGTAAGACCAGTTTCAACAATATGGCGATGCTTACGTTCAGCGGAGCCATTCTGCTGATGTGTATGTGGACATGCTAAACGATGCGCAATCCCAAGCTACTGAAAGAAAGTGCTGAGGTTGCGATATTTTCCACCCCTATCGAACTGAACATGAATGATTTTGTGCTTGAGAAGGCGTTCAACATGCTTTTGGAATTGAATAAACACATTAAACACATCAGATTTACGCTTAATAAGATAAAGCCAAGTAAAGCGACTATAAGCATCAATGAAACTAACATAGTAATTATGACCACTGACAGAAGTCTGGGCAGGACCCCATACATCAGAAAACACAAGTTCTAGAGGATTTTTGCACTAGTGGGAAAAGGGCTATTAGTGGCGCACCAAATTGCAATTCTGTGGCGCACCCCCAGGTTTGCTGGGTGCGCCACAGAATTCTCGGCACTAAATTATTAATTCTGTGGCGCACCCAGCCATGCGCCACAGAAAGTTGGACTTTTTGTGGCGCACCCCCGCTTGATGCGCCACAGAAAAGATTTTGTGGCGCACCCACTTGATGCGCCACTGAAAGCGCTTTTCAGATTTAAAAAAAAATACAAATACGACGACGCCATCGTACGCCGCCATCGTCGTCCTACGCCGCCACCGCACGGGAGGCGTCCTCGCTCTCCTCAACGCGACGGGCGCGCCGGGGGGCAGCGCCAGGAGGCGGTCGGCCAGCGCCCGCCAGTCCTCGCCGACGGTGAAGCGCTTGAGCGCGCGGATCTGGTCCTACTGCGTCTCGGGGGTGACGGAGCGGAGGAAGGTCGTCGTCGGTCTCGGGGTGACGGAGCGGAGGAAGGTCGTCGTCGGCGTGGAAGCGGCAGAGGTCGCGGTCCCGGGCAGGGTGCGGCTTGAGCACCTGCATCTCGTCGAGGAGGCCGTAGTGGGCGAGCAGGGGTGTGGGCCGCGGCCGGGGAGGAGGAGAAGAGGGTGGGACCCACCCTCTTCTGTGGCGCACCCACCCCATGCGCCACAGAAATGTGTATTTCTGTGGCGCACGCTTTTCCGTGCGCCACAGAATTGCAAAATTCTGTGGCGCACCACTAAGCCGTGCGCCACAGAAATAATTTCTGTGGCGCACCAATTAGGGGTGCGCCACAGAATGCCAACCCACCTATAATCCTTTTCCTACTAGTGTTGACTTCTCAACTAGACACTGAAAACGGAAGCTGATGACTCTTGCCTTGCTGACAGGCATCACACACTGCTAAATCTTTATTACTAGACACACTACGAAGCTCATGAAGATGAAGAACATGGCGGACGATAGGAGTGGCAGGATGTCCAAGACGAGCATGCCACTGCGACGACGAGACGCAAACTCCACTGAAAACCCAAGAGACACCAGGCAACTCCAAGCGATAAAGCCCATGGCACAAGCGCCCACTAAGAAGAACGTCCCTCGTGGCTCGATCCTTAACAAAAGGATCAAAAGGGTGAAATTGACAAACACATTATTATCATAAGTGAGTTTTGGAACTGAAAGAAGACTCCGTGTCACAGATTGAACTCTAAGGACATCACGTAGCTAAAGGTTCCTATCGGCATGTCTAGTAAGAAGAGATGCTTGACCAATATGAGAGATGTGCATACCTGCCCCATTGGCGGTGTGGACCTTGTCGGAGCCGTGATAAGCCTCACGTGTGTGAAGCTTGCCCAACTCGTTCGTCAGATGATCCGTCACCCCTGTATCCATGTACCAGTACGGATCGACGGGGTAGGAAGGAGTGTGTCCCTGCTGACCTTGTTGCGGCAGACCCTTGTCCGCCATAGCGGCTTGGCGTGCATTGTTCCTTGTGTCCTTGCCTTCATTGCCAATGATGAGGAAGCTGCGTTGGAAGTGGCGGTGGCTTGGAGGCAAGATGGCCCTCACAGCCACACAGCTGGCAGATGCGCAGCGAGCAGCCGTCCCCCGAGGAGCTCGGTGATGGAGGGAGAGCGGGTCTGGGTGCAGTAGGAGGCGCGGGCGACTTGCCCGAACCAGATGGATGCGACTTGCCCTTGTATGCTGCATTCGCCGAAGGATCGACGCGGCCAGCTGAGGAGCGGCGGGCCTCGACACGCTGCTCAGTGAGGAGGAGGCGCGAGTAGAGGGCATGCGCCGGCATCAGCGTGGAGTGCTTGTTGACCACCTCGACCAAGCCATCGTACTCCTCGTCGAGACCATTGAGGAGGTAGGAGGTGATCTCGCCGTCGGTGAGTGGTTGGCCCATGGAGGCGAGGGTATCCGCAAGAGAGCGGACGTGGTTGTAGTAGGCCGTGGCGGACATGTTGAGCTTATCGCACTCGCCAAGTTGATGGCGGAGGGCGCTGGAACGCGCCCGAGACTGGGCCGAAAACTCGACTCCATGATAGTCCATGCTTCGCAAGAGGTTTTGGCGTAGACGATCATCCCGGCGACCTCCGGAGTGTGCGACTCTGGATGGCGGGGAGGTTAGTCTGATCTTGCCCCATCCAGGCACGGTGCGCCGGTTTGACAACCGGGTCGTGCACACAGTCCACCAGCGCAGGGGGCAAGGTAGTGTGTCGTCGACGTAGCCGAGCAGGTAATGGCTCCGGAGCAGCAGGAGGACCCGCGCACGCCAGAAGATGTAGTTCTCCGGCGGCAGCTTGATGGTGATGAGGTTACCGAAGTGGAACGGTGGTGGCAGCTGGCAAGTCATGACCGGCGAGGGAGTGGACAGGGGCGGTACGTGCGTCACCGCGGGCACGTGGGCTGCCGGCGTGTTGGCCGGGGGCGTGACTGCAGGGGGGCGACGGAGCAGCAACCGTGGGTGCCGCGCTGGAAGCCTGGAGCAGCAACGCGGATGAGGCCCGCGACGATGAAGCCGACGGCGGGTAGGAGAACATCGAGCCCACGCTCAAAGCGTCGATCTGCGGCGCCGTCGCAGCGGCTCGATCGATCGTGAGCGAGAGGAGGGCAGCGAGAGAGGTCGGGAGATACCCGGAAGAGGCGAGGCCGTCAGAGGCGGCGCTCGTCATGGTGACGGTCGGGGGCGGAAGCGATGGTGGGTGGCGGCGGCCGCGGGTGAAGGCGGAGGCGGCGGTTGCGTAGGGTTTTTAGGTGGATCGGATATCAGCTGATACCATGTGAAACACGTATGTTGGGGGAGGGGGGGGGGGGGGGAGGGACCGGCACAACCCTGATCGGGTGGCCTATCACATATATTTATAGTGGCGTATAATGGTACTCCCTCCGTCCAATAATAACTGTCTCAAGTTTGCCACAAAGTGGATGTATCTAGATATTAAACATGTATGGATACATCCACTTTTTGACAAAGTTGAAACAGTTATTATTGGATGGAGGGAGTACAATACAAGTCCAATACCGACACGGTATGGTACTTTATAAAAGAAAAACTGACAAATCAAGTGTTTCATATTTGAGAACCTGTATGTGGCCCGTGCACCATATCGAATTTTTGATCAACGCATCATCTTCCACCCGACGTATAGTTTGGTGACTGTATTGGTATATTCCACTCTACAGGGGTTGTTGCAACATAGAGTATGCATACCTGAGTACGTAACAGACTCCCGTACGTGTCAACACGAATCACTCGGTCACTCTGGCAGCCAAACATCCGCTGCTACCTATTTAAGACCGTGGCTTGAGGCTTGACCCATCACCTCCCATTGCACAGCGGCCATGGCATCCATTCGCGCCACAATCTTCCCCCTCCTCCTCCTCGTCGCCGTTCTAGTTCTAGCCCAAGCCAAAGAGGATCCTCCAACTTACCGCACCTACTTCATATTTCTCTCGCCGCCGGCCGATGCGGAGGCGATGAGCCGAAGCTCGTACCGCGAGTGGCATGAGACATTCCTGCCCAAAACCCTGACGGCATCTGGGGAGAAGCGCATGGTGTGTTCCTACTCTGCCGTCTTCCACGGCTTCGCGGCGCGGCTCACGGAAGCGGAGCTCGCGGCGGTGGCCAAGCTTCCGGGCTTCGTTCGCGCGCTGCCCGACGGCAGGTGCGAGCTCCTCACGACGCGCACGCCAGAGTTCCTCGGCCTCAACACGGACGGCGGCCAGACCTGGAGCGACACCGGCTTCGGGCGCGGAATTGTCATCGGCATCGTGGACAGCGGTATCTACGGCAAGCACTCCTCTTTCAGCGACGAAGGCGTCCCGGAGCCACCAGCCAGGTGGAAGGGGACCTGCACGGGCTCTGACGCCACCCGGTGCAACCGGAAGCTCGTGGGAGCCAAGTCGTTCATTGGCGATGCTGATCCCCAAGATGACGAATCTGGCGGCCACGGAACGCATGTTGCGAGCATCGCCGCAGGCAACTTCGTCGCCGGTGCGTCGCTCGACGGCGAACTGGGCTTCGGCACGGCCGCGGGGATCGCCCCCCATGCGCACGTGGCGATGTACAAGGTGTGCAAAAGAGGAGGCGGCTGCCCCGATTCCAGCCTCACATGCGGCATGGAGGAAGCCGTCCATGACGGAGTTGATGTCATCAACCTCAGCATCGGTTCCAGGTTGACGAAGGACTTCGATCAGGACCCTTTGGCCATCAGCGCATTCAACGCGATGGCCAAGGGGGTCCTTGTGGTCGCGGCGGCCGGCAACCATGGCCCCACGCCGTACACACTGTCCAACGATGCCCCCTGGGTGCTCACCGTCGGCGCAGGCTCCGTCGACCGCCACTTCGAGGCCCGGTGGAGTACGACCCTATAATCGTCGACGGCGAGACCCTTGTGCAGAATACGGGTCTGGAGGGCGACTATGGTGTCGTGGACGGAAACTACTGCAACGACGACGGCCAGCTAGGCGACATCGCCCACAAGATGGTCATCTGCAGGTTGGTCACGGACGGTTCGCAACCATCCATAATCAGGAGGCTCCGGGACTTGGGGGCGGGGGCGTGATCCTCATCGACGACCCGAGGCACGGCTACACCACGATGCTCACCAAGTACGACGGGTTCAACGTGATCAAGGTCAGTGTTTTACATTTTGGCTTCTTTTTTTTTGCCACTAGCTGATTTTGCGAAGTCGACGAAATTTCATAGAACAAATTCAAATGTTTCCATCGGATTTCAAGTCTTGATATTAAAGTTATTTAGCAAAATTAAATGCTAAGATAAGATGAGAACTAGACGTCACGACCTCACATGCAGCCTTAGTTTCTAATTGACTTTAGTTCATACGTTTCTTGCATTAGAATCTTACTTCCATGTGTAGAAAATAAGTAAATCTGTAAATGTAGTTATAGCTTTGGGTATGTAGAGTAGTATGAAAACTATATTACTCTTGTGGTAGTGGATCTTTTTTTTCCCTTAGATATAGCTAGCTTAGCTTATACGCAAGTCACAATAGTTGTGTGACTAGCAACAAATTAAATTACAATGTAAATATCTTAAACTGTTCAAATTGTACATGATGGAACAAACTAATAAAATAATCATTTTTTCTTAGATATAGCTAGCTTGCTCATCTCAAAACAGTGCCTTGCTTGGTCTTTTAATGGAATGTGCAAGTGCGTTAGTTGGTTCCATTGGAGCATGGTGGAACCGCTACCTAGTATTTTCAGCAGCCTATCCCTGTCCTTTGCGGCGCCCGTGCGGTTTTGGTCGAACTATCGATGATATATTTTTTCCCTCATCCAGGTGAACAACTTTGTGGGCCGCGACCTCATCAAGAACTATGGAAACTCAACGGCGAGAGTATCCTTCAATGGCGCCATGATAAACATGACAAATTCACCTGCGGTCGCCTACTTCTCCTCGAGAGGCCCGAGCGAATGGAGCAGGGGGCTTCTGAAGCCGGACGTGCTCGCTCCCGGGCTCAACATCATGGCTGCCTCTTCAAAACGAACTGACGGCTTGTCTCGCAACTTCAGAGTCAAATCCGGCACGTCGATGGCAGCGCCGCACATCACGGGTGTGGTGGCGCTCCTCAAGACTGCTTACCCGGATTGGTCTCCAGCTGCTATCAAGTCCGCCATCATGACGACGTCGGACAACGGGGACAACACCGGCGGACCCATCCTCGATGAGCAACACAACAACGCAGCCTACTTCACCATGGGCGCCGGCCACGTCAACCCTTCTAAGGCCATGGATCCTGGGCTGGTTTACGACATCAGCGCAAATGACTACGCCGCCTACATCTGCTTCACCAGGGGGGAAGCCGCACTCAAGACCATCACCGGCGACCCGAGCTCGACCTGCTCGGCCGTAGGGAGCATCCCCGAAGCGTCGCTCAACCTTCCAACAATTGTTGTGCCACTCGAGGATGATACGTGGGTCACGGTGCCGCGCACACTTACCAACGTCGGCCCGGCAGAGACGTACCAAGCCGTTGTCCAAGGGTCGGATGCCATGGACGTCAGGGTGCTCCCTGATACCCTGGTTTTCTCACAGCCCGGGGAGAAGCTGACGTACAACGTTTCGGTGGTGAGGGTGAACGGTAAGGGGCCGCAAGCAGCTGGCGAGTTCCTCGAGACCAGCCTTGTCTGGGCGTCCCCATATCATTTCGTTCGGAGCCCGCTTATCGCTGTTGTAGGTCTTTGATCGATTACGCTACTAGTAGTTGTTGTCAAGGACAACCATGCGTATGTGATGCTATACTAGAGTACTCCAATTTATTTACTTATTAGAACCGATTGATCTATACTTTGATGCGTGAGAGTATATTTAGCAATGGATGGATTGTGATTTATCTACTTTTTTTAATCTTTCAAGATAGATTGTGTAAAGGCTCACATGACTAAGACCCAGGACGATGCAGCATGAGTTGCTCGCCAGCTCGGGCCACAATCTTTACAATTGAATTTGTTCGAGTGGTGTGTGTTAATGCTTTGTAGTTTGGAGAGTAAGTTCTATGAGCTTCCTATAATAAAAAATGCTCCTTATCAACACCATATATTGTATGGATTGAATCAAGTCCGTATATTATTTTGATAAATGTCATGTTTTATAAACAGCCTATTCTAGGGTCGGGATCAGCCTATTCTTGTTGGTGCTCTGTTTCTGTTAGACCCTATGCCAGCATAGCCTTACGAGAAGTCACCACCGGCTTTGTTTTTTTGGTGCATGATCTCCAATTTCTCTCCAGCTTCGAGAGACTCCTCATGAGAAAAAAAAAACTAGGGTCGAGAACTTGCGTATAATGGGAGGCGTTTATGCTATGCAAACTAGGAGATGCTACCAACTCTTATACTACTAGATGACCCATTGCGCGACTGCGCAACTGCCCGATTGCAAAGACTACATTGTGGCCGTAAGCTTTATTTGCCGGTGAAGATTAATTCATTTTATTTGCATTCTTTCGAGCACCGCAGAAAATGAAACAAAGAAGTCCCACTTGACACTCACTCAACAACACCCATGAACAGCCAGCATATACATTAAAAAAAAAAGAACAGAGATGAGCCACCCAGAATAACTAAAAAATGAAACCATGAGTCACTGAACCACTAAGTTATGTACACTAACACAAACTGAAATACCGTATTGTTTTCATAGGCTCTTTTGCTTCGCTACCCATCACTTGACTGAAATTTAATCCGGTTCTGGGTATCCGGCGGTCATTTTCAGTTCAATATGGCACATTGTATGTTAAAAACAGATGGCACCACCAAATTTTCTCAGCCGAATAATCTTATTATTCGCCCTTACCACACCACATGGAGTGATATGATATCCAACATGTGTTTACTTTTGATGTTTTATAATGATTAAAAATAGAATGGGGAGAAATAACGTAAGCAACTCATTTTTTAACTCCTTAAGCTCAATTATATACGGATACTTAGTCGAAAATGTTGAACACGCTTCCATGAAACATAAAAATCAAATAGATTTTAAATATTCAAAAGAACGTAACTTAAACAAATTATTTGATAATAAATTAAAATTACTTGGTTTGGTACAAATGAGCACATACGCTTGGTAGTGTACTATTGTCACAGTGGCAATGACAGACCTTTTTCTTTGCATATAAGTAAGAACATAATTTTGACATAAATGTAGCTCATAGAAAAGCGAATTGAACGATGATGTGATAGCCCGAATCTAAAGACCCAAACGTAGTAACTACTGCTCTATTCTTCATCATCAAAAATCAAGATAAGCTCATTTTTGGAGTAGTCGACCCGGTATTTATCGCCGGTGAGTTAGTGGAAAACCCTCCATCCTTGCTCTGGCTCTGGCCATTTGATTTAGTCCCGCTGAGAAGTCGGCGCCTCTTTGCTAGGTTGTGTTTCTCTAGCTGCTTTGCAAGGCATTCTTCCTCCTCACGATCGTCCTCCACCACAAGCCTGTTGTAAATTGTAATACTCTATATACCCCTGCAAAGACATTGTAAACTTGTATGTACAAGCTACTCCCTTCATATATTGATGCTATGTAGCCACGCTGGCCAGTGTGGCAGTTAGCTGTCCATCGGACCCCTGCGAGTTCTTCCCAGCTACCCCATGTTCTGACAACCCTGTTTCTTCCTCGTCGCCACTTCCGCAAGACCAGAATCAGGCCAGAATTTAAGACTTTGACTTTTTAACTCGTTTTATTGCAGATGCACTATATAACAATACCCACAACATAATTGCTGAAAGTAAATATTAATCACCAAGGCAGTTGTAATCTAGACTAACATCCAAATAACTTAAAAAATCATTGTAAGGTTAGATCACCATAGCTCTTTGCAGTACAATCTTAGCCAATGTATAACTGACAGAGCCGCCCCTTAAGATAATTACCCTGGGTAAACTTAGCCAGTGTTCCGACAAAGAGACACTGTGGCGGCCTATTTATTGCTCTAAAAAATACTGCCTATAATGCACTTCTGATATGATCAATCGGTTACAATCATCATATCAGCCACGCTAGCAAATAAATAAAAGTAAAATGGAAGCATTTATCATGTGCCAGTCACAAGGTTAGGCTGACCAAATTTCTCAGGGACATACGCAATACAAAAACAGGAACAAATGATGAATTAAGAGCTTATTTTCTGGTACAATAAAGTAAAAACAAAAATGAGCAGAAAGCATATAAGAGATAAGAAAAACTATTTTTTTCTCAGATACGGAGAATCACATCTCAATTAGCATAAATACGACAAGCTCCCCTTCATTCTCTTATTAAGACATGGAAGTACATCACGAAAACTAAATGTGCTTTCTAAGGTCATGAAAATCACTTCTGATATGCTCCATCAAGGCCAACCAGGCCCAATGTGTATGAGTAAGCTTTTGTACCTGTTAAAGGAACTAACCGTAGTTACATACAATTAGGCTTGCACACATGATATGATTTCTTTGAAGAGAACGAACATGAGAGAGCTTAAGAATATACTCCATATCGGTATAGGCTTTATTAAGCAAATCCTGAAACTGTACTGAAATGCTCAGGTAACCAATCCTGGTCCAGCAAAAAATAAAAGGGCAAATCACCAATACATGAACTGCTCATAGTTGGATCTAAGGCTACCGATTCAACAACATATAGGCCATTTGACAGTGCAAGAAAATCATATCCTGTGCACACAAAGTGGAAAACCCAGAGACAGCTTTCAAATTTCAAATGGATTGCTAAATCATGCAGATAATTGAGATGCAATCTTGTGCCTTTATAATTTAGAGTCAATAATACATATCACATGCATGAAGTATGATGCATATGCCACAATGCCCCATGATAAAGCATAAGGTCGGTGGATTTGGGCGGCCAGCAATTCAAAACTTCAAACTTCTCGGTTTCCGTTGCACTTCCCTCCGAAACATATGTGTGAGAAGGCTGTGTAAGAGTTCACCCTCTTCAAATGTCGACTCCTCAAGCCTCGGCTCCACAACTCAACCTAGGAGGGGTGTGCGCTAAAAGCTCGCTAATGTCGGTCTGCCCACGGTGTGCGGTCAAGCAGGCGGCTCTGTGTCTCGCCGCGGCTCGACTCCTGGCGCCCTTCGATCTGGGAGTGGGAGGCGAGGAGGAAGGGGGCTCTCATGTAGCGGCGTCGTCCCAGGTTTCAGCACGACCCAGGCAGCGACAGCGAAGTGGGGTCGGGGCCGAGGCATGTGCCGGGGGCGGCCTGCGGCGGGCGCCCAGGAGGAAGCTGCCGCCACGAAAAAGCACCAGCCGTCCATGGCTTTGGCTTCGTCAACGAGCTTACCGCCTCAGGCCATGGCACTGCCGGGGGGACGTCGCTGGCGGCGGCAACATACGACAGTCCCAGCTCGGACATGTGCCACAAGTGCGACAGATCACTTGACGGTGTCGGCATCCATGGGGATGCAGATGGGTATCCACCGCGAAACACAGATTTGGGAGGTTCGTGCGGGGCCGAGTACCAAACTACCCTCGTCGGAGCCCAGGGCTTGGTACTTCAAATTCTGAATCACGCGGGCGCTCGACCCCGATCAGAGGCTGCCGGAGTTCGAAATCGGCGATATCTTGGCAGCCGCTATGCTGGTAAAGTTCAGGCAGGGTGCGACCCTGCTGATGGCTGAGCAGTCAGATGCCTTTCCGAGGCTTCGCGGCGACGATACCGGTCAAGGTGAGCTCACATTTGTATTTTCTTTGGTTCAGAGCTCACTTTTATATTATTACTTTCATAAAATCATCATAACACGAATTAGGACCTCTTTGATTCAAAGGATTTTCGTACGAATTATGAGGAGATGGTTGAATTCCTTAGGTTTTCATACGAAATCATTTCTTTGTACACAAAAGTTGGTATAAATCGAGCAAATATTGGTAGCATCTATTTCTTTTCAGGGAGAACTTAATCTCAAACACGTATCGTTTGGTTTTGACAGCAAACATGTGTTGTCATTGGAACCATAGAGATAACCTTGTTTAGACACCAGGTCTCCTTCTTGAAAGGTGCGGGTTCTGATGCGTCTGGCATGATAGCGTCGCAAGTCTAGCTGGTACACCGTTGACCTTGATGTTGCTAAATCTCTGACCTCTTCTAATGTGTCCACAGAATCCTGCCGAGCTGCTTCATTATCTGCTTCGACATAAGCCGCAACTCTTGGTGAATCATGTATGATATCGCTGGCATAACCGCTTCTGCTCCATAGACCATAAAATATGGTGTAAATCCTGTGGATCTATTAGGGGTTGTTCTTAAACTCCATAGCACGGCTGGCAGTTCCTCCACCCAACATCCTGGAGATGCTTCAACCTTTTCAATAAGGCGCGGCTTAATCCATGGAGAATTTCCTGGTTAGCTCGCTCAGCTTGTCCATTGCTCTGCGGATGTGATACTGACGTGAGGTCCAGCCTTATCCCATTGTTCGCACAAAATATTTGTGTAGCTCCTTCAGAGGTGTTGCTTCCGTTGTCTGTAATAATACTATGGGGATATCCAAAGCGGAATATGACCTTCTTCAAGAACTTGACTGCTGTTTCAGCTTCACAATCTCCCACGGGTTCTGCTTCTATCCACTTTGTGAATTTGTCCACCACGACCAGGAGGTGAGTTTTTCCCGTTGAGGACCGTCTGAAGGGTCCTACCATGTCAAAACCCCATACGGCGAAAGGCCATGTGATGGGTATTGTACGAAGTGCTTGAGCTGGCATATGATCTTGCCTGGCGTATCTTTGACATCCATCACACACTCTGACAATCTGCTCAGCGTCTGCTAGCGCCGTTAACCAGAAGAAACCATGTCTGAACGCCTTTGCCACCAAAGATCTTGACGAAGCATGATGGCCACAATCGCCTGCGTGAATTTCGTGCAAGATTTTTCGTCCTTCTTCTGGTGATACGCATCTTTGGAATGTCCCGCGACGCTGCGCTTGTATAGCTCATTGTTTATTATTGTGTAGGCCTTGGATCGCCGTGTTATCTTGCGCGCCTCTACTTCATCCTCTGGTAGCACTCCGCGACTTAAATATGCCATGTATGGCTCTGTCCATGCCGGCTGTTCATGCAGGGCTGCGACTAAAGTTGAATCATCCTCTGGCTCTGCTATGTCAATCTCTGCTGGAGGCTTAACTGATGGGTTATGCAACTCATCCAAGAAAACATTGGGCGGGACTGATTGCCTATTGGATCCTAGCCGAGACAAGGCATCTGCTGCTTCATTTTGTCTTCGATCAACATGTTCAACTTGGAAGCCAGTGAAGTGTCCAGCAACTCTGTCCACCTCTCTCTGTATGCAGCCATGTTTGCATCCTTACTGTCCCATGTTCCAGAAACTTGTTGAGCTACCAAATCTGAGTCTCCAAAGCAACGGATGCGACTGACATTCATCTCCTTTGCTATACGGAGTCCGTGAAGCAATGCCTCATATTCTGCTACATTGTTTGTGCAATTGAAGTGTATTTGGAGCACGTATCTTAGCTTGTCTCCCTTGGGGGAAGTGAGTACAACTCCAGCCCCCGAGCCTTGTAGCTGTCTTGACCCATCGAAGTGCATGGTCCAGTATTTTGTTTCTGCCATGGTGGGAGCGACTTGAATTTCTGTCCAATCATTGATGAAATCTGCGAGAGCTTGCGACTTAATTGATGTGCGCGGCTCGTAGCTTATATGGTGTGGACCCAGCTCGATCGCCCACTTGGCTACTCTTCCTGTTGCTTCTCGGTTGCGGATGATGTCTGCCAGTGGTGCCGAGCTGACCACAGTTATTGGGTGTTCCTGGAAGTAGTGCTTCAGCTTGCGACTCGCCATGAATACTCCAAACACTAGCTTCTGCCACTGAGGGTAACGCTGCTTTGAAGCCGTGAGCACCTCACTTACGTAGTATACTGGCCTTTGGACTGGGTACTCCTTGCCTGGCTCTTGTCTCTCTACAACCATCACGGCGCTTACGGCACGAGAGTTTGCAGCTATGTACAACAGCATGGGCTCTTATCTTTTGGAGCTGCCAGAACTGGAGCATTTGTCAACTGAATCTTCAGGGCTGTTAAAGCTTCGTCGGCTTCTGAGTCCCAAACGAAGGTATCTGATTTTTTCAGCAGTCTGTATAAAGGCAGGGCTTTTTCTCCCAGTCTTGATATAAAGCGACTTAACGCCGCGACGCAACCGGTAAGTCGCTGTACGTCCTTGATCTTTTCTGGTTTTTGGAGGTCCATTACAGCCTTTATCTTGTCAGGGTTGGCCTCGATGCCTCTTTCTGACACTATGAACCCCAATAGCTTCCCCGCTGGTACTCCAAAGACGCACTTCGTCGGGTTGAGCTTCATGTTATATCTTCTGAGATTTGTGAAGGTTTCTTCCAAGTCACTGATGAGATCCTGGCCTACTTGCGATTTAATGACGATATCGTCCACATAGGCGTGAACGTTGCGACCTATCTGCTCATGCAAGCAACTTTGAATGCACCTCTGGTAAGTCGCACCTGCGTTCTTCAATCCAAAGGGCATGCTTACATAGCAAAAGGCCCCAAAGGTGTGATGAAGGATGTCTTTTCCTGGTCCTCCTTCTTCATCTTGATTTGATGGTAGCCTGAATAGGCGTCTAGAAAGCACAACAACTCGCATCCGGCTGTTGAATCAATCACTTGGTCAATCCTTGGCAAGGCAAATGGGTCCTTTGGACAGGCTTTGTTGAGACTGGTGTAGTCAATGCACATTCGCCATGTGCCGTTCTTTTTCATAACTAGGACTGGGTTTGCCACCCACTCCGGGTGATATACTTCTGTGATGAATCCTGCGGCCAATAGGCGAGCTATTTCTTCCCCTATCGCTTTTCTCCTGTCGTCGTGGAAACGCCGCAGCGGTTGCTTTACTGGCTTGGCCAGGGGGTTCACGTTAAGACTGTGTTCTGCCAATTCCCTTGGCACCCCTGGCATATCTGATGGTTTCCATGCGAAGATGTCCTTGTTTTCCTGAAGGAAAGCGATGAGTGCCCGCTCCTGTTCTTTCTCCATGTGGGCTCCGATGCTCGCCTGCTTGGATGAGTCGCCAGGAACAAGATCTATCTGCTTGGTGTCTTGGGCCGCTTTGAATTTCATTGGTGGTTCGGCAGATGGCGTGGTAACTACGCTCATATCATTGGGATCCACCTGCGACTTATAACTCTTTAGCTCTTCAGCGGCACAAGCTGATTCTGCGAAGGCTGCATCTCCCTCCTCGCACTCTATTGCTTTTTCTCTATCGCCGTGCACTGTGATGACCCCTCTTGGTCCTGGTATCTTCAGCTGTAGGTAAACGTAGCATGGCCTGGCCATAAACTTGGCGAAGGCGTTCGTCCGAACAGGGCGTGATATGGGCTCTGAATTTTACCACTTCGAAGCATATGAACTCGCTTCTGAAGTTTTCTTCCGTCCCAAAGGTTACTCCCAGGGTTATCTTTCCCACTGGCTGTGCTGACTTTCCTGGGACGATGCCGTGAAATACGGTCGTCGTGTGTTGCAGGCTGGAGTCCATGAGCCCCAAGCGCTTGAACGTATCGTAGTACATGATATTTATGCTGCTTCCCCCGTCCATAAGTACTTTGGTTAGCTTGTATCCTGCTACATAAGGTGCCACAACTAGCGCCAGTTTCCCTGGCTCTCGCACTTGTGGCGGATGATCGTCGCGACTCCAAGTGACTGCATGCTCTGACCATTTTAGCCAATTGGGGGTTGCTGGCATCACAGTATTTACCTGCTGGCTTCTGCGACTTAATTTCTCTTCCCTCTTGGAGGTGTTGATAACTATTGTATGGTACTGCCCCACCTGCCTGGGGTTACTCGCATTGTGCGGTCCGGCGCTGAACCATGAGTCGCACCAGGGCTTCCTTCATGGTGGTTTCCCCTGTTGTGTTGGCTTTCTTCTTTCCACTTCTTGTAATAATTACATTGCGCCTTGGTATGGTCTGCTGGCCGCCCGTCGCCTCCCGTGTGAAGATCGCACGGCCGATTAAAAACTTCTTCCATGTTAATTGGACGAGAGCCGATTCCTCGGCCTCTTCCTCGTTGGCCCCTGAAACCTCCACGTGTGTTGGCGACAAGCCCAGAGTTTCCTTCTTCACTCTTGCGCTTGTTTTGATTCGCGTTGTTGTGGCTAGTTTGTTGCTGTTGAGGCTTGCTGGTATTTTTCTTTCCTTCAACAGCGGCCTTC
Organism: Poa pratensis; assembly: GCA_947311845.1. Lineage (NCBI taxonomy): Eukaryota > Viridiplantae > Streptophyta > Magnoliopsida > Poales > Poaceae > Poa > Poa pratensis. The sequence goes on along the minus strand of CAMZMU010000059.1, from coordinate 26,756,718 downwards.
TCCTCTTCTCCATCTGACGCATCTCGGGTCTTGTCTGAGCCAGCGTATTTGTTAGCCGCAGCCATTACCTCGCTGAGACTCTTGACTTTGCCCTTCATGCGACCTAACTTATGGATCAGTGGTTCGAACTTACAATTTTTCTCCATGACTAGGACAGCTGAGCTTGGAGGTATGTTGTCTGAGGAGTGTATAATTTCTGCCACCCTCCTCATCCAGTGGCGACTTGACTCGCCTTCCTTTTGAACGCAACGCTCTAGATCTTCTATATTGCAGAGTCGCTTGCAGGTTCCTTGGAAGTTTTTGACGAAAGCGTCTTTCAACTCTTCCCAGGTATTTATGGAGTTGGGGGTAGATTTTGTAGCCATATGTGAGCCGCGCCCTCCAACATCATGTTGAGGTACCTTGCGCATATCTCTTCTGAAGCATTTAAAATACTCATCCCCATCTCGTAGTTGTTTAGCCAGGTGGTAGGGTCCATGCTGGCGTTATAGTTTGCCACCTTGCGTGGTCCTTTGAAATCTTCAGGGAAAGGTTCCGATCTGATCTTCTCAGTGAAGCATGCCGGACCTTTGAGTCGCGAGGACAAAGCTGTGGATGTGCCCGTAGGGTTGTTAACTTCCACGAGCCGCGTCTGCGTCGTTGGCATGATAGCCTGTGCTTCTGCGGCTTGTTCCTGCTGCCTCTGCGCGACCCTTGATACATCCTCCGGTGGCCGGCTTTGGACGCTTCTTTCTGCCGCGATCCCGCGGCCGGCCGTACGGGGGGCTGCTGCCCCTCGGCTTCTGCCCTGTTGGCTTGTTGTAGGACAGCAGTGCTCAACATCTGTATCGCACGCCGTGCTTCAGTGTTGATTGGGTCGTCGCCTGTTGGTACCATCTGTGTCAAGATATTCGCCGCTGCATACATGTTATCGACCGGGCTTTGGTAGTGGCCTTGTGGGGTATGAAACCTCCTTGGTTGTTGCGATGGTAGTTGCTGGGCTTCGTGGTCAATCGATGGTTCCAAAATCCTTGCGACTGGTTGGTCTCCAGCGCTGGAGTGGGTGGAAGTTCTATTGTTGGTTGAGTCGCGCGCGCTTGCGCCTGCGAGTCAACTTGTCTTTGAGTCGCGGCGAGCGCGGCTATCCTTTGCCGTTCCTGTTGGATTCCTTGGTTCACCTGTTCGAGCCTGCAGCGCTCTGCTTCCATCCTCCGAACCTCGTACAGGAGCTCGGCCCTGGCGGCCTCAATTTCTGTTGCGCGGACAGCGGCGTTCGCGGCTGACACCGGGATAAGTAGTGGGTTGCCGGGAGGTGTCGATCTTTCGGCTTCTCCCGCAGTTCCTGACGTACTTGCACCTCCGGCCATGTAGACTCCAACTGGTGCCGCCTCTTGTCCTACCACTGGTGCGTAATCCCAGTAACTTCCTCAAGAGCTGGTATGATGGACCCAAATTCTTGCGAGTCCATGCTCTCCAGAGACTCTTCTCCGTCACTGGCGAATCCTTCTGCTGAGTCGCCTTCTTGGACTGAGCTAACAGATCCGCCGCCAATGAAACCGACGAAGACATGAATAGATCCAAACGGGATGACGCGACCTGTCTCCAGGTAATCAGCTTCTGGTCCCCAGCTTGAATCGTCAATGAGAGGCGTGCCATCGACCATGATGATGTGGCCAATGGCGAGATCTTCAGCTCCTTTCATCGATCCTGCGCGGAACGTGACGCTCTTGACCGCAGGCCCCACGGTGGGCGCCAACTGTCGTGGGTTTGTCACGTCAGATGTCATGGATGACTTCGTAGGTGTGGGATTTGCGCGAGTCAATCGTCTCCGAGCTTGGGATCGCAGGAACAAGGACGAACACAGATTTACCCAGGTTCGGCCCCTCAATGTGAGGTAAAGACCTACTTCCTGCCTACCCTAGCTTGGTATTGATATGATATATGTGGTGTTACAATGGAGGCGATCCGATCTGGGAACTCGCCGTAAGAGCTAGGGTTTAGGGCTTGATAGCTTGACCCTGTCTAAGTCCTGCGAGTCCTCTTTATATACACAGAGGCTCGCTAGGTTACAAGAGTTCTACACGAAGCCGATTGCAAGCTTGTCATCCAAGGCAAGTTTTACCACCGACCTTCTGGAGCCTTCCTTTGGCAGGCCGCGATCCTTGATCGGCCCATCTTTTACATGGCCCAATAATAGCGTGAACATGAAGTCGTTGTTTTGGCCTCAAATAAGTCGCGGGTTAATTATTCCCCCAACAACAGCTGAATTGCCGATAGAATCAGACAGCCACTATATACTTTTCTGTTTTGAAACAAATCCTGTTACTTTTTGGGCCTCTTATGATTCAGGAATCATAGGCTTTCCATTAAACCCATGCCGGCTACGTGTTCCATGAACAAGCTGGGTGGTAAGCCTTTCGTAAGCGGATCCGCAAGCATATTCTTTGTCTTTATATGCTCGAGACTTATAGTTTGATCCTGAATTTTATCTTTCATAACATAATACTTTATTTCTATTGGCTTTGTAGCATTACTCGACTTGTTGTTGTGAGCATAGAATACTGCGGGCTCGTTGTCACAGTACATCTTTAGTGGTCTGCTAATGCAGTCTACCACTTTCAAGTCGGGTATAAATTTCTTTAGCCATAGCGCCTGCCCCGTGGCCTCATAACATGCTATAAATTCTGCATACATCGTAGATGATGCAACTATTGACTGTTTGGAACTTCTCCACGAAATAGCCCCTCCTGCGAGAGTGAACACATATCCTATCATGGACTTTCGATCATCTTTGTCTCCCGCAAAATCTGCATCTGAATACCCTCTTATTTCTAGGGAATCAGATCTTTTATATGTTAGCATGAGGCCTGTTGTGCCTTGCACATAACGCAAAGCTTTCTTTGCCATTTTCTAGTGCTCTGGGCCCGGATTCTCTTGATATCTATCGAGTACCCCGGTGATAAATGCTAAGTCAGGGCGAGTGCACACTTGTGCATACTGTAAGCTTCCAACAGCCGAAGCATATGGTATTCCTTTCATTTGATCGATCTCGTACTGGTTCTTGGGACATTGAAATTTCCCAAAACTGTCACCCTTGACTATAGGAGCAGGTGTGGCACTGCACTTATGCATATTATACTTTTTAAGAACTTTTTCAAAATATGCCTTCTGCGATAGTCCTAACACCATTCTTTCTATCTCGGTGAATTTCTATGTCCAAAACATATGAAGCTTCACCAAGATCTTTCATATCAAAATTTGAGGACAAGAACTTCTTTGTTTCTAGTAGTAGACTGACATCACTGCTAGTAAGCAAGATATCATCCACATACAGAATTAGGAAAATATATTTCCCACTTTTAAACTTTGCATAAATGCAGTTGTCCTCAACATTCTCTTTAAATCCAAAACTTTTAATTGTTTCATTAAACTTTAGATACCACTGTCTAGAGGCTTGCTTTAATCCATAAATGGATTTCTTTAGACGGCATCCCATATGTTCCTTCCCCTCCATGAAAAAACCCTTGGGTTGTTTCATGTAAACATTTTCTTCTAAATCTCCATTTAGAAATGCCATCTTTACATCCATTTGATGCAACTCTAAATCAAAATGAGCAACTAATGTCATTATGATTCTGAAGGAATCCTTACATGAGACCGGAGAAAAAGTCTCATTGTAATCTACCCCTTCTCTTTGCATAAAGCCTTTTGCCACAAGTCTTGCTTTATACTTTTCTATATTTCCTTTTGAGTCATACTTAGTTTTGTATACCCATTTGCAGCCTACTGTTTTGGCTCCTTTAGGAATTTCCTCTAAGTCCCAAACATCGTTGGAACTCATCGATTTCATTTCGTCTTCCATTGCCTCCACCCACTTCGATGAGTGAGGGCTTCTCATGGCTTCTTCATATGAAGTGGGATCACCTTCCATATGATCTATTTCTATGTTATAAACATAATCAGTAGAAATAGCTGACCTTTTAGCTCTTTTAGACCTTCTAAGGGTCTCATTCTCTGGAAGTGGCTGCTGCACCTCCCTTTCATGCTCAACAACAGGTTCAGTCGGCTCCTGACAGACAGGTTCCGGATCTTCACCCATAGTTGTCACGGGTGGAGTTACAACAGGTGCTTGCACCTCAACCTCAAGGATTGTCGGTGCAGTACAACAGGTAGTGAGAAAAATGGCTCCTGAATCATCGGAAAAGGTGCACACACCCTCTTCTCCTCAAGATCAATTTTCCGAGCTACCATGCTCCCCCTCATCATTTCGTCCTCTAAGAAGACTGCATGTCTCGTTTCTACAAACTTTGTGTATCTGTCTGGGCAGTAGAAACGATAACCTTTTGATCTATCAGGATAGCCAATAAAGTGGCAAGTTACTGTTTTGGGATCTAACTTTGCAATATTTGGATTAAATACTTTTGCCTCAGCTGGGCTCCCCCAGACCCTCAAGTGGCGCAGAGAGGGAACTCTCCCTGTCCACAACTCGTACGGTGTTTTGGGCACCGACTTGCTTGCTACTCTGTTGAGAATGTGAATGGCGGTTTTAAGCGTCTCCATCCATAATCCCAATGGCAGGGTGGAATAACTCATCATGCTGCGCACCATATCCATAAGAGTAAGGTTACACCTTTCAGCTACTCCATTTTGCTGAGTTTCGCCCGGCATAGAATACTGGGCGACTATTCCATTTTCCTGTAAGAACCTTGCAAAAGGTCCAGGTACTTGACCATATGGAGTGTGCCGACCGTAGTACTCCCCCCCCCCCCCCCCCCCACGGTCGGACCTGACTATTTTAATTCTTTTATCATGCTGATTTTCAACTTCTGCTTTGAATATTTTAAATTTATCCAACGCTTCAGATCTTTCTTTAATTAGATAAATATAACCATATTGGGAGTAATCATCTGTGAATGTTATGAACGAGTCATAGCCATCCACACTTTTCACAGAAAACGGTCCACAAATATCAGTGTGAATGATTTCTAGTGTTGCTGTACTTCGGTTTGCACCCTTTTTAATTTGCTTTACATACTTTCCTTTTATGCAATCTATGCATTGATCGATATCTGAGAACTCTAACGGAGGAATAATATCATTTTTAATGAGGCTTTCTATTCTTCCCCTCGAAATATGGCCTAATCGACAGTGCCATAACTTCGACGAGTCATGCGTTCGCTTTCTTTTCTTTTGTTCTTTATTCGACGCGGAAGTCCGCGTCGAATGGAATCCCTCTCTTTGCCATTATGGACTTTAGCCAATCAGGGCAATCTTTCGTGTAGTGCCCAATCTTCTTACAGTGGAGACATGTATCTTTGTCCACTGGAAGAGACTTCTGCTGACGCTTATAATGCGTAGGAGCTTTTCCATGTGGCTTTGAAGGGGAACCATTGCTACTTCGATTGTAGCTCTTTTTCTGTTATCCTTCACATAGTTCAGTGAACCACCATGTGAAGCTTTAAGTCGTTCCTCTTCTTGCACACACATGGCTATTGTCTTTTCAATGTCCCATTTTTCAGGCGACATGTTGTAGTTGACAACAAAAGTGTCAAACTGTTTAGGCAAAGATGCCATGACAAGGTGGACAAGCAAAACAGGCTTGAGCTCCAGGTCATCATCCATAGGCTTTAGCTTGGCAGCCATGTTGCTCATCCTCAGGATGTGCTCCCTGATGCCATGTGCACCTCCTTGGTACTTTTCTGTGACCAGTTGTTTGAGCAACTGGGTAGCATACACCTTTGAAGAGTCAGTGAACTGGCTCTTTATCTTTTCCAGGAACTGTCCAACGGAAGTGCACTCTGCGATTGAGCCCGCAATGGCGTTCTCAATCGTGTTCTTTATAAATGCCATGCATTTCTTGTTGGCATTCAGCCACTTTTGGTTATCCAGGGTGTAACTCATCTCCACTGGAGAATGATCCCTCAACTTTTTCTGCCAAGCAGATTCATCATCATTAGCCTCTCTTACTGGCTCTTTTGGCTTGACTGGCTGTGGAGTGTCCACAACCCAGTCAATCTCGGCACACACAAATGACAGGTCCACTTTTCCTCCACTCAGTGTAGTTGTCACCACTGAGCATTGGAACGTCCTTGAGGCAACTCATCAAATGGTAACCTCCTTCTCCACAAAGATGTGAGATAACAAGAACAATTGCATGCATTGATCCAACATTGGTATAAATCAAAACATACAACTGTTTGTGCAATTAAAACTATATTACCGTTGGGCAAAATAGAGATAAATGCACCTTTTATACACATAATAACAAATCATGATCATGTTATTAACAACGTTGGTCATAAAATAACAGGACCATAATCACCTTTAATATTCACTTTATCACATCTTTACAAAATTTAATTATCACTTTATTGCTTTTAAGCAATTACTTTTAACTATTTGCAGCAGAAAAATGAATAAAATTCATCAACTTTTAAATACTTCAGAAAAATTCATGTTACTTTTATATTCTCTAAACAAATTTTCGTTGGAATAATTTGATTAGGGAAAAAAACTAGATGAAATTTGCTCCAAAAAGGACAAAAATCATCAAAAACTGTGTTCTGTCAAAAATAACAGAAAAGATTGTTCTTTTCGGCCCACGGCTTTTTCTTTATCTGCCGCCTGAGGCGACGCGAAAATGGCCCACGGCCTGTTGCGCTTCCGCGCTATCTGCCGCCCAAGGCGACGTGCAAAACAGCCCATAGCCGCGGCCCCCTATATCTGTCGGCCAATCGGCCCGTTAGAGCGTTAGGGTTTTAAGAGCATCTCTAGCAGAACCCGCAAAACAGTTTTGCAGGTCGCGAAACTCGCGTTTTTTTGCTCGAAACGCGGCGCGGCGGAGCAGAAACCGCAAAGCAGAACCGCAAAACAGAATGCTTTGCGGTTTCTGCTCCGCCACGCCGCGTTTCGAAACTGCATATGCAAAACATGAAGTACACATGAATGTCATAAAAATGGAATGATAAATAAATTAGACCTAAATTATAAAGATTCATATTACAATAGTAGGATATTATGAATCCTCATAAATAGTTTATTACAATAAAAGTTTGAATCACACGAATTAAACAATAATTCAATACAAGATGTTGTAGAATAACAATATTGTTTGAATCAACCATGGCTCAAATGAACTAAAAAATAGCTACTTCCCATGCAGCTGCCAAATGTGTTCAACCAGGTCTAGCTGCAGCTGGTTGTGTGCCTCCTTGTCCTCTATCTCACGGTAAGTCTGTAGAAAAGCTTCAACGCGATCAGGGTTTCTAGCTGGCTTCACACGGCTACCAACATTGTCATAGGACAACTCCAAGCCCAAGCCCCTTTCATCCTCTATGATCATGTTGTGAAGAATCACACAACAAGTCATGATGTTTTTGAGAGTTTTCTTGTCCCAAAAACGAGCTGGTCCTCGAACTATGGCAAACCTAGATTGCAAGACGCCAAATGCCCTCTCTATATCCTTTCGGCATGTCTCTTGAGCCTTTGCAAATTCAGTTTGCTTCTTGCCTTTTGGATTGAGATGGTCTTCACGAATGTAGTCCAAGTTGGGTAAATACCATCGGCAAGATAGTAACCCTTTGTGTACTCATGCCCATTAACCGTGAAGTTACAAGCCGGAGCATCACCACTTGCTAGCCTACGGAGGAGATGAGACCTTTGCAACACGTTGATATCATTACATGTGCCCGGCAAACCAAAGAAGCAATGCCAAATCCATAGATCCTCGGACGCAACAGCCTCAAGCACAATTGTTGCATCGCCTACCCTGCCACAATACTGTCCATGCCATGCCTTTGGGCAGTTCTTCCAAGTCCAATGCATACAGTCAATACTACCTAGCATGCCCGGCCAACCTCGCGGCTCATTCATCACCATGAGCCTTACGGTATCTTCTTCGTTTGGTGCCCGAAGATAAATATTTCCATAGAGTTATATAATGGTTTTAGCAAACATACGAACGGACTCGATCGTAGTATCTTCGCCAATACGAAGATACTCATTGGCATAGTCAGCCGGGACGCCATAGGCAATGACTCTCATTGCGGCGAAGATCATCTGGTACGCGCTGAATCCCATTAAACCCGCGGCATTCCTTTGACGGGTAAAGTACCGACACTTCGCCTCGCAAGGTTCTACTATCTTCACGAAAAGAGAGCGGCGCATACGGTACCTTCTTCGGAAGATGTGAGCCGGGTACGTCGGGATGTCGGCAAAGTAATCACGCAATAGAAGCTCATTGCCGTAGAAGCGGTTTCGCGGTATGCAAAGGCGTCCAACCTTGGATCCTTGCCGCCGCTTTGCATACGGTCTTCGAACTCCTTGACGGCGAGGACGGCGACCATCATTTGCTACCGCCAACTTTCGAACAGTGTCTCCACATCGGAGTCATCGGAGGAGGACGAATCGGAGAGGACGAACTCTTCCTCCTGGCTCAACTCCATCTGAAACGGGCAAGGCATATTCACTACATACTACTCCGGCCGAAATCAAAGCGAAATCGAGTGGAAAAGGACTCACCGGCAGATCAGCGGCGGCGGCGCAGGTTTGGGTTCTCCACGGACGCGGCTAGCCGGAAACCGGGGGCAGGGTACCTCCGCGGCCGGGGCAACTCGCGTGCGGCGGGGCGCCTTCATATGCGGCCGGGTAAAAGGAGGGAATCGCAGGCGGCGGCGCTGGCGGCGGCGAGACGGGGAAGAAGAGAGAAACAGCGCGTGGTGAAAACTCCCACCGCGAACCGTTTTGACCAAATGCAGGGCCCCCTCGGTTCAGCGCCAAAATCCGCGAAAAAGCCGTTCCGAGGCGCGGATTCACGGGCCCCCGCAAAATCTTTTATGGGCCGGTGAGTTTTGCGGGTTCTGTTCTCCGCGTTTTTGCGGTTTTAAATCCACATCGGGCGGTTATTATGCGGGTTTGCCCCTTTTGCGGGTTCTGCTAGAGATGCCTCGTGGCCGTCCATCTTGATCAGACGGTCGTCCGCTCTCCTCGCTGGAACAAAACCGGACGAGCCGCCCCCGATCGAAAACCCTAGCGCCTTTTTTTCTTTTCTCCTCATCCCCCCGCGTCTTTCGCCGGCACGAGCCGCCACGAGCCCCTTTCCTTTCCTTTTTCTTTCCATCTGTCTCCTCTGCGCGCGACGGCGCCATGCCAGGAGGAAGACGAGCTCGTCCCGACGGCTCGCCTGCGACGGAGCGATGGCGAGGAGCTGCGCCAGCCCCTCCCCATGAGGAGAAGACCCGACGGCCCCCCTGCCCCCTCGCGCCGGCGAACGGACGCGCCTTTGCCCCTGAAGGGGTCACTCCCTTCCGGCCGTGGCGAAGGCGCCGAGCCCCTTCCACTGCCCATGTTCTTCGTCCAGTCCCTCGGCTTGCCGATGCGGACTTGGATCGAGAGGAAACGGCGCGGCTTTGCAGCGGCGCACTTTCTTCCGATTTGGAATTTTCTTTTTTCGATTTTTCTTTTGGGGATGAACTTGGGATCTTTGATCTATTTGATTTCTTTTCTACCGAAAATTTCTAGCAACTAGAACTTGCTCTGATACCAATGTTAGATCCCACTCTGGATCATCTAGGCTAGAACAATTACGGTGGTGCTCTTTTGGGTGTCGATCTAACACGGTGAGAGAGAGGGGACAGAGAGATGAGAGAGAGGAGGAGGAGACAAACCTTCTCCATGGCTCGAGGAGCCCGATCCGGTGGCCATCGGGAGGGCGACGGCATGAGCGTGGGGTGTGTGGTGGCGGCGGTGCTTCCCGTCGGCTCGTGCTAACCCTAGATCGGTAGGGGTGTCGGTGGGGGGTCTGGCACAGCGGCTAACCTCGTGACCCGTGCTGCCGGTCCCCCATCTCTTTATATAGTGCGGCGACAGGGGCCCACCAACTAGATAGAGGTTGTGCGCCCCCGATCAGGGCGCGGTCAAGGGATCGATCAAGCCGTTGGGCTCGACCGTATGGAGATCAACCTAACAGAAACAACTCTTTTGTACAGCTTACAAATGTGATTCTTCGTGCCCTCATTGTTAAATCTTGTCATTCTGTCAGTAGGAACCAATTTGCCCTAACCATTGGCATGAGGTGGCGAGGACTGAATGTGGCACTTTAATAAAATCGAAGAAAAAATGAACATAAATCGAAGAAATTCCCTTATATGGAGCAGTCTGGGTGTAAGCTCCTGTCATGAAGCATATCTCTACTATATAATATGTCTTGAGGTGATGGTGCGTTTTTTCCTTTCCGGTTTTACCCCTTACCGTTAGGCTAATTATGCCCTTTGCCACCGCCAAGTCAGACTTACCGTTTCGATTATTTTCCGTGTAAAAGGAAGAGCAGAGTCTCCCACGAACGTGCCCTGCAACCTGTCCGCTGCCGCCCTGCCGCCTGCCCGACGCGACCACGGCAACCACGCCGCCGTCCCCTTTCCATCCCGAGCGCGACGCCGCCTCCGAGCTCACTGCCGCTCGGTGTCGGCCGCTGTCGATGGGGTGAGGCGCCGGCGGTGGTGTGTTCAGGCGATCTCCTCGCCCCAAGGTCCTACAGAGCGCGGTCGCGAGCCACTGCACAGGCGCCGACCATGTAGATGAGAAGAGCAAGGGAGATCTTCACCGGGCGAGCAGCAGCAAAAGCCATGGCCGGTTGCTACCTGGAATAGAAGCGTCGGTTGCTCGTCCTCGTCGACGAGAACCCACCACCCGTAGTGGAACTCGGCGAGGCTCGCCGCCCGCACGACCGCTATGCCGGGGACGTTGCACTCGAGTCACAGGAGCGTCCTGAGCCGCGACTCCGGCGGCGTGTCCACGACCATCACCGTTGTCGGCGGCACGAAGCCGCAGAAGCGCATGGAGAGGAACTCGAGGGCGACTCAGTGTCGGACGAGGTCGGTGAAGGCGTCGGCGTCGCGGAACCTGAGGTTCTCCAGGGCGAGCCTGCTGAGCGCCCAGAACGCGCGCGGGCAGCCGCGGACGAGCTGCGTGAACCGCGCGCCGTAGCCGAGCATGAGCTCCGCCGTCGCGTCCCACGTGCCGCAGAGGTCGCGCCTCTCCGTGAGGAGCTAGAGCTCGACGGGCGCCGGCTTTGAGCCTGCCGCTGCGGGCCGCCTCGCCGATGAGCCTCCCGACGCGCCGCAGCAGGTCGTACCTGGTGAGGATCATCTTGAGCTTGAGCGTCTCTATGACCCGCGCGCTGGGCGGCGCCTGGAGGTAGTGCCACAGCGCCTGGACGAGGCCCTCGCAGGCGTTGTGCTCGTTGGGCAGGTACCACTCCTTGCGGCGGCAGACCCATATTCTGTCCCCGAGAAGCGATCGCTGACCCGCATCTGCTGCTCTCCTATTCTGGATGAGTCTGGTGCTTTAGCCGGCTCAAGATGCAGAACCATGAAACAAGAAAAGGAGAGAAAGAGAGCATATACGTTGTGGTGAGTTGATGGGTACTAAACATGTGGATGAGAAATCAGTACACGTGCAGTGTTTTGGTAGTGCACACGTTTAGGTTCAGTAGGTGCACAGGTTCGACAAAGGCAGCATATGCACCTCAGGTTAGAAGAAGATATGTTCTTCAGAATTTCACTTAGAGACTCTAGCAAGTAGGAGTAAAAGTAAAAATTTCAAAGAAGAAAATGAAATTGTGCACTAAGAAGTACAAAAATGTGTGATACATAAATTTGCCTCGGGAAGTGCAGGAAAAATGTAAAAACAAATATCATATGAGTAGTACATAAATGATTGTCGTTGCAAGGCGCATCGTGGATGTCCAATGCAGTTTCTTAGCGTTCATATATATTACATTATCCGTAGAATGGGCCTTTCTTGAAGTGAACACAACATCAACAAATAGCATCACTTCTTAACTGTGAGACCACAACTGTCAATATAGACCTGCAATTTTTTAGGTAGTACGAAACAAAGAAAGTGACTCTAATTTCTCGCTCGATCATAAAAGAAAGGTCCATTTTAAATCAACTAATCATCAATCCACTTTCAATTAATCGACGATTGCTCTTCTTCTATTCTAAATGTCAAAGTGTAGATTCAGAAAAGGTCAGGCCACTTGCATTGCTGGTTTCTCTTTACCGATCTGTATAGCTGATTTGTTATCTTACACTTCTTTGAGATGTATAAATCGTTATTTCATCAGCCCCGTAGCAACGCATGGGCATTTTGCTAGTAATGGATAATATACACTGATAATGTGGACACCATCCTCTCTACCTTTTCAGAACAGTACATCAAACTGTGAAGAAAAAAAAACATGGCTACAGTACGCTTAGGCAATGTACTTTTTCTTTGACAGCAAACATGTAAGTATGTTTCTTACCTCCTGAAGAATCTATTTCACATTTGTGCTCCTCTGCCGCAATCGCGATCGGCCGGCCGGGAGTTCTAATCGGACATCAGATAATTAACCATAAAGGAATCTACGAATTGAATCAGCTGAAGTATGTACCCTGCTGCATTATTTTGGTTCAGGCTGACGCAACAATGGATCCTGGAACAGTCGATGGCATGGCGCCGGCTAATGTTAGTGCAGGTCAATCATGTTAGCAAGCAGCTTTCAAACTGTCCTCCTGCACACTTCTGAAGATAAGTCGGCCAGAATCGATCAACAGGATTCTGAGTCACTGACATGGTGGAGTCAGCGGCAAGAACAATATCGCAAGAAAGGAGCAATGGGAGAAAAAAGTGGGCAAGAATCGATCAACAGAACAATGTGTCACTGACATGGTGGAGCCAGCGTCAAGAACAGTATCGCAGGAACAGAGCAACAGGAGAAAAAAGTGGGCAAGAATCGATCAACATGATAATGGGTCACTGACATGGTGGAGCCAGCGTCAAGAACAATATCGCAAGAACGGACCAAACGGGAGAAAAATGTCGGCCAGAATCGATCAACAGGATTCTGAGTCACTGACATGGTGGAGCCAGCGTGAAGAACAGCCTCGCAAGAAACAGAGCAACGGGAGAAAAAAGTCGGCCAGAATCGATCAACTGAAGAATGAGTCACTGACATGGTGGAGCCCGCGGCAAGAACAGTGTCGCAAGAACGGAGCAACGAGATAAAAATCTGGGCAAAGAATCGATCAACATGATAATGGGTCACTGACATGTGGGGCCGTCGTCAAGAACAGTATCGCAAGAACAGAGCAACGGGTGAAAAAAGTGGGTAATAATCGATCAACATGATAATGGGTCATTGACATGGTGGAGCCAGCGTCAAGAACAATATCGCAAGAACGGACCAAACAGGAGAAAAATGTCGGCCAGAATCGATCAACAGGATTCTGAGTCACTGACATGGTGGAGCCAGCGTGAAGAACAGCCTCGCAAGAAACAGAGCAACGGGAGAAAAAAGTCGGCCAGAATCGATCAACTGAAGAATGATTCACTGACATGGTGGAGCCCGCGGCAAGAACAGTGTCGCAAGAACGGAGCAACGAGATAAAAATCTGGGCAAAGAATCGATCAACATGATAATGGGTCACTGACATGTGGGGCCGTCGTCAAGAACAACATCGAACCCAGCCATCGAGTAACGGAGCCACCGAAAAAGAGGCAGCGTAGATCTTGATATGAGCGCGGGGTGTTGATGCATGTAAGATGCATACATGAACTTTACATTTTATTACTTGATATTCCAACTTATTTGCATCATATATGGGTTATATTTATGTTTTATAATGATTTTAGGGGATAATTCACAGTTTCCCCATTTATTTGAAATTAACCCTGCAGAACCAGAAAACCCCTTTTTCAATCTTTTTGACTTTGAGGGACCCAAACGACGTCCAAATGACCTAATATTTCACGGGCGTCAATTTTTGGAAAGAACGAAGCGTAGGAGCGAAGGGAGCGAACAAACGGAAACCCGAGGGCCAAAAGAGGTGGGCCCACGCAGTCAGATTCCTTGACCACGTGGGACCCCCTATTCTGGGCCTCGAGCCTCCGATGCCGTCGATCTTCGTCCCTGTGCCTTCGTCTTGACCTAAAAACGAATATAAAAATAGTCCCCCGACTGCTTTAGGAGGAGGGCGGCGAAAAAACACAAAAACCACGAAACAGGAGACAGAAGGCTGCCACCGGAGAGGATCGGAGGGGGGAAACGCCGCCGGAATCACCTCCGGAAGGATCCTCCATCCCCCCTCCGGAGTCTCCATCAACACCACCGTCAAGACCAGCACCATCTCCATCACCATCTTCGTGATCCACTTCATCCCCCTCATAGTTTGAGATTGTTGAACCCTAACTATTGTCTAAGTATTATTCTACATGTTTGTGAATTGCTACTTGTCATTGTTTTGTGGGGAGATTATATTCTCAGATTGTGTTGTATCACTTATGCCATTGAATCATATCATGTCTTCGCGTTGTGTGTAGTTCTCTCATGTTCCTGGGGGCATAGGATGGATTGTCAATGATTTATTTATGACATGTGTTGGTATTTTGTCTAGTGTTTATCTTTTTATGTAATTCTATGATGGTGGTGTGCGAACGTCGACTGCACATCACTTCACCTATAGGGGCTCATAGGAGAACACCGTAGTGTAATGGAGTGAGGGAGACTTGGGAGGACATGTAAACCTGAGACCGAGTCATGAAGTTGCATTATGAGGGTATTAGTATCGGGGACCTTAGAGTTTAAGGCTATGGTGGGACTCTATGTCTTAATAACTCTTGTGCAGTCATTTACTTGGCCATAAGAACCATCATAAGGGGGTTTAGTTTGTTTATTTAGCTTTCCCTAATTATGGCTCCGTCCAAAAGAAGATTAAAACTTGACAAAATGTTTACCTTGTTGTTCTAGAAATATTTATGCCATGAAGTCTAGGTAGCCCTTGGGAACGTTCTCCACTTACAAGAAACACACACTTGAGCTTGTCCTCTCGCTGCATAGAGGATTGGGCTTTCTCTCTTTGAGAGCTTTCGCTTGTCATATTTTATTTTCAGCTTTTTACTTTATTGCAAACTCTACGCCAAAAACCCAAAAACACTTGCATCATTTAATCATTTTAGTTTGTCTAGTGCATAGATAATAAGAGAAGTGACACTCTTATTTGAGAGGATAAATACTTATACCTTCTACTCCTCGTGGGATCGATACTATACTTACACATTGAAGATTTGAACGATCCCCTATACTTGTGGGTATCAAGTGTGTGGTACCACGTTTTAAGAGCGCAAATGACCTCGTTCGACGTTATATGAGCTCGCGGGGTGTCGATCCCAGTCAAAAATTCTAACGCTCAGTCGAAATCGTAACTTCTAACCACGAAATTTCTGGAACTTCGTGGGCTATAGCTGCCACGCATTCCAAAAAGTAGCTTCTAACCACGAAATTCCACCAATTTCGTGGGCAAAAGCTGCCATCGACCACGTCTTTGGAATTTCGTGGACGTTGCTACCATTGACCACGAAAAAAAATCCGTGAAATTTCGTGGCCGAAAGCCACTATACACCACGGTCTCGACGGAACTTCGTGGTGGATGGCGAAATTTCTTCTAGTGTTAATAACTATATAAATCAGCACTTCAATATGCTTTTTTTAGTACCAATTTATTAGAAGAGAGATATACCTGGCCTCTTTATATGCTGGTGAAATCAGTCTATACAAACCACCGAGCAGCCAGCTGGACTGATTCCGCTAGCTACGGTATGTCTCTGACCAAGCAGGTCTATCGATTCCCTCTGGCACAGCGTACCAAGCAAATTGAATTTACTTCTTGGCTAGCTGATCGAACTGCAGCACCGGCGGACGTAGTGCCAGCGATGTCGATCAGCAGAACAGCGGCACGGCGACAGAGTCACGGTGATACACTGATACGGCGGGATTCTGGCAAGGTTGATGGAAAGGCGAGATTGTGATGGACGGCGTTTCTCGAGGTCGGCAGAACGTCAAGCTAGCGGCGGACTGGAGTCGGATTGTTCGTACTGCTTAATTGGAGAGGTCGCAGAACACGGTGGTGGAGTCGTCGCTGCTTAGCATTATATAGCGAAGTATAATCAGGAGTTCCTGTCGGAGTAGGATAGGATTAGAGGCAAGGTCCCGAAGGCACGCTGTAGGTTCAAAAAAAAAGTTGTCAAAACATATCAACATGTGATCTAGTTTCGAAAATCTCGTCGCGACTAGTCCAATGGTGAAAACGGATCCTCAATCCGATAAACGGTTTGAGCTAGAAAACTTTTTAAATTTTGGATTTCAAATTTAATGTTGATGATGTCAACAGTTTTGTCTTTTATGGATACACTAGTTGCACCTGCACCCCATTGCCGGATGCCTCACTTAAGAGTTTTCAAAAATTGTGAAATAAATCATGGACATAGAATCTGTTGTTTCTTGTGCACCCACAAATTTTCATCGAAAAATATGACCATCTGTGTCCTGTGCTAAAAAGACAAATAAAGTGTGAAAAGCACATGATACTATTCATTTAGTTCTTTCTCTTTTTTGCACAGCTCACATATGGTCATGTTTTTGGATGGAACTTTGTGGGGGCTTATGACACAACATAATCTATGTTTATGATTTACTAGTTAGTATGCACGTGCAACGCACGTCTACATAAGCATCAACCATGAAATATTAATCAACATGAACAAAGGGTATATATTCACCAAAATTCTAAAATTTAATCTCTACTGCCCAATATATACCACATAAAAGTAATAGAAATGCTTTCTTCAACCTTTTTTTGAAACATACAGAAAAATATTTACAACAAATGTACGTATTATGTCAAGAACTGAGAAACTTTCAAATCACACCTCAATTTTAATTTAGTGCGAAGAACTAAGAAACTTTCAGTCCATCTGGAGCATTAAGGTGGACCACCAGTTCCTCTAGAAGCACCAACTTACCTGCAAGTATTTGATCTTGAGATCATTATAATCAGAGACTCATAACCAAATAGGTTACAGTGAGTGGGCTACCAATAAGTTCTCAGAAACTCTAGTCACACTTGATCGATCCAAAATTCCAGCTTGTGTTTAAAAATTGTAACATAAAGAAATAGTCATGGATTCATAGTATTTGGCTTGAGGTACCAATGAAGCAACTGTATATTATGGATTCATGATCAACAATAGTGCATTGACCAATTCAAATATGTGTGGAACGGATGTTAATATGGATGTTCTCAATATATATAGTGCTTGTGTCTGTCACAAAGAACTAAAGATATCCCCTCCCCTCTACAGTGTTTCGAGGCGAAAAAGGAGGCGACTGCGTGCCCGCGGTTTCGCCGGCAAATCTGCTGCTCCCCTCCGCCTCTGGCCGCCGTTTCGGCGCCGCGAGGTGGGGGGGAGCCTCGGCTCCGTCCGTGCGAGTAGTTTAGTTCCTAGTGTTCTAGGTGTGCGGTGGCGCCGGTATTTAGGGTTGTGTCCTCTCCCTTCCTCCTCCGTTCCGGCCTCGCCGTCGGGGAAGGTGTGGAGGTGTTCCGTCAGGCGTGGATCTCGCTCTGTGCTTCACCGGCCGGCCGTGGTGGCGAGGGGCGAAGCTGGTGGAGGTCAACGTTCTGTTTTTGTTGCATGTGGTTCGGGTGGTCCTCCTCGACGCTTCTGCTGCGGCCGGCCTTGGTGGTGAGAGGAGCAGCGTCTGGAGGTGGTGCGGAGTTCGTGGCGGTGGACCTAGGTGGTGCGGTGCCGGCTGGAAGATGGGCGGCAGCGGGGAGCGGGGGTTGTGGCCGTGCGCGTTCAGCGTGTCTCGGTTCCGTCGCTTGGCGGCGGACGGCTCCTGCGGCTCTCTACAAGGTGTGGCGGCTCCTTCTTCCCGGCGGCGAGAGGTTCGGCGGCGCTGCCATCACCTAGGTGCTTGGGGAAAGACCGGATCCGATTGTGATCTTTTCCGGTGGCTCAGGGTGCTCTTTGCACTTTTCGGGGTCTCCTTGTAATTTCTGTTTGCTTGTGGACTTTTTTGTAAAGTGTGATGAGCTAAAAAAAACAAAGAACTAAAGATAAAGGCTTTCACCTGGTGGCTTAATCAGCCAGCGACAAAGTTATGCACGCCCAGGAGGACCTCTCCACAGACGAAGTGCAGGCCGCCACCATGCATGGATGCTTGGAGGAACGCCTGCCGTGCACGCGTGGGACGGACGAACAGGCCGCATACGTCGTTGAGGGCATAGAAGAGAGCGTAGTCCAGCGTGCACTATGAGGACGACCTCACTGCGCACGTGTCTTGGACACTGAAGTGCACGGCGTCCAGGGCGCTGCCGCAAACGGTGTGGGGTCGCCTTCGTGCATGGCATGAACTGAGTCGTCCTCACAGGCATAGGCGTCGTGCCCGCCATGGATGGCTTCTTCTTTGAGGGCGCAGGTGCCGCGCACGCATAGAGGGGTTTCATTGCCAAAGCAGTCGCCGGCGGCATGGTCGCCGTCTCGCACGGCATTCAATCTTCGACGGCGTTCACTATGCGACTGACGTAGGAGTGGCGCTGGCGGACGTGGCTGCTATCGTCACGGTCGTGTCCTGCACATCTCGCTGGTGTTGAAGCCCACGACGTCCGACGCCGACGCAACTACGTCTATCTAAGCCGACGGATGCCTACTCGTCATGTCGTTGAGTGAAAGATAAGCTAAGCTGCGCGATGTTTGGAGAGAATGGTTGCATGCATAGCAGTGGCTGGAGCCTCGCATGCAGCGCTCATTAATATCCAACACAATTATTTGCGCCATAAATTTGGAGATGAAGATAGGTGCGGGATTACAGGGCGGAGGAGTTACGGACGCCTCTCCGCGAGAAGTTTTCCTCTCGCGGCAGAGTTTTCGTCCGCTCAATGTAAATGGTAAGCGCACATCTAAAGAGGGATTAGAATTAGCTTAACGGTTGAATTTAATCAGGTGAGGCCAATCCGGTGGTGTTAGCCTTTCCGTGTACGTTTGTGGGGTGGTTGTAGGAAAGAAAATGTTCACTTGTTTAATAGTTGTAGAGAAGAGATACAAAAGGGATAGAGAACACGTATGCCCGGTGAAGTGATACTAATATTAATTTAACTAGCAAAGTGACCCGCGCAATTGCGCAGGCAACATCTTTGATAACTTTTGAAAACATCATAATATTTGTTTGGTGTCTTGTAGATATTAGATATTGAATATTTCGTAGCACAATTAAATTATTTTGTTGGATAATTATGCTACATAGAAAGTCTTGGAAAAGAGGTGGATTTATTGATAGAATTGTAAACCTCTAGAATTTCTTTTTCCAACTTCATTTCTAATTTTGGGTGTGTCATAACTATTGAAAATACTTATAATTCATCAAGTAAATTCTTGTTTTTTCCACGTGTTAGAGGCAAGTAAAATTCTTCATTTTTTCTGAAAGCACAATGCGTAATATGGTAGTCCTTATATTGATTAATATTGTTGTTATTACAACCGTACATAGTACATGTAAAATGGATTTTCCTACACCACAAAACGTAGTTTCATTAGAATATACATCCTTCAGATATATAATATTTTATCTTTTTTGTTTCCATGATTCCATCATAACATACATGATTCAGATGCAGATTAATTTAACTTTTATGCTCTCATCATAACACACATGCATCATACGCAAAATAATTAAATTTCGAGATAAGTTTTCATGAACACACATTGCTTCTGACGCAAATTATTTTAACTTAATATATATGCAACAGAACATGCTCACATTCTCTTTTCCAAAGATCATATATAAAGTAAAAAAAAACATGGCCTCATAACCCATGTAGAAAGAACCTAGTGGCACACCTCTGTAGAATGCACCTCTCCGCATCATGACACCGAAGTCCACAATAATACTTCATGTCGCTTGAGACGATCCCGAGTTTTTATTACCGTTATTCAATGCTACAATAATTTTCCATATCATGATGGGTGATCGCAATTATTTCTAAAGGTATGCTCAAGTAAACAAACTTAGAACTGGGAAAACATATGATAATTTACGCTGCTGTATGACATCTCCTGTAAGCCGCATGAAATCTCCAGTGCATCGGATCACAACCATGCATCGACTTGACTGCTCATTGGCTGGTGATGCGCATTCTCCCAAATTTGCTCCTTTCTTCTCTATGGCATTGGTACTGTGTGTAGGAGGGAGAGAAAGGTGGTAATGAACCGACATGGTGTGTATATCTCTTGCTTTTAATTTCACTTTTGATC
The DNA here is from genome assembly GCA_947311845.1 of Poa pratensis. Lineage (NCBI taxonomy): Eukaryota > Viridiplantae > Streptophyta > Magnoliopsida > Poales > Poaceae > Poa > Poa pratensis. The sequence continues at coordinate 26,736,609 of CAMZMU010000059.1, read as the reverse complement.
AGTTGCAGACCAAGTTATATTCTATCGTATTCTTGATATTAATCTTATAAAGGTTGTGCACTTAAATTTTATTAAGTCCACGTGGTTCTTTCTTAAGTACATATATGCTTGAAAGTATCTCGAACCTGCATATATCTGCAGAATTGTTTTTTCACATTCAACTTATGTTTTTCGAAACCGTGACTAAAATGTTCAGCAGGAGATAGATTTTATTCACCAGTACAGAAATGTTATATTATTTCTTCATAAATAACATGAGACATTTCTATCCATGAAACTACAAACAATTGTAACCCCACAACAATGTAAAACTTGTGTGAAAATACCTTCTTTGCGTCTTCTGGGTGTGAACCTCGGTAGATTGTATCCTATCCAGTTAGCCGCTTGTGGCATGATTCTTGTACTGAGTAAAGTCTGGGGATTTTCTGCTTTTTTCGAAAGGGAGGAAAACCCCAAGCCTTTTTAACGATTAGGGTTTTCTGTTGAGTTGTTTAAACATCAAAGTATTTCAAGATATTATGTATCAGATTGACTAACAGACTCGATGAGTCAACTGAGTTCAAATACTAACACCACAAAATGGTTTTAGTATGGATATTAGCTCATAATTAGATGGATCAAAGACATACGAATATTTGAACTTGGTGGGATAAAATAATCTACCCGAGATAGGAACTGTGATCAAGAAATCCGGAAATGCCAGTTACTGGCAGACATGGCTGAGCAAGTAAGATTAGGACAGAAGATGCTCAACCTGAAAGAAATGACTTTGCTGAGCAATAGTTAATCAACTAATCGTCTATGACAGAAACATGAAACGCTGGCTCTATTTTGAAGGGCTCTGACAGTATTTTCTTCGATCAATGAGATGACGCACCAGCTATCTTTTTTATCCCAGGAAACTATCAGTATTTCATTAACCACATTGGTCTCCAACGAACCATCATCTGGCCTGAGGTCATATCAGATGCATGCACTGCATGCATGAAAGGATTCAAGACTGTACGTACTTTTAAAAGACTGCTATACTATACGTACTTTTAAAAGACTATTATACGGGCAAGTGGGAATCCAGCTTGCAGAGCCACAGAACACCAATAGCCTACATGAGTGGTGGACAGAGGCGAGAGGTCAAGTCCAGAGAGGTGATAGGAGACGATTGACACACTCGTCATCCTGACAACATGGAGGCTGTGGAAACAGCGAAACGCTCGGGTGTTTGATAAGCGAGAGGAGCAGGTGGGCCCTTTGGTCCTGGTCCAGAAGGTGAGGGAGGAGTACTTGTTGTGGGAGAGAGCTAGAACAGGTACAGGTGTAGGTGTACCCCATGTCGCGAGAGAGTAGGCGTTGAGTTTTGGGTGTGTGTGGTGTAATCTAGAGCGGTTGTTTGCAACCGTCCTAGATTCTTGTAAATTTGTGGCTCTCTTCTTCTATAAGAATAAGGTATGCCTTTGGCATACTCTAGGGAAAAAAAAAGACTATTATACGTAAAGGCCCTATACATAATTGCCATCCGAGCCTAGAATTTACAAACGTATGTGTGTTGTCATAAAACATAGACCGATTGATCAGGCCAGGGTTAGAAAAACTCCATGTGGATGAGATTTCACGGTTCAATATTCAATACAAAATCTTTCTAAATACCAAATAACAACCACGTGCATATCAATGTACATTCTCATTAAGCTGGGTATGTAATAATTTTCGTGTTATCCAGTCAATTCTACACTAAGCAATTAGACGTGTCCCCTCGTAAAAAAGGAAAGCTATTAGAAATGTCCAGATACAAATCCATCTGCTCCTTTTACTAAGGCCAGTCAATCTGCAATTAGCAAACCACCGGAAGACAATGGAGGGTGCTATATTTTACATGTGGAATAAAATAGTAATAAATCGTACCATTGTAACATGCTTTGCTTATCTTGAATCTTCCAACCTGCTTTCATACCGCCAAGGAAGAAGAAAACTATCCAAGTAACTTCCTGTCCAAAGTGATTAATCATATAATGATTCTGTCGAAATTAGCTATATAGACTGCAACTAAAAAAATTTCATAGCAAAATAAATCATGGGGACGAAGGTGTGCATGTTTCCCAATCAGTTCCGCCATGATTTTGGCACAGAGTACTGAAATATATAGCAGGCATGGAAGCCACCGATCAAGCAGTAACCGTGCGGCAGGAGGTGATGCCGCATTGGTCGCAGTTCCCTCACCATCCCGATCCCATCCACCTGCAATGAGAGAAAACCGGAAAGAATCAAAATCAATGCAAGAGAGGCCAGCCAAGGATAAATCACCAGAAAACGTGGGAAACAACGGCAGCCAATTCCGATCGGCGGAACCCATCTGGCCTCGCTCGTCGAGTTGCTTGTAGTAGCACCAGATCAATCAATCACGTACCAAAGCTAGCTAGCAGCATATGGCTAGCTTAGAAGGGCTGTACACACCAAGATTGAAGTGATTACCTTTTTCAGATTGGATCAGCTTTTTTGTACTTCCGTGTGGTGTGATGTGATTTTTCTTTGGTGATCTCCACACGTCTCATCCCAGCAGCAGTAAAGTCAAACCTGGGAGTAACGAAGAGAATAGGAGGTTCGCAGAGACCCGATGCCAACGCCTGCGGAAGCTACATACGGAGGCCGGCACAAGAAGGCTTTGAGGAATAAGTTCAACGCCTAGGGCAAATCAAAGAAAAGCACACATCCCATGTACGTAACTGCTATAGCTCTAGGCATCAAGAGATTGGTCTTTGCTCGTAGCTCTTTGTTGCGTCTACGGAGCAAAACGTTGAATCGATCCATCTTGCAGAGATGCTTGTTCGCTGGTATGGTCTGTTTCATCGATAAGGCTAGCTGGATTGGAACATAAGTAGCTGATCATGTGCATGGATTTGGTGGAGGCAGCTGATCACGTGCATGGATTTGGTGGAGGCCGGCCGGCCGGCCGGCCGACGGCACCGGGCTAATACGATTCGGGTGGCGGCGTGCGTGTGGTCATGCTAGGGTAGGATATATGTTTTTAGTTAGACCTAGAGAGATTTAATATCGAAGGGGTACCAAAAAATTTATGTGTGGCATTAGTGGGTAAATATTTCTACTTTAACGATCCATCGGTTGTCGTTAGCTAAAGAGTTTAATTAATGGCCAGATGTTTCTGATTTTTGTGGGATTTTCTAACTAATTCTCTAATTTCTGGTTAGCCCATAATACACTTTTAATCGGCCAACGGCACCAGGCTAATACGATTCGGGTGGCGGCGTGCGTGTGGTCATGCTAGGGTAGGATATATGTTTTTAGTTAGACCTAGAGAGATTTAATATCGAAGGGGTACCAAAAAATTTATGTGTGGCATTAGTGGGTAAATATTTCTACTTTAACGATCCATCGGTTATCATTAGCTAAAGAGTTTAATTAATGGCCAGATGTTTCTGATTTTTGTGGGATTTTCTAACTAATTCTCTAATTTCTGGTTAGCCCATAATACACTTTTAATATATAATAGATATATTTTTAATGTTCTATGGTTAAGCTTAACTATAGAACGTTCTAGTAGCGTCCTTTTTTTCTTCTAGAATTCCTAAAAAGCCAGTGTTTAGGGGATTAGGGCAAATATAGGTGAGGTCTTGGAGATAGCTCTAAGTCTCTAACTCCAAGGACGTGTTTGGTTCGGTATTTTTTGCCCTTTTTTTATACCCGTGGCACTTAATACCATTAATCATGTTTGTTTCACAAAGGCGGTAATAGATGCCGCGTAAACAGAATTCAAGCACATGAACTTGGGTTACGCATGAAACAGTCCACCTCGTGAACAATCGCCTGTCTCCCGTCCCGTGAAGGAAAAGAAAGAAAGAAAGGCGGCGGCCTAGGGTTTCAACCCTAGCCGTCGCCACCGGCGTCAGCATCTTCATCGTCGCCTTCGTCTAAGAATTGACGGGTCCTGGCCTCCTATAGTTGTCGCTCTGGCACTAGGAGGGGTGGGGACCTCGGACCTGCGCAGGGCGCTAAACAAAGGTCCTTAATGGTAGAGCTTGATTTTGGTTGTTATCTTCTTCGTCAATGGAGATGGCATCGTCTGCAATAAGTGATCTTCCGCGCTTCGTTCGACGGCGAGATCTCCTTTCTGACGTCAATGGTGGCTTTGAAAGATTAAGTTTGTCTAGGTATGGTTTTTCAGATCTTGCTTCGCCAGATCAATCTTGGATTGTTTCTTAGGGTTGTCGCGAGGAGGATTGTCCTCGCAATATCTATCCCGGCTACTACGTCTTCGGCAATAGTGATTCGTTCTCTCAGCTCCCAACGACGTCGACAAAGTGGTTCGGTTATATGTCCCTGGAATATCAGTGGTGGTGCTCTTGCCGATGTTGCTTAATTAATTTAATGGCTGCGTGCGTGCACAAAGCCTTGGCATTGCGGCTCAAAATTAAAAGGGGAGAACCTTCGTTGGTATTCACAGGTCTGTGGTTTGGTGTTTTCGGCGTTGTTCTACGGCTGCCTTCAGAAAAGTACAAGATTGTGTCATGAAAGAAGAAAGGGCTTGAAGATCTCATAGATTTGTTCATCTCTTTTAGTTTTGTTTTTGTAATCGATGTAATCGTGTACTCTTTGCTGGTTTAATATATATGGTAAAAAAACGCGTAAACAGATTACACCCGCGCCTCCCGCTGATACCGCCCACCCCCTTCCGTTAACAGATTACGTTACCAGCGGTCCAGCGTCGCTCCTTATCTTACTCCCCTCTTTCAGCCCCGATCTGCTCCGCTTCACCTGCCTCCATGGATTTCTTGGACCAAGTCGTCCGCCGCCGGCCACATCCATCCCAGCCGGAAGCCGCATCCATCCCCGCCCACATCCATCCTGTGCCGCCCGCCCCAAAGATCCTGTGCCGCCCATCCAGGATCCTCTGCCAGCCGCAAGCTCTAGCTCGGACAGGGTCCGGCGCCGCTCGTTGTTTCGTTCTACGACCTGCGTCAACCGACCTGCTCCGCCCGGCGACCTAGTACACGACCTAATCGTTCTGTTGAGTATATTAGGCATGTTGAGTATATTAGGCATGTATATTTCTTGTATGGAAAGTCCACCTCCTTCCTTGTATAGTTGAGGACGAGACTACCCCTTGTACTGTCATATATACGTGCGTTTGCACCCGATCAATACATTGTGAGTTGCATCCATCTTCTACATGGTATCAGACACCTATCGGTCCTAAATCTAGCCCTAGCGCGCCGCCGCCTTCCTCAACCGGCCGGCCGTCGCCTCCCTAGCGCGCCGCCGCCTCCTTCAACCGGCCGGCCGTCGCCTCCGTCTAGCCCTAGCGCGCCGCTGCCTTCCTCCACCGGTCGGCCGTCGCCTCCCTCTAGCCCTAGCGCGCCGCCGCCTTCCTCAACCGGCCGGCCGTCGCCTCTCTCCTCCTCCCGCCGTCTCCACCTTCTCCTCCACGAGACGCCACCATCTCTCCTCCCGCGCGCTGCCTTTCCTCTCCAAGCCGTGCGCTGCCCACCACACTCCGCCTCCACAACAAAACCCTAACCCTAAATCCCAGCCGTTGCCACCATGTCTGCCATCTCCAACTCGAGCAACACCTTCACCTCCTCCGGTTATATTCTCTCCACCCCCAACCCTTTCAAGCTCCGTCAGGTCTCCATCCCTGCTCCTGCGCCGCGCCCGCCCATGCCCGTGGCACCCGCGCCTCAGCCACAGCCTCCACCGCAGCAGCCGTGGCGTCGTCGCCGTGGCCGCGACGGCCCGCCCCGCTACCCTGCCGGCAACGGCGGTGGCGGACACCCGCAGCCTATGCCACCTTGGAGAGGCGGCCACAATCCATGGACAGGAGTGGTCCACGCCTCCACCATGTTGGTGCCCCGCGCGCCTGCCCCGAGTCTCCTTGGCCTGCGCCCGACGGCTCATCACGCCTTCTACGCTGCCCCGCAGCCCGGCTACGGCGGCACGCCCATGACCTACGGCGGCCTGCCGGCTGGCGCGGCTCCCGGCTACCCTGGATATGCTGCTGCACCGCCGTCCGCTCCGGCTCCTTTGGACCCGGCGCTCTTCCCTGCTCTCCAGCAGGCAACCGCCTCCGGCAACTACATCGGCGGCGACTGGTTCATGGACACCGGTGCATCTGCTCACATGGCTGCTCACCCGGGTAATCTCTCACATTCATCTCCCGCCACCACCTCTTCTCACATCATCGTCGGTAATGGTGCTACCCTTCCCATCTCTCATGTTGGCTCCACTAACTTTCCTTCCTACTCTAAACCCTTGTCCCTCCATAATGTCATTGTCTCTCCACAACTCATTCATAACTTAGTCTCCGTTCGTAGCCTCACTCGTGATAATTCTGTAACTGTGGAATTTGACGCCTTTGGGTTTTCTGTAAAAGATTCCCGTACCCGGATGGTGCTCCACCGATGTGAGAGTCCTAGCGAGCTATACCCGGTTCAACCACCGTCTTCACCCCATGATGGACCTAGGGCTCTCTCCGCCCGCGTCGATCTTTGGCATGCTCGTCTTGGCCATCCTAACTCCACCGCACTTCGTCAGATCCTGCGGGGTTTCTCCTTTTCGTGTAATAAAACGGATGCTCACACCTGTGAAGCATGCCGCCTTGGCAAACATGTTCGTCTTCCTTTTAGCAATTCTTCCACAATTGCGTCTTTTTCGTTTCAATTAATTCATAGCGATGTATGGACCTCTCCTATACCTAGTCATTCCGGTTTTACCTATTACCTTGTTATCATGGATGATTATTCTCATTTTGTGTGGACTTTTCCCCTCCGTAAGAAATCCGACATCGCTGCCACTCTCACCGCCTTTTACTCCTACGTCTCCACATAGTTTGGTCGTTCTATACAGGCTCTCCAAACCGACAACGGAAAAAAATTCGATAACCTCCCCATTCGCACCCTCCTCTCTTCTCACGGCACTGTCTTCCGTCTAACCTGTCCCTACACCTCCCAGCAAAACGGCCGCGCCGAACGAGTCCTTCGCACCCTCAATGACTGTGTCCGCACCCTCCTATTCCATGCCTACATCCCACCCACGTTTTGGCCCGATGCCCTCGCCACCGCCACCCTACTCATCAACCTTCGCCCTTGTCGCACTCGCTGGCACTACGCACCTCACCATCTTCTTTTCGGCTCCCCTCCGTCCTATGATGGTCTCCGGGTTTTCGGTTGTCGTTGCTACCCTAACACCACCGCCACCTCACCTCACAAGCTTGCCCCCCGTTCTGTGCCATGCGTCTTCCTCGGTTACCCGGCTAACACCAAGGGCTACCGTTGCTATGATCCGGTCTCTCACCGTGTCATCACTTCCCGACACGTTTATTTTGATGAGTTGTGTTTTCCGTTTGCACAGGGACATCCAGCGGGGTCTTCTCCCTCTCCCGAGGTCGAGTTCCCGTGGCGCCGCGTTCCTCCGGCCCTAGCTGCGCCTACTGCCGCGCTGCCGGCCGTGGCACCTCCATCGCCATCTGCATCGCCCTCGAGCGCCGCCTCGGGCGTTGTACCATCTGCGCCTTCGGACTCGGGTGCTGCCTCGCCGCCTGCATCGCCCTCGAGCGTCGTCTCGGGCGCTGCCTCGCCAACACCGCCAGCCGCTTCCTCGGCTCCGGGTCCCGTCACCCGCGCCCGTGCTGGCGTCTTCCGTCCGAGCATGCGGTATGCTGCGGAAGAGTACTCCCTTGTTGCGTCGACCTCTGCGCCCGCGCCTTCACCGCCATCGGCCGCCACTCCCTCGCCGCTGCCGGCCTCCGCTCGGGCGGCTCTTCGTGACCCTATGTGGTTCGCGGCCATGCAGGAGGAGTTCGATGCCCTGCAGCGCAACCAGACGTGGCAGCTTGTTCCTCGACCTCGCCATGCCAACGTCATCACCGGCAAGTGGGTCTTCAAGCACAAGTTTCATCCGCACGGCACTCTGGACCGTCATAAGGCTCGCTGGGTGGTTCGCGGCTTTCGCCAGCGTGCCGGCGTCGACTTCACCGACACCTTCGCCCCGGTTGTTAAACCCGGGACGATTCGCACCGTCCTCCAGCTCGCGGTGTCTCGCGCTTGGCCGGTGCACCAGATGGACGTCTCCAACGCCTTCCTCCACGGTCATCTCGAGGAGCAGGTGTTCTGCCAGCAGCCCACGGGTTTCGTCGACACCGCCCACCCAGACCACGTCTGCCTGCTCTCTCGCTCACTGTATGGGCTCAAGCAGGCGCCCCGTGCTTGGTACCAGCGCATCGCCGCGTTTCTTCACCGACTTGGCTTCCGCTCGACTCGCTCCGATGCCTCACTGTTTGTGTACCACCAGGGCGACACCACCGCCTATCTGCTGCTCTACGTCGATGATATCATCCTGACGGCGTCGACCACTGCTCTTCTTCGACAGCTCACCGATCGTCTTCGTGCTGAGTTTGCCCTCAAGGACTTGGGCCCTCTACACTACTTCCTCGGGATAGAAGTGGTCCGTCGCACGGACGGTTTCTTTCTTCACCAGTGGAAGTATGCACGCGAGCTTCTTGACCGTGCAGGGATGCTTAATTGCAAACCCGCCTCCACGCCTGTCGATACGAAGAACAAGCTCTCCGCCACAGCTGGTTCTCCGGCCCCGGATGCTGCCTTCTACCGGTCTATTGTTGGTGCTCTCCAGTACCTCACTCTCACCCGGCCGGAGCTGCAGTATGATGTTCAGCAGGTATGCCTTCACATGCATGCTCCTCGCGACGCTCACTGGACCGCGGTCAAGCGGATTCTGCGCTACATCTGTGGCACCATGGACCTTTGTCTCTCGCTTCATGCCTCCGCCGCCATGGACATCACCGCCTACTCGGATGCCGACTGGGCCGGTTGCCCCGACACGCGCCGTTCCACTTCGGGATACTGTGTCTATCTTGGACCGTCCCTAATCTCGTGGTCGTCCAAGCGACAGCCTACGGTGTCTCGCTCCAGTGCAGAGGCGGAGTATCGTGCCGTTGCCAATGCAGTTGCAGAGTGCTCCTGGCTGCGCCAGCTGCTTCAGGAGCTTTCGTGTCCGATCACCAAGGCCACCGTGGTCTTCTGTGACAATGTTTCAGCTGTCTACCTCTCCGCCAATCCGGTTCATCATCGCCGCACCAAGCATATTGAGCTTGATATTCACTTTGTTCGGGAATAGGTGGCTCTCGGTCATGTACGTGTTCTACACGTTCCCACCTCCCAACAATTTGCGGACATCATGACTAAGGGCCTTCCTATGACGCCCTTCGAGGAGTTCCGGTCCAGCCTTTGCGTCGGCTCAGGCGACGCTTCGACTGCGGGGGGTGTTGAGTATATTAGGCATGTTGAGTATATTAGGCATGTATATTTCTTGTATGGAAAGTCCACCTCCTTCCTTGTATAGTTGAGGACGAGACTACCCCTTGTACTGTCATATATACGTGCGTTTGCACCCGATCAATACATTGTGAGTTGCATCCATCTTCTACACGTTCAGACGACATACTACTGCAGCCGCCCGACGCCGTGCTCGACCCGGCGTGGAGCTCATGCAGGACAGGAGACCGACGACCAGGACTACTCCCTCTCCGTCGACCAGGACTTCCGCCTCACTCCACAACCAGACACAGATTGCAACTTGATACCTTGACAGGGTCAAACCAAACTGTTGGGAAACTTGGCCCATGTGTGTGCGGGAGCCAATTACGGTGGGCTCTCCCCACGTCTAGGGTTTAGTGGGTCTTATCCTTTCCCCTATATAAGCAAGGCAATATTGTACGTACTGGTTAAAGAAACAGAGAAATAAAAGAGATCCTTGCCTACATCCTGTGTCATCTACTTTTCTGTACGTGTGTGTTCTTCGCCTCCGTCTCCTTTGACCACGCTGCACACCCTCGGGACCGGCCAGCCGGCAGAGGTTGTGTAACACGTTATCAGCACGAGACTCTCCCTCGAGCCGTCGTCGAGCCTACGTCAAGCAGGCTCCCTGCATCGATCGCGAAGGTATAACCACAATCTGATTGCAAAAATGGATTCGTATCGCATTTTCCTTTCCGTTTTTGCGTCTATCGTAATTTTTAGATGTTACCTAAAGTCGATTTCCCTCCCTAGAGTCGAGCTGACGAATACGTCGCCAACCAATGTCGATACTCTCGGATTCATGGGGGATTTGATGACGGCACCGTAGGAAGTCGGTACAGACGTGATCCAGATGATCACGGTACCGCCGCGGCACACCGGCTGTGCGATGCGCCGTCGTTGTTCCGGATGAACACGACGAAGAATTGATTTCCGCCATGTTCGTCGCCGGGGTCCTGGATGTCCCAACCACCGTGCGAGCTCGTCGCCTCGCTGGCCACGACCGTGAGCACCTCGATTTGCTCCGTCCGCTCGAGCTCGCGCCACAGCGACCCTGCTGGTTGTCCAAGACGCGCCATGGCCGAGCCTGTGCCGCTCGCGTTCTCACACGCCGTGCCTGCTGCACGAGGCCGCACGAGGCGCCGCCATTCCCGTCCGCGCGAGGTCGGGTAGGAAGTGGGCCGCAGCCCACGATTAAGTCGGTAACGTCTCCACCAAATGGAAACGTCAAATGAATTAACGCGTCCGTTAATTATTAATTAATGACTCTTACCAAATGGAAACGTCAAAGCAATTAACGCGCCCGTTAATTATTAATTAATGACTCTTACTAAATGGAAACGTCAAAGCAATTAACGCGTCCGTTAATTATTAATTAATGACTCTTACCAAATGGAAACGTCTTTACTACAGTATTTAATTGTTTTAATACTTAGTAGAGCATTTTAGCATGTCTTTTAATTTTTGGAACGCCGTCTTATTGGAATTTTTGTATCAACATCGCTTTATGCAATCGATTACCTGCTGTAATCTGATATACTTTTTGCATAAATCGCAGATGGCCGGAATCATGAACCGGGAGTTTGAGGAAAACGCCCAAGCACTGCATTTCCTCCGCCATCATATGTGTACTACGCTGAAACACGAGTACATGGCAGAACGGAGTGCTTTAGCCCTGTGGACCGCCCTCGAGGCACGGTTCGCTAGGCTGAACTACACCATTAAGCCGCGGGCGGAGGCGGACTGGATGCGTCTGAGGTTTGCGGACTTCAAGACGGTGGGAGACTACAATTCGGCTTTACACCGGATCTGTACTCAACTTCAGCTCTGTGGTACCACTACCACGGAAAGTTAGAAGATTGAGAAGACTCTCTCCATGTTCCATCCATCAGCTCTCCAGAGTGCGCGGGTCTACCGCCAGAATAACTTCACGCAGTATGCTCTGCTTATCGACGCCCTCCAGGTGGCTGAGGCGCAGGATGAGGTTCTCAAAAAGAACTTCAACTCGCAGCCTTTCGGAGGGGGTCCAAGTCAGGAAGTTTATGCCGGCGCCTACAAGGTGCGCCAGCCCAAGTTCAAGAAGCGTGGCAAGAAAGGCAAGAAGGGACCTAACCCTCCCCACCCGGCCAAGCAGCATCAGGCGGGTCAGGGGGAGGCAAGGCCCCAGGATTGCTTCCGTTGCGGCTCCAAGACCCATTTCTCAAGGCAGTGTCGTGCACCCGCAGCGCGAGACACACCATGTCCAGGTGAAGGCACCTCCGGCACCCGCAGCGCGGCCCGTGATGATCCCCACGCCCACCGCCGCGCCCGTGATGGCGCAGAGCGAGGCGCCTATGGAGGCACATGTGGCGGTTCCCACGAACGCCATCGTGTCCATGGAGGTTGCGCACACCGTGCCCCCTCTAGCACCACAGCTGGACATCGACTCTGCAGCGGCGATGCTCGCTAATGAAGAGAAGATGAGTGAGCTCGAGATTAGGGCTGAGGTGGATGCATACTTTGCGGAATCCACCTAAATTTCTCTCATTTATTTCATGATTCCTTTATGGCAATAAATTTGATACAATTATTTCGATTTGGTTGTAAGCTCTATGAGAGCAATAATATTTGTTTCAGCAACATTTATTTGTTCATCGGCGATTGGATGAATTTGTTTTCATTCATTTATTCCATCATTTAATAGAGATGATTGTGTTATGTTCTAAATATTTGTGCGTTTATTTATTAATGTATCATCTTCCTCGCTTCATTTTTATTAATTAAACGCTATATTTTAGAACACGTGTGGCACCCAATGGAGTAAACATGTCTTGTGGAAAACGATACACAAATACCATCTTGAGAGAGATTGTGTGCTTTGAGTCTAATAAAATCTCGAGGTAGTGTTATGAAAATCGCCGGCTGCGATCCGTATAGTTGGCTCCAGAAGAGCCACTACCATACTACCCATGGGAACAACTTTGATCATTAATGATGCATTGCTGTACCCCGAGTCACTCCCACCCTCTTAAGTTTTAATGGTAAACATGTTCTTGGAAGATTTTCCTCCATTGGACACAGGGCTATGCTACACGATTTTTGTAGCACTGCCTGTGTACACTACCTTTCGATGCTCTGAACTTTTCAGCCTTTGGCATGATAGGTTAGGCCATCCCGGTCTTAGAATAATGAGAAATATAATTAACAACTCGAATGGTCATAGTGTTAATGTAAAAATTTCCCGAATCCTGATGATTTCGTGTGCTCCGCATGCGCTACGGGGAAATTAATCATTAGACCATCCCCCTTAAAGGTGAAGGATGAAATCCCCGCGTTCTTGGAACGTATCCAAGGGGACATATGCGGTCCTATTCAGCCCCTCTCGGGGCCGTTTAGGTACTTCATGGTGCTCATCGATGCTTCCTCTAAATGGTCCAATGTTAGCCTGCTGTCAACAAGGAACCATGCTTTTGCAAAGTTGATCTCACAGATCATACAAATGAGGAATAAATTCCCTGATTATCGTATTAAGTCTATTCGAATGGACAACGCCGGTGAATTTACTTCAAAGGCGTTCGATGATTATTGCATGGCAACGGGAATCAAACTTGAGCACTCTGTACCGCACGTTCACACACAAAATGGACTTGGGAGGCATTGATTAAAAGAATTAAATTCATTGCCAGACCGCTCCTTCAGGGTTGTAATTTACCAACTACATGTTGGGGTCACGCAGTGTTACACGCGGCCAATCTCATCAATTTTCGACCATCGGCCTACAACATCCACTCTCCTATGCAGCTTGCGCAAGGGTCGGCACCGAAAATTTCCCACCTTCGTAGGTTCGGTTGCCAGGTATATGTACCAATACCACCCCTCAGCGATCAGCGATGGGACCGCTCCGTAAGTCGGGGATATACGTTGGTTATGAGACTGTGTCCATAATCAGGTTTCTGGACCCCGCGACAGGTGACTGTCATACGGCCGTTTCGCTGATTGCATTTTTGACGAGGATCTTTTCCCGACTTTAGGGGGAGATAATCAATCCCTTGATGATGAAAGTCGAGAAATCACGTGGCAAGCCACGGGGATCCACACTCATGACCCGCGCACTGCTGAGTCTAATAGAGAAGTCCAAAAGATAATAGATTTGCATTCCTTAGCGAATCAACTGCCTGATCATTTTAGTGACATAAAGACTGTGACAAGGTCGCATATGCCTGCGTGCAATGCATCGGAAAGGGTTGGTACCGAAGTTAACTAATGGTACACCCGCTCCCGTCCAAGGCCTAAAAGGACGCGAAATCCGGTTTCTCAACTCCTAAGTACTCGGGGACGCCTGAGGAAGAAGGATAAGAGAGATTTATCACAGATAGTCACCAAAGCCCCTAGTAAGAAAAAGGGGAGCCAGTTGAGACCTGGCACAAGTACGGAAAGTCCTGTGCACGGGATTCCGGATTTGAACGTCCCTATTGAGGGAACATCCAGCGAGATGTGAGTACACACATCGGCGCGGAAATGCTAAAGGACCTTGCTCCTGTAATGGGAAATACGGTAGAGCAAGAGGTAGCGCCAGATGCGCCCCATGACGAAATGGCCATAAATTATATAAATTATAAGGGACAGTCAAGGAACCGAGCAATGGCAATTACCTCACGCATGAGGTGGATCGGTACAGAGCAAGACTCGTCGCTCAAGGGTTCACTCAACGACCAGATGTCGATATTGAGGAAACTTACTCCCTAGTCATGGATGGTATAACCTTTAGATACTTGATCTCAATGGCAGTAAACCTGGACTTAACAATGAAATTGTTGGATGTTGTCACTGCTTACCTTATGGTAACCTTGATTCGGACATTTACATGAAGGTACCAGAAGGTATCCCCATTCCGAACCAAGAGAGCAAATAGATCTATACAGTGTTCTTCTCAAGAAGTCATTGTACGGACTTAAACAGTCGGGTAGGATGTGGTATAATCGTTTAAGCGATTTCCTTCATCAGAAGGGCTACACGAGCAATGAAGCTTGCCCATGTGTTTTATACGGAGATCACAAGATGGTTTCTGTATTATCTCGGTGTATGTGGATGATTTGAACCTAATCGGTACACCTGAGGATATTGAGGAAGCGAGTTCCTACCTGATGTCGGAATTCGAGATGAAGGACTTAGGCAAAACCAAGTTCTGCCTAGGTCTACAACTTGAGCATTCCCCTGCTGGGATCTTAATGCACCAGTCTGCCTACACCCAGAAGGTGTTAGAAAGATTTGGATTTGATAAGCCATATCCTTCTAAGACCCCCATGATTGGGAGATCTTTACAACGGGACAAGGACCCGTTCAGGCCTAAGGAAGAGGGGGAGGAAGTTCTGGGACCAGAATTCCCCTACCTGTGCAGTTGGCGCACTCATGTACCTCGCGAATTGTACATGGCCGGACATTGCGTTCGCCGTCAATTTGCTTACTAGGTACAGTTCTGAGCCTACCAATAGACATTGGAAAGGCATCAAGGACGTCTTCCGATACCTCCAAGGGACCAAAGATCTTGGCTTTTTTTCCGGAGGAATCAAGATCTTACGCTTGTAGGATATGCTGATGCTGGGTACTTGTCAGACCCGCATACTGCAAAGTCTCAGACTGGATATGTTTTCCTTTGTGGTGAAACAACAATTTCCTGGAAATCGTCTAAGCAAACTTTAGTAACAACTTCGACGAACCACTCGAAAATCATAGCATTGTATGAAGCATCACGAGAGTGTGCATGGCTTCGACGGATGATTGGCCACATCCAGCTGACATGTGGACTGAACACCGTCCAAACCCCAACCATCATCTATGAAGATAATGCCGCTTGTGTTGCACAAGTCCAGACGGGTTATGTGAAGAGTAATCTCACAAAGCATATCGACCCCAAATTCTTCTATGCACATGAATTGCAAAAGTTGAACGAAGTAAGAATCTTGCATACTAAGTCGTGTGAAAATCTTACTGATTTGTTCACTAAATCATTACCAGCATCTTCTTTCGAGAGATATGTTCGTGGAATGGGTATGATGAGACTTAGAGAGATGCAAGGTTCAGGGGGAGAATCTTCACAAACTCATCGCTGAAATCTCGATCCCGATGATTGAGTACTTGACTGAAAAGTTAAGTGAGTTGTACTCTTTTTCCCTTTAGTGAGTTTCTATGAAGTTTCTCACATAAGGTTTTTAATGAGGCAATTCGTGCAACGTAGCAAAAGTATACCATGAGCTTTTCTCCATATTTTTCCCATTGGGTTTTTCGGAGTTTTGAGACATGGCTATACGGATAAAACCCAAGGGGGAGTGTTGGTAAACTTGGCCCATGTGCGTGCGGGAGCCCATTACGGTGGGCTCTCCCCACGTCTAGGGTTTAGTGGGTCTTATCCTTTCACCTATATAAGCAAGACAATATTGTACGTACTGGTTACAGAAACAGAGAAATAAAAGAGATCCTTGCCTACATCATGTGTCATCTACTTTTCTATACGTGTGTGTTCTTCGCCTCCGTCTCCTTCGAACACGCTGCACACACTCGGAGCTGGCCAGCCGGCAGAGGTTGTGTAACACAAACAAAGCTGTGAATTGTCCTGTTACATCTCGTTACCACCGGTATTCCATTTCCATTGTCGATCCCGTTACCTCTCGGTGAAACAAACACGTCCTAAGGTCTTGCTTTGTTCGGGCCTTCAGGTACTGCACGGCTACTTGGGCCAGGCCCAGGAAAACGGCTCACATGAGCCCAGCCCGGCCCGCGCGGCGCAACCTGGCCTGTACGGCGCATTTGCGCCTCCCATTCCACCCCCATTTACGCCGCCGCTCTCACCTCTCCCCTTGAGGCCTTGACTGAGACTCCCTTTCCTGCGACCTCCCGGCCCTTCCTCCTCCCCCTCCCCCAACGCCGCAGGTAGAACTGCAGGTCCGGCGGACGGCGGTCCGGCGCTCCTCGTGGAGGTAAAGGCACCCCTCCCCCTTCCTTCCTCCTCTCCGCGGTTCTGTTTAAGGCCGCCTTTTCCCTCCGTGTTTCTTCAAATTCGTGCGACCAATCTGAGACGCTACAGTTGCTTCGGCGGGGGGTTAGAGGCTAGGGTTCGGGCCATGTTCGCACCCATGCTTGCGCGGGTAAAGTCCGTGAGATCGCCGCCGACTGTTCGATGTCTAGGGTTTTGGCGGTGTTCGCGCTCCCGCTCGTGCGGGTAGAATGTCGCAGATGCGTAGTTGTCGGGATCCTCGGTTTGGCCATGCTAACGACTTGCTTGCTCGGTTTGTCCATGATTGTTTTTCTCGTGATGGATCCTGTTTCCGCCCGAGTGCCTGTGTAACTTTTTGTTCATAAGGGGTTTGCGATTGCTTACCACGCTTGACTTGATGTGTGATTGTGTAACTTATTTATGCTTATGTCACGTTCGAAATGATGCTGTGTGAAAAGTCCTGCCATGTTGGCACTGATGCGCCTGTTATTAATGGGCGAAGGGTGTCTTTTGTTGGTATATTCAGTTGTGCGTCATGGATGATGGCATGTTAAACCTGATGCACTCCCTTAGTTGTTGGGCTATGACAGTTTTGTTGGTAAAAAAGGTGGAATTGGATGATATGCTATATCTGGTGTACCTTACTAGGTTGTTACTGGCCTAAGATTGTTTTGCTGGTTGAAACGTTTTATCACGTGTTGAATTTGATGTAGTAATGTGAAGATGAACCGTTTTGATACAGTTTTGGCTGTAGGGTCAAATGTGTTAACTCAACATCTATCATGGAGCTATAGGTGTAGGGTCAATTGGTTGATGATCGGTTGATCGCATGACACTGGTGGATCATCGTTGTGATATGGTTGTGGTATCATGTTTAATGGTTGGGTTCATTTTTGTGGATGCAATCATTTAGATAGTAGTAGAATCATTTGCTTATACCTCATGGTGTATTTCAGATAGATGAATTTGGCTGGACCCACATAATGCTGATAGCATGGGTTGTAGGTGTAGTGGAAATTTTATGTTGGGAGAGACGTGTCTAGGATTTCAAACCCATGGTTGCAATTGTATGTTCTTTTTGAGATTTGCAATTGTATGTTGGGAGAGACATGTCTAGCATTTCAATTTTCAAACCATGGTCCAGTGGTTGGGAGAAACGTGTCTAGGATTTCAAACCTACACTTTGTCTACCAATCCAATGAGGCCATGGTACAAATCGCTCGAACCAGCTTAGGATGCGGAGAGCCATTTTTTAGCTTGTAACTTATCTTCAAGAGACTTGCTTTAGATAACCTTCATAGCTCTATCGAGGAACAAGTTGCCTTGAATCCTTGATCCTTCCTGTAGTTTGTTACAATCATAGGTTTAGGCACTGCAAGCCACATCCACAGAATCAACTGCACCTATTTCTGTTATACCGTGGAGCTTACCTAATCTCAGTTGCTTTGAAGTGAACTGCTGCTGATTGTTGAACTAAACTATCACTGCCTTATAGTTACGTACAGTTTTTTATTTATTTCTGGGTAGCCCTCGCGTTCGTTTTGTTCAATTCATGGACCTTTTTGCAGCAAAACTAGTTCAAATGGGGTAATGATCTGCTACTGATTATAGTGTATTATTTCTCTTCTATATTTTATTTTTTGAGTTGGGATTTAAAATGGTAGAGTTCTTTTCCTTAATGCAGCCGTGTCTAAAACATATTTACTGTTAAGTCATGATTGCTTCAGAATCTTGTCCTGGAACTGTCAGTAATTATCATAGTGAATAACTAGAGTTACAAAGGTGTACATCCAAAGTGAAGAATATATATTCTAATGGGATCTTCTTGCCAGCATCTGTGAATATACTTGTAGATATTGGGACATCTTGAGATTGTGAGTGCAGAATCCTTTGGCGAAATTCTAAAATACATAGCTCTAGACTTATTTGTTCTGCTGGCTACTGATTGGAGATTGTAAATTTCTTAACTGGCCTAGACACCTGGATCAGAGTTGATTCTCTTACAGCTTGGCCATACTCACTTTGAATGATCACATTAATATTTGCTTCTAATTAGGATCCTAAGTACTGCTCGCCATGCTGGAATGTCTTAACCATCATATCTGAGGAAATCCTAGAGAACTAACTGTTCTTTTGTTAGATCAGAGCAATGACCTGGATGCGTTGAAATGGATTGACTAGTGCATCTGGTAGTGTGGTGTGTGTTGCTATGATGGTTGTTAATATTATTCTTACTATATACATTTTCTCTTTGTTATTTGTTGTTTACTCCCCTTTTACATGTCAATGTGCATTTGTGCTTATGGTTTAATCTGATCTCTTCAGGGCTCTGCCTGGAATGACATGACCATTGCCCTCTTATTGGGAAAGTGAGCAGCAACCAAACATGGCTTCAAGGGCGATCATTAGGAGAAGAAAGTGTCTCTTGGATCATGTTAACGCACCTATCCTCTCGTCTTCCTCCTCTTCGTTCCAGCATGGAACATTTGGTCTAAAGTCTGAGTCAAGAATTGCACAGCAATTTCTTGAGCAAAGCTTAGGGGACTCAAAGTCTGAGAAGGAGAAGGAGCAGTATACTGTAAATTTGGCAAAGGGGGGTCTGCTAGGTTCTGATAATGGGCTTCTGCGACGTCCAGCTCATGTGATATCTCTCTATGGTCATGGAATTGGAAGGAACGAATTTGCACTGCCTTTGGGAGCTAGAGGTTTGTTGCAGTTAGTTCGCAGAGCATCAACTGCTACTGCTGGGCAACGTAAGTTGGATACTGAAGAACAGAGTGATGACCAAAACCAGAATAAAAGGAAAAAAGAGGCATCCCCAGAAGAATGTGATCAGGCTGTGGAAGGTCTTAGCACGGCAAAAGCTAAAGCCAAAGCCAAGCAGGTGCAAGATTTGCTAAAGGCTGACCAGTCAATCGTAAAAAAATTCTGGGCAAGGCTTCTGGGTATTGGCCCGGCTCTTCGAGCCGTTGCTTCAATGAGCAGGTCTAAATCTTTTTGTCTGTACTCAATTTTTTTTGTTTTAAGACTTTGTTTTTTCCCCATTTCCTGTAAACTTTTGAATGTATACAACTTATTCTTTTGTGTATATTTGTGTAGAGCTGATTGGGCTACAAAACTGAAGCATGGGAAAGATGAATTCATTTCCACACTGCAGCATTACTGGTTAGGAACAAAGCTACTCTGGGCAGACGTTAGGATTTCATCAAGATTGCTGGTGAAACTTGCTGGCGGAAAGAGCCTTTCTAGAAGAGAGAGGCAACAGCTCACCCGTACAACAGCAGATATCTTCAGGCTGGTACCTGTTGCTGTGTTCATTGTTGTCCCATTCATGGAATTCCTACTGCCAGTGTTTCTTAAGTTGTTTCCAAATATGCTGCCATCAACTTTTCAAGACAAGATGAAAGAAGAGGTTTGTGATGTACCCACCTTAATTACTACTCCCTCCGTTCCAATTTAATTGACTTGCTATGCACCACATGTGGATGTATATAGACATGTAAGTCTATATACATCCACATGTGGTGCATAGCAAGTCAATTAAATTGGAACGGAGGGAGTAAATGCGTTAGTATTATTACACAGTTTGTCTTTTCGGGAATCCGCCTCTTAGTTTTATTTGTATGAAACCACCAACAGTATTACTTTGAAGATTGATTGTCTCAAGAATGTAGTTCATTTTCCTGTGCAGGAAGCATTGAAAAGGAAACTGAAAGCAAAGATGGAGTATGCAAAGTTTTTGCAAGATACTGCAAAAGAAATGGCAAAGGAAGTTCAAACATCACGTAGTGGAGAAACAAAACAGACAGCTGAAGATCTGGACGAATTTTTAAACAAGGTATCACTATCAGCTCTATATAATTCAGTGTGTCAATACATTTTGAGATGTATATTAGGAATTTCTTTGTTCTGTTCTTTATTGGATAATTTACATTAAATTACAATCAGGTTAGAAAAGGTGAACGTGTATCCAATGATGAGATCTTGGGCTTCGCGAAGTTGTTTAATGATGAATTGACTTTGGATAACATGAACAGGTTACCCTTTATTTTAATTTTGAACATTCTTGTCAATTCAGCATCAAAATTATGTCTAAGCTGATCAATGTTTTCCCGCAGAGCGCGCTTGGTAAATATGTGCAAGTATATGGGTATTCGACCTTTTGGTACAGACCATTACTTGAGGTTCATGCTTCGCAAAAAACTTCGAGAGTAAGTATTTAGTTGAAAGTAAAAGATACATTCTGCAATTGCTGAAGTAGAAGTGACATGTATGGAAATATGAAACTTATAACTGGAGTGTTAATTAGCTTGCATCTGTTGCACCTAAGCATTATTTTCTGTTATGCCTATATACTACTTGAATGACCAATGTTGGTAATAAACCCACGATGGAGACTACAAGACTAGGTTTCATTACCATTTTGCATATCTCACAGGGCAATCGTCCTGATTAGAATTTCAGGTGGAATTTGTAATCTTGTAATACATATTAATATGTACTATTAAATGAGTACAGAAAGGGAGAATTTGTGTATATGACTTCTACTGGTAAAATAAGTGAATAATTTCAGGCAATACTTTGCAACATTTTGTTGTTATTGTTAATTCATACATGAAGAGGAAACAACTAATGGTTTGCTGGACGTGGTGTCTAGTAGACGTCAGAAATCATGTCAATGGTATCAACATTTGAGACTCTGCATTTGAATAGATTTAACATGTGTTTGAGTCAAACAGTACTTAACATTCAGCACCTATGTTCATTTACTGTAGTTATAGGATAGATTGTTGGATTGCAAGTAGATTTGCCATTTGTCTTGCTGCTTTAGACATTCACTTCAAGTCTTCAATGCAATATGACATTTATTTTTAGAATCATAGTGTAAAATATTGCACATTTTCTTTGGTATTGACCCTCTAATCTATGCAGCATTAAGAATGATGATAAAATGATTCAAGCGGAGGGTGTTGAGTCTCTTACTGAAGAGGAGCTCCGGCAAGCCTGCCGGGAACGTGGTCACCTTGGTCTGCGGTCAACAGAAGAAATGCGTCAGCAGGTTTGCTAACATTATTCGATGATACACACAATTTCAGAAGAGTACCTGTTTGTTTAGTAGTTTTTTGCCGACTGTAAGTACATCTATGTGCTGTTCAGTGCGATGGTTCCTGAATACTTGTCCTAGTAGTTGTTCTCGTAGTACTACAGTTTATAATTAAGTACAGCGGAAGGTTATATGCATTGCCTTTTACCATAACTTCTTTGTGTTCAATTTTTTGTACTGTTACCGTGTAAATGGATATTAAACTATGCTAGTAATTACTTACTACTTTATGTTTCTGTCCAGCTACGAGACTGGTTGGATCTCTCACTTAATCATGCTGTGCCATCTTCCCTTCTCATACTTTCAAGGTAAACTTGGTTGATATATGTCTCACTAGTTACAACAGCTCTGTTTGCGCTTGCGTCCTTATTCATCTTTTCTAACATTGTCAGAGCTTTTACCCTGTCTGGGAGAATGAAACCTGAGGACGCTGTTGTAGCAACGTTGTCTTCTTTACCAGATGAAGTTGTGGATACAGTTGGGACAGTATTGCCGTCCGAAGATTCAGTTTCTGAGAGGAGGAGAAAACTGGAATTCCTTGAGATGCAGGAAGAACTTATCAAGGTATGTACACATCAATTGGATGGTTTACTGTGTAGAGTTACCATTGATATTAAGATCATGTACTGTTGTACTTCGTTTGCCAGTGCAACATGATTCTTGGTGTAAGTATGAAACCCAAACTGGTAGTACATGTGGCGAGCTAACACATAACCGCTCTCTTTTGAATTTATAAGTTGTATTATGTTTCCCGTGCTCGTATTTGTGTTTTTAGTTAAATGGGGCACGTGTTCTTGATTTTATTAGTTTCTCTATGTCTTGTTAGTTCAGAAACACATTAATCTGATGACTTTGTTTTTTTCCGATACCCCATGGCAGATATGCACTCTGCATTGCTTCACATTTTGGAATGTATGAATGTTAGTTTAATACTCTGCCATGCCCTCGTTCTCAGAATTGAACCTCAATATGCTCGCCTGTTCAATGTTTATGCTCTCTCATGCAATAGATGTATTAAGAAGCTATACATGGTTTATGCTATTCCATGGTAAAACTAGAAGATGTCTAGTAGAAAGGGCATAAAACTAAAATGTTGCCTTGAAAATAAAATTTTGTCTGAACTCATGATTTCCCTGTATCTGTTATACAGTACTTAATATCAACTTATCATCAAATATGTACCACTTCAAGACTCACACCTAATGAGGAATTGTGTATTAGGTCCTGTTTGTTAGGTTCGTGGCTTATCTAAAAAGAGCTGTAGTCTGTCTGCTGTGAGTGGAAGTGTCTAATTGCCCCTCATGTTCCGAGAGCCTGTTTATATGTTAATTTGACGTTAATTTCCTAATTTGTGATGATTATAAGTTTACTGATTTGATGACAATAACATATGTTTCTGCTGATTTAGTCTATAATTATACCTATATAAGAATTATCACTATTTTTTCTGTTAGTGTAGCCAAATGACCTTTTTTGACTTTTGAGCAATTTATCTGGTAGAGAATTCATATATTGAAATAATGATAGAGCAATTCAAAGCATAAAAAAAAAATGAACAACTCTGTGGATTGGGATAGGCAGGCACCAAAGCTGCGAAAGCACCTCCTGACCAGATTTTGCGATACAGTGGTGGGGGAGATGCTTATAGACAAGCCACAAATTTGTTTTTGCATAAACCAGATTTTTTTGCTAAGATTGAATTGTTCCCCTTGTTTGATTTTAAGTTAAATGCTCTTACCGAATTTTATCACTTTCAGTATAGTACTGCATTGCTGCCTAACACTGAACTGTTACCTGTTTAGTTTAACTGTAGCATTATGCTGCTAACAGTGAACTCTAATCCAGTTATTTTAATGCTTTGCGTATGAAAATATTCAGGAGGAAGCGAAGAAGTTAGAGAAAGAAGAAGAGAAGGCAAAACAAAAGAAGGAAGAGAAGGCAAATCTCAAAGAACCGGAGGCTGCTGAAGAAGATTTGGCATTAAAGGAAATGACCGAGCCTACTGCTAGGGAAGAAGAACTAAGAGAAGCAAAACATGGCAAGGAACAGCTTTGTAATATCAGTCGAGCATTGGCTGTGCTAGCATCTGCATCGGTATGATCCTAGTCAATCTGTATTTTCCATTAGTACCATACTCAAAGTAATAACACCATACTTATGTTGCAGTCTGTCAGCAAAGAGCGTCAAGAGTTCCTGAGCCTTGTCAACAAGGAGGTACGATGCGAATTTGTGAAGTGGAGCCAGAGGGACAATTATCCATACAGCAATCTTTACTTGTTGTATATATATATGTACTGTACTGTGGCTCAGTAGGGCTTTACTGTGGAAGCTAAGTAGGGCTTAATTGTTGTGGAATGCAGATAAATCTGTATAACTCCATGCTTGAAAAAGAAGGCACAGAGGGTGAAGAAGAAGCTAAGAAGGCATACAAGGCTGCTAGAGGGGAGTCAGATGACGCGGAAGAGGTTGCTGCAGAAGAAAAGGTCTCATCAGCGCTGATTGACAAGGTATGTGTTCTTCCATGCATGTAAAGCCAAAGCTCATAACTCTCTGGGTGTATTTGTACGCTATATATTTTATCTAGTTTTCTGTTTAATCGTTTCTTTCCCGATATCTGTCAGTTGGCAGTGCTTAGCTTGAGAAGTTGAAACAGTCAGATCACTTGAGTACAGTTTTGTCAGCTAATGGTTTACTCCTTTTTCTTCATTTTGGGACATGGCTGCATCTAAAATAGTTTTCCCAACATTTACAGAAATTATTATTATTTGTTCGCTTGCTAGTTTGCAAGGTATTGAAACTAAGTAAACGTTGCCCTTTCCTCACCTTGTCTCGATTACATGGGGTAATCAGTATTGTACTCAGCCTTGTACTTTGTTTTTCTGGTAACCAGTGAGGGTACGTAGTATCAGTATTCGGCATAGTAGACCTTAGTTCCTGTGCCTTGTTAGTTGGAGATAATAAGCAGAACAAAAAGATCTCTTCGTCGTAAACTGTATCCTAAATTAGCCAACTTTGATCGGGTCCTAACCTGCATATACTATTGACTTATGCTCGATTACATTTCCACCTTTACATGTTCATTCGGGATCAAAATGCGGAACATCAATAAAGTTATACTATACCAGCTGGCTACTGCGTTAGTTCAAAGTATATGGTGTCAGCATTCACATTCTGAAAAATTTCAGTTTTGATCTTCATGTTACTCTTGTGATTAACTTGTGTCTCCTTAACAAAGTTACACCATATATAGTTTTGGATGATTTCTATATCTACATTTGCCATCTCCCTAGTCTTAGTTGGAGATAATTTCTTTGGGGCAGCTACTTTATGGATTAGGTGTTGACATATATTTTCGCTCTGGTCTAGGTTGATGCTATGCTTCAGGAACTAGAAAAGGAGATTGATGATGTGGATGCACAAATCGGGAACCGCTGGCAAATGCTTGATAGGTATGTCAGTTACATGATTTTTGAAGTTGTATAATATTGAATGCTATTCAGCTAGTGCATTGTGCTACTGGTGAATTTCCTCTGTAGTTGAACGTTTATTAGGGTTTGTTTGGACAGGGAGGGTTAAGACATCAGACCCAATCCCTTCGGACTGGAAGGGATTAGTGTAGTTGAAGTTCCTTGTTAATCTGCAGGGATTGTGCAAGACCATCGTGTACCACACTTAGCCCGGTAGTTTTGTTGGCCATCGCACTTTCCACTTCATCGCTATAACGCTTTCCACTTCTTAGCTGTCTGTTTTTTGCTGCACTGATACGGACATGTCATCACTTGTTGTCCCTACACTGATCAAGGGATTCACCATTTTGCAAAAAATGCTGATGCGGCGAGACATACATAATTTTTCGCTAGTAACTATATGTCTTGGCTTGAAGTTTGAACAGAGATACTCAATAGGAGGGAGTAGAATAAATCTCAAACTACCCACTGCCCGACTACCGTAACAGGAACATGTAGACAAACCGTCTCCATTCTCTTGTGACACTAGTAGTAGATCGGTGCTTGTTGTCGCTTCAGAGTGGGCACAGGGAATGTTTAACTAGCCCATTCTTTGGTGGGCCGATGCATGTCGGAGATGAATGGATGCTGTGTTGACGATGTATTGGAAACTAAATATATTTTTCTTGGTTGGTTAATCCTCCTATCTTCCTTTTTTGTGCTCTGTACACAACATTTATCTACTCCCTCCATTCCCATTTATAAGGCACACACGTTTGACCAAAAACTAGTAATTAGTATATGTGGACCATTTGACAAATAGTTTATGTCATTAAAAAGTATTTTTCAATACCAATCTATTGATACCAATTTTGTACAAAAGAATCGTTATATTGTTGCTTAATTTTTCAAGTTAAAATTTATCTCGAAAAGCGTGCTGCCTTATAAATGGGAATTGAGGTAGTACTATCTTCACAAGTGATTTTAACTCAGATGTAATTATTGTTTATGTGGAAGTCAAGTTAAAGCATTAGTTGAGCTAATTCGTTATGGCTCAATAAAATATTCCTAGCTCCGACTCATTCTCTAATTTATGCAATGCAGTATATAGTACCCTATTATATTAAGATGTTGGGTTGTGCTTGGAGCATGTGTCGTCAAAATGCTGATCTCACTTGTACCTTTGCAGGGATCTTGATGGCAAAGTGACTCCTGAGGAAGTAGCAGCAGCAGCCGCTTATCTCAAGGACACCATAGGGAAGGAAGGTGTCCAAGAGCTTATCAGCAACCTTTCTAAAGACAGAGGTCCTTGCACCCACGACATCCTGTTCTGATCGTGATAACACATGCCAGTATTCCCCACATATTTCTGACCATATTTTTGTGCGTATGCAGACGGAAAGATCCGTGTGGAAGACATCGTGAAGTTGGCCTCTCAAACAGAGGAAAACAATGAAGATGAAGAAGAAGCGCGGCATTAGTTGGAAATGCGTCTGAACAATTTTTTTGCGTGTTGAGAGGGGCAACCTATTATTTCAGTTCAAGCAGGAAGTTTCGAGCATCTCAGTACTCCATAGCAGTGCCATGTGTATAGATCGAAAGACAAGACGGCCATTTTTGTGCCACTCTGGGCTTACTTCGGTAGAACGACCAGTTACTCGTAACGATAACTTGCTGCGAAGATGATGACATGGATATACTTAGGCTTGATATTGTGGATTGGCAGGTAAACAGCAACCGACATTTCAACTGGTTGCTATGGACGAGGAAATACAGTTCGGTTGAACATAGGGGTTGGGATGCTACCCAGCAATCTATGAACTTTAAATCTATTTTAAACTCTCGGGAAGATGCGTAATTGCTTCTTGGGTTACCACATGGTTTGCGATTGAGTTAAGATTTAAGTCTGTTCGTTTTGTCATTCTCATTAGGTCACATTCCTGGTCTTGAGTTTCTTGTCCGATTTCTTTCATCTAGTAGACCATGAGGAGAGCCGTAGTGGCTCTGTGAAAGAAGTAACCTTGTGAGAAACTCATTTTGCCTCGACAGGCTTCATCGCTCACTGTTCCACAGAACTTGGGGTCCTGTTCATGTCATCACTTCAGTTAACAGAGACAAGCTAAAAAAGACGTACACTGCCCAGAATGCTTAAGGAGTGAAGTATGTGCTAGACTGTAACGAATTGTAAGAGTGGATATGCAACTACGGAACTCATATTCGTAACAATATGCTGGTCAAATTTTATAAAGTTTGACTTAATCCATTTTGTGTCAGGATATACGGAGAACGTCGCCCATCAGTCCGACGATTCTACCTGCCGGCCCAGTCGCCACTCCGTCAGTGCGTGCATGTCCATTCCCGGCGCCCAACATCGGTTGACATTTGCCCAAATCAGCTCGAATCCACACAACACCGGACATGCCAGCCTAAAATTCCACGATCTCCACCACCAATCCCTTCGGTTTCGAGCTAGATCGAGGCATAAACTCGGATCGGGACAAGACAATGCGTGAACAAGATCCTGCGCCGGGACCCGAGGACAAGGGACGAACTCCCAAGCGCAATCTCCCCAATCCCCATGTTACACGGCGCTGCACAGATTCCAGATCTACCTCTACATGTTCCAACGCGTGCATCAGATTCCCATTCCACGGAATCCGACGGAGAAAAGAAACTGGGACGCACGCAGCACAAGACGTCAATCATTACTCGTTTCATTCTTTAATAATGGAGGAGCATTACATCGATCTTACAGGAAGAAAAGGACAGAGATACAGGGAAAGAAGAATTAAGTACAAAATTAGCTAAGAAAACCACGGCAGCACCACATGGCGCGCACGCCAGCTTTACTTGACTGTACATTCAAATTCCATTGTGTGTGTGGGGGGGGGGGGGGGAGGTAGTACTCTAATAATTGCTACTAGCTTATTATTGGTGTGGTTCCTCCCCAGCTGCATCCCCAGGGCTCACATTACACATTTAGCTAGCCCTGGGAGCTAGCAACAATGGCTTATTTATTTACTTACCAATGTAATATGATAGTAATACACAATTAAGCATATTCATTAATTTAATTAATCCAATCCCCATGGAGAACTCAGCATCTGGAGCTAGTTAGTTGCTCTTTTTTCTTTTCCTTTTTTCGTGTGATTTTACTGAGTAGACTCATGCACGTCTCTTTACCGGCGTGCCGGCGGCGACGACGCCCTCGGCCTGCGCCCGCGCCTTTTGCGCCTTGGAGCCGCTCCAGTTCCTGCCCTTCCTCTTGGAGTGCGCGGAGCCGGGCGTGGACCTGGGGATGAACACGCCGGTGCCCTTCTGCTGCTGCTGCGGTTGCTGCTGCCACGCCGCCCTGGCAGCGTCGCCGGCGCTGTTGGTGGCGCCGTAGCTGGCGGCGTGGTGGAACAGCGTGTAGGCCGGTGACGCCAACATCGAAGCGCCCTGATGCGGCACATGGGGCGACGACATAGAGAAACCCTGGCGATTCCAAAATCAAAATTCACGCTGTCAGTGTCCAGGCGTTGCTGCTGCACATGATGTGATGCGGTGCGGTCGTGCTTGCATGCCCAAGCTTCATGATTTGCTTCAAGATTCATATTTTTTGAAATATATAGCTGTAGGATGGAGCAACTGGCTAGCGATCATGGCAATTGCGTGAATGATGCAAGTGTTTCATTGCAACGCTCGATCGTCGCGTACTAGTAGTAGCGGAAAAAGAGTAATAAAACCACAATCAACATCGTGTTTTCATAGGGAAGAAATGGCTGAGAGATAAACATGCGGTACGGGTCGCATGATGAGATGTTTGTGTGCAAGCAAACGATATGTATATATATAGATCATTACATTGGAAGCTAAGCAAAAGTCCAAGCAACATCGATCACTCGGTCGGCCGATCGATCCTATGCAACATGCTGATATATGTTCCGATCGACATATGGATGGTGGTTAAAAAACAATCGATTCTATAGCAATCATGCAAGGTGAGTGATGACTATACTAGCACAGTCAGCGGCACCGTATGGGCGACGCTAAGTAAACTAATCTCTAATTAACCGCTGGCTACGTGGTAATTAAGTAATTACGCACGGCATGTTAGTGGCAGAGGGGGACATCTACAGTGGTGACGCGGGCCGCCTGCAGCCACGGGTGGCGTGGGAGAGGGCGTACCTTGCAAGTTTCTACTTCAGGGATGGCTAATGAGAGGGACATGTTTGTTTGTGTTTCTGTCTAAATAGAGTGCACTGCATATGCATTCAGCAAGACCCTTTCCTAGCTAAGCATTTGGGTTGGAGCAGAGAAATTGTTCTTTAGCTGTTCCCATTTCTTCTCTCACTGCACTTGGGAAAGGCACTGCTAAGCTCATCACATGAAGTTTGCAGGAAACAGTAGTGCAACTCTTTCAGAATTTTAGTGGAATTGATCTAACTGAGAGATGTCCAATCCAAACAGGGGTTCACCACCGTTGGAGGCCCCACACGGAGAGCGGAATTCGGCAATGGCAATGCAACTTGCACTTGCACAAATGGTCAATTTTCGCGCAAAAGGTGCCTGTTTCCTCTTAATCCCAGTGACGTGTGCACGAAAGGTACTGCTACATGTAAACTCCTGGCTCCTGATGCTTATCCTCCAAAAAATTCTGCGCGTACGCACATGCAACTGGGCAAGCGACAGGTAGCCACTCGATACATCCATCGCCCCTTAATTTATTAATTAACAGGCTAATCTAAATCCACACCGCTGTAAGAACAACACATAGCGCCTGTGCACATGCATGCTGTTAATTAGTTAGGATGCTGATTAATTATGAGATAAGGCTATTGCTAATACAATACTGATGGATGATAAAACTCTTTGACATGGAGAGCACGAACGTACGTGCATAGACGGGCGGGGCTCATATACATGATGGCTTTGTGTCCTTGAGTTGTAGTACCACTTGTAATCAGGGGAAAAAGAAAGTTCGGTTTGTTGTGATTTGATTTGGTCGTCTGCAAGACAAGTGCAACCATGTGGTCGTGCTCGCCGCAACTACCAAGCGGTACTAGCAACAACTAACTACCGGTTGAGAAGAACTGAAGCTCGTGCAAGAACCTAGCTCACGACATCAACATGCATGTCGCTAGCGGGCGGCGGCGGGGGAGAAAATGATGGAGTGGGACGTAGCAGCTAGTGAAGGTAAGAAAAAAGAGAAGAAATAGGATGCTCACCGGCGGGAGGTGCATGGCTGCGACGGGGAACTGCGCGGCGGCGACGGCGAAGTCGGCCTCGTCGTCGTCGGTGATGAGGAGCGAAATCCGCTTGCTGAGCTCCGCGAAGAAGACGTCGTCGTCCAGCTGCATCTCCACCTCCATCTCCCTACTCCTCCTCTAGCAGCTCCGTGCTGAGCTTTGCCTGAGATGGGCGCCGGAGGGAGTCGGAGAGGGCGGTGGCGGCGAAACCAGCCAGCAGTTAACAGCAGGAGAAGAGGGCTTTCGCGTTCTGCTGCAGGCTTGGGCCGCAGGGGGCGCTTTAATAAGATTTTTAGCTGCATCATCTTCTTCTGGGGCTTCGATCGGGGGAGTGGGGCCGGTGGAGCAGTTGGCCAATCCCTACTACTCCTCGGATGGAAAGGTCGTGGGTCCCACGATTTTCCTTCTCGCAACCTGGTCTGTGCGGTTGCCGCCGTGATGTGCGCCCCCATATCACGGACGGGCCCCACCTGTCAGTGCTTGCTGGGAGTAGTAGCATGAGGATGGATGCATTGCAGATAGAGGTAGCTAGCTGCGAGTTGCGATAGGCTGGCTGGCTACTCGCTCTACCTGTTTCTGGTCCGACAGAGGTGATGGATGGTACCACAAAATTGGAGCTGTAAAATCATTTCGCTGTCGAGAACACACACCGAATCCACACAGCATTTTAATTACTCTGGAATTCAAAGAATTAAGTCGGGTCTCGGATCCCGTGGCGGGAGAGAGAGACACGATTAATCCCATTGCCGTCCCGCGCGCGCGAGAGAGGGAAAGCGACGGGTTATCCATTATTATAATTAAGCGATGGCGGCATTATCCCCATTCAGCCGGAGGAGAGGATGAGGAGGCTCCGGCGCCGAGTTGGCCACCGCGCGCGATCGCCGGCCGCACCGAAGAGAAGAGCGGATGAGGAGGCTGGCCGCACCGCCAGCCCGTCCTGGAATGCCGGGACCTACCAACCCATTTCTATTTCTCTGCGACAAGCAAGGAAGGAATGACTGCAGCAGCAGGCTGTAGTGAGCTGCTATCGGTCCAAACACAGCAGTGTTGGCGAAAGGCTGGCCATGTCTCACAACTACTCTCTCCGTTCCAAATTAATTGACTTATATTTGATGACATGTGGATGTATCTATACGTGTAACATGTCTAGATACATCCATGTGTGGATAAATAGAAGTCAATTAATTTGGAACGGAGGGAGTAGCTACTTGCCGCCCGGCCCATTTATTAAACATTTCTGTCTAGTATAAAATGCCAGTCGTACTATGATTAAGAGCCAGCGTTCCAAATCGCATTTAGGTGCGGTGCGTTGGTGGTCTGTACTGTTCTCGTGGCCGAGGTGGTGCTGCTAATCAGAATCATCATTGCAGATGGCATGTGGGAGATCCACTCTAGTGCTACATCAGGGGCGGCAACAGTGGTTCACGTCATGGGGCTGCCCCTGGGTTCCTATCCGAAACCCCGCGGTGGATCGGATGAACCACCAGCAGCCACCGAACTGGATCGGGGGTGGAGCAAGCAAAGGCCGCGCTTGCTCCACGTCCACCTGCTCCCACTGGGCACGCGAGGTTGGGCCACTCACGATGGATTTCTGTTGCCACGGGCGTACGGCGTAACGGCGAGAGTATATGCATGCATGTTTTGGACGGGAGGGGAGGAACGACTGGTGGGCCAAGGCCTTCGGGTACCGACGAGCGACAAGTAGAGAGCCGCACGTTGTGTAGGCTGTCAGTGGCGAGTGACCAGCTTGCGTCGATCAGGCATACTTGAGGCCTGTCTTCGGCCAACAGCACTCAGTCAGGGTGTGAGGAATAGTGAGAGCGGCTGGCTTGGCGTCTTGGTCTTGTGCGCGTCGAATCGGCGAATCCCCATGCATGGGCAAGTCGGCAGAGGAGAACTTCAGGCATGCCTACCAACGGTCGAGCACCACCAGAGTTTTCAGGATAAAATCTGTCAAGCCGTCGTGGGTGATGGCGACGGGTGTGACAAAATTCAGTGTGCAGGTGGGAGTGGGCCGCCCACATAATAACGCATGTGGACGTCCACGGTTAAGAAGAAAAAAGACGTGGGGTTCGTGGGACTCCCCACGTCGAGCCCAACTCTTCTCCCACATCGATCCCCTCGGTCGTTCCCCACTGCGCCGCTCGTTCCAGAAAGAGGCAACGAAACGCCCGTCCGCCACCGCCAACCTTCCATGGCCGGACCGTCCCGCCTCCCCATGCTCCGGCGGACGGAGGTCTTCCCTTCACCCGCTCGTCCCCCTGTCGGGGGGCTACCCCCGGGTAGGGTCATGGTGTGGTAAAAGCTATGCCCAGGTGTGGGTCAAGTTACAGTAAAAGCCGACATACCTGGACCTCAGAGTGCGGTGAAGGTGCAAACCGACATAGGCATACCGAGATAACCCGGGCCAGAAGGGACCGAGATACCATGCTGGTGCCAATTGGCATATGCCGACCGAGATAAGGGATCCGAGATACGGATCCGAGACATCATAACTGACATACATGTGTCGATAACTTGTGTGTTTTCTTACGTGCAGGAAAGCTTATTCAGGAAGGGGAATCCGGCATATCCATGCCGGATTACCGAGATAAGGCGTCCTATGTCGGACGGAGGTCAGCGCTGCTGTCACATCCCGTCTGACACGGGAGCGTCTGGCACGGAGGCGCCTGACACGGGCGCGTGCAGGAGGAGCGAGGTGACCGGTCTCCCCTCTGCTGACCAAGGACAGAGAGCAGGCTACGAGACAGACATGCAGGCTAGGAGACAGACATGGGCGTGCCATGTCCTGTCTCTAGCAGAGGGTACATTCTAGGTGTGCAGGAGATGGGCGCGCCGCGTCTTGTCTCTGGCAGGAGTGCCATCATGACATATCCTTGGCGTGGCTACATGCACCCAGGGGTGTTTCCGTAACTCGGTTTAGCCTTTATATATGCCCTCACCCCCTCCTGCGTGAGGGACGAGACCCAGAGATATCTTTCCACCCATAGCTTCATCTCCTTCCTTGTGTTCATCCCCATTGCTGGGATCATACAGCTCGAGGAGCAACTTTGTACGTGTGATACCTCGGTATAGAGAGAGTTACAGGCAGGAGTAGGGGTTTTACCTCCTCACGAGGGTCCCGAACCTGGGTAGATCTTGGTGTGCTTGTGTGTTCTTCGTGTGTGCTTCTTAGCGCGCTAGCCCTCTCCGGATCCTCCCGCGTCCATCGGCCCCACACTTTAGCCATCCTATGGCATATGCCGTGATACCACCACGACAGTTGGTGCCCACCGTGGGGCAGACAGCGGCGCTGTCTGGTGTGACATTCCGGACGGGCTCCATCATCAACTCCGGCGAGCGCGTCGTTTGCGGGCTCGTCTGCAAGCTCGGCTCGCTGAACTTCATCAGTGACAACGCGGGATGCTTCGGCAGCAAGCCGTTCCCTACGAACGGCTGCCTCATCAGCTTCGGCACCATCGTGACCTACGTCGCCACCGAGGTTGTCTGCAAGTACCCGAGCAGGTGCTTGTGGCTGAGGATCCTCCTGCTGTCTGCGCGGCTCACGGCCGGCGTATCAATCGCCCTGGGGTCTGCGCCGAGGTAATGATGACCGAGGCTACGGGTGATGCTGGCAAAGGTGATGCCGGTGCACCTGCTGCCAAGTCCACCAGAACGGCAAAACTGCCGCTGGAGAGGAGGCAGAACCTCGGCAACCAGGCTGGGACGTCCCATGCACCGGTCAGGCAAGTGCCTCTCGAGGATGTGATAGAGAAGTTGGCTGTGCCGGTAGTTACCGGTACAGATCCTGCTCTGGCGGAGGCCGAGTTGGAGGCACAACGCCAGAGCTTACATCAGGAGGCTCTCGCAATGGCCGAGATACGGAGGGAGTTCGGGATAACTCTCCGTGAGTATAACCAAGCACATGGTTTAACCCCGGTAGCTGCTCGCCCTAGTCGCATAGATGATGTGCGTAGTAGGGGCAGAGGTCTCAATGCCGAGATTGCTAGAGAGGGTAGAGCTAGTTCCAGTAAGACTCCTAGTCACTTGTCGGTTGAAAAATCGAAGTATAGTTCTCTTGCTAAAACTCTTAGAGTTGCTGAGGCAGCGAGAGCCGAGTTGTCAAGCCTATCCGGAGAAGCTCTCCGAACGCAGCAGGACCGAGTTAATGAGTTGGTAACTGTGGCTACTCGGCAGAATGAGGCCTATCGTAAGGCTAACACAGTTGCCGGTAGATCCGGGATTGTTCACTCGGCTAGGGGAGCTAGTGGGTCTAAGGGGCAAGCTTCCTCACCACATGACGGTGGAGACCGGGGCCGGAGTGTAAACTCCGGTAAGAATAAGCAGATGCAGGCATATGATCCGGCTTATGCCGGTAAACAGTTAGCCGGACCAGGCAGTGTCGGCCGGGGTAAAAGCAATCCCGGTCAGGGCAATCCGAATGTCAGAAATGTCAACTCGGTTGGTCGAGGTTATCCACCTCGGTATCCGCCTCGAAATCCTGCCCAGCAACAGCCCAGTGTTGCGCATGTTCAGCAGCCACAAGTTGGTGACCAGGTGGCTGATCGTTATGATGATGGTTACTCGGCTATGGAGAAAGCCGGGTATCAGAGATATGAGGGTGCACTGGGATCTCGGTTAGGACCCCGCCAGCTGTCACCAAATGATGCACGTTACAAGTTGGATAGAATCTATATGTCCGAGATGCTGGAAGAGCAAGGTCCACCTGGCCCTGCATGCTTTGGACCTCGGATCATGAGGGAGCCACCTGTGCGGCACTTTTAGTTGAGCCGAGGCTCAAAGACATATGACAGCAACACTAAGCCGGAAGATTGGCTGACAGATTATGTGTCGGCAGTGCATATCGCGGGAGGAAGGGCCAGCCCGGATCTGGCTGAATAACTTGCGAGAGGGTAGTGTTGACCGCTGGCTGGACTTTGAAGAAGCATTTGTTAGCAACTTCTCCAGCACATACAAGAGACCAAATCGTCCTCAGCAGCTTGCGATGTGCAAGCAGAGGGATACTGAAACTGACCGAGATTACTTGACCCGGTGGAGTAATGTTCACAACTCCTGTGAAGGAGTTGTTGAGGCACAGGCCATATCTTGGTTTGCCCAGGGGTGCCGACACGGCTCCATGCTCTGGCAGAAGTTGTAGAGGGAGATGCCGGCCACCTTGGCCGAAACAATCCGGATTGCGGATAGCTATGCCCTGGGTGATCTGATGCAGCCCTTGCTGAACCCGGTGGAACCGAATAGAAGATACCCGGTAAATAACAGACCCGGGCCAGTCAGGCAAAACGATCGCCAGGACTTCGGTAACAAGAGGAGAGAGCCGGATTACCGGTATGGCTCAAACCAGGTTGCCGCGGTAAATCAAGATCAACCAGATGCCGGCAATAGCCAGCGTCCGAAATACAATGGCCCAGCATGGGGCCAGAATCAAGAAGGAAGGAAGCCATGGATTGACCAGAGGCAGTCTCTCACTTACGAGGCTATGTTGGATGGGCCTTGCAGTTTCCACACCCAAGACATTCGCAAGCCTGCGAACCATACAACTCGGCAGTGCAGCTGGTATCAGCGCACAAGGGGGGAAGGAGCTAGAGCCGGAGGAAATCAGGCGGGGGCACCTCAGAGAATTCCGCCGAGGCAAAACTTACCGCTCACCGGGGCAAATGCTATCCCGGTGAATCCACCAGTTCCGAGGCAAACAGATCCGAAACCTGTGAATCAGGTGAATGTCGGAGGGAACAACAACAATGCTGGTCCCAGCAGGCAGGGAGAGTATCCCAGGGAGATTACAGAGAAGCTCATCAGAGCTATGTGGTCTTTGTGACCGAGCCAACTGACAAGAAGAGCTTGCATCGGCGTGCACTGGAGGTGAACGCAGTTATGCCGGCAGTGCCGAAGTATTTGCACTGGTCCGAGCAAGAGATCATTTGGAGCAGAAGGGATCATCCCCGAGTTATGCCAACTCCGGGAGGTTATGCATTGGTAGTGGACCCGACATTCTTTGGACCCACCATCAATGTTCGGTTCACCCGAGTTCTCATTGATAATGGGAGTGCTATCAATATCATGTACCGAGACACCATGGTGAAGATGGGTATCTCGGCAAACATGCTGCAACCGAGTAGCACGACCTTCCATGGCATAGTGCCGGGTGTCTCATGTGCACCTATGGGCAAAATTTGGGTTGATGTGTTGTTCGGCACCAAGGAGAACTGCCGAACTGAGAGCATCCAGTTTGAGGTAGTGGACCTCGAAAGTCCATACCATGCTTTACTCGGCAGGCCCGCATGTCCAAGTTCATGATATCAACCCATGTGGGTTACCTCAAGATGAAAATGCCGGGTCCTAATGGCATCATCACTATCTCGGGTGATTACAAGCGTGCACTGGAGTGTGCCTCGGCTGGATCGTGCTTGGCCGAGTCACTGATTATCGCTGCAGAGAAGAAGAAGATCCATGAAGTGGTGGCATTGGCTCAGGCGCAACTCGGCATGCCGGGTATGGCTAACCCGGAGCAGAATGCAACTTTCGAGGTGCCAAGGAGACCAAGAAGATCAATGTTGACCCGGCATTCCGGACCACAACGTCATCATTGGTACCGGGTTAACTGAGAAATAGGAAGGCGAGCTCAGTCACTTCCTCCGTGAGAACCGGGATATCTTTGCATGGTCAAATCAGGACCTGCCAGGTGTTCCGAGGGAGTTGGCTGAGCACTCTTTGTTCGTCAGACCGGATATGAAACCGGTGAAGCAACCTATGCGACGTCTCTCGGATGAGAGGAGAAAGGTGATAGGCGATGAACTGGCCAGATTACTTGCATCTGGTTTCATCATGGAGTGCTGCACCCGGACTGGTTGTCTAACCCGGTCCTGGTGGAAAAGAAAAAAGATGACCCGAATGTGGCCATTGTGTGGCGCATGTGTATTGATTACACAAACTTGAACAAGGCATGTCCTAAGGATCCATTCCCGCTGCCTCGGATTGATCAAGTGATCGATTCCACAGCCGGGTGTGAGCTGTTATCCTTTGTAGATGCGTATTCTGGTTTTCACCAGATACCACTGAACCCTGCTGATCAAATGAAAACTGCTTTTATCCCGTATGGGGCTTATTGCTATCGTGTCATGACATTTGGTTTGAGAAATGCTGGTGCTACTTACCAGAGATGTATGCAAAAATGCTTGCATGATCAAATAGGCAAAAATGTGCAGGTGTATGTCGATGACATTGTCATCAAGTCTAAGGAGAAATCCACTCTGATTGATGATCTCGAGAAACATTTGAAATCTAAGGAAATTCCGGATAAAACTTAACCCGGACAAATGTACATTTGGTGTGCCGGCAGGCAAGTTACTCGGTTTCCTCGTCGAGCCGAGGTATCGAGGTGAACCCGACAAAAATCCGTGCTATTGAAAGCATGAGGTTACCGACATGTCTCAAGGACGTGCAGAAATTCACTGGATGTTTGGCATCCTTAAGTCGGTTTGTTAGCAGGTTGGGAGAAAAGGCATTGCCTTTGTATCAGCTCATGAAGAAAACCACCCACTTCGTGTGGACCCCGCAAGCAGATGCGGCGTTCACCGAGTTAAAAAAGATGTTGGCAACTGCGCCGATACTGGCCTCACCATTACCCAAAGAGCCGATGTTGCTCTACATTGCAGCCACAAACCGGGTTGTGAGTGTCGTATTAGTAGTGGAGCGAGAAGAAGATGGCAAAACTGTGCAAAGGCCAGTGTATTACCTGAGCGAGGTGATCTCGTTATCCAAGCAGAACTATCCTCACTACCAGAAGATGACATATGGTGTCTATCTGGCTGCTAAGAAGTTGAAACATTACTTCCAAGAGCATTCAATCACTGTGGTGTGTGAGGCTCCTATCTCGGAGATCATTGGGTGTAAAGATGCAACTGGCCGAGTAGCCAAGTGGGCTATCGAGGTGTCCCCTTACACTCCTCACTATGAAAGAAGAGATGCCATTAAATCTCAGGCACTGCCGGATTTTTGGTGGATTGGGCCAAATGCAATATGAGCCACCATGCCTGACTCCAATTACTGGAGAATGCACTTTGATGGTTCCAGACGAAAATTGGTTTAGGTGCCGGGGTAGTCCTTACCTCGCCTAAGCATGATCAACTGAGATATGTGTTGCAGATTCATTTTGCGGCATCTAACAATGTGGCCGAGTATGAGGCACTTGTTCATGGGCTAAATGTGGCCAAGAAATTGGTATTCGCCGGATAGAATGTTTCGGAGACTCGGATTTGGTGGTGCAGCAAGTCTCGGGAAATTGGGATGCTTTAGACGCCAACATGGCGTTGTATCGGTTTCATGTCCAGAAGATCTCGGGGTTCTTTGAAGGTTGCGAGCTCACGCATATACCTCGGGCTGAAAATGACGCCGCCGATGTACTGTCCAAGCTAGGTTCATCCCGGGATCCAATTCCACCCGGCATAGCCTTGGAGCATTGAGGAAGCCATCAATCAAACCATCGCCGAGTCCGAGTCAATTTTATCCCGGCGAAACCGGAGTCTGGTGCTGTTCCCATGGACGTCGATGTCGGATGCATTTGGGAGAACCCGGGGACTGCTTGGCAGAACCCGGGGACTGGTTACTCATCTCGGAAGAAGCAATGTCGGTTGATCTCATGGAGGTGGATGATCTGTCTTTCCTGTGCGTCCTGTGCCGGAGTGGGCACAACCAATAATGGCATTTATGGACGGGAGTTTGCCAAGTAATGAAGTTGAAGCTAGGCAAGTGCAAAGAAGATCCAAGGCATACACCATCATCAACCAGGAGTTATACAAGAGAAGTGTGACCGAGGTACTGCAGCGCTGTGTCGAGCCGCAGGAAGGGCAGGAGATGCTCCTGGAATTCATCAGGGAGAGTGTGGTCATCATGCTTCATCAAGAGCCTTGGTGGCTAAGTATTCCGGCATGGGTTTTATTGGCCCAGTGCTTTGAACCAGGCAGAAGATATCGTCCGAAAGTGTGAGGGATGTCAGAGGTTTGCTAAAAAGATCCACCTGCCAGCCTCGGCACTCAAGACAATTCCAATCACTTGGCCCTTTGCAGTTTGGTGCTGGATATGGTGGAGAGTTCAGGCCAGCCCGAGGTAACATGACTCATATGCTGGTGATGGTGGACAAGTTCACCAAATGGATCGAGGTAAAGCCAATCCGGAAGTGTGATGGTCACACAGCTGTGACCTTTTTGAAGGACATCATTTTGAGATATGGTTACCCCCATAGCATTATCTCGGATAATGGCACAAACTTTGCTGTGGGAGAGTTTGCTCGGTTCTGTGCGGATAAGAAATTCGGTTGGACATAGCCTCGGTGGCACACCCAGAGGCAAATGGGCAAGTGGAAAGAGCAAATGCATTGGTGTTAGCCGGTATCAAAGCCCGGTTGATTGAACCACTGTTGCGAACTCCGGGATGTTGGATAGAGGAGATACCAGCAGTGCTGTGGGGTCTAAGGACCACACCAAATCGATCAACTGGCTATACGCCATTTTTTCTGGTCTATGGAGCAGAAGCGGTCCTGCCGACCGACATGGAATATGACTCGCCGAGAGTGGCGCTGTACACTGAAACCGAGGCAAAAGAAGCTCGGGAAAATGATGTTGATTTGCTCGAAGAAGCACGAGAACTGACCTTATCTCGGTCAGCTATATATCAGCAAAATCTCCGACGCTATCATAGCCGGAAGATCAGCCCTCGGGTATTCCGAGAGGGAGATTTGGTGTTGAGGCTAGTGCAACGCAAAGCAGGCCGACACAAGTTGTCACCTCCATGGGAGGGACCATTCATTGTGAGCAAGGCTCTGCACAATGATTCATACTATCTTATAGATGCAGGCACCGAGGAAAAATGTGATGGACAAATCCGGAGAGGAGACCAAAAGACCCTGGAATGTAGCTCTACTCCGCCCTTTTACTCATAAGGGCGCAGTGTATGTATCTCGGTTTTTCCTTTGAATAAAATGCGGCACTCCGAAAAGAAACTCGGGGACTGCCTTTGTCTATATGCTTGTGTTTTATCTCGGTTTTTCTGTGTTGTTCATATGTCGGATGATTTTGAGACCTCGTTTCAAAGTTCAAGTAATGTATGCTATTTTGTTGTGATCTTGTGACTCGACTGACGAACGCCGAAATGGCAGTCAAGAGCAGAGGTTATGGTATATGGTAAACATGAAAATGGACTCGGGGACTCGGTCCTAAAAAGATCCGACATATGTCGTTTACTAACCCGGTTTTTTCTTTCCTTTTCCTTGTGTCGGATGACTCTAAACCTTACCTCAAAATTTACAAGTATTGTGTGCTATAATGATTGATCTTGTGACTCGACTGTCGAACGCCTAAATGGTAGACAAGAGCAAAGATTACTAAGTATAGTAAACAAGAAAGTAAACTCGGGGACTTGGTGCAAAGTGATCCGGCATTGAGCTTGTCTTGTTGAAACTAATATGATAAAAGTAGACGATAAAGTAGCACTGCGAATACTTAAAAGTATATTTACATCTGCACCCGGCATTCCGGGGATTTAATGGTTCAGTTTGTGATAAGTTTAGGCAGCTGCCTCGGAGGAGCCGGAGCAGTTGGAGCGGTGCGAGGCTCAGGAGCAGTCTCGGCGACAGAAGAAGCTTCAGTTGTTGGAGCAACCTCGGGTGTTGGAGTGGCTGCCGAGGCATCGGCAGTATCGGATACCGGCTTCTCAAAGTGTCGGTCACAGTCGACTTGGCAGTGTCGATCGCGGTCGACTTGGTTATGTCGGCGGCTCCGGCAGCAGAAATGTCGGCTGCTCCGGCAGCAGAAGTGTCGGATGCTTTGGCAGAAGTAACCTCGGTTGCTCCGGCATTGGCTGTGTCGGGAGCTTCAACCTCGATCTCCTCGTCGACGTCTTCTTCCTCGTCTTCACCACCTTCATCATCCTCGTCGTCTTCTTCATCCTCCGAGTAGGCTGGACCAGGAAGGAAGTGTCGGGTGGGAGCGTAGCTAGCCATGAAGGAGGCTGCTTCCTGGCGGCTGGCAAGAAGTATCGGATCGGAGGTCTACTTTGAACCTTGGCGCAGGGACCGCACGGCATCGAGGTTGATGTCCTCATACCAGGATAGCACAAAGGTCAGGGCTTGATCAGCTCCGGCACGAGCTGCGGAAGATCTCCATTCACGGACCCTGGCCTCGGCCCCAGATAGACACTTGGCCAATTATTCAATGCTAACCAGAGTCTGAGATCCCGGCCATAAGGCTCGGTAAGCTCGGATGCCAGCATCAAGAAGATCCATGCCAATGGCCTTCAAAGGAGAAATGCGGGCGTTCAGAGCGGTCAGGTGATCTTCGATATCCCATTCCTCCGGGATTAGGCCAGCCTCGACTCTTCTTGCTCGTGCCCTGCGGACAGTGTTGATTGCAGCAGCCTTGGAGTGGGAGAAGTGATCTGAAGATAGAAAAGCTATCACCGAATTGAGTTATATACCGGCATATCTTAATGTCGGTACAAGCGATGAAAGCAAGAAGAAAGGATAAAGAAACTTACTGTCCATCTCCTTATTAAGCCGGCTGAGCTCGCGGAGCCAGATGTCGGATTTTGCCTTGAGGGCATCCAGTTCTCCTTGAGCCGAGGTAGCGCGAACCTCGGTCGCCTCGAGCGTTTCCTTGTGCTTTTGAGCAGCTTCCTCCTTTTGCATCAGGGCTTGCCCAATGCCGGTTTTCTCGCCCTGGACCTGGGCTAGTTCCTCCTGGAGCCGAGACACTTCCTGTCGTTCCTTCTGGAGGGCAGTAGCGTGCGCGATTTCCTTGTTCTTCAGCGTCTCCTGAAGTTGCTTGTGGGACCTCTTGAGCTTGTTGTGGTCCAGAAGCAATTTCCGAAACACTGTGGTCCGAGCGTTGGTGCAATCCTGAAGAGAGCAAAGAGTTAGTATGATTTTTTGAAGATTCACGCCGGGTAAAGCTAAGTGTCGGATTCTTTGAAGATTCCAGCCGAGTAAAACTCGACAAGAATCTCGGGGACTGGGTGTCGGATTTTGTGAAGATGCTAAGTGTCGGATTTTTGAAGATACTAAGTGTCGGGTTTTTTGAAGATCCCTGAATGTCGGATGTGTTGAGTCTAATAATGGAAATTTTGTGAAGATTCGCGTCGAGTGATCTTTACTCGGGCGAGCGCAGGTCACTCAACCCGAATCTCGGGGACTGGGGATTATGTATGTTTATCATCTATGGCAAAGGAAAGAAAGGTCTGGCTGAGGAAAAATACCTCGGCAAGCTTGCTGGCTCAAAGGGTCGAGAGTTGCAAATTGTGCATGGCCTGAGCAAGCGCACTGGGACCAGCTGGATGTGGAGTGACCGGGTTCGCGGAGGAGACCTCGCTTGTGTCGGCGGCATTCCAGTCCATGTAGTACTGCTTCTCCGAGCCTAGACTGTGTCCACTTTGAGTTTGGAGCTGGGGTAAAACCCAGCTGCTACTGGTAACTCGGGAGACAGAGGTGGTGAGAGCTTGGTGCTCCGGGGTAGTGGTTGGAATCAACACCACTTGTCTCTCCGGGTTGACAAGCTGTTTCCCGGTGGCTGCTTGGCTCTGTGCCGACTTGGCTATTGGAATAGCTTTCCGAGTTGCTAACTCGGTGGACTTGGTGGTGGACTTGGTGGTGGACTTCGGCTGGGGCGGCTGCTTTGGTTGCTGCTGCTGTTGAGGTTGTTGTTGTCCTTGTTGCTGTTACTGTTGCTGATGTTCCTGTTGCTGTTGCTGCTGTTGTTGTGGTTGTGGTTGCTGTTGTTGCGGCTGTTGTTGTGGCGATGGTGGCTGTGTGCCCGAGGTCGCCGAAGTGTCGGCACGCGGAATGTCGGTTTCCGCGATGGGGGCGGCAGAGCCATCATCTTGGTCGAGGACCACAACCTCGGGAATGACGGATGGAGTGGCGTGTACCCGGGGTCACTTGACCGAGGTTCCGCTGTACTCGGAAGGGGTGAGCGCATGGAGGAGGCACTCTGGTTAATCTCAAGGGGGGCACTGCATCAAGCAAGAAAAAGTGTTATGTCGGGGAAAAATTATCCCGAGAGAAGCAAAAAAGGGAAGCGAGCTTGTGTCGGCAAAGAGTATCTTACCCTTGAGTAACTGGCGGTGTCTTCTTGGCCTTTCTCGGCTTAATCGCTCCTCTTTTCTGCCGCTTCGCCATCGGTGCTGCTGGGTTTGAGGAGGTGGAGGTCCCGGTTTTCGAGGTACCGGTCTCGACACGCTTGCGGGATCCCACTTGTTTGCCCAAGGTAGCAGGGCGAGCACTCGGAGCAGAGCCACCCGTGTTAGCTGGTGCCGAGGCTGGGTGAGCATATGCGATGGGACGAGCGTCAATTATCTCTAACACTTCGCATTCATCATCGTCCGACCAATCTCGGATGGAGGATCGGGCTCGAGGCTTACCCGAGGTAGGGGCGCCAGCAGCCGGAATCGGTAGTTGATCCTCGTCATCCGGGTCTTCTACCTCGACGACGGCCGGGGCAGGGATATCTTGGCCCCATTTGGTGGAGGGATCCTCTCCGTCTTCGTTCTTTTGCCGGGTAAACCTCTGCAAGACAGAAGCAGTAGAACCGGGTTAATCTATGAGCCGAGTTTGGGGCCGGCATAAGGGTTATCTCGGTAGAAAAAAAGTATGTCGGTGTAAATGGTAAGGTTACTTACTTGCTCCGGAAGCCGAATTCTGTCATGAGGTTCTAGACCCCATTCCCATTCCTCGGTCATCGTCGTGCGGGCAATTGCCTTGACACGTCTTTTAACCTCGGCTTGGGTCAGCTCATGGGTGCTGATCCGGGTTGGATCATACTTGCCACTCATGTGGCAAATCTTGTGAACCCGGTCTTGAAGGGGGGAGACTTAGCGGCTGACAAAGGTCCTCAGGAGATCATCGCTTGTTAAGCCTGCCCCCACAAGCTCCTCGACGACCGTATGGATTTGGTTGATCTCGAGGTTCAGGTCCTTCGGGTTGAGGGACCAGTTAAACTGTGCAGAAGGGGTGGCAATGTCGAATATCGGCAGGTTCAGAAGGTCGACATTCTCTGGGCTGTCCGGGTTCTTCACGTAGAAGAATGTGCGCTGCCATTTCCGGCATGACTCCAGGCCTTGAATCCGAGGCAAGATGGAGCCTCTCCGAGGTATGATGGTAGCGGCTCCGCACGGGGTCATCTCCTTGGGGAAGTTCTTATTCTCCGGATCAGGGACACTCTACTTCCGGAGTTGGAAGTACTTGGCCCAGAGCTCAACAATGGGCCAGAGTCCAAGGTATCCCTCGGAGAAAGAAACACACGCAGAGAGCGTGGTGATGGCGTTAGCTGGAAGGTGATGAGGTTGAAGCCGGAACCGATCCAAGAAAGATCGGAAGAACCCGCTCACCGGGAGTCCGAAGCCGCGCTCGAAGTGCGCGATGAAGACCACGTGCTCGCCGGATTTCAGCCTCGGCTCGGCCTCTGTGCCGGGAATCCGGCATATCACTTGTGTCGGGATTCGCTTGGTCCGGACCAACCAGTCTATCTCGGCCTGGGTTACGTCGAAACCTTCCCATCCGGCGCGCTCACCCTCTTCAACGACATCCTCGGCA
Source organism: Poa pratensis (assembly GCA_947311845.1). Taxonomy (NCBI): domain Eukaryota; kingdom Viridiplantae; phylum Streptophyta; class Magnoliopsida; order Poales; family Poaceae; genus Poa; species Poa pratensis. The sequence continues at coordinate 26,691,966 of CAMZMU010000059.1, read as the reverse complement.
GGCTCCGGGGTATGGCTGGATGACATCTCGGAAGAGATCTGCAAAAAAGGCAAAGGTTGAACCGAGATAAGTATCTCGGAGTATTTAGGCAACACAGGAACCGAGATAAGTATCTCGGAATATTTGGGCAATAGAAGAAAGTGCATAAGTGGCGGGAAACACAGTTCTGTGGCTAAGTGTTTGGCGGAAAGATCTACGGGGAAAAATAAATAGAAGATAAATGCAAGAACATGTGAGTTGAAACTTATGAAGATCCGCGGAGAAACTATTGCAAAGTTGTTAAGAGGCACGATAGAGAAGATATAGAGGGGATCTAAGCAACTAAGTTCAATAGCATCTATGCGGTTGGATGTGAAAGCATCTGCGAAGAAGAGGAGCAAAACCATCGGAGAGGAGGACCGTGTTCATCGGAGGGGATGAACACGTTCATCGGCAATGGCAAGGGCAAGAAATTTACCGGAGATTGCGGCGGCGATGCGAGGCGAAGAAGTGCAGGGCGTGCTGGAGTTGCGCGTGTCCGGTGGCGGCACGAGGTGCTCTGGTGGGCGATGGCTCGAGAGATCCGGCGTCGTGCGGTGGCGGAGGTCTCTGCGCGGCGGCGGTGTCGCAGGAAAGAGAGAAAGAAGAGGATGGATGCGAAGAAGACGAGGAGAGGTGCCCGCTCCCCTATTTATGGACACGGGGCGCGTGCGGTTTCCATTTTTACCGCATGCGGTTACCATAACGGGCGCACGGATTAACCGTGCACGATCTGCGCGGTTGCGATGTTTGCGGCCGCACGATCCGCCGCATCGTGGGCCACAAGGTGGTAACGGCCCGCGGCGTGATCGCGTGCGGTTAATGGCGCGGGAATCAAGGAGGCACGCCACGGTCAAACGCACTCGAGTGTTTTTGAGACGTGACAGCTCGTGACGTATGCGGAGTGCGTGCAGAGACATGTCTGTCCGTGCGCAGGAACCGAGGCAGCGCACAGTGTCTCTCTGCCATGTGCTGTGGAGAGATATTTGAGAGATTTGTGGGAATCTTCTTGTGTCGGAGAGACCGGCACAATGGCAGATCTCGAAGGTTATGGAAAGCTTGGTCCTTGACGCTTGCGATGAACCGGCATGTGGATGTCAGATGTTTGATCAGGATACAACGGTTGCTTTGTGTCGGAGCAACCGGCGTAAGGGCATATGGCGAAACGGTTGGAGGTTTTATCTGGATACTGGAGAGGTACCGACATGGTTATGTCGGATGGTGGGGTTAAGTTGAGTTGGTCGTGAAAGCTTGATTTGCTCTTTCAGCGGAGTTCTTGTGTCGGAGAGACCGACACAGGGGCAAATGTCGGAATCAGTTGGAGAGGTTATTAGTGGCTTTACGGTTGAACCGACATGGTTATGTCGGATGCTTGTTATGGTTGTTTTGGTTGATTAAACCTGCTGTGGCCCTTCATCCAAGGCTGCAGGACCGCACCAGCTTCGGGGACTAATGTCAGGGGGCTACCCCCGGGTAGGGTCATGGTGTGGTAAAAGCTATGCCCAGGTGTGGGCCAAGTTACAGTAAAAGCCGACATACCTGGACCTCAGAGTGCGGTGAAGGTGCAAACCGACATAGGCATACCGAGATAACCCAGGCCAGAAGGGACCGAGATACCATGCTGGTGCCAATCGGCATATGCCGACCGAGATAAGGGATCCGAGATACGGATCCGAGACATCATAACCGACATACATGTGTCGGTAACTTGTGTGTTTTCTTACGTGCAGGAAAGCTTATTCAGGAAGGGGAATCCGGCATATCCATGCCGGATTACCGAGATAAGGCGTCCTATGTCGGACGGAGGTCAGCGCTGCTGTCACATCCCGTCTGACACGGGAGCGTCTGGCACGGAGGCGCCTGACACGGGCGCGTGCAGGAGGAGCGAGGTGACCGGTCTCCCCTCTGCTGACCAATGACAGAGAGCAGGCTACGAGACAGACATGCAGGCTAGGAGACAGACATGGGCGTGCCATGTCCTGTCTCTAGCAGAGGGTACATTCTAGGTGTGCAGGAGATGGGCGCACCGCGTCTTGTCTCTGGCAAGAGTGCCATCATGACATATCCTTGGCGTGGCTACAGTGCACCCAGGGGTGTTTCCGTAACTCGGTTTAGCCTTTATATATGCCCTCACCCCCTCCTGCGTGAGGGACGAGACCCAGAGATATCTTTCCACCCGTAGCTTCATCTTCTTCCTTGTGTTCATCCCCATTGCTGGGATCATACAGCTCGAGGAGCAACTTTGTACGTGTGATACCTCGGTATAGAGAGAGTGACAGGCAGGAGTAGGGGTTTTACCTCCTCACGAGGGCCCCGAACCTAGGTAGATCTTGGTGTGCTTGTGTGTTCTTCGTGTGTGCTTCTTAGCGCGCTAGCCCTCTCCCGGATCCTCCAGCGTCCATCGGCCCCACACTTTAGCCATCCTATGGCATCTGCCGTGATACCACCACGACACCCCCCCTCCCTTAGATCCATCCCTAACTCGAAGATCCGACACAGTCTTGCCTGGCGGCGGTGAAAATGAAGACGCCGACGGGGATGAGGGAACCGACGATGCCCTGGTGCAGCAGCTCGTTGGTATCAAGATCGAGAAGGAGAGATCCGGTGCAGGCCATGGTGACTCCCCAAACTCCAAGAAGCGGCACCACAAGGTAAGAATTCATTCTTGAATCGTACTACAGTTGGATTTGTTCAGAGATTTGATCTTAGTATGGTACTTGCTGAAAATCTGTTCAGGTGCAAGCTATGTAGTTAGATACAGTGAACTGCAAGCCATAGTCTTGTTGCCGTGAGTTATTTAGTTAGAAGTCTTGTTCAGACAAGTCTTGTTGTAGTTAGAGAAGTCTTGTTGTTCAGAGAAGTCTTGTTCAGAGAAGTTATGTAGTTAGATACAGTTGGATGTGTTCGTTGTGGCATGAGTTGGTAATGGGCGATTTCTTTGGTTGCATATCCTTTGGTGCAGCGTTGCCGTTGTGTGTATGATGACTTGATTCAAGGAATATGATTACACCACTAGCTCTTTTTGATTCACATCAAAGTTACAAGTGTACGGTATATGCCATACCTAGTAAATATTTGATCAATGGTGTAGCCGGTAGTATAATTGAGATTTGAACTGAACTGAAAGCTTCCAAAAGAAGCACTATACATCCTTAGTACATTTACTTGAGATCAACACCGTGCTGCTATTATTATTCTTATTTTCCAATCTGTCTATCCATTTACTTGAAGCTTTGTACAGATAGATATAATTACTGTTTATGAATCACTATTTGAATACTCGAATTTTGGGAGAAATATTGTTGTATTTGGTGGTGACTTACGTGCCTTTGTTTACCATTGCTTCATAGGTTGGTGTCACGCAGCATCAAGGTCTGAAGGACCTCACCAGAAGGAGCCGGAATAAGGCTACCTTCATATACATGCTTGCTTTCTAGTTACCTTCGTATCAAGTTCAAGCTGCTAGTCCAATACACGTGTATTTTTGTCACTAGATTGTTCTCTGAAGCTGTTGGAGTGAATCAAGTTACCTTCGTATCAAGTTCAAGCAAGGATTCTCTGAAGCTGATGTACACTGTAATTTGAGGAAGGATTCTTCGATCCAGTGATGGGAGACATGTGTGCTGTATGCGATGGGACATGTGTACTGTAGTGATGGATTTGCTAGGATCTCTGCTGCTTTCTCTGTAACCGTTTCAAGTGGCTTGAAGCTTCTTAATGTGCATGTGCTAGTGTGTGTGAACACGCAATGGTTATGTTTTGATGGAAACTGAAAATGGTTATCACCACTAATATAAAAAGACACAGAGCGTGGGGATCCAAACAATCTTGGCCATCTAACACTAGATCCAACGGACCCAGTCACCGCTAAAACACATTGTCAGTCTTCATTCTTTTGGAAAGTCTAACGCTAGATCCAACGAGCACTTAATTTCTTGCCAAATCAACAACCGAGTTAATAGGGGAGTAATTCAGAGAATTAATTAGGGGCACTGATTTTGAGAGGAATTAAAACGTCCAGCTTTGCATACTCGTGTTGTTATTTTGGAAACTGACAGTAATTTGCCATAATAGCGGCAATCAATTTGAATATTATTGGAGGGTAGGAGAGTGTGAAAACTAATGCAACGATTTTACAGAAGAAATATCATGGCGATGATATGTGATGTTTTAACCTTGGATTAAAAAAATACAGTCATAAATTAGACATTACCACAAACCAGTTTTAGGAGGGCATAAAACTTAGACGCGCATTGCGCGTGCAAAATTACTAGTGTTAGAAAGCTGCATGTTAAAATCATGTAGTTCATGGTGTACAGAGTTACATGTCTAGTTCATTATCTGTAGCTAGCTGAAGAGGATCGGTCTGTAGGCATGGTGAAAATGTCATCAAACTGATATGTAGTTTGTTTACTAATATGTGGGCGTATGTGGAGTTCGTGGACACCGTGTATTATTAGTGGGCTGCCGCGGAACGCCCACTTATCCTATGCGGGCCTGTGCGGGGCCCATGAGCAGTCCCACCTGCACGAGAATGTATCCAGTGAAACAAGCCATCTCATGCACCAGCTGAAACGGACTATTATGGTCCGTTGGATTTGAATGGAAGGGACAAGATGCAGCTAAGGGGTGGCCTGCCGGCACATTTGCAAAATAATCCTTGAAGTACAGCTGAGCTGTGCGAAAGTCCTACCTAAAGTCACTCTGTACTATTCCCTCCGTTCACAAAAGGATGTCACAAAAATGAACTATGGTTAGACCATTTTTGTGACATCCTTTTCCGAACGGAGGGAGTATAAAAGTAATCCGTCACGAATTTGCAAAATCAAAAGTTCTCCAAGCTTTTCTAAATTTCTGATAGCACTACTACTTGCAATCAATGCAAACGTGAACAAGGTTTGACTAAAATAATGTCACCGTTTTCGGGGTGCAGCTCATGCGAGACTGAAGATGAAAAAAGTCCACGAATTCCATCCGGTGCGCTACTGTTCACTGAAGTTCTACAATATCCATGTGAGTTATTGGTGTGCTACTATTCACTGAAGTTCTATAATATCCATGTGTTTTTGTGGACCTGTTTCATACATGTATCTAAACTGGTTCCTCAAAAAAATGTATCTAAACAGATGTCACTTAAACTTCCGATTGATCATATTGATCTGCACACTGAATACTATGAACCAAATTTAGAACAGCTCAGTTGTCCATCGGTACAGGAAATTATGGGAGAGATTGACTATGAGATGGACTTCGCACACAGTTCGGCTGTAGTTCAAGGTTTATTTGCAAATGAGCCAGCAGCCCACCTCTTAGCTCCATCTTGTCCGTTCTTTTCAAATCCAACGGACCATAATAGTCCGTTTCAGCTGGTGCATGAGATGGCTTGTTTCACTGGATACGTTCTCCCCACCTGCAGCCTGAGACAAAATCGGCCATAGTCATGTTCGCTGTTGGTGACGGTTCTTCTGGCAGCGGGAGGAAGCGCGATTTACGTCCTCACTCAGAGACGGCGACGCCCAGTCCAACACGGTAAGTCTCTGTCCAAGCTGCACAGCGTTGACGTGCGCTAGCTGCTGCTCAACTTCGTTAAAGTTCTCAGAGGTTTTGCTTACAAACTGTGAAACCGTAGACAGAGGGTTCATCAGTCATCTTCAACCTCGTCCATAGTAAATTCGTAGGACTTGCATCTACTTATGTTCTTTCCCAAACGAAAAGGAAAAATCACCCGCAAAAAAACGAAAAGGAAAACTTTGCAAAAGGGTGGGATGCCGTCGTGAATTTCTGCTCTACTACTACTGCTGCTGCTGATACGATCATCAAGAAAAGAGGAACTTGTTCAAAAAAAAAATCAAGAAACGAGGAAGAAAATTCAATGCAGACTGAGCAGAAAAATACAGATACACACCACGTTTTTCTCAAAACGATTGAGAAACATAATAGCTGCACAGGGAGTATGAATAAAAATAAGTGCACCGATTCACAGGCGACAAACTGAGCATATTTCAATCCTCCTTCTCAATTTCGTGATAATAAACATTAAAGCAACGAACTTAGCATCTCTAGAATTCAAGAGCATTATCTCAAAACAGGTGGCGGACGCAAATAGTAGGGGGCAAGAAAAATCCAAAATCAATATGTACAGGATTCATAGGCTCATATGCTAATACATGTTTGGATGCCCAACCTCGGTCACAGCTTTACATGTGTACTGCGATTTGTGGACATCAACTGTACTATTCACAAGTTACACTTCGTGATTTTCCAAAGACAGAGGAACCATAAGGAAATACCAGGAGCTGATGAAGCTTCCCATAAACCACCAATTTAGCTTTTTATTCACAGATCCTCCACATGCATGCAGGGGCAAACTGGCAATCAGAAACAAACAACAGTTAATTTTTCAGGCCGGTTCAAATTCCTTCAATATCTCTACAATGTGAGATACTACAGTAGTAGATAATTTTGTTTTTTTAGTGGAATTTTGATGACCAGTTGATGGTACCAAGTTAATTGCTACTCCGACCCTACTAACTGGCACAGTAAAAGATTCAACAATCCCATTTTGTACTCGAGAGTTCAGATCCATCAAATTAAAGGAAACATAAGCATTCTTTTTCAATGAATGAACGTGGTATGTATGAAGAGGTGAGCAAAACCTTATGACTATGGTAGCATGTATTGCATAGATCTTTCATGCATTTTACCCATTCCAGAAAGAACTCTTCGACATATAAGCAAAAATAGAGGCATGGATCAATGGTGAATAATTCATATGTAAACCATTAAACCTAATTTGTCTACATTTTCATATCAAGTAATACTCCCTCCAATCCATATTAATTGTCGCTGAATCGGATGTATCTAGACATGTTTAGCGCTAGATACATCCGATTCAGAGACAATTAATATGGATTTTAACTGTTTGATGTAATTATGGAATGCTAAACACCGAAATTACACCTACATCTACTCACAACACATTATCTTCCATTAGGTGGATGAAACCTTTTGACGTTGATAACAAAATAAATCTACTGATGCATCAAGTCTACTGAATGACCATAAAAAAATATTTAAGCTAGTTCCGACCCACTAGCGAGTTTAAAAAAAATCTTTCACCGCATTAACCTCAGCAGGTGCATGACCCTAAGCACAGTAGCGATGCCTTTGCTCCATGGCTAACTAGAACAAGAAACACTTGGGGTTGCGGTATGTCACTTCTCACAAATTCCATAATGGTGGTGTACCACACATCTTAAATCACAATAAGGTCCAGGAGCCGCTTCACCGCGTCAGGGCGGAGTCGTTGCCGGTGGAGGTTATCCCGGCGGGCAACGACGTGTTGTCCCCGCCGCTGAACGAGCACGGCGGCGACGGCCCCGGGTTCTTGGCGGCGATCGCCGACTCGGTGGCGATGCTCGAGCGGGACTAGCCGGGCCTCATGCCACAATGGCGAGCTCCAGGCAGATGGCGGTTTCCTCCTCCGGCGGCGCCTCTACCAGCCGTCCTCCCCGTCGAGACGACGCGTCCACCAGCCGTGCCAGCTCCTCCTCCGCCGTCGTGCTTCTCGTTGACGACGACGACGACGAAGTCAACTGGGACGAGCTTCTGACTAGGAGTAGGGCTAGGCGACGAAGAAGTCAAATTTCTTTCAAACATGTTTGTAATATATAATGAAATATGAATGAAATTCGAGAATTTTTAAGTTTGCTTGCATTTGAGATTTTTTTAGGGGGCGGCGCACCCCAATGTGGCAGACACATGTCCGATACCCCAAAGAGGGCCCAATTGAGGGTGCCGGACACGAATTTGGCGACTCGGAGATGCACTAATCCCTCTTATCTTTCGTACGGCCACGGGTGTACGGCGTAGCATGTTGTTGGTTTTGGGCGAAGAGGGTGAACGACTGGTGATGCGGCGCGCGTGTGGCTGCCGGTGCCGGCCGTCCTCTCTCCAACCTCTGTGGGCGTGCGCCGGGCCACGGCCTTTGGGTATTGGGTTGGATGTATGTGCACCACCGCAGGTACCGACGAGCGACAAGTAGATAACTCCGCACGTTGTGTAGGCTGTCAGTGGCGAGTGACCAGCTTGCCTCAACTTGCGGCTTGGCTTCGGCCAGCAGCACTCAGCGTGTTGGTTTTGTCATTTGTGCGCGTCGATCCGTCCGTGCACAGGAGAAGTTCGGTAGCGTTCTCAAGATAAAATCTGTGAAGCCGTCTGGCACGCGGCTCTGGGTGACGGCGACGGCGTATTACAAAAGCTGTTGGTGACGGTTTTGCCAGTGCAGTGGGACACTCCTCGCAGACGGCGACGCCCAAGACCAAGCCCAAAGGTGTTCACTTCACCACGGTAAGTCTCTGTCCAAGCTGTGTCCAGCGTTGACGTGTGCTGCCTGCTGCTCAACTTCGGAAATAAAAACTTGCCATTTTCGTTAAAGTTCTCAGAGGTTTTGAGTACAAACTGTAAAACCAGTAGCCGAGGATTCATCAGTCATCGTCACAGGCAATGAACTCAGCATATTTCAATCCTCTTGCTCAATTTCGTGATAGCATAATAAACTAGCATCTCTAGGATACAAGAGCATAATCTCAAAACAGGTCGCGGACGCAAATAATAGGGGAAAAAAAATAATCCAAAATCAATATGTACAGGATTCACTCAAGTGCTAATACATGTTTGGATGCCCAACCTCGGTCACAGCTTTACATTGCTACTGCGGTTTGTGGACTATTCACAAGTTACTATTCGTGATTTTCCAAAGACAGAGGCAGTAGGCCCCTTTGCCCGCTGAGCAGAACCATAAGGAAACACCAGCAGCTGATGAAGCTTCCCATAAACCACCAATTTAGCTTATTATTCACAGATCCTCCACATGCATGCAGGGGCAAACTGGCAATCAGAAACAAACAACAGTTAATTTTTCAGTCCGGTTCAAATTCCTTCAATATCTCTACAATGTGAGATACTGGTAGATAATTTTGTTTCTTTAGTGGAAATGCAAAATGATACTACAACTTTGATGATACCAAGTTATTTGCTTTGTTAAGTGTCTCTACGACATGAGATAGTAGACAATTTTGTTTTTAGTGGAATTTTGATGACCAATATAGGAAATGCAAAATGATACGACAACTTTGATGATACCATGTTATTTGCTTTGTTAAGGTTCATTCAGGCTGCTACTACGACCTTGCTAACTGGTACAGTAAAAGATTCATTGATCCCATTATGTACTCGAGAGTTCAGATCCATCAAATTATAGGAAACATAAGTATTCTTTTTTCAATGAATGATTATGGTAGCATGTATTTTCATGCATTTTACCATTCCAAAAAAAGGACAGACCCAGTGCATAGAGGTTCCCACACAAGGTGGGGTCTGGGGAGGGATTATAGGAACCTAGTCTCACCCCTGCAAAGTGTAGTGCAGGGAGGCTGGTTCAAACCTAGGACCTCTTGGCATTTTACCATTGCAAAAAGGACTCTAAATCCAGAGCTTTCACATATAAGCAAAAATAGAGGGATAGATCAATGGTGATCTGTAATTTCATATGTAAACCATTAAACCTAATTTGTCTACATTTTCATATTAATCAATACCCGTTTGATGCAATTATGGAATGCAGAACACCCGAATTACACCTACATCTACTCACAGCAGATCATCTTCCATTAGGTGGATGAAACCTTTTGGCATTTATGACAAAATAAATCTACTGATGCATAAAGTCTACTAAATGACCATAAAACATTAAAGCTAGTTCCGACCCACTAGTGAGTTTTAAACATCTTTCACCGCATTAACCTCAGCAGGTGCATGACCCTAAGCACAGTAGCGATGCCTTTGCTCCATGGCTAACTAGAACACGAAACACTTGGGGTTGCGGTATGTCACTTCTCACAAATTCCACAATGGTGGTGTACCACACATCTTGAATCAAAACAAGGTCTAGGAACCCAGTAACAGTCAACCAGGGTTATGATGAATGAGGTGAAGGTGTTTGATTAATGTGTTGCGCCTAGTAGGCCATTCTACCTCATATATTAGACAGAAACTTAGCCAGAGAAACTCTAGTGTATCGCGACAATTATCCACATAGAAAAGATGCAGAATGTTAAAATTAGCGCAAGAAAAGGCATGTTACAAAACTTTGACAGGGTTGGTTTCAACTAACCATGTTTTAACTAATTAAAAAAAGAATGGCTTAGGTGGGAGAAGCCCCTCAATGCGCTTTAATAATTAATGAGGCACACTCAGGAATGCGGCCACAGAGGGTTGATACTGGGCTGGCAGCCTGCACAGCAGCAAGTGTACCATCCAAGCTATCACTCAGTCTCATGTCCTAGATAATGGATATGCCTAGATAACTACCAGAAAAATCAACACACATAGTTCAAGTGTCAAATGATAACATTAACAAATCATTACTAGATCGTAACCATCGTACTATGCACTTTGAATACTGATAATATTTAAAGGATATGGACAATAACAGAATAACCAACAGAATGCACCAGCAACCGTACCAGCAAAGTCTTCTTTACGTCTCGGAACTTCTAACTTTGATCTCTATTAGTTTCTCAATAGGCTGTCTGCATATGGGGCACTTATCTGACTGAAGACTTAAAGCTTGTGCGCATCCACTGCACATACACTGTAAAAGATAGGACCAATCAGACAGCAACATTAAACTAATGTAAGTGAGATCTTGCAAAGCAAAACTAAAACTGCAGGCTACAATGAATTGTGCACTTACCAAATGCCTACAAGGAAAAACAGCTGTGTCCCTTGGCTCTGTCAAGCAGATGACACACTCCTTCCCCATGCCATCATCATCAGCGTCAGGGACATCAGTTTCCGTGGAGTTGACAATCCCAAATATTTCTTTCAGCTCATACCGTACTCCATCAATCCACAAAATTTGCTTGATAACTTTGACTTGAAGGTCATCATTATGTTTCTCTATAACAGCAAGTGTAATTTGTGCCCGAGTGGGGGTTACTGCCTGACCGCTTTCCTCAGGAGATGGACAAGCTTCTGCATACACTACCAGTGGGAATACTTCCTCCGAAGGATTCGAAAGCTCCTCCAGAGAAAAGAATCCCAAATCAATACCAGATCCAGACGGCTGGACATAATTTTGAGCCAGTCCTTTCTGGAAAGGTATCTTTGTTGGCGTCTGTAAGTCAGGATACACAGAAGAAAAACTGCAGTCTTTTCCTTCCTTGGCGAAGTAATATATAAGCAAACTGCAATAGAGAAAGATATGTTCTGGTTCAGTTATGGTCGCTAAACAACAACGTTAGCTGGAAATAAACCAAACAACTTGGTTAGGGGTCTAATCAACCCCAACCCTTTCCTTCCTAGAGAAATGTATATAACAAGTCAGCGTTTCAAACACTAATTACATAGATTAACTTCTTAAGTTTTAAGGGACCCATCCCATTAAAAGGTTTCGCTTAAGATTTACTAGGATATACCAGGTCGACCAGTTCAAAGGTCTTCCTCCTTTTGTACTCTTTGATTCAGATTTAGGACAGCTGCTTGCAACCTATATACCAATACTAAAATTCAGTAAATCAAAGACTGAGTTGCAGCTTCACATAGGTTAGGTTTGTTTGTAGCATCCAAAATTCCAAGAAGAGTTTGTCCTAGAATTATAATGTTTAGCCCACAGGCAAGGGCAGGCCAACTGCCAGTTAAGCAGGTGCTGCACAAATGTAACCCAGATCACGGTGCTGGTGACCGAGGAATCCCAACCCGACTCACCTGCCGTCGGTGACCGCGTCGAAGGTGAAGGAAACGAGGCGGCGGTCAGGGTCGTGGGCGTCGGGCACGAGCCGGATGGTGTCCTTGCGCAGGTTGATGTCGTTCTTCACCTTGAGCGCCTGCTGGTGGCCCACGAACTGGGGCGGGGGGCCCATGAGCGCGGGCGGAGGCTGGAGCGCGGGCGGTGGCTGGGGCGCGGGGTGCCACGGGCCGTGGTACGCGTGCGGGGGCGGGGGCGGCGGCGGCGGGTGGTGGTAGTAGTAGGCCGCGGCGGAGGAGGGCCCCTGGTGCGGCGGCGGCGGCGGAGGTGGAGGCCCGTGGTGGTGGTGGTGCGGTGGCGGCGGGGGAGGGGGGTGCTGGTGCTGGTGGTGCGGCGGGGGAGGCGGTGGCGGCGGGTAGTTGGCGTAGTGGTGGAGGTCCGGGGCCGGGTAGTAGTCGCCGCGGCGCCGGCGGATGGAGGAGGAGTTGCCCATGGCGTCCGGGTCTGGATTTGACGCGTGGGGAGGAGGATGTGGGGGAAGAGGACGGCGGGGTTGACGCGAAGGTAGGAGAGGACTCCGATTGACTTTTTCTCTGGCGAGACGTTTTTACCAAGATCGTTGCGGCAGTGGAAGGAGGAGCTGTCCCTGACGCGCCTTGGTGGCAACGGCGACCAACTCTGGTCTGGGGTAAACCCTGCTTCCCTTGTCACCGTCGACGCGTAGTTAACGGATTGGGACAGGAGGACGCCTTTTTCTTTCCTTGTCTTTGAGAGCATCTCTAGATATATGTGAATCAATTAAAATGGAATGAAGAGAGTAGCAAATTACGGACGGTGCGGCCCAATATTACATCTCGCGTGCTGAGATCACGGCCCCTAGCCGATTGGACGCGTCCGACAAAACTGTGCGCGACGCCACGTCGGACTCTGACGGGTGGGCAGCTGTGTCATTAGCACATCGACTTAAAAGCGTCCACCATTAGGTCAAAGACATTGATTGTAGAACGGATTTCTTGCTGTCGCAGCTAAGCAAGAGAAATACCAGTGTCAACTGTCCTAGGTTTATAAAAAATGGTAGAACAAATTTCTTTTTTTTACCCTTTTATGAATTCTGTGACAAGAAAATGTCATCAAGTGAAATCAGGTGTAGGGTCGATAATCCTGAAGATGTTTGTGAGATGGAGAACTTTAGGTCAACAAATACAAATGTTCAAATTACCACTACTCGTATAACTGATAAAGGTCCAATAACTAATATTGATCTTGCAAGCTCTATTTTCCATCAAGAAGTAATAGGAGCAATTTTACATGACAAATGTCTACTTGAAGAACAGGTTCACTATCCAACGATCTATTTCTGATCTGATAGTTATTTGCATAATATGCTCATATGATAGGCTTCTCCTGCAGGACTTGCTTTGAAGAAACCCAAGAATTTCATATTGTGGTAGGCTGGTAAATTTGGTTGTTGCCTGAAGATATCGCATCACCGAATATCTTGGTTCAATTGCATTAAGCAAGTTCATATGACAATATCTTGTTCAATTACATTCATCAAGGTCATACGACATTTATTTCTTTGATCAGAGCTTGAATGAGATAAAACTCCTTAAGTTTGTAAATAAGCATGATCCGGCATTTTTTTTACTATCAGGTATTCATATGGAGGTACATTCAACTAAATCGTTGAGTTGCTTTTACACCATACTTCACAATTTAAAGAGTCAACTTTCGGTAAAAAAAATGAAAAAAAAATACTCCCTCTGTTTTTAAATGTAAGATGTATAGTTTTTTGAGAAAGATACCAAAATATAGAGTGTAATGCGATCTATGGACAATTTTACGTATCCACAAATGAGTTTCAGTCTATAACGGAGAGATTTAAAAGATTGTTGTCAATTTGTGACTATTAGGGACTCCACTCTCCCGGTTCTTTCAAGTGAAAAATGAGTCCACTTTATGCAAACTTCTCACGTCTTAATATTCGTGCAAGAAAACTATACTACCTCCGTGTTTTAATATAAGATGCTTTAGTTTTTGTCCACGTGCACATGCACATAAATGTATGCAGACACATTTTTGTGTGCATGTTCACTCATTTTAGTGTGCATATAGACAACATGTGTACCATCTAAAACATCTTATATTAAAAAACGGAGAGAGTACATCTTATATTCACTAATGGAGGGAGTATTCTCTCCAAGTGTTATGGTTCATTTATTACTTCATCCATTCTTTAATGCAAGATGTATGATTCGGTTATTGGCCTGTTAAGTAGTATTTTTAAGCATTTTTATTTTTAATGTCGGATAATGTTGATACACATTTTTCCTCTCCCGTTGCAACGCATGGGCACATTTGATAGTTAGGAAAAGCTTTCGATCTCTCATGAGTATCTTCTAATCTCCTATGACGAGCTTAAGTTAGCTCATGAGTAATACAATAGCTCGAAAAGTTTGATGGCATGTGTTAAAAAAAATCTGGTGATTTAAATTTTTTTAGAGACGCGATTTCTATTTATTTTGTCTAGACACACCCTATGAATTTTCTTTACAAAACTTTACATGCAGGTTGTAGACACAAACTTCTACGTTGTCAAAAAGTTTTAGATTTTTAAAATTTTAAGTTTTTGTGATATTGTTCATCTAGACAACAACTATAAGTACGAATGGAAATAAAAATAGTTACAAGCCTAAGACATAACAAATGCATAGTTATACAGACACAAGTAGGTCATAGAAATCTCAAACTATTTACACAAATTAATTCGGACTGACGTCGTCACTTTTACTTTTTTTTCTGAGGGGGACGTCATCACTCCTAAATGAGTGACTTGAATAACAATCTTACAAGACACATTTAACTTAAACGAACCCTAAATCATAGATGAACGTCAACCCACCGCGTACAAATGCATACAACACAACAGTTTAGCTGTAGATTTCAGCACGCGTCTTGTCCACATGATTGGCTCCAGCCTTGTTGCTAGCTTTCCCTGGAATACACGTCTTTCTGGCCTGTGGCGCCCTTCTTCCCCTTCGGTGTTTAGCGTCTTCTTCGCCAACCTTCTTCTCAGACCCGCTGGTATTCCTGTCCTTCATCCGTGGATCCACCAATGCCTTCCGTTTACAATCCCTGACATGGACCCTCTTCTTGGTGACGACATACTCCTTGGGCCTCTGAGGCATAACAAGAACATCTATTATCATCAATCCTTCTTCGAGTTAACATTCACTTGTCATAGATTCAGATATTACCTCTAACAAATCTGCATTAGCATAGGGATTCATTGCATTCGCGTGTTTGTGTTGTTGATTTACTTTGTCATTTTTAATCGTGAAACCCTCGTGAGCTCCATGGAGCATCCCCTCATACCTGTTTTGGATGATAGTATGCCACATATGAGATTTTCAAAAAAAATTGAAAACGGTAGGAATTTATGACTGGCTTATTGTAATTTTGCTGGTCTTTGTGTCTGAAATACCTATGATGTTCTTCATCAGAATCCATTTCCTCATTAGAGCCGCCATGACTTTGAGTTTCTTCCTTCCCACCGTCTCCAATACCATCTTCCATTTCAAGCTCTGATGAATCAACAGCCCGAAGTTCCTTTCCATGCTATTAAAAAGACACATACAAATCATATAAATCATTGACTTCACAAGCACTAACTAATATAACTAGTACATGCCAAAAAACAGTCATATCATAGTGCAAAGATAACTTTACAAGAAACAGAACCAAAATGACTTTAAAAGTAATGTTTTGCCTAATACTACTACTAATAATAATAATAATAAAGGCTAAACAACAAATAAATTACCGATTATGAAAGCAAGGACTCGTTTTCTCTTTCCCCATTAACAGAAAATTATCTCGAGGGAAGATGGAATCTTGCAGGTGCAAAGCAAAGATAGGCAGATGGGACTACTCATCTGGAGCAGGAATGTTGCATTTTCTGGGGTGCAACTCAAAGATAGGCGGATAGGAGTATATATGGAAACAGCAGCATACCTTGATAGCACAAACGGAAAGTAAGTCCGCATTGCAATAACTATCTTCTGTAGAGTCTATTTGCATTCCTGTTGTCTTGTGTGCTTTATCCTGGAATGAAAACTCATGTCAGCGCACTGTTCAAATCAATACCACAAAACGCATGCAACAAATAATCCATGTGCGTTACGTAATGGAAATACATTTACACGACAGCTTGATTGACGCTTCTCTCTCCTTTTCTTTCTACCAGTGATGCTCGTCAATTCTTCCGTTTTGTCTACAAGTTGGCCATCATCTTTGACCTTGGTGACCACCGCATTAATATTAGGCTTTGGTATCATTTGTGAACATGAAGATAGTGCTTTCCTTATGCGCATGCGCCATCTAACATTTATAAATCAGATTCATATGAGGATGACAGGGCCAAATTCTGCACAGACCTACTAAATAGATATGTTTACAAATGTCAGGTAAAAATAGAATAGGAGAAAGATACTTACTCCCAGATATGATTTAAGGTTTTTTTATCCAGAATATCCAAATTCTTGCAGAACATTTGTATCTGATAGCATATAATACAAGCAGACAGGGTCATAACTAAGAAGATAAAACTGAGATAGAAGAGAAGCTAGGCAGGAATTACTCCACCACCTCAGCTGTTGTAAGCTTGTGATTCTTGATAGGCACAGATGCTGGATCATCAAATGAAACTCCCATAAAAGAACCAAGTAACTCCTGTAGTGTCTGGGCCTCAAACCATATAAAATCTATAGCTCGACCAGGTTTCAAGGTTCCAAAGCTTCCATGCAAGGTGATCCTACAAGAAAATACCAGCTAATTTTAATTTGTGTTTACTACTCTAGAAGGGAAAATGGTCGTGAATTTACCTCCTTAAATTTGAAATGCTAAACAGCTAAAGTGCTTATTTGATTTTAAGCGACCCCTATGTGATCGAAGTTATATACTCTAACATAGGACTTGTACATACAAGTAATGGAGAAGATACAAAGGCTTTGGAATATTATTTTCGGGCACTAGAACAAAACTCCTTATAAGATTCCCAACTAAGTTCCCCTGCAAAAATAGTTATCACACATAGCAACTAGAGCTACCAAGAAAAGAATGAAAAAAGCAGGCAAAGTCCAGCGATTATCTAATGTAAGAAGGAATATTTACCCTCTTGATTCTGACTCCATAGGACTACGTACTTCATCCCTAGGCTGCAGATCAAAAAAGAAATGCAACGTTAAGGCAAACACCTAGTAAAAAAGAAGAGAAACAGAGGAGGTAGCTGTGGTGAATGTTTCAACGGACCTTACTCATAGTTAACAAGTGCTTCAAATCAAAAAATTCTGGTTGAATATTTGCGGGAGCTTTATATTCGAGACAGACAATATAAAGTTCAGGCAAAGTGGACCGACTGGCCATAGGTTTAACCGCCACAACCTTTTCAAATAGCTGCAAGTAGGTACATCTGATGCATTAATGAACTAGTATAAAAATAACTAGCATCACAAACCTGTGGTGAAAACAGACCTGTTTGAGACAGAACATGATAGCTTTGAAATCGTGAGGCCCAACGAACTGTTGAAGAGGAAAAGAAGCTGATTTGAGACGTGTACTTGACATAGTTTGCAGCGAAGAAACTACTACTATTGACATCATGCATCAGTATGCCTCGTGAAACAGAAACAAATACACCCTGAATATATACCTTGGTGATGAAGGCGCCTTTGGGAGCGAGGAACATGGTGGCTAGGCGTACGGCCTGGATGATGAGCGCTGACTGCCTGGGGGCCTCCTCGCCACCATGGCGCTTCCTCTTTTTATTTCGTCCAACGGATCCGTCGTGGAGGACGACGTCGAACGCGGTGACGCCCTTAGTGTCCATGAGCCTCCTCACGGCCGCGCTGCACCTGGCGGTGGCGGCGATGTCCTCCTTGAGGGAGACCGCGCCGCGGATGGGGCGAATGCGCTTGAGGTCGACGCCGACGACGAAGGCGCCGGGGGTGGCGGCTCTGACGGCGACCTGCAGCCAGCCCCCCGGCGCTGCGCCGAGGTCGAACACGGCGCGCGCCGTCGGGAGGAACCTGAAGGACCTGTTTAGGCCGAGCAGCTTCATTGCCGCGCGGCTCTGGTAGCCTTGCTCCTTGGCCATGTGGTAGAAGGTGTCCTTCCCCATCGTTGGCAACCTAGGTCGCCTGACTCCTAGGGCTTTGACTCCCGCTGGCGGCGGAAGGAAGGAAATTTCTGGCTCCGATCAACTCCTGCCTGCTTTCTCCCGCCGTCACGTCAGTTGAGCCACAACGATCTCACTGGGCCTTGGCCGGAAAATATTCTCGTTCAGGGTTTCGGAACTGAGAGCCGAGGCCCCTTGCCTCTCCCTCCTGGGCCTCGGCCTTCGTTGACGATGCTTGGTCCTGAGGTTCTTGTGTCGCTTCCAGGTGGGGACTGGTTGCTGACACATGTATTCTGGAAGGATTCTGTCCCAAGCCTGAGGAAGAGAATTCGGGAACAAGAAAGGATATAGAGAAATCCAGAGATAAAACTCAGAATTTGAACCCAACCTTTTAACCTGATGTTCATGCTACTAGTACTACTCGCTGGCCATAAATCACAGTAATCCATGAACACGTACGCCGCGGTATTTCTGCAGTCTGCAGACAAGGGAATCATTTTGCGAACAACTGCCGAGGTCAGTTCTCATTTCGGTGTCCGAGTAAGGGCTTCTTTGGATCACGGGATTGTAAACACACAGAAATTGAGAAAATACAGGATTTTGACAGAATTGTAGGTGTAAAACAGTGGATTACAAAACGGAGGAAAAATGCAAGAATAGTCATTTGGATGGAACCACAGGAAAAGTGTCTCGATCCTACGCGAATGAGTGTAAAAAAGAGCTTAGAGTGGATGTTGAAATTTCTATAGAATTGGGATGTAGGAATGCAATCCATAGGAATTTTGGAGATGTCATTCCTTTGATCTAAAGGGATTCCTTAGGAAAGAATCCTATGGATTGGAATCCTCCAAAATTCCTCTAGAATTTCTTCAATCCAAAGAGGCCCTAAAATGCATCCACGGTCACTGTGTCGCGAACTCACTTTGGTCACTGTAATTTTAAATACGGTCACTTTGGTCACCATATACACACGCCGAATACCCCCCCCCCCCCCCGCCGCGTCGCCCATGCCTGGCGACATGGGGAACCCTAGCCGCCGCCGGTGTAGGGGCTCCATCCTCCATCCACCGCACCGCCCCGCCGGAGGGATCCAGCCACGATGGCGCGACGTGGGCTGGCGGGCACGACGAACTGGCGGCGCTGCGGATGGCGTGAGGCGCATGGTGGCGGCGCAGAGTCACCACGGCGGGCGGGTCCACAGTGTCGGTGCGGTGGAAGGGGTGGCGGCGGATTTTGACCAGGCCCGATCTGGGCCTGGGGCGGGCCGCGCATGCACGAGACCCGGCGCGGCGTGGAGGATGGAGGTGGCAGCGGTTCCCGCGGCAGCAGGGGTTACAGCCCTCACTGCCATTCTTTGGCACCTGGGCAGCGGCCCCGGACCTGTGGCCGCTTCGGCGGCGCGGCATGGTCGTCTAGGCGTGAGGTGCTGCGGCTACCATGGTTGGCGGTGGAGTTTGGCGGTCAGCACCGGAGCAGGTGGTGTATGTCTGTGGCGTTTGGTCGACTTACGTTGTATGGGCGGCAGGTCGCCTCGCTTGTGCGGTTTTTTGACCCTGTTTTTTCTCATAAACAGGGCATTGTACAGTTTGTATTATTTTTTTTGACCCATTTTGCTATATAAACCGGGCCATCTCTCTTTATCTATTCGGACCGTTCAACAGCCCAGACTTACGTGCGGGCCCATCTGTCAGCAGGTGGGCAATAGAGTAAAAATAATACAGATTCGAGGACTCAAACCTGGGATCGGATGCACTAAACAGAGCGTGGTAAACCACTTGAACAGGGGACAACTGTATTGTTTAGCGACGTTGTAGCATGGACACTGTAGCGAAAGTCTTGTAGATATTATTGTAACACTGAGACGGTTCATGTTCATCCATCCCATCCATTATCGATTCAACGGTTAGAAAAGGGGGTCAAGGCATGGTACTGGTCACCGGTGCCTTGTCCATGGCAAGGTACTGGATCTCAATCCGCTCCATGCATGTGCATGTTGAATTGATCGATCGGGTGATAACACAACTTGTTGTTGAGTCTAGTTTAACTTGCATTTAGGACTTCAAAATGAGCCTGTTATTCAGCGTACAAAAACGTGTCGAACATGCGGTAACGGGATATTCTTGGTAGTAGGCTCATAAAATTGGGGGTGCCGCCAATTCTTTCCTACTCCTCCGTTTTTAATACAAGATGTTTTAGATGGTACACATGTTGTTTATATGCACACTAAAATGAATAAACATGCATACTAAAATGTGTCTAAATAATTTATGTGCATGTGCATGTGGACAAAAGTTAAACCATCTTATATTAAAAAACAGAGGGAGTACTAGATAAGCTAGACGGGACTATCAGAACGGTTGTGAGACTCGGGACAAATTAAGTCCAAAGCCGGGGCATGAGATGGCAGGACCAACGGGAGTCATACGAGATACCATTGGTAGGTGTTGCCTACCTAGATCAACCTGGCGGCTAGCGGTGATACTCCCTCCATTTACAATTAGTTTACATTCTGTGTTTAGTCAACGTCAAACTTTATGAAGTTTGACTAAATATATAGGAAAAACTATATAAGTTTATAAAAAAATTAACATTATTAGAATCTTCATAAGATATATTTTCATATTATATATGTTGATATTTTTCATATATATTTGATCAAACTTTGAAAATTTTAACTTTGAAAAAACCTAGAACGCGAACTAAATAAAAACGGAGGGAGTACTAAACCTCACTAGCCGGCTTACTTATTTAAGATCATATCACTCAATCTTAGGGGTGTTGATTCTACTGGGAGCACAAATTATTAAAGTACTAAATATGCTCGCTAATTTATGAAAAATATACAGTTTTTGTGTATTTTCGGTTGTAGATCAGTGGCATCTAACACTACACTCCAGTTGCTTTGAGGTCAATCCTAGAAAGACAAGCTAAATGGTACTAATTTTACAAACTGGTACGGTAATGTGTGGATAGTCTTCAAAAAGAATAATCATGTTCCTCACTTCACCATTACACCGCTGTACTTCTGGCATCGTGTGAAGCCATCAAATGTAGAATTTGGGAACAGTTGAAACTGGTCCAGTAAGAAATTCGGGGACAATAGCATCCATTGCTCCATTATCAGAACAAGGGCAAAACTTTGTAGCATGAAATTTAAACTAACATTTTCAAAGCTGTCCAAACCATCAGCTAAGCTACCTAACAATTCCATGCTCTTATCGCTATTTATGCACCAATCTAATCTAAACAAGATGACGAATCAATTAAAGTTTACTACTCCAGAGATGGTGATAGGAGAGTCGATCAACACCCGCTTTGCTTTTCCTTCGGAAACCAACTGTGGCAGTGTGTTTGCTTCCTTTGGTGTAACACCTCCGACTGTCCATAGAGTACAATGTGGAAAATCATTTTTAGAGACAATAGCCTCACCATTTACCATTCCAAGGTGTGCCCCGAGCGCAGCCATCTTGTCGTTGTAGAAGAATGCATTAAACGATACGGGGACTTTCTGGTTCAGGTAGACGCTGTAACTTGCAACTGCAGCTACACCATGGGCTCTTTTGTGGGCGAGGGTGACATGCACATTCATCAGGTTATCCTCTAATTTTATGCCGTTAAGAAAATTGTTGACATCAGTGTCGTTCTCTGCAACCTGTTGAGTTGGGCAATATGCACGATGTGATTAAAGTTACAGCAACGCTTCATATAATGAAATAACCTAGAAGCAGCGGTCACATAGAACAAGTCTACGCCTAAGGATCACCTGAGCTGAGCAAAGAATTCTTGCTTTGGAGACTAAACTTAGCATACAATTCTTACCTTCCGGACAAGGCCCAATATATCTGCCTGGGATAATGTCACAGCAGCAAAAGTGATATTGCCGAACCTCCGCTTCGCAGTATCAGGTGTTTTGGTATCACCTTTTGCCACGGCCTTTAACTGTTCCACTACTTCTTTCACAGCAACCTCAAAGGGAACCTAAACAAAATAAACATTACAAAATAAAAAATCAAATACCTTTGTCCTCATGGAACAAAAGCATCATCTTCATGTGCACCAAAATTGTAACTCAAAGCCTTTTATGGTTTCAGACTTTTAGTAGGCAGAATTACTGCATTCTAGCCAATAACTCCCTGATTAAAGCACATCACATAGCAATGTAAAGTCATCTCTACTGCTATTGCCAAATCAAAGATAAGTGTTAACATTAAGAGTGGGTCCCATTTCAAAATTGTGACTGTAAAGAGAGTAATGAGGGTATTACCCCAATGGATGAGGTTGGTAGCCAAATGTGTCAGCGTAGGACCCCCAAAGTAAAGAGGTATTTCAATTAATGATGTGTGAAAAAAGGTAGGTATATATTTATATGGTATATTTCACACTAAGTTAAGGGTTTGTGTGTATTCTCTTGTAAGCCTTCTGTACTACATTGCCTACTTAGCTGAAATGGATCCGTTTGGGGTGTGTGTTTGCTCGTGAGCTAGCTGATTATGTGTGAGTTTTTTTTTAATTACAAATAATTTACTAGTGACGCACATGTCCTGTGCGCCACTGGTACTGGCTTCCCACCGGTAGGGAAAAAAAGTGCGTCACTGATAGGCTTTTTTCTAGAAGTGTATGAATGTCTGAAGCATCCACACTATTACTGTTTACCTAGTTTTGATCAAGCTCAGCCGTCCATCTTCCATCGGACGGCTTCCACAGACAACTTTGGCTGATTTAGATTTTTGTAATGTAAAAATGGGATGGATGGGCACAGAAGAAGGTCGTAGCGTGGAATAATCAATTATACACTGAGCCACGTGATAACATCAATATGGAGGCAAGTCATTTTCTTGAAGACTTTATGTGTCAAAATATCATTTTTTTTTACTAGCGAGAGATAACTATCCCTAGCTACCATAGCATGTATGGTTGGCAATCTATATAACCATCGGCCGAGTGAGTTCACGAGCCATTGGAACACATTCCTCTTTTACACCAACTAGGCGTCAGAAACAATGGAAAAGAAAAAAGATGAGACAAATTAAAATGAGAATGTGAGGGATCAGAAAGGGAAGGCTTAATACAAAATTGACACTTTGTGCTGCAGTATTACTTTAGGAGGCATAACGTCGTTCTCCGCGTTCCTGCAACAACATCAAAAGCGCTGCAGTCTAGATAATTTCGAAGCCACTGGAGATATACTATACTTAGGCCCCTTCGGCTACATGTGTCACCGTATCAAAACTCTCCAAGGTCTCCACTGGTTGTAAATTTCAGTCCAAGTTTCAATGTGAGCTGTGTTTTGAGTCCGAGTGTCAAAGCACCAATTTGGAATAGCATTTGGGCTTAGTTATTATTTATTTTTAGAATTTTTCTTAGAAACATTAATTTCTTAGGGTTGTTCGTGCAAAGTGTGTCATGGGGCTCCTCCACTATTTATAATTGTAATAATAGTTTTATTCTTATTAAGGAGTTAATAATATAGCTTGAAATGTCTTTGAATGTTTCATTTTTAGAAGAAAAAAATAACCAAGATAGAGCAGAATTAGTTGGCTCTTCAAATTTGAAACAATTAGGTCATCCTGACCAAACTTATAGTAAATACATCATGTGCTCCTGATGTGCGGCATTGGAGGCGACCACTATTTATAAGAAGTTTCGTACACAAAAAACCATGTCATACAGTTTATCTGAGATAATAAAAGATTCCACCAACCATACCGTGTATGATTACCAATTTAACTTTGTGTATATATATACAGGACCATCATTTGAGCGTGTTCTCTTATAAATAACATATCACACGAAAGATTTGTCATAATGGCACGGGATAGTTGATATGTGCTTCACAAAACACATTGCTTGTGAATTAAAAATGCGGTGGAAATGGTGATTTTGTTTGATTTTTTCTTCATGGCTTCATGAGTTCATACAAATTTCACATGATATAATCCTGGCAGTATTTCCATATTAGGATTAAAGTATATGTGTCCTTGCAGTCATAGTTTTCACTATTTTGTGTTTTTTTAATCATTCAAATTAAAGCATTTGAATGATGATACTACCGTGGAGTGTTAATAGCCGGTTGAGTAATTTGATGGTGCAATGGGGTGATAAAATATTATTTGCGGAGGACATGCGGTGAATTTATGAATGCCAACACATATAATTATTGGCGAATTTTTGGAAATATATGGTTGGTTGTGTTATGCTCTATGTGCATGGTATATGATTTCTATGTTTTACAATATCCCACAAAATATGTGTCATAGTGTCGAAATCAATAATATCCTTATTGCATTGTTTCCAACATTTTTTTATGTACACTTGTATTCAACACTATCCAGTTTGATTTGGTTCAGGGAAAATATGGAATACGGTAGGTATATCCAACTTTGTTTGCTCCAATCGAAACTTCCAAATTGGTGTAAGAATATGGATGCAAGACCAGATTGTTACCTGTATGTTAAGAGTTGGTTTAAAGAAATATTAGGTTAACTAAAAATATTGTAGTTCTCGATTGGACTTGAACTAGATAGCAGCTGGTACTGATGTATCAATTTTCATGAGAAGAATCCACTAATAATGTTTCACCTACCCTATCAACATAGCATATCTTGGAATTTTAGTTTAAGGATTTTCAAAAGGATTCACTGATATCACAAATTTGAAAGGATAACTTTCGTTGTGTCTAATATTTAAGAAATTATCTTGGCTCGTGACTTCATGAGTTCATACGAATTTCCCATGATATAATCAAATATACTTTTGTGCCGGCCATGATTTTCATTTTTTAGATTTAAGTGTATGTGTCATTAAAAACATAGTTTTCATATTTCATGTTCTTTAATCATTTAAGCGAGCGACAACCTTGTCAACAATTACTTACTTCATAACAATTTAGTTGTCGCTATTTGTACTAAATTAGCGACAACTAATTTGGAACGGATGGAGTATTTTTAAACCTCATGACCAATTAATTGAACTATGTAAATATTTTTTGTTTATACATGAACATCTTTTAACTATATGAACATTTCTAAACCTAGTGAACAATTATTTTGAACTGTGTGGAATTTAGTTTTGCATGAACATTTTTTAAAGTTATATTGAATGTTTATTTAAACCATCTAAACAATTTTGGAAATCTATAAACATTAAAAAGGAAAAACAAAAATAAAAATGAAAAATAAGGAAAAAATAACAGGAGCAAGAAGAAAAAAAGAAAAGAAAAAAAGAAAGTGAAACAAAAATAAAAATAAAAATAAAATGGATATAGCGGCCTATTGGGTCGGCCGAGTCGTATGACTAGGCGGCGTTTCGCTATTTGAAAAAATGGCCTATTCCGGGCCGGGCTAGGATGCAGCGTTATCTGCGTTATGTGTCATGTGCTAGTTGACTGTCCATTTCGTGAGTGCGGATTCGAATTCTGCCTTCTCTCCTTAAAAGCATCTCTAGCAGATACCCTATAAGCTCGTACCGGATAAATCGTATCCGAAAAGCCGGATACCGATTATCCGGTACGAGTTGAGCTTGGCCAGAATAGAATCTGGATACCATACTGCATATTCAAACGGAAATCGAAAGCTACTTTATTCAAACGAAAATCGAAAAGGCAGAATGGAATCTTGGCAAGCGATTCACCGAGCTTCGCCGCTCCTCTCTCCTCCTCCAGATTGATGGCGGGCTCAACCCTGCGCGGCTTCGGCTGGCGCGGCGGAGGCCGTGAGCCTCCGAAAGACGAGGAGCCCCGCCTCCGCTGCTCAGAGGGCGCACGCAAGCGGGAGCCAGAGAGCGGCGGAGGGTCACGAAAATGGTACCGAAAACGACCCTCCGTCCCGATTAATAGTGCCCGTGCCACCGCTTATCCAGGGGTCCGGATAAATTTTTACGGACCAGAAATTTGACCCACCCCGCATATCGACCGAAATTTTCGGAGGCGAGGGCCTTATTCGGTATGTGCTTAGAGATGCTCTTACGGCATATGTGTTGCGAGATCCCCAAACCGATGGAAAAGCCTCGACTGGCAAAGCTTAATCAGAGCACGCTCACCATGATACATTCACGATACTAGATGCTCCCGTGCTCCAAGAAACAAGAGTGAATTATGCTCCCTTCAAGCAATCTTTTAAAAACTGACTGGCTATCAGTCAGTATTAAAAGATACTCAGATATTGGCAGCATCAGATCGATCACGGACGAGGCAGCTAATGTCTTTTCCTGTCAGATAACCCAGATAGAAACAAAAACGCGAAAGCTAGCTAGAATCCCAGCTCTATCCGTGATCTAAAGTACATCTCTCTCGATAATCATGGGGCGGAGCCTGCTTTGGATTCGAGTCACGAGCCTGCCTCCTGGTCCTGGTCCGGCATGTATGTTGTCCCACCCGCATTAGCAATGCTTCTCTTTTCTTTGGGGAACATGTTTGCGAATTCCGTCCCAAGCATGAGGAATTGAGGATTCGGGAACCAGAAAGGATATAGGAAATTCCAGAGATAAAACTCAGAATTTGTACCGAGCCTAACCATAAATCTCAGTAATACTACATTTGTTAAGAACGATAGCAAAGCAACGACGAAGAGCGGAACGATCAAACCAAAGGGGACACAAGATTTAACGTGGAAAACCTCTCCAAACAAAGGAGAGGAAAAAAACACGGGCGCCAGCAGCAATACTTCACTATATCGGGTGAGGTTACAAACGCCGTGGGTTTACAATGTGTGGCTTACCCCAAAACGGCGGCTTACAAGAGGAATAAATAGAAGCATCAAACCCTAGGTCGGCTGCAGTCCAACCCGGAATCAATCCCACCTCGGCGGTAGTACCGCTTAACCCAGCGGTACTACCGCTGGGGTGGGCTGGTTCGTCTCTTCCCACCTCAGCGGTACCGGCGGCGGTACCGCCAGCGGTACCAGTCGGTACCGGACAAGTGCGTCAGACGGCCATTCTGGCGGTAGCGGTGGCGGCAGCTCCGAGCGGTAGTACCGCTTAACCCAGCGGTACTACCGCTGGAATTTGGAACACCAAAAACAACACTCCACCTTGAGACAAATTCCATCTTGTAGCATGAAAGAGAACTTCACCCTGAAAACAACAAAGAAACACCTTCGGCGCCAAATAGCCTCTTGGGCTAGACAGTGATACCAACTAAGCCCGAGCAAAGCTCGAACTTAGTAACAGGAACTGGCTTTGTCATCATATCAGCAGGATTATCATGAGTACTTATCTTGCATACCTTCAGTTTACCTTTTGCAACAACATCACGCACATAATGGTATTTGACGTCAATGTGCTTTGTTCTCTCATGGAACATCTGATCCTTGTAAGGTAAATAGCACTCTGACTATCACAAAACAGGTTAATGCAAGTATCATCTCCACAAAGCTCAGCAAACAAACCTTTCAGCCAAACCGATTCTTTACATGCTTCAGCAATAGCCATGTACTCTGCTTCAGTGGTAGACTGGGCAACAACGATTGCAACGTTGCCCTCCAACTCACGGCACAACCACCAAGCGTGAACACATAACCTGTGAGGGATCTCCTCTTATCCAAATCGGCAGCAAAATCTGAATCCACATAGCCTACGAGTCCCTCATCAGTCTTGCCGAACTTGAGGCAAGCATTGGATGTGCCACGAAGGTACCTGAAAATCCACTGAACAGCCTTCCAATGTTCTTTACCAGGATTAGCCATATATCTACTAACCAAACTCATAGCATATGATAAATCTGGACGTGAGCAAACCATGGCATACATTAAAGAACCAACAGCACTAGAATATGGAACTCTAGACATGTACTCAAAATCCTCATCCGTACTAGGACATTGTTCAGCTGACAATTTAAAGTGAGGAGCAATAGGAGTACTAACAGACTTTGCATCATGCATGTTAAAACGATGAAGAACTTTCTTAATGTAATTTTGCTGACTAAGAAACAACAAACCAGAATTTCTGTCACGGGTAATCTCCATACCTAGAATTTTCTTAGCAGCACCAAGATCCTTCATCTCAAACTCGCTACTCAACTGTGACTTGAGAGCAGCGATATCTTTCTTGCTCTTGGCAGCAATCAACATATCATCAACATATAATAACAGGTATATAGGTGATCCATTAACAAACTTAATGTACACACAGCTATCAAATTCAGACCTCTTAAAGCCATGTGACAACATAAAAGAATCAAACCTTTTATACCACTGACGAGGAGATTGTTTCAAACCGTATAAGGACCTTTTCAACTTACACACAAGATCCTCCTTACCCGGCACTATGAACCCTTCTGGCTGGTCCATGTATATCTCCTCCTCCAACTCTCCATGCAGAAACGCAGTCTTTACATCTAACTGCTCAAGCTCAAGATCACGCATAGCAACAATACCAAAGAATGTACGAATTGAACTATGCTTAACAACTGGAGAGAAAACATCATTATAATCACACCTGGAATTTGACTGAAGCCTTTTGCAACTAACCTTGCCTTAAACCTCGGAGGCTCGCTAGGAGATAAACCCTCCTTTCTCTTGAAGATCCACTTACAGCGGACTGCCTTCTTTTTCTTAGGCAAGCGCACAACTTCCCATGTGCCATTCTTATCGAGTGACTGCATTTCTTCTTGCATAGCAGCAAGCCACTTCTCGCGGTCACCGGAACCAATAGCTTCAGTATAGGTGGACGGCTCATGTCCGTGCTCCACCTGTTCTGCACAACTCAGAGCATAATCAACAATGTTACACTCTTCAATTAAACGTGGTCGAGGACCACAATTCCTCCTGTTCCTACGAGCAGCAATAGACTGTTGTGGCTGCAAAACAGGGGGTGAGTTCTGAACATTATCATTATCAGAATCAGAAGAAACAGAATCATCAGAACCAGCAGAATCAGGATCAGAATCATCTGAAGTAGCAGCACCATCATTGTCAACAGTGACATTTTCCTTTTCAACAGAGTGCTCCACCTCGACACGAACCTGCTCCTCAGAAAAATCTGGCAAAACATCTGAGGACAACTTATCAAAGTACATAACAGATTCATTGAAAACAACACTCCTGCTCATAAATGCCTTGCTAGTTTCGGGATTCCATAACTTGTATCCTTTTACACCCGAACCATAACCAATGAACACACACTTAATAGCTCTCGGCTCTAACTTTCCATTATCAACATGAGCATAAGCAGTGCAGCCGAAAACTTTAAGTGTGAATAATCAGCAGGAGAATCTGACCATACCTCAATGGGAGTTTTCTTGTCGAGGGGAATAGATGGTGACCTGTTTATCAAGTAGCAGGCGGTGGCAGCCGCCTCAGCCCAAAAACGCTTACTCATGCGAGCGTTGGAGATCATGCAGCGAGCCTTGGAGATGATGGTCCTGTTCATCCGCTCCGCTACACCATTCTGCTGAGGCGTGTACGGGATGGTGAGGTGCCTGACAATGCCTTCTTTCCTGCAATAATCATTAAAGGCATTCGAACAAAATTCGCCACCATTGTCAGTACGAAGTAATTTCACCTTCCTTTCTGTTTGCCTTTCAATCATAGCTTTCCACTCTTTAAAAGCAGCAAACGTATCATCCTTATTTTTCATGAAATAAGGCCAAACTCTTCTAGAGTAATCATCAATAATGGTAAGCATATAACGAGCACCACCATAAGAGGGCTTACGAGATGGCCCCCAAACATCAGCATGTACATAATCAAGTGTACCTTTGGTGGTGTGAACAGAAGCATTAAACTTAACTCTTGTGTGCTTACCGAAAATGCAGTGTTCACAGAACTGCATCTTACCCAAACTGCATCCTTGCAGCAAGTCTCTCTTGATCAATTCTGCCATACCAAGTTCACTCATATGTCCAAGACGCTTATGCCAAAGGTTAGTTTTACTAGCGTCATCATGAGAAACAGCAGCAACAGTACCAGATAACGTGCTACCTCTAAGAACATATAACTTAGCAGAATTCATATCACCAACCATAACTATGAGAGAACCTTTTGATACCTTTAGGAGTTTATTTCCTCCTTTGTACTTGTACCCGTCACAGTCAAGGGTACTGAGCGAGATCAAATTTCTTGCCATGGTTGGTATGTGTTTCACTCCCGTCAGCGTGCGTGTCATACCGTCATGTGTCTTGACCTGAACGGAACCAACGCCAACAATGTTGCATTGCTGGTCGTTCCCCACACGCACGAAATCTCCAGTCTGCACTAACTCATAAGAACTGAACCAATCTTTGTTACAGCAAATATGAAAAGAACATGCAGTATCTAGAATCCATTCATCCTGACGAGAAACACATGCAGCTAAAACAGCTAGGCATTCGCCATCAGAACTACCATCAACAACAGAAGCCTCACCGGTATCATTACCTTCATTATTTTTCGGTTGGTAAGTACCTTTTCTTTTCTCCTTGTTCTGCAACTTCCAACAATCATCAATGACATGATTAGATTTCTTACAATACCTGCAGAACTTGTCACGGCCTTTAGACTTTGAGCGACTCTGTCACCCTTGCTCTTGTCTCTGTTGTTGTTGTGGTAGTGGTTATCTCGCTGCTCAGGCCTCCCTCGGACCTGCAAAGCATCGCCCTTGGAGGACGACTCTCCTCTTTCTGTACCATACCTTTCATCTTTTCCCTGGCAAGCAGGGCCTCATATACTTCCGCGGTGGTTAGTTCATCACGGCTTAACAGTATGGTATCACGAAAATTTGCAAAGGAATTTGGCAGCGAGCATAGAAGTAAAAGTGCTAGATCTTCATCATCGTACTTTACCTCCATCGACACTAGGTCAGAAACGATCTCCTTAAAGATCGATAAGTGATTCATTACCGAACCACCTTCTTGCAACTTGTGCGTGAACAACTTCATCTTCACATGCATCTTGCTGGTGAGATCTTTGGACATGCAGATCGACTCCAGCTTAGCCCACAGTGCCGCTGCGGTTTTCTCCTGGAGTACTTCTTGCAGAATATCATTAGATAGATGAAGTTGAATAAGCGATAAAGCCTTACGGTCTTTCCGCTTCTCATCGGCGGTCCATGCCGCCGCATCCTTGTCGCCGAATTTCTCCAGCGCCTCGTCAAGATCATTGGACTGTGCGAGGATCGCACGCATCTTGACCTGCCACAGCGAAAATCTCGTCTTGTAGTCCAGCGCCGGTAGATCGAACTTCATCGATGCCATCCAAAACCCTAATCTGAAAACAGATCTGAAACAGGGCTCTGATACCACTTGTTAAAACGATAGCAAAGAAACGACGAAGAGCGGAACGATCAAACCAAAGGGGACACGAGATTTAACGTGGAAAACCTCTCCAAACAAAGGAGAGGAAAAAACCACGGGCGCCAGCCAGCAATACTTCACTATATCGGGTGAGGTTACAAACGCCGTGGGTTTACAATGTGTGGCTTACCCCAAAACGGCGGCTTACAAGAGGAATAAATAGAAGCATCAAACCCTAGGTCGGCTGCAGTCCAACCCGGAATCAATCCCACCTCGGCGGTAGTACCGCTTAACCCAGCGGTACTACCGCTGGGGTGGGCTGGTTCGTCTCTTCCCACCTCAGCGGTACCGGCGGCGGTACCGCCAGCGGTACCAGTCGGTACCGAACAAGTGCGTCAGACGGCCATTCTGGCGGTAGCGATGGCGGCAGCTCCCGAGCGGTAGTACCGCTTTGGAACACCCAAAAACAACAACATTCATACGGAAGTAGTACTGTACACCCACGCAGACAACGGAATCATTGTGGATCAACTACTCAGCTCCGTATTCATTGTATACCACTGTACGTACTACGGCTACTACTACTGTACCGCAAAGCAGTAACCCGTGGGGCTCCACGCGGGTAGGGTTAGGTCGCGAGCTGACAAATTCAATGATGAAGCGGAGCGTCCCCGTCTCTTTTTTTTGACAGCTTTTTTTTTTTTTTGACAGCCGTCCCCGTCTCTCCTCCTCCATGAATCAGAATCCCGTGCTTGCTTTCCTTTGGCTAAACTATATACTATACTTACCCCGTCTCGCGTGGACTAAAGCCATTGCGTGTTTTGACAACGAAAATAACTGCTGCTAATCACGCCATTGGGGAGGAGAGTGAACGGTGATGCCTAGACACTTTCCGATTGTTCAGCGAAAAAGATTAGCCTCCTTTCTGACGACCTCACTGTGCTAGGAAAAACCTGCAAATATTCAATCGTCACCAATAAAAAGGACATGATTCCACGCTGTGATTGTCCATTGCCAACCCGATTCAACCCCACTTCCGGCCTCCCAGCAGTACCGCCGTCGCGCCACCTATCACGCCGATGCATCCATTACTGCGCGACGAGGAGCACCAAATAAAGCCCTGAATCGAGTCCCATTGAGGGAGGGCAGAGTGGGATGGATACGGACCACGCAGCAGCGCACCTAGGGCATCCCAGCACATTTCTCACCGGCACCACCGAGCCGCCCGAAGCCAACAGCCCAAACACCACCTTGAAAGCCTAAAAAGGTAAACGTAAAAAAATCATGGTACGGTATTCTATAACAGGATCCTCTGCGCTCATGAATTTGTTGATGCATAGTGAGAAAATGAGTAAACTCCGCCGGCACGCCCTGATGTGACTCGGCAAGAGGATTCTGATACTCAAAATGTTGATCGAACATCATACTGGCATCTTGCTCACTCTCGATGATTATGTTGAACATAATAACACAAATAGTTATAATCTCCCACATCCGATTTTAGCGACCATGATAGATAGGGGTATTTGACGACCGTAAGCCGGGCTTGGAGCGCACCAAATATCCGCTCCATATCTTTTCAGACACTTTATTGTCTCTCTGCAAAGTGAGAATTTGACTCGCCAACAAGGTTGCAGATTGTCTTTACAAATATCAATACATATGTCGATCATCTGTTAGATAGTATCCCTTGTCGTGTGGGTGGCAATTGATCTCACAATTGCACGGTGTAATTCACCCTTCAGCAAGTCTCACAAACACCGGATAGTGTTGCAGCATGTTGATGTCATTGCGAGAACCTGCCATGCCGAAAAATGCGTGCCAAATTCACATGTCATAATCTCACTACACTCTCCAACGTGTCGTCCTTTGTACATCTCCTGCCAAGCGAATGGCAATTCTTCCATTTCTGTATGTAATCATTCTCCAAGTTTCTCAGAAAATCCTCTCGCTGCACCTTGTGCTAGGAGCGGAGTTGTGTCTGCTGTATTGGTGCTCTCAGATAGGTCTGTCAAAACATTATTTGATGGATTCAACGAATATAGTCATTGAATATAATCACATTACCAATGTCGTTCGACGGTTCTTGTTGGCTAGCTGTCCCGGCCTCGATCCTCCTCGTTTGGGAGCGGCTTCTATTTCCTCTCGTGTAGCTAAAAGAACTTTGATAACCTTTTGATTCTCTTCATCATCGGCTACGAGTCGGCCAGCGTGGTAACCGTGGACTCTTGGCGGAGAGTTGGCGACGACAAGGGGCGCCGACGATGACACAGTTCAACAATTAGAAGAAATTAGAGGGAGGGTGGGGAAATGGCTACCGTGTCTTACGGCGCGTGTGTATGACAGGCGGACCCATGTCCATCAGACGGCTCTAAATAAAAGCACGTACTCACACATTGGCTTCAAAAGCATCTGCATTTTGGGGTGCAACAGAAGATCCAGAGTGCACGGTGACTGCCCTGGGACCAGGGTCGTGTCGGCCTCCGTCCAAAACAAAAACCAACCAATCTAATCCTTCCGCATTTGCAGGTCGCACCACCACCCAACCAACCCAGCCTCGCCGCGCCGCCCGCCCCCTTTTCCCCTCGCCGCGCACACGCGGACGCATGCGTGGCCACACCAATACGAGCCGGAAGTAGCCCCCCCGGCCCGGCAATGTCGGCGCTCCTCCCGTCGCACGCCGCCGGGGACGCCAAGAAGACCCACCTCCCCGGGAAGACCTCCTGCTGCGCCGCCGGGGACCACCACCACCCCAAGAAGCCCGCCGGCGGCCCCTCCGCGGCCAAGCTCGCGCTCGCCTCCTTCCTCGGCGTCCTCCTCCTCTTCGCCCTGGACGTCTACCTCACCGGCGCTGGCGCGGACCACCGCCTCCGCCACCAGTACCAACATTACCTCGGCAGCGGCAGCCGCCCCGCCGAGAGCGAGAGCGCCTCGCCTTCCTGGCTCTCCGTGCCGACCCCACCAATTTCACCGAGGACCTCCTCGCCCGCTGGCTCACGCCGGTGGCACGCCATGCCGCAACGCCCGCACCGCCAACATCTCCGTCCCGGCCCTCGACGGCTCCGCGGTCACCGAGCTCAGTGCCGCCGAGATTCACGAGCTCAGGTTCTGGGCGCTCGACGCCACCGGCGCGCGACGCTGCCTCGGCGGGGACTTCTTCGAGATCGACCTCTCCGGGGCGGCCTGGAAGGCGCGGCCCCCCGTCGTGGACCACGGCGACGGCTCCTACACCTTCCGCCTCCAGGTCGCGCCCCGCTTCGCCTCGAAAGAGGAGGAGTTCCGCCTCACCATCGTCCTCCTCTTCCGCAGCTTCGAGGGCCTCAAGTTCTCCTCCGCGAGGTTCAGCTACCGCGCCGAGCTCCGCCGCGTTCCCCTGCTGTTCATCCGGGCAACGCCTCGCTCCCCGCGCTGGAGACCTGCCGCGCCGCCGACTTCGGGCGGGACGTCTGGGCCGGCCGGTGGACGCGGCTCGCCAAGAACGACGACTGCGAGGACGTGGACGAGGCCGGCCGGTACCGGTGCCTGGAGCCGGGGTACCCGTGCGAGGCACCGTGGTGCGACGGGCCGTTGGGAGCGCTGGAGAGCAACGGCTGGGTCTACTCGGCGCACTGCTCCTTCCAGCTCTTCACGGCCGATGAGGCATGGCGGTGCCTCGACGGCAAGTGGCTCTTCTTCTGGGGGGATTCCAACCACGTCGACACCATCCGGAACCTCCTCACCTTCGTCCTCGGCGTCGAGGACACGTCCGCGGTGACGCGCCGGTTCGATGAGGTGTTCACGAATCCCAGCGGCGAAGGCACCCTCCGGATCACGAGCATCTACAACGGCCACTGGAACATGAGCATGAACTACCTTGGCCTGCATTCCCTGCGCCACAAGGGGTTCCGGCAGCTTGTCCGGTCATACTTCATGGGCGATGACCACCTTGTCCCTCATGTTGTCATCCTCAACTCCGGCCTTCACGACGGGTGCTACTGGAGCAGCTTCCGCGCCTACATCCAGGCCACCGAGTACGCTGCACAGTTCTGGTCCGGCATCATGGCCAAAGTGCGGTCGCGCGGCCTCATCGCGCCAAGGGTGTTCTACCGGACGACGGTCGCGACCGGCGGGTACGCTCGGGATCTGGCATTCAACCCGAACAAGATGGAGCTGTTCAATGGTGTGCTGGTGGAGAAGCTGAGGCAGCATGGCGTGCTCACCGGCGGGGTGATAGACAACTTCGACATGACGTTCCCGTGGCACTACGACAACCGCTGCAACGACGGCGTGCACTACGGGCGTGCACCGGCGAAGCTGGTTTGGCGCGACGGCAAGATCGGCCACCAGTACTTCGTCGACCTCATGCTGGGCATGTGCTCCTCAACGCCATCTGCGTCGGATCATGAAGCTCTGCTGGTTCCATGCTCTGTAAGTTTCTGCATGCAGCTCAATTGTGTAAACTAGATCGAGTAGGATACCCACGGAAGTTTGTGGAGAGATTGCTGAGGTGAAATCGTGGTGTGAGTTCGTTCATGTGTACAACCGATACTAGCTAGGGGCTTAGCTGAACCATTTTATATGGTTAGACATCCGATGATCATTCAGCTATGTTGCTGGTTTGATCTTGCTGTAGCTGGCGAGGAAGATTGAGTTCGATCGGAGCTAGGTATGGGTGAAAATCAGGTACATGTAAATATATACCGATGCCGTTGAGGGGGGCGTAATGCATATACAAATTCAGTAGGTCATGTTGTATCCAATGTTTGCATTCTTCAGTCCGTCGTTATTTTTAATGGTTTGCCAGCAGCATTGCAAGTCCAGAACAAGTACCTTACCTTCAGGTATTTCCATATATGTTCCCAGTTGATGTGTTTTTTTGAGTGAAGCAACAGTGAGATACTTGAGCCAGCGGGTGTGCTCATCAAGCATATCAGAGCTAAATTATTTTGTTGGGAATCATGCGTGTACCGGCATAAACTAGTGTCACTGTCCTTTGCCACTCTTCCTAATTTTGTTTGTAGTACTACCCGTCTCATTAATCTAATAATGTCGAGTAGGTACATGGCAAAAGTAGGAGGCTTATGCATATATATAGAAAATTTACTGAAATGTCAGATTGTATTCTAACCAGTTATCTTAATCAGCTCACTGTTATTTTGTGTGGCTTGCAAGGCTGGAGTGCGCAAATGCGGAAACACTTAGTACATAGTTACATGATTCCTGGTTGTGTGCCTTCAAGGACATACATATGTTGCCATTTACAGTATTATTTCCTTGAGTGAAGCAACTGCTAGTTAGCAGAAAAAGCCCGACCCAGAACTAGATTGTTGAGGGGACGTAATGCATATACAAATTCAGTAGGTCATGTTGTGTCCAATGCTTGCATTCTTCAGTCCGTTGTTATTGCTGTGGTTTGCGAGCAGCGTTGCAAGTCCAGAATAACTGAACAAGTAACTTACCTTCAGATATTTCCATACGTGTTCCCAGTTGATGTGCTTTTGAGTGAAGCAACAGATAGCTACTTGACTGATACTTCAGCCAGGGGTTGTGGTCATCAAGCAATTCAGAGCTAAATTATTTTGTTCGCAATCATGCCTGTAGTGGCATAAACTAGTGTCACTGTCCTTTGCCACTCTTCCTAATATTGTTTGTAGTACTACCTGTCTGAGACTCTCACTAATCTAATAGTGTCGAGGTAGGTAGGAGTACATGGCAATTTGGAGGAGGATTTATGCTATATATTTACATAGAAAATTTAGCACTATGTGAGATTGTATTCTAGCCAGTTATCTTAAGCTGCTCATTGATATTTTGTGTGGCTTGCAAGGCTGGAGGGTGCAAATGCGGAAACGCTTCGATGTTTCCTGGTTGTGTGCCTTCAAGGTGAACCCTACATACATATGTTCCCATCTGCAGCATTTTCTTTGAGTGAAGCAACTGTTAATTAGCAGAAAAAGCCCGGCCGAGTTGGAGTTCTTAATCTTTTCCTTTGGGTAGCTCAGGGCTGAAGACATCAGAAGGCAGTCCAGTCTGCTTGAGATCTGAAACTGTGCGAAATCAGAATATATTCTTCTTTACTTTCCTAACCTTGTTGTGCAGAGTAGGAATCTAATCTAATCAGGTAGCGATGTGTTGGTACGGATGGCACCGACTAAGCATGTAGCAGGACCAGACAGTTGTCTTTGCTGCTTGATCCGCCGTGCCAATTAAGCCGTGGCAAGTGACAGGCAACATGGGGTGCGACGGTGACGCCGGGCCTGCGACAGCGATAGCCACCAACACCAGTACACCACACGGCCCGATTTTCTTCTCCATGAGGCCCTGTTTGTTTTCATGATGCGCTGTTTGTTTTTAGAGTTTTTATGCGGATTTGTGGAGATTATCCCAACAAAGACTAAATTTCCACATATCTTTTAAATGTTGTTTGTTTCTAATGTATTTGATCAGTTTTATTCCCACTTTTCCCTAACATTTCACAAACTCTAGTGTATTTTCTTCAATACTCAAAACACTACTCCTACCTACTGGATTTGACATTAATGGGGATTTGATGGGATTCGGTGAAGCTTGTGTTTCACCAATCCTGTGGGAATTATTTCCATTGATCCACACAAAAACTATAGAAATAAACAGAGCGTCGTGTTTTTGACTCTGGACCTCATATGCTCATGCTTGAATATTTTTTAATAAAATAGTAAATAACTTTAAAAATTCTGAAAAATTGCTGATGAATATATACAAGTTTTCTACGTATGTGCCAAGTTTCGTGATGAAATGATATTTGTGGTGCTCTCTGCAAAGGACAAACTCAGTGCTCCAAAAGGACATTTTAAAAATCCATTTGTGACATTGATTTTTTTTTTTTAGCATAGAACACCACAAATGTTATTTCACCATAAAACTTGCAACTTATGTTACAACTGTCATGTGCTATAATAGACAAAAGCACCATTCCGCTGCCTAATTGCTACCTCTGGGCTTTTCTGTTTTTAAGTACTTGCGTATAAGGTTGGCAACGACATTTTGAAATGGAAACCACGATGGAGCAGCCTGTTGAAGATGGTGACAACCAAGTACTAGTACAGCCATCGCTTCCAAAGTAATCGCCGAGTCAAGTGCATGAAGCACGTTTCTGAAGTAGGTTGGCTTCGAATCTACTAGCTCCAAGAAGACATTCAACGCCAAGCAACTTGAGTTGGAAAGTCAGCTTCAGGAAACAACATAGACTTGGTGGAATGAGCTTGAAATATACAAGAAGCATGCACAAGAAGCAGATGAACAAGCAGCAACAACAGATGGAACTTGGAAGAACTTGTGAAGAAACATTAGCATGATCTGAAGAAGTTAAGAAGCAGCTAGCTAGATGAGACTGATGCAATTCTTAGCTGTTTGCTCAGGGTATCACAGTTTCAGTACCATCTTTGACTTCGAAAGAACTCCCAGGTTACAAGTCTTGCAACTTTACTGCCTGCAAACATTTCGCTTCTGTGCATGTTGACTGTTACTGTTTTGTGCTGGTCTAGCCTGTGACTTGTTATCCTCTACTTCTGTGATGTTACTTTAGTATCATGCATATGAATACTTTGTATTTTTTGCGAAAAGGACCTTGGCATTAATAGAAATACCGAACAGTACAAAACATCTCAACAAAAACAAAAATTACAACGAAATTCTTGAGATGCCCTTCGTTTTCAACCTCCAGACCGTGTCGACGGGGCGCCGTCGCTGCCGCTCCTTCTTGAGTCAGCCTGACGTTGTTGGTTGCAGACGGGAAGTCGCCAAACACGTCTATAAGAGCACATCCGTCCCGGAGCCGAAGAAGAAGGAAGAACCACCGATGAAGATCCTTGACGATCCGGAGAACGCCACCGCCAGAAGAAGTTCTCGAGACCGCACCACTCTCACTGTTGAGATCCACTGTGCTGGTTTATCCTGCTTCTCTACGCCTTGCGTGTGTATAGACTTTCGGGTCTATAGGCGCGCGGCGGCTGTCATTCTACCGGGCCGGGTCTCGGGGCGTGACACTCACAGTCTTCTCGACGTCGTCGCCGAGATGGGGCTGTAGCCGGGGAGACCTTATTGAAACGAGGCCCCGCCGCCGCCATCTGAGCGCCATCCCAACAAATCTTGACCATAACACCCGAAAACGAAGCCCTCCCCGACGAGGACCGAGATCCACCACGCCTCCATGGCTCGAAGGCCACATACGCGGGGCAGATCGGAGGCGGCGCCGACGGGAGGCGAGGGAACCCTATTCGCCTATCCTTCGCTCACGAGAACGAAGGGGTACGAATCACCTCTATAGTTTTTTATGAACACTTTGTATTTGAATTGCGTTTGGATTAATGTAAATGTGGGTCTGATGTCCATTTCATTTTTATGACGATGTCAAATCTGTTATTTTTGTCCTTGATATATGTTTGGGCCTCCAAATCCTAGGTCGGAAAGGTGGCCGAGCCTGAAATAGAAAAGGGCCGAATCTATCAGGATGGACATAACGGGCTTGAAGTGGGTCTGAAAAACATGAGACTTCTATGCCGCGTTGTGCGGGTATTCCCTTCGCGAAGGGCGAGCTGCACGTCCGCGCACGCCTCCGCTGCCGCCACGTGGTGGCCATATCTGAAGTGGAGGAAATTAAATTTGATTACTGCCACCAGACGACGATAGCGACGTGCACATGCAGGGAAGCAACCTCACCTACGAGCGAGCGAAGCCGGCGCGCGTCCTGGCGAGCGAGCGAGGCTCCTAGCCTGGGCGATTGATCGTGGGCTCCTGCCCAGGCACGTACTGGACGAAGCACCAGCGTACGCGTGCGCGTGTGACCGGTGTACAGATGAACCAATCGCAGGAAAGTCCCCCGCGTACACCCGCGTTTGTCCTGTCCGGCGCGCGTACGCCCTAGGAAGCCCTCCGCGTACATCCTGGCGACAAGCGTACAGAGCGAGCACGCGTACATCCTTGAAAAACAAAAGTACAAAAGTGTGCACTCCGTCGTACATGTTGCTCTAAACAAAAGTACAAAGTATGCACTCCGTCGTACATGTTGCTCTTTCACATTTCGAGCAAAGTACAAAAGTATTAGTACAAAAATAGACAAAGTATACAGTACACGTAAATCTAAAATTCTAAGATGTGCAACTATACAGTACAGGTTGTACAACTAAAGTTGTACAACTACACAAATCAAGTTGTACAACTAAAAAAACACAGGTTGTACAACTACACCTACACATGTTGTACAATTAGACAGATACAGGTTGTACAGACACATGTTGTATAACTATATAGACACATGTTGTACAGCTATACAGACACAGGTTGTGTAGCGACCCCCCGCTTTACAAATTGAAAAAAAAATACTAGGTAGTCTGGCCCAGCCCGTTAGCAAATTTCATCCCCAATTCGACCACGCAGAGAAGGAAGTCACGAACATAACAGAGAAGGGAACGATGCCGTCATGAGCACGCCTCCAGCTCCATGGCGACGTCGGCTGATCTCTGGGTCGCTCTCCTCCTCCTGTTCGATTCTGCACCCCCAGGCCCCGATCCTCCTCTCCAATCTCCATCCTATTCTTCTCCCCTCGGCCCTCCTCCGAAACCCCCTGTTCCGGTCAAGATCCATGCCCGCACGCGGCACGCCGTCTCTGAGACTCGCCGTGCACCTGCTGCTTGCCCGACACGGCAGCGCCCCACTCCCAAAGGCCACCGGCGTCCGCCCTCCGCCCTCCGGCGACCTCCTTCCTTTGCGGCTGAGGCTGACTGCTGCACGCGGCACGCCACCTCCACCAGCGGGCCGGCCAGCGCCCAAGTTATTTCAGGTTATTTCAATTTCACTACGAATTGAGAAATTTAGATGTACTGGTAATTTGTATGTCAATTGCATTATACTTGTTTGATTACTTGATTCAAAATTAATTCAGTGAAAAAATCTATTTATGTAGCAATGGGGAAACAACAGAAGATGCAGTCCTTTTTTAAAAGAAAAAGAGACGAAGAAGTTGCTGAACATACAGCTGGTCCTGATAGTCTTGCATTGATGGTATTTGTAAATCAAAGAGATGAAGAAGGACAGGAAAATCATATGCAAGATGAAGAAGAGCAAGAAAATCCACAAGACTGGCAGTACCCACCGAACCAGAGAGATGATGTAAGAAGAGCATACTTGAGGTTGGGCCCTATGCAGCCTAAGCTAAATAAGTATAAAGCTACTGGAATACAAGGACAGAAAATACGTTTTCAGTATAGTTATTTCAGTCATTTCCCATCATGGCTGGAGTACTCAGTGAGCACTGGTCGTGCATATTGTCTGTTTTGCTTCCTTTTCAACAAAAATTTAAAGAAAAGAAGTGGTTTTGATGTCTTCACAACACAAGGTTTTGATAGGTGGAAGAAGTGGTTGTGATTGCTGAGTTCAAATCTAAGAAGAACAGAAGAGGATTTCTGTAGGCAGTAGGCTGTAGCTAGTTAGTGGTCATATTTTGTTGTCTTTTGTTCATGGAGCATAAAAATTACTTGTCCAAATGTCCAGGTATATCGAACCATTTAAATTTATTGTATTTTGCATGAAGATATCTATAAATCATCATGCCATTGCTATCTCAGCATATTTGTTCAGCTGTTCTATGACTTGCCTCACTTTTTATGCATGTGTCATGTTTTTTATGGATTGTGCCCCCTCTTGTGATTTGTTCACGCTCCGCCACTGGATGTAACCAAACCATTAAGATTCTACGGTGCAGACTTCTTGCCAAACATTAGATTGTGCATTTTGTTTCGATTTATAGTCCTGGTGAAAACTTAAAAGTCTCAATAAACAGATATGTATGCCGACAGTGCTCTCTTGATGGGTTCATACATGACACACACTTGTTCTTATTGCAGTTTCACGCCTGTTGTGTTTCTACGTAAAGCACAATGGAGCATCTCAGTTACTGGTATGCAGATTGTGGTGGCCGCCCTTGCATCTCTGCTTGCCCGTGGATGCTTGGGTCAAGATCTGTAGTTTCTGCATTTGGAAAGCTGTGTGCAAACTGTATTGGCAGGTCCACTTATTTCTCTAAAACACAAGAGGTTTGTTGTGAGGGTGATGTCTCAGGGTGCTCTTCAAAGACTCCCCATTGATCTCAGAGGTCAGCTAAATTCAGTTGTTTATTTACTAAAGAAATGACAACATGATAGATGGTTATAGCTGTACTAAGGGTTAATGTATTTTCCTTGTTTGTTCTTGCCATTTTGGTACGTTCGTGTTATTGTGCAATAATACTATATTGCTTCAGTGATTACAATTTATTGGTCATGTGTCTATGCAGTATTATACAATTGAGCAAGCCCCACTGCAGATTTAGCTGAAAATGTGCAATGTGCTTTCCTATCTGCAACACTACAATTATGCTATCTTAAAAAGTCCTTTTCTCCTTTCAGAATATGAAGTTGAATGAATATTGCTTCAGTTAATGTGGCCTCCAGGGAATTTAAGTTATTTATTAGATAAATTAATTTTCTAAGTCCATCTAGCTAAAAAATATATGCCCCCCTTGCAATGCACGGGCAACAGAAAGAGAAGATGAGGATGAGAATGATTTTGTCGATCTAAAGAGATATAGATGGAATCATGGATCTTGATAGTTGGGGCTTGAGAGCAGGGGATATTTTGTCGGGTGTTGCTTTGTTAGACTGTTTGCGGGTTTTTTATTGAACGGTGTAGTACTCTTTGCTACTGCTATTTTTGCTAGCTCCTGCTGTGTTGTACTGCTCTTTCGACTGTAATTTAGAAGCAGGAAATGCTTTAAGTGGGAAGTGGTCAAGGTATACAATTTTTCTGTTGCTGCTCTACACAAAAAAAATCCAATCACGGAGAGAAAGAACTATGTGTCGATTAGAAAATGAATCCGCTAGGATATATGCTGCAAAATTTAGTGTATTGGTCTGACCTTTGTGGTAAGTATACAGGGGACTGTAGATGAAGAATTATGAATGGCAAAATGGAGAATCG
The DNA here is from genome assembly GCA_947311845.1 of Poa pratensis. Classification (NCBI taxonomy): domain Eukaryota; kingdom Viridiplantae; phylum Streptophyta; class Magnoliopsida; order Poales; family Poaceae; genus Poa; species Poa pratensis. Next base: position 26,648,850 of record CAMZMU010000059.1, on the reverse strand, counting down.
GTTCAAGATGCTCTTAGTATAATATTTCATTACATTGTATAAGGAGGATAAAAACCCTGAGGAAAAAATGCAGTCACATTATAACGTCATGCATTACCAGGCTTAACTAAAAATAGGTACTATCAACCATTTCTTATCCATCTTGACCAAGCCTACCACTAGTTCACCTCAGACTGGTTTGGGTTGTACCACAACAATGCGATATTGACGATAGCATCAACAAGCTCTTGGTCAACGGGAGGCTCTCGGTGAGCTACTAGATGGCTTGCCAATTCGACGAGATAGAAAGAGCAGAAATAAATGTGTGAATGATAGCGGTGCGCTTCAAGATCCTCTCCGGTCTCTGACAAGGCCAAGATTATTTATGGAGATGATTTGCCATGTGAGTGGGGACAACTAAGAGTTTCGTCATTTGGGAATTTTGTAGCAAAGTTGGAGGCTCGGTAAGAGAGGGCGAGAGAGCGAGGAGTCGGCTAATAGAAGAAGACTGTGCAAAGAAACGGCGTTTTGTTGAAGATATTTAAGTTTTTTTGCATATTATTTATACCGTAGTTTTTTAGAATTTTCTTGATGTCATATTTTTGTTGTGATTAAGCGCAGTACTTACACGTGTAGCGTACATTTTTTCTCCTAGAACAAATAAACAACCTCTCAGACTATTAATTTGCAAAGTAAAAAATATATTATTTACTTATATACTTACTTTTCCGTAGCAACGCACGGCCATTCTGCTAGTATAGATAATGTACTCCATTGTACAAGGTTTGCTACCCTGGACAGTCTTGGTGATTTAGCTATGCCACAATGAATCAATGACGTTTGCGTTTCAGCTGATTGCTAAACACACACAAGACAATTAATTAGATTAATCTTAGCGGTTAGATTTAGTTCGGTTGGCTGATCTGGTGATGGTATCTCTGCTGTGTGCACTTTGTGGGATGTCCGTAAGAAAGAAAATGTTTGCTTGTTTAATAGTAGTAGAGAAAAACTTCACCACAAACCCCTTCACTCCATCCTATAGTAGTGTCTTCACCACGACTGTGCTCGAGAGGAAACACCCACTTTTAAAATAAAATTATTCATTAAAAAACGAAAATAATTTCTCACATGCAAATGACTCAAGTTCTTTTCCACATTCAAGTATCGTAGGTTGCAATGGAAAGCCTGAAACAAAAAAAGGGCCAAATCTATCTGGACAGAAAGGGCTTGAAGTGGGTCTGGAGAACATGGTTCGAAATGTTTTACTTGCAGACTTTCTATTTGCACGTTCTGCGCACGTTAGGGGGAACGTTGCCTGAAGAGGGATGGCGGGCCGGGCCCAGTAATGTACACTGTTCTTTTCTTTTTTCTGGATTTTTCTTTCCTTTTCTTTGGGAAAGCTGTTTAATGTACTTATAGGTGCATATGCATCACTATCCAAATCACATTTTTAAATGTAAAAAAATTCAAACAATTTTTTTGGATGTACATCTGGACATAGAATGTTCACACACAAAGTTCTGCGAAAAAAGACATTTTTTGTGGACTGCGTAACAAGACAATATCCGGTGGTCCAAAATGACTTTTCACAAGACTTTTTCTTTTATTTTTTTACAAGACACAAATAATGCATTTTATGGCGAAACTTTGTGTGCGAACACAGAATGTCCGGATGTCCACCCGAAATTTTTTTGTTTGAAATTTTTGACATTTTACAACGCATTTTACAATAATAGGTGCATCTCGGCCTATGAGTCAAAATACCGGTCCCTTTTCTTTTTTCCTTTTTGATGTTGATTTTCTTTCTTTCTGGATTCTCATTTTCATTATATTTATTTTGTTTCTTTCGTCTTGATTTATTTTCTTTTTTCATGGATGCACAAACATAAAAAAAATATGATCTGCGAAGTATCCAATGAAATCCATGATACAATGTAAATCGGAAACTACCATCGCTGGTCGTCTGACTGGATCAGAGGAGAGTTCCCACCAGCAACTTAACCCACTTATGTAAACTATATTTTTTGAACTGGAGTCAAAACTGTTAGAAACTTGGGCCATACGTGGCGTACGGGAGCCCATTACGGTGGGCTCTCCCCACGTTTAGGGTTAAGTGGGTCTTATCCCTTTATCCTTTTCCCCTATATAAGCAAGGCAATATTGTAGGTACTGGTTACAGAAGGAGATCAATAAAGAAAGTTTTGCCTATACCCTACTTTTCTGTACGTGTGTTCTTCGCCTCCGTCTCTTTCGACAACGCTGCACACCCTCGGGACCGGCCAGCCGGCAGAGGTTGTGCAACACGTTATCAGCACGTGGCTCTCCGCCGAGCCGCCGTCGAGCCTACCTCAAGCAGGCTCCCTGCACCGATCGCGAAGGTATAACCACAATCTGATCGCAAAAATGGATTCGTATCGCAATTTCCTTTCCGTTTTTGCGTCTATCGTAATTTTTAGATGTTACCAACGGTGTCGATTTCCCTCCCGAGAGTCGAGCTAACGAATACGTCGCCGACCAATGTCGATACTCTCGGATTCACGCGGGATTTGATGACGGCACCGTAAGGAGTCGGTACAGACGTGATCCTGATGATCACGGTACCGCCGTGGCGCACCGGCTGTGCGACGCGACGTCTCGATTCCAGATGAACGGACGATGAAAATTGATATCCAAAGTGTTTTCTGTGTCGGCATAAAGAACGCTGTCGGCTGACTGCTGTGGAGCCGCTCGCAGTGTGTTGCATAGGTCGGCAAGCCGCCACGCAACACACCGAACCTCGCACTACATGGCGCCGTCGTCGCTCTTCCGCGCGAGAAGGTCCAGATGACCGTGCTTGCTGCGTACCCTGCTGGCCACACAGACACGCCCAAGGATGCCACCGACTGCCGCGCCACGCATTGCCGCGGGACCGCCACCCGTGCTTGCCGCGTCTGCCGTGCCCGCGCGCGCCGCACCATGGTCGGCCGCGTGCGCCTCCGGCGAGCGCGCAGCCCTGCTGGCCGCCGCCGCCCCCCGGCACCCCGGCACTGCCGCTTGCATGCGAGCTGCCGCGCGGCCCTGCTGGCCGCCAGCGCGGCTGCGGCGCGGCCGCTGCCAGCGCTTAGCTGAACCTAGCTGATCGTTACAATCAGCTAGGCAACGAGCGCACCTGGCCGGCCCAACAGGGTGAGGCTGGCCAACGGCCAGATACGGCCCAACTATGCCCTTGCCTAAAAAAAAGGCACTGTGTGCCTTGGCTGGTGGGTTTCAGCCTGATTTTCGGCCCAGTTTCGGCCTGCTGTCGTTATGGGCCGGACCGAATGTCTGTCTGTGCAAAACATTTACATTTTAGCGCCTGTACTTTTTCAGTTTTCTGTATAATTTTATTCCTGCCGAATAATTTATCTGTAAGTCCCTGGAGTAGTCCGTTTTTGCTGAAATTGTATATCTGGGCGTTAAATAGCTACGGAAAGTCATTTTTACAGCCATTTTTCACGTTATGATTGCGCTTAGCATAATATCTCTATATACATGCTTTTATATCATGTTTTACTACAGTAATTAATTGTTTTAATACTTAGTAGAGCATTTTTAGCATGTCCGTTAAATTTTGGAACGCCGTCTTATTGAAATTTTTGTATCAATATCGTTTATGCAATTGATTATCTGATGTAATCTGATATACTTTTTGCATAAATCGCAAATGGCCGGAATCATGAACCGGGAGTTTGAGGAGTTGGCTCAGAATGGGCTGAACTACTTGACCTGGGCTTCAGACGTGGTACTCGTCCTTGAGGGCCGGAAGATTAAGGGAGCATTGGATGCGGGGACTGTGACGGCCCCCAGCACCACCACTCCGGTGGAAAATGCCCAAGCACTGCATTTCCTCCGCCATCATATGTGTACTACGCTGAAACACGAGTACATGGCAGAACGGAGTGCTTCAGCCCTGTGGACCGCCCTCGAGGCACGGTTCGCTAGGCTGAAGTACACCATTAAGCCGTGGGCGGAGGGGGATTGGATGCGTCTGAAGTTTGCGGACTTCAAGACGGTGGGAGACTACAATTCAGCTTTACACCTGATATGTACTAAACTTGATCTCTGTGGTACCAAAATCACGGAGAGTCAGAAGATTGAGAAGACTCTCTCCACGTTCCATCCATCAGCTCTCCAGAGTGCGCGGAACTACCGCCAGGAGAACTTCACGCAGTATGCTCTGCTTATCGACGCCCTCCAGGTGGCTGAGGCGCAGGATGAGGTTCTCAAAAAGAACTTCAACTCGCAGCCTTTCGGAGGGGGTCCACGCCAGGAATTTTATGCCGGCGCCTACAAGGTGCGCCAGCCCAAGTTCAAGAAGCGTGGCAAGAAAGGCAAGAAGGGACCTAACCCTCCCCACCTGGCCAAGCAACATCAGGCGGGTCAGGGAGAGGCAAGGCCCCAGGATTGCTTTCGTTGCGGCTCCAAGACCCATTTCTCAAGGCAGTGTCGTGCCCCAAAGCACGTCGTGGACGCGTACAAGGCCAAGAAGGCGCATAAGACACACCTTGTCCAGGTGGAGGCACCACCGGCACCCGCAGCGGGGCCCGTGATGATCCCCACGCCCACCGCCGCGCCCGTGGTGGCGTAGAGCGAGGCGCCTGTGGAGGCACATGTGGCGGTTCCCACGAACGCCATCGTGTCCATGGAGGTTGCGCACACCGTGCCCCCTCCAGTGCCACAGCTGGACATCGACTGCCGCGGCGATGCTCGCTAATGAAGAGAAGATGAGTGAGCTCGAGATTAGGGCTGAGGTGGACGGATACTTTGCGGAATCCACCTAAATTCCCCTCATTTATTTCATGATTCCTTTATGGCAATAAATTTGATACAATTATTTCGATTTGGTTGTAAGCTCTTTGAGAGCAATAATATTTGTTTCAGCAACATTTATTTGTTCATCGGCGATTGGATGAATTTGTTTTCATTCATTTATTCCATCATTTAATAGAGATGATTGTGTTATGTTCTAAAATATTTGTGCGTTTATTCATTAATGTAGCATCTTCCTCGCTTTATTTTTATTAATTAAACACTATATTTTAGAACATGTGTGGCACCCCAATGGAGTAAACATGTCTTGTGGAAAACGATACACAAATACCATCTTGAGAGAGATTGTGTGCTTTGAGTCTAATAAAATCTCGAGGTAGTGTTATGAAAATCGCCGGCTGCGATCCGTATAGTTGGCTCCAGAAGAGCAACTACCATACTACCCATGGGAACAAATTTGATCATTAATGATGCATTGCTGTAACCTGAGTCACTCCCACCCTCTTAAGTTTAAATGGTAAACATGTTCTTGGAAGATTTTCCTCCATTGGACACAGGGCTATGCTACACGATTTTTGTAGCACTGCCTGTACACTACCTTTCGATGCTCTGAACTTTTCAGCCTTTGGCATGATAGGTTAGGCCATCCCGGTCTTAGAATAATGCGAAATATAATTAACAACTCGAATGGTCATAGTGTTAATGTAAAAATTTCCTGAATCCTGATGATTTCGTGTGCTCCGCATGCGCTACGGGGAAATTAATCATTAGACCATCCCCCTTAAAGGTGAAGGATGAAATCCCCGCGTTCTTGGAACGTATCCAAGGGGACATATGCGGTCCTATTCAGCCCCTCTCGGGGCCGTTTAGGTACTTCATGGTGCTCATCGATGCTTCCTCTAAATGGTCCAATGTTAGCCTGCTGTCAACAAGGAACCATGCTTTTGCAAAGTTGATCTCACAGATCATACAAATAAGGAATAAATTCCCTGATTATCGTATTAAGTCTATTCGAATGGACAATATCGGTGAATTTACTTCAAAGGCGTTCGATGAATATTGCATGGGAACGGGAATCAAACTTGAGCACTCTGTACCGCACGTTCACACACAAAATGGACTTGAGGAGGCATTGATTAAAAGAATTAAATTCATTGCCAGACCGCTCCTTCAGGGTTGTAATTTACCAACTACATGTTGGGGTCACGCAGTGTTACACGCGGCCAATCTCATCAATTTTTGACCATCGGCCTACAACATCCACTCTCCTATGCAGCTTGCGCAAGGGTCGGCACCAAAAATTTCCCACCTTCGTAGGTTTGGTTGCCAGGTATATGTACCAATACCACCCCCTCAGCGATCAGCGATGGGACCGCTCCGTAAGTTGGGGATATACGTTGGTTATGAGACTGTGTCCATAATCAGGTTTCTGGACCCCGCGACAGGTGACTGTTATACGACCCGTTTCGCTGATTGCATTTTTGACGAGGATCTTTTCCCGACTTTAGGGGAGATAATCAATCCCTTGATGATGAAAGTCGAGAAATCACGTGGCAAGCCACGGGGATCCACGCTCATGACCCGCGCACTGCTGAGTCTAATAGAGAATTCCAAAAGATAGTAGATTTGCATTCCTTAGCGAATCAACTGCCTGATCATTTTAGTGACATAAAGACCGTGACAAGGTCACATATGCCTGCGTGCAATGCATCGGAAAGGGTTGGTACCGAAGTTAACTAATGGTACACCTGCTCCCGTCCAAGGCCTAAAAGGACGCGAAATCCGGTTTCTCAACTCCTAAGTACTCGGGGACGCCTGAAGAAGAAGGATAAGAGAGATTTATCACAGATAGTCACCAAAGCCCCTAGTAAGAAAAAGGGGAGCCAGTTGAGACCTGACACAAGTACGGAAAGTCCTGTGCACGGGATTCCGGATTTGAACGTCCCTATTGAGGGAACATCCAGCGGAGATGTGAGTACACACATCGGCGCGGAAATGCTAAAGGACCTTGCTCCTGTAATGGGAAATACGGTAGAGAAAGAGGTAGCGCCAGATGCACCCCATGACGAAATGGCCATAAATTATATAAATTATAAGGGACAGTCAAGGAACCGAGCAATGGCAATTACCTCACGCATGAGGTGGATCGGTACAGAGCAAGACTCGTCGCTCAAGGGTTCACTCAACGACCAGATGTCGATATTGAGGAAACTTACTCCCTAGTCATGGATGGTATAACCTTTAGATACTTGATCTCAATGGCAGTAAACCTGGACTTAACAATGAAATTGCTGGATGTTGTCACTGCTTACCTATATGGTAACCTTGATTCGGACATTTACATGAAGGTACCAGAAGGTATCCCCATTCCGAACCAAGAGAGCAAATCAGGGTCTATACTGTGTTCTTCTCAAGAAGTCATTGTACGGACTTAAACAGTCGGGTAGGATGTGGTATAATCGTTTAAGCTATTTCCTTCATCAGAAGGGCTACACGAGCAATGAAGCTTGCCCATGTGTTTTTATACGGAGATCACAAGATGGTTTCTGTATTATCTCGGTGTATGTGGATGATTTGGACCTAATCGGTACACCTGAGGATATTGAGGAAGCGAGTTCCTACCTGATGTCGGAATTCGAGATGAAGGACTTAGGCAAAACCAAGTTCTGCCTAGGTCTACAACTTGAGCATTCCCCTGCTGGGATCTTAATGCACCAGTCTGCCTACACCCAGAAGGTGTTAGAAAGATTTGGATTTGATAAGACATATCCTTCTAAGACCCCCATGATTGGGAGATCTTTACAGCGGGACAAGGACCCGTTCAGGCCTAAGGAAGAGGGGGAGGAAGTTCTAGGACCAGAATTCCCCTACCTGAGTGCAGTTGGCGCACTCATGTACCTCGCAAATTGTACATGGCCGGACATTGCGTTCGCCATCAATTTGCTTGCTAGGTACAGTTCTGAGCCTACCAATAGACATTGGAAAGGCATCAAGGACGTCTTCCGATACCTCCAAGGGACCAAAGATCTTGGCTTGTTTTTTCGGAGGAATCAAGATCTTACGCTTGTAGGATATGCTGATGCTGAGTACTTGTCTGACCCACATACTGCAAAGTCTCAGACTGGATATGTTTTCCTTTGTGGTGGAACAGCCATTTCCTGGAAATCGTCTAAGCAAACTTTAGTAACAACTTCGACGAACCACTCGGAAATCATAGCATTATATGAAGCATCACGAGAGTGTGCATGGCTTCGATGGATGATTGGCCACATCCAGCTGACATGTGGGATGAACACTGTCCAAACCCCAACCATCATCTATGAAGATAATACCGCTTGTGTTGCACAAGTCCAGACGGGTTATGTGAAGAGCAATCTCACAAAGCATATTGTCGCAGCAGTGGAACATGGGGTTCCCCTGATGCTGCCAAAGTGGGTCCTCCACTGGGGCCCACCAAGAAGATGGACAAGGCAGGAGTCAAGTACAGCGGATGGGTTAGCCCATCTGCCTCAAGGACACCCAACAAGTTCGACAACAAGTCTCTGCGGCTAAGGACCAAGTGACCTTCTGGGTCACCCCCTCGCCTGGAGAACCAGGCGAGACACCCGCGGGTCCGTGCTCCCGGCAGGAGGCCAGGCGTGCCCCCGGGTATCCATCAGTACCATCGAGAGGATAAGATCGCCAGCTCGCCGGAAGCTGGTGGAAGACTTGGGCGCCAAGATGAAGGCCGCGCCCTGGTGACGTTGCCACGAGCGCAGTTGGTGGGACGAACAGGCTTTGTCCGTCCCACCTTTTCCAAGGGCGGACGACCACGCCGCCCTCCTCAGATGGCTTGGAGGAGAGAGTGCCACGTCTCCTCCAAGGACCGCCAAGGGGTTTTCCCGCCAAGACCCCTCATACCTCTCGCGTGCCCATGTCGGATCCCCTTAGCCTATAAAAGGAGGACCATGGCACCGAGGGGAAAAGGGGAGGAACACAGGACGGAACAGAAGCAAGCTAGAGCTCAGGCAAGATTAGACTAGGGTTCGGAAGGTAGAGAGAGAGGTGATCTCCCCAGGGCAGGATCTGCTCTTCGTCTACCTCCGGCCGAAACTCTGTCGGGTTCACCCCAGAACACCCTTGTACACCACACCATGATGAACCTCTCAATCCAGACATGCAGGAGTAGGGCTTTTAGCCTCCGGCGGCCTGAACCTGGGTAACTCTGTGTGTCCTGCTGTGTTGTTTGATCTCTCCCTATCGACGAAGAACTTGGCGTCCTTGCTCCCGGGTAAGACGTCTTCTAGCCTCCTTCGCGCCCCGTGCCGAACCTAAAAAGGGGGTATCATCTACTCCCGGTGTCCGTCACCCGAGACACGACATCTGGCGCGCCAGGTAGGGGGTGCAAGCGCTGGATTCGTCTTCTTCTTCATCGACCTCAAGTTCTGCGTCAAGTTCATCGTCAAGTTCTGCGTCGAGCTTCTCGTCCGTGACAAGATCCACTTCAAGACCCCGGCGCCTTCGGAGCAGCACTGGTTTCGACTCTCACAAGCGAGGCGCCGATCCGACGTCCAAGATGACAAAGAAGAGAAAGGCTAAGGCAGCCATGGAGTTTCTGCGGTATCCAGGGCTCGGTTTCGTCCTAGGGGAGCCCTCGTCGACCTCCGCCACCAAGGGTCGGGACTTTGGAGTACAGTTTGTACGACCAGCGGTGTATGTCAGTCCTTTAATCAGCGAGGAAAGGCCTCAGGAAAACGCCATGAGCATCGATGTACCTTCCCCCTCGTGGACGCACGAGGAAAGGGAGGAACTCTGCTCCGACGTATCACCTGCAGCAGCCTCTGAAAGGCGAGGGCCCAGATCAGAGCATGGAGGATGATCCTCACCTAGAAGATCCTCTCATTTACGTGCCCCAAGAGCTCAAGATTCCTCTGCGCAAAGATGGCCAGCCGGGAGTGTGGTGCATGTACCACAGATCTGATAGACACAGTCTGGAAGAGTGCCGCCAGTTCAACGATATTCAGTTAAAGCAGAAGAATGGGGAGTGCTATGCCTGCGGCGAGCCAGGACATATCTGCAGAGATTGCCCTTTCACCAAGAAACCAAGAAAACCAAGGCCAATCCCGGCGCCCCCAGAAAGGAAAGTCTTTCCGAACCTTCGCTAATGCCTCTACTCAGACTGAAGAGCGTGAAGAGCCAAGCCCAACCCAACGGACACAAGATTGTCAAAGATTAACTGCTGCCAGTTGGGACCAAACTTTCGTCTGCGGCAATTCTGACGAAGGAGAATGGGAACTCCCGGGTCATATAGTGACAATACACCCGGGACCGAGTGGACCTCCCCAGAAGTACTGGATCGCGAAGTGGTTGGCTTCCAGTCCTCAGAAGTAAACAGCATCAGGGTCTCCGGACCGGCATTTCTATCATGCCAGCCAGTTGCCGGATCACCAAGAAGGTGAGCTCCGGGTTTTGCAGTAAGAGGGTCTCCGGACCGGCATTTCTATCATGCCAGCCAGTTGCCGGATCACCAAGGAGGTGGTCTCCGGGGTCTCCGGACCGGCGTCAGCCAGCCAGTTGTGCCTTCGAGCGGCATGCAAGGACCAGTCCCCGCAAGGGTGTATTGGGCCCTTGGGTATATTTCGGCACGGAAGCCCTGTTCCCGCCAAAAATTGTGGGGCAGGGCAGAATTATGTCTGAAAAACGACATAGAAGACCCGCCACGGCGGCAGCGCGACGAAGTAATTGCCGGAATATACCGAAAGGAGGTCAAATGCGAGCTAAGTATAAACGCGCTCGCGCGGGCTTTTTCCTGGTTGCATCGGTTTTATACACTTTGGCTAAAGCGAAAGCGGGCGTAATCTTGGGGTAGCGCCTCCGCGACAATACTGTCAGTTTCCCTCGGGCAGTGGAGTCGTGGGCTGAGGTCCGTACGGTCAAGACCGGTGGGTCCCTGGGGGGTTGCGCCCTGTGTCAGCAATTCAGAACAGTCTGATTGCTCACGGCTGGTTAGCGCTCGCGCCCTTGGACCCTTCCCGAGTGCGTTAAGCCCCCACGAGTGCAATAAAACTCATGTAATTCGGGAAAAAGTTATTTACATTCAAAGTACAAAGTTCATAAGCCTTTCGGCGGTACAATTGCAAAAGCTTGGTTCACGGCCTTTGGTATTGTCCTGTCCTTGCAGGACCTTAGGTTTACGGGTTTCTTCACGGGAAAGACGCCCCAGGATCTCGTCCACTTGGCCAGCAGCGTTTGGAGGAGTCGGCATCCCGGGTCCCAGCCTCTCCAACTCGGACAGCAGCGAAAGCTGCGGTGCTGCTGGTGGAGGGCCACGACTATGCGGGTGATGGCCTGCCGGATCGCCTGCTCTCCTTCCGGGAAAGGGGCTCTGCTTGCCCGCTCCCGGACACCCCTAACCAGCGTCGCCACGTACTCCAAGAATGCAGGATAATGCATGAAGGTGCGAGAATGGTCAGCTTTGAGGGTGGGCGGAGAAGACACCCCCAAATCAGTGAACTCTTTCACAATCCTCGAGGACCACGTGTACATCTTGAGCAAGATGTTGTGATCCTCGCGACGGTGAAGCTGGAACTGGTGTTTCTCCTTCTCCAGCGCCGCTTTGGTCTCCGCCAGCTCGGCTTGAACCGCTTAAGCTGGGTAGATTCTGCTCGTGCTGATCCCAGGCAATTTGCGCCTGTGATTTGGACGCTTCCATTGCCTCGCGGCCTGCTGCCAGTTCTTCGGCCTCAGCCTTCCGGGTAGCTCTCGCCCGAGCTGCGGCTTCGTCCCTGAATGCCACCGCCTCCTTCAGGCGCTGGATCTGCTTCTCCAGCTCTGCCCGATCCGCAAGCGCACCTCCTTGGTCTTCCCCGCTGCGAGCAAAGGCCTCCCGCTGCACAGCTATGGTGTGGGCGCTGGATTTACCTGCCGCCTGAGATCCTCCCTCTCGTCACGGATCCGCTGGGATTCCTGTTTTGCTTGCCGAAGACGCTTTCGCTCGTACTCAAGATCTCCAGCCAGCCTCCTGAGACGCCTGTCTTGGGATTCGATAATCCTGTCTTTGGCTCGCAAGGCCTCCACGTTTTCTAGTTCAACTTCCTGTCGGGTCCACCCTGCCGCGTTTTCCATCCCCTGCTCCAGGCGGACCTCGTCTTGGAAGGATTTCAGTTGCAACTGCTCCAAGGCTTCGAACTGGGCTTGTTCCTGCTCCTCGAAGTCGCCAAGACGCTGCTGTAGCTCCCACTCTTCGCGAGCTATTCTAAGCTCGCGGGCATGGAGCATCTCCTCGTCTGCAGCTATCCTCACCTCTCGAGCACGCAAATCCTCCCCGTCACCAGAAGCAGCCTCCGATCGCCTCTCAATCTCGGCGCGAGCAAAGGCGAGGAACTCCCCAGCGCCGGGGAATGCCCTCGAGAAGCCGGCTTCCCGTACCTCCCTTGGGGAGAGAAGTATCCGCGGGCTTCATCACGATGGTTCCACGCGAGGATTGACCGGTCTCAATCCTGCGTTCTAGACGGATTCCGGGGGCTCCACGTCGAGCCTGCTCCCGGGAGAACCCGCCACCTCAGGATCTGCGTCAACAAGCGGCAAGTAAGTCTTCAAGGGCCGCCAGGCCGCGAAAGGACATGTCCAGAGCTTCGGGAGGACATACCCGGAAGCAACGAGGAGCTCGCTGGCGGTCCCCCGGGGAAGTCATCTCTTGAGTTCGGGGAAGGGGGTCCACGCCACCATCTCCCTCTTTTCCTGGACGTCACGCTGTAAAGACGGAGCTTCGACAGGAGCCGGGGGCTCCTCCGTGACCATGACAGAGCTCTCCGCGGTCTCCCCAGCTTCAACGTCGTCTTCGACCCGGCGGCATTTCCTGGAACTTCCGAGTTCCGGGGATCTACGAAGAAAACAAGGCATCACGTCATTGAAGTGTCAGGCAAAGATTCATCGCTCGGGGTCATAAGGACTCTAACTTACTCTCGAGTCCGCTTGGCTCCGGGGACGCTCCAGCTCCTTTCTCTCAAAGCACCGAAGGATCGGCAACGACAGGCTCTCCTCGGCGCCATCATCCGCTAGGAGCGGAGGAGGGAGAGCTTCGGAGTCATCTCCGACTCTAGCTCGTCAAGTGGGTTTGGGTGCGCTGGCTGCTCCGGGAGCAGTTCCACCGCTGCACCCTCGACCCTCGTCTGGACCTCCCTCGCCTCTCGGGGAGAGGCAAGGTCCGCGCACCCGGCAGGCTCGTCCGGGGCAAGTTCTCCCTCAGCTTCGTTGTCGGATAGATCAGGACCTTCCGGGGAAACGTCTCCGCCGAGCAAGTCAGCAGCTGTAGAAGACCCTTGACCCGGTGCGATCTTCTGCGCTGGAACCGGAAGGGGATCCAGGAATTCGGTGCCAGCAATCCCAAATGCGTTGCATTCCGGCATGAGGGTCCGGGCAACCGCAGCACCTGAGCCATCAAAGAGGGGAAGCACTCCTGGCGGAAGATGAAAAGGAACACCCGGAAGCAGAAAGAGCATCTTGCTCGACCATTCTTTCCACTGTAAGAGGAATCCAATCCTCGGCTGAACCTTCCACAGCGGCTGTGACCTGTGCTGCAGCGGGCGATTCCTCTTCGGATGAAGTCACCCACAATGGCGGAGCATGTCAGCTTTTGGTCGCGGAGCTCGGTTAGTCTTTCAATGATTGGGGTAAGAGCTGGATCCTGGGAGCTTCTATCTTTGGAGTTGGCCAGACGCTCCGCAGGGAAGGTTGGCGTCAGGAGGTGGGGATTGAAGCCTCCCACTGAAATGAAGTACCAGTTGTGTCTCCACTCTCCCCAGTCCGGTTTAAGCTTCACAACTGGGTATTGGTGCGCCGACGACTTCCTGAGGCGAAAGGTAACCCCGCCGGCTATCCACTTCGACTTTCCCAGGCGGGGAACAAAGAAGTGGCGGAACAAGGCCACCGAGGGCGTTACCCCGATGAATGCCTCGCACACATAGGCAAAGGAGGCCAGAATCAACACCGCATTCGGATGCAAATGAAGCATATGCAGTCCGAACGCCTCCAGGATGGCGAGGAAAAACGATGAAAAGGGGGGCAATAGTCCCATCACCGAGAAGTTGTGGAAGATGACCACTTCATCTTCTCCCTGAAGACCTTCTCCAGGACGGATTCCCACTTGTTCTCCACCACGGAATTCCAAAGCTATTGCGCGGCGAGCAGGATCCACCTTCTTCTCATCAGCATACGCGCTCGGAGAGAACACAGCCTGCATCACCCTCTTCGGGGAGGTACGGCGGCGGCGCGAGAGGCTTCAATCGCCGCTTTCTCTGCTACGGATTGCTTCACTTTCCGCACTCCTCCCCTCTCGCGCCTGGGCGCCATGAGCGGCAGAGGAATGGACTCTCTGAAGTAAGGTCCGGGCGGCCGGAGGAGGAGGGCGGCGCTCGGCGAAGAGGAAGAGTCGGATTCCGGTGGCGGCGACTTGGGGATTTCGGAAGATTTGGGGAACAACTGCCGCAGCACTGCGAGGCGTGACTCATAAGGCTTCCCACGCGTCACGTCGCGGCCCCATTACTCCGACTGACGCGGGGTCGAGGGGGCGTTCCGCTTCAAGCGCTCCCTCCCGTTGGATTCAAGATAGACGTTGGCCGTCCGTGCGAACCGCAACGTTCGCCGCGACCAAGTCCAAGAGAAGCTCGGGGGCTCGTCTCTACTTCGCCCTGGCGAGCCTCAGGCAAAGCAGGCAAGGCGCCGGGTACCCACTTTGGCCAACTCTTTGGCCATAGCCCCGGCAGCAACTGAAGCAAGAGCCGCCGGGACCATGCCCGGGGGCTACTGTCGCAGCAGTGGAACATGGGGTTCCCCTGATGCTGCCAAAGTGGGTCCTCCACTGGGGCCCACCAAGAAGATGGACAAGGCAAGGAGTCAAGTACAGCAGATGGGTTAGCCCATCTGCCTCAAGGACACCCGACAAGTTCGACACAAGTCTCTGCGCTAAGGACCAGGTGACCTTCCGGGTCACCCCCTCGCCCGGAGAACCAGGCGAGACACCCGCGGTCCGTGCTCCCGGCAGGAGGCCAGGCGCGCCCCGGGTATCCATCCGTACCATCGAGAGGATAAGATCGCCAGCTCGCCGGAAGCTGGTGGAAGACTTGGGCGCCAAGATGAAGGCCGCGCCCTGGTGACGTTGCCACGAGTGCAGTTGGTGGGGCGGACAGGCTTTGTCCGTCCCACCTTTTCCAAGGGCGGACGACCACGCCGCCCTCCTCAGAATGCTTGGAGGAGAGAGTGCCACGTCTCCTCCAAGGACCGCCGAGGGGTTTTCCCGCCAAGACCCCTCATACCTCTCGCGTGCCCATGTCGGATCCCCTTAGCCTATAAAAGGAGGACCATGGCACCGAGGAAAAGGGGAGGAACAAGGACAGAACAGAAGCAAGCTAGAGCTCAGGCAAGACTAGACTAGGGTTCGGAAGGTAGAGAGAGAGGTGATCTCCCAGGGCAGGATCTGCTCTTCGTCTACCTCCGGCCGAAACTCTGCCGGGTTCACCCCAGAACACCCTTGTACACCACACCATGATGAACCTCTCAATCCAGACATGCAGGAGTAGGGCTTTTAGCTCCGGGCGGCCTGAACCTGGGTAACTCTGTGTGTCCTGCTGTGTTGTTTGATCTCTCCCTCTCGACGAAGAACTTGGCGTCCTTGCTCCCGGGTAAGACGTCTTCCAGCCTCCTTCGCGCCCCGTGCCGAACCTAAAAAGGGGGTATCATCTACTCCCGGTGTCCGTCACCCGAGACACGACACATATCGACCCCAAATTCTTCTATGCATATGAATTGCAAAAGTCGAACGAATTGAGAATCTTGCATACTAAGTCGTGTGAAAATCTTGCTGATTTGTTCACTAAATCATTACCAGCATCTTCCTTTGAGAGATGTGTTCGTGGAATGGGTATGATGAGACTTAGGGAGATGCAAGGTTCAGGGGGAGAATCTTCACAAACTCATCGCTGAAATCTCGATCCCAATGATTGAGTACTTGACTTGAAAGTTAAGTGAGTTGTACTCTTTTTCCCTTTAGTGAGTTTTTATGAAGTTTCTCACATAAGGTTTTTAACGAGTCAATTCGTGCGACATAGCAAAAGTATACCATGTGCTTTTCTCCATATTTTCCCATTGGTTTTTGGGAGTTTTGAGGCATGGCTATACGGATAAAACCCAAGGGGGAGTGTTAAGAAACTTGGGCCATACGTGGCGTACGGGAGCCCATTACGGTGGGCTCTCCCCACGTTTAGGGTTAAGTGGGTCTTATCCCTCTATCCTTCCCCCTATATAAGCAAGGCAATATTCTACGTACTGGTTACAGAAGGAGATCAATAAAGAAAGCTTTGCATATACCCTACTTTTCTATACGTGTGTTCTTCGCCTCCGTCTCTTTCGACCAGCCGGCTGCACACCCTCGGACCGGCCAGCCGGCTGAGGTTGTGCAACAAAAACATAGCTGAGTTGGGCCCTCGCCATGCAGCGTGCAACGCCCCCCAGAGTACGGTCTCTAGGCGGCCTCGGGGCATCCTACTCTTGCCTGCCTGCCTTCATCTTGGGACATTTTATGTATTTTTGTGTCCATATTCATGTCAAATTACGCCATTCACGTACAACGTAGTCTTATAGGAACTACTAAAATACAACTATTTTCATCTAAAGAGTTTTATAAAATAATGATGGAGCTAGTAAGTGTACAAAAACACTATGCCAAAAGGATTCCTACTACTGAAAAAATCTTTGAAAACTATGCAAAAACACTATAACAACAATAAAGATCTTGGCCACCGTGGGTCGCCCGACCCCGTTGACACCCTATTTTTCCTGTCGATAGTCATGTTGAGTTACGTCATTCGCGTACAAATCAATATTTTTTAGCCCAATATAGTTTAATAGGAATTAAGAAAGTACAACTATTTTAGTCTAAAAGAGTTTTATACAATAATGATTTAGCTAGTAAGTCTACAAAAACACTATGCTAAAGGGATTCGTACTACTGAAAAGTCTTTGAAAACTATAAAAAAAACACCATAACAATAATAAAGGATCTGGACAGTGTGGATCGCCGGACCCTGTCTACACCCTCCTGCCCCCCCCCCCCCCCCCCCCACCCACCCCCCGCGCGCGCACCGAGCGGCTAATATTTTTGACGAGATTCCTATAAGTGAGATAGTTCATTGTGTTTTTTCGGGAGTTTGACTAAATGTGGATGTAGTGTTCTTTTGTATTGCTTCTCTATATATGTGGAAGTAGTTGTTGATCAGCATCATGGTCTGTAATTTATGTATTTTTAAATTTAAATCTGATGTCACATAAGGCTCACATGTTGAACCGTCTGCATCATTTTCTCATCAAAGACAAATATAAATGTCTAAAATAATAGTTTTATCATTACAATTTTTTTTAGAAAAAATCACGTGCAAAACTCAAGTTCGTTTCCAAAATTTATGTTTCGTAAAAATCGCAATGTATTGAAGGTCTTTTTGCAAAAACAACAAAGCCAACTACTTTTATGGATCCTGAAAATGCTATCCTAGTTCGAGATTTTTTTTACCTAGACGGTAAACCATTGAGATTTTCCCCAAAGGAACTTGTTGGCATCAACACACCAGTTTTTTTTAAGTTTCTAGATCCTTGTTAATCCGTGGCATCTTATTAAGGTGGGTCGAATGTGGTGGGAAAAAAGACCAGGTCTTACAGGATTTTTTGGCAGAAGAGAGGGGGGGGGGGGGGGGAAGTAAAGAGAAGAGATGGATGTATTGTAATTAACCGGTTCCGGAGTTTAAGGCTGTAAGTTATCATTCGACGCTCAGTGCAGTAAAATACAAATTTCTCTTCATTGCACTACTTTACTTTTTGAACGAGACATATCGATCCATCTGTAAGGTGGTCAGCGATCTCCAAAAACTCCATCCCCACGACGTCACTGACCCTCCAGCCCCAGCCTGTGGCTCACATGTCGTCACGAGGTACGCTGGCTTCTCCCATGTATTTACATCAGCGCGCCAGCCCGGCCTATCTTTGGACGCTCTCAGACTGTTAGGGCATCTCCAGCCATGCCCCCAGGAGACCTTTTTAGCGCCGGCGGTAGCAAAAAGTGCAAAAAACCACCCAGTCGTGCCCCCAGGAGCTCAAAAAGCGCCGTTTTGCGCCGAATTAGCGCCGGCGCCCCCAGGCCGAACCCGGCCTGGGGGCGATTGCATGCGCCAGGCCCACAGGTCAGCCTCTCTGCCCTCTCTCTCCTTCTTTTTCTCTCCCCACCCCCACGTGCCCTCTCTCTTCCTTTCTTTCTCCACCAACCGCCCGTCTCTCCCCATTTTTCTTCGCCACCGATGGCGTGCCCGTGGCCGTCCCGGCCATATGGAGCAGGAGCAGCAGGCCGTCACCGAGGCTCGTGCCGCCATGGTCGCGGGGCGGAGTGCTCGGAGGCGGCGGCGGCCTAGCCAGGCGAGGTCGGACTCGGCCGTCGTGGTCGCGCTGCGGCCGCCCAGCTCGTGGCTCTACTCCGTCCTCTGCCGATTCCGGCCATGGCGGCTCTGCTCCGTCCTCTATCGATTCCGGCCATGGCGGCGGCCTAGGCGGGGTCGGACTCGGGCCTCGCGCCTAGCGCGCCCGGCCCCGTGCCTCGCGCCGGAGATCCGCCCTCCACATCCTCCACCGCAAGCGGCCGCCGGCCACCCCTGCACCAGCGCGCGCGGCCACGGGCGTTCCCTGCTCGACGGCGCTCCATGATTGGCAGGGCGTGCTTCTTCTGGCACTCGACCGGATCTGGAACGGCGCGGCTCAGGGCGTGCTTCTTTTGTCGTCGATCCTCAACACCTTCACGGCTGGCCCGGCGTCTGCCGCCATCGTCCGCTAGCAGCGCCGCGCATTCCAGTACCGGTGCGGCAGATGACGGCCATCTCCAGCCTCGAGACCATGGATGCCGACGTGTGCAACGGCGTGGAGGACGCGCGGGCGTCGCTCGTCATCGTGCCGTTCCATAAGGAGGAGCGCTACGACGGGCGCATGGTGTGCCGCCGCGACGGCCGCCGAGAGCTCAACCAGCGGATCCTGGAGAGAGCGCCGTGCACCGTTGGGGTCTTTGTGGAGCGCCGCGTCGGTGCCATCGTGGGGTCCTGGGGTGGGGTGTGACTGGGAAAATCACAACCCCAACATCCTCTTTTGCGCCGGCGCTCCCCCGTCCCGTCCAAAAGGTGTATTTTTTCATCCTGGGTTCCTCCAACGGCTGGAGATGCCCTTACTAGCAGGAGCGCGAGGTACGTGCGTCGTGAGCGAGAACCAGAGCAGCCGCGCCCGTAGATGGAGAACGACGGCTTCGCTTCCGGCCCCGTTGGGATCAGGGTCCTCGTCGTGGAAGAAGACCCATCCGACCTCGCCGTCCTCACGCAGATCCTCCAGCGCCACGGCTACCAAGGTACGCGCGTCCGGTCCGCCGGCACATCTCCGGCAGTTTTGTTCCCCTCTCATATGCATGTACGTACTTGTGCAGCGACGGCCATGGCGTCGCGGAAGAAGGACTGAGAGCTTTGCAGGAGAACCCGGAGGGATTCGACCTCGTCATGACCGTGGTGCACACGCAGGGGCCAGGAATCGACGGCTTCGAACTCCTCAAGCACGCCAAGAATCGTTACCCGTCATCCGTAAGTCCCCTGTAATCTGCATATGCATGGTTCTAGCTTCTTGCTATACGGGTACTGATCGATAGATCTGCATGCGTGCGTATGTCCGTGTGTGTATATGCAGTGTTCTCCGGCGACGAGACCAGGGAGACGGTGATGAGGGCGATGATTGGAGGCGCGTGTGACATTCTGGTCAAGCCCCTGCGCGACGAGGAGATGCAGAACATCTGGCACCACGTCTCCGGCACCAGGCCAACGCAGCCTCCGGCGCCGTCGCGGCTAACGCCGACGCTCCAATTAGCGACGTCGTCGTCCGCCAGGATGACACGGCGAGGAAGAGAGGATCTGCCGCAGTGGACGACTCCGACGAGGGGGACTCCCACGGCATCCATCAGCATCAGCAGAAGCAGGCCAGGGCCATCAACAGGACCATGTTCAACTCGTCGGCGCAGCTGCACGCGTCGATCGTCAGGGCGGCGGAACAGCCCAGGGGAACGGAAGGTAATCGCATCATCCACCTATCTTTGGCACTTTGTTAACTGCATCATGCATGCTTTGGTCTCGCTTTGCATAATTTCTGGGTGCCAGCCCAGGGTTTAGTAGTAACGTACATAAAGTGTCCGTTTGCTAGAATTAATAATTGCGCTAGATGAAAAGGTACTATATATACATGTGAGGACAAAAGTTTGAATACACTGTATCGAGTGTTCAAGTCTGGCCGTTCGATCTTGTTTGGATGGTCGTTCTGTAGTTGTTTGTTTCCTCAGTTAGAAACTTAGAATGTGGTTGTATGGCCTCCTTCATGTGGTGGTGTTTGTTGTATGATTTTCGTCCGGTTTCTTCCGCTAATAAATCGGCTACCCTCTTCGTAATTAATGATAAGGCAAAGCTTTTGCCTTTTGTTAGAGTATATTACGGAAAGAGTATATTTGGTAGTTTAGAGATTGTACTCCAAGTCTACCTCTAGTAGGTTTCGTAGTCCCCAAGTATTGTAGCCTTTATATACAGCCCACCGTGGCATCAATGTAACCAATCTAGCATCAATCAATATTGCACAATCCTACATGGTATCAGAGCGGTTAGTCTAACGACGCCGATCCTAGGTTTAGCCACCAACGCTTCCGCCGCGCCGCCCCCGGGGAGATCAATCTTCGCGGGGGCCGCGCAAATAGTAGATTAGATCTTTAGTCGTCAAAATTTTCTCGCCGGTCGCTTGACCGGCGTTTCTTCTTCTTTCGCCGATCATAGATCGGATTGCGTCGCCCAGCGCCGCAAGTCGTCATCATCGCCACCGCTGCTCCAACCACGTCGTCGACTCATCCCCGACAAATCGTCATCACCGCCCGTGCCAAGGACGCTCTGCGCGGTGCCCCAAGGGACGCCTTCACGCGCTCTCACCGGCGCTCCGTCCGCACGTCGCCACCAGCCGGCTCGTCTTCGACAACATCTAGCGGGACATCTAGCTCGTCCCCGAGTACGCGCCTCGCCATCAACAAAGGCTTCACCAACATCGCTCGTGGTCATCATCGCCGGCAACTATCTACATCAACACCGTCATCGCACGTACCGCATCGTCGCCGCCACCATCGCTCATGGTCCTCGTCAACGCCATCGGGTTCTTCTTCGCCTTAACCATAGCCAATTCGCCCTCGCAAACGGATGATCCGGGTTCCATCCCCGATATCTACTAACTCGTCTTCAATTTTGCGCCAATGCGCCCTTCCATGTGGATAGCGCGGGTTCGATCCCCGACATCTACTATCGCTAATATTGCAAGAACTCAATCGCAAGAGCTCAAATCGTCTTCAACAACCACCTCGCCATCTTTGTCCACCAAGATCTCGCCGCCAGAGTTGCAATTTCTTTTTCTTTTTTTATGTTTTTTATTTTTTGCATTGCACTCCGGCGCTAACGGCATCGACCGTTCACGGAGATCTACTTTATTGCTGCTCCGACTCTGGCTCGCATGGTTCATGGTGGTCCCTATCTTCGCATGTCCGGTATTGGCAACACCGGCGCGTGCCTTCATCCCCGACACGCTCCTGAGCCAGGCAAGCTCGGCCTGCCGTGCCGCCTACCTCGTCTACACCGACAAAGCTCCGTCTAACTCAAGCTAGCTACTGCAACACCGCTACTATCGCTTTCTGCAACTAACATGGCGAATTCCCCCGGGCTCAACGACGGCATCGACTACAACAACATCAGCATCAACAACTACCACCACGGCGACTACATCATCCACGTCATCCTCGACCATGACTACAACGACCACACCATCTGCTTCATCGACATCGGCATCAAGGGCTCCCTCTGCAGTTCGCTTTCGGCTTATGCTCCAGCCGGACCGTCCATGACGCTCCTACTGTTCGCGTCACTCCCGATCCGACTGCGGGGGAGTGTTAGAGTATATTACGGAAAGAGTATATTTGGTAGTTTAGAGATTGTACTCCAAGTCTACCTCTAGTAGGTTTCGTAGTCCCCAAGTATTGTAGCCTTTATATACAGCCCACCGTGGCATCAATGTAACCAATCTAGCATCAATCAATATTGCACAATCCTACACCTTTGTTTCAAAAAAAAAAAAACTTAGAATGTTCAATCTTGGGTTTGGTTAGTTTATAGCTCGAATAAAACATCTCTAATGGCTAATATTCTATTACTCTATACCATGGAGGAAGGTTATATGTATTATGTAGTACGTAGCTGGTGTTGTAATGTCTTGCTTACCAGTCATGTAGTTGGTGTACTTGATAGCTCAAATGTGCCATCTCTAATTATCTGAGGGTACAGTTATGTGTTCAAGTATCGTTGTTATGGTACTTGCACGGGGTGATGACCCTTTTTCCCTGGTGCTCGGCAGCGAGGTACTCCGGGAGGCAGCATGGAGGAGGGTTGTGTTGCCTGGGCTCCGCCAGCACCTACCGTCCCGACACTGCAGGTTTTTGTCCTAGCCGCCATCGCCAACGGTGACATCTCAACTTCTTGGGCGGTTAGATGAAGGTCTCGTGCGTCGGGTGGAAAAGAAATGGTGCAGATTTAGGTCGTTGACTCTAGAGGAAGGTGGCAGGTTTCCCGAGCCTTATTTCGTTCCCACCAGCACGCCAATAGGGTCTCATCGGGGTTAGTTGTCTCGTTCAGTGATCCAACACCAGATCTCAGGGTCGTCTGGCCAGGAGCGTCTGGATGACTCTTCCCTATTCTTCGCTCCTTCGACGCCTTCCTTGGTGGCCATCCAACTGAGATTGGCATGTTTCTCACCGACAGGAGCAGAGACAATATTATGGGGGCGCCCTAAGCCATCTTTAGTGCTGCGGCTACATTGAAGCTTGCTTGCCATTGCTCGCCGGCATGGTCGTGTGCTCCATCACCTCATTTACCCCTAGGTTTTAGAGGTTGGAATTTCTGTCGATGGGTGGGTAAAGGGATGTCCGCGTCAGCCTCGTTGGGACTAGGATTCTCTCAAAATGTAGTTGGGCCTAACGGGTCAAACCCAGGATTCTGGAACAATATATATGAAGACACCCATGGGCCTTAGCCCTCGGGCCACTTCTATGTGCCCGTTGCGCAGGCCACTTATTAAAGGCTACCGACCTTTGTGTTCAAGATGGGAAACTTGTCCTAACCGACACCGGTGGCATAATCCACAACTTGGCCCATCCCACGCCCCACGCGTGTCAATATAAGGTTGTTGTGGGGGAATGAGGTGCTCACCATATATCCAAATTTTCAGCCGCTACTCGTGAGATCGTCGAGAAATGGACAAACAACATGAGTAGTCCACTCTGCTGGTGTGATTGACCAAGCATGACCACGATAAGCGTCGTCAGACCAATGTGAAAAGAAGAGGCCCCGGGAGGAAAATGGTACTCTTCGGTGAGATGTAACTAGCGCAATGACATGAGATTGATGTTAGGCTCGCCTCAATGTCGCTCGCCAACACTGAAGACACAATCTCCTGGGTTTCTTCACTTCGTTTGTAGTGTCTTCAATACTAATATATATGGAAATAGAAGCTCCCACTAAAACTATGGATGTTCCTTTGGAAACAAATTTATGCCCAGATCCCAAGTGGTGATCAGGTTCAAAACAACATGGTCCTGAAGATGGAGTTTGCAGTATGTGGTGAAAGTCAGGAGATAAAACACACTATTTTTGCATGCCTTCTTGCTTAGATCTTCAAGGCATGCATCTGGGAACTACTGGGTTGCACCTGGGCTACAACCTGCTTCCCAGAGTTCATTGCTACTCTTCAGGGCATCCATATCATGTACCGCGACCTGTGGGTATAGGCATGATGGATCTCGCCTAATAATCTATGGAGCATCCAAAATAAAAAGCATTGATTGAAGGCATTTTTATTTGATAGGCCATTGATGGCTTCTATTAAATAAATTCCTATTTGCAGCTATGGATACACTTGAGAAGATGGAAGGTTCCGGAGAGCATGTCCCTGATCGTTGCCAAGAGGAAAGCACAAGTGGCCGCCCTTAGAGCCGGAGCTGCTAAGTCCGATCAACAATGTTGCCGGGGTTACTTGTGTTGGTTCCCCCAACTTCTCTTTATTTACATCCATGAAATTCTGCCTTATGTAATGTTTTATTGTTGGCTTGACAACAACTCTGAACCTTGTACCTTACCTGGTTAAGTATGGTCTTTATTTATAATGTCGGGCAAATAAGAATTTTATCTAAAACTGTTCTCAACAAGGTATTCTATATGAGTGATCCGTCCAATAAAGCCACATGCTGCTATACATTTCATGACAGTCGCGGAGTGGACAGTGGCATGTGTAAATGGACGACAAACACATTTTATTCAGTTTTTTAGGATCCAAAGTTCAACCATCGGAAGTTTGGTCGTATGACTAGTATCTGGTGGTATATATCATGGGGTATTGGTTTCCTCTTCAATTGGGCAGAGAGCCACCTCCCGACGATCGTAGGAAGGTACCAAATTTAATGGGGGAGTCTCTATTAAGAACTAGTGTCAATATATGTGTTAATAAAGACGCTTAACTAGGAAAATGCTAATCTTTCTGAAAACAAACCATGCACAAGCTTGGTGAATGAGCTGGCTCCGTCCATGCCCTTCATTATCCAGCCTTTACTCGAAGAGGCCACATTAGTATGTATATTGCCCCATAATTTCATAACATGTATGTAATCCACTTTCAGACCAATTATTGAAACATAATTAGAGTTTCAAAATATTAAACATCTTAACTCGAAAGAGACACGACATTTCAAGCATGATAGGTGGTGGGGTAGTGCGTAGAACAACGTCCTATAAATAGCATGGAAGACTGTGCGTGTTCATTTATCATGAAAACCACTCATGTTCAGTTGGCTACACAAGTGTGATAACATCTAAAAGGTTGTGGTGATCACATCCTCACCTAGCTCGACAATGTCAATGGAGTTTTAAGGGTAAACTAAGGAAGATGCCCCGCTTCTTCGAGTAAAGGTTGGATAGTATGAATATTGCCATAACTGATAAACGCATCTTCTACCTCTAATATTCATAAAGTGGATTACATACATGTCATGAGATTACGGGGCAATATTCATACTAATGTGGCCTCTTCCAGTAAAGGCTCTATAATGAAAGGCATGGACAGAGACAGCTCATTCGCCAAGCTTGTGCATGGTTTATTTTCGGAAAGATTAGCATTTTCCTTGTAAAGCGTCTTTATTTGAGCATCTCCAACCATGGTTGTCAAATTCGGCCCCCAAACTATCCGTGGACACGTCCGAACGTGTCCGCAGACAGTGACTGGACAACCCTCAAAGGAGGGCTCCTACAACCGCAGCCCCCAAAACCCAACCCCAAACTCATGCAATGACATGCAACGTCGAAACATTTCGGAATCAAATTACAATGCAAATTTGTCCCAATTCAACGCGAAATAAATGAAGTTCAACAAGTTGTCCGACACAAGAATGATGATGAGAAGTAATCTCTTCTCATGGGGTGGATCCACCGGATCCACCTAGGCCGAGGTCGCGGTCGGAGATCCTCTTCTTCATCATGAGGATCCAGTTTGCGCTAGGCTCATCCAAGAAACTAGCATCTTGGAACATGATACTCTGTTCCTCCGTGAATCTTGCTAGACTCACTTTCTTTTGTTCCACCGCGAGTGTATCTTGCATCTTCTTCTGCTCCAACTGGACCTTCAACCAAGCCTCCTCCTTCACCAAGTCCAACCTCGCCCTCTCCAAGTCCATCCGTATCTTGCGGAGGCGGCGTGGGCGCTGCACGCCTGGCCATGGGTGCGGCGTGGACATGCCCTCGGGTTGCGTCTCCGCATTCAAAATCCTCTCGGCCTCCTCCGCCTTCTCCCTCTTCTCCTTCTCTGCCAGCTCGCGAACACGCTGTTGTTCCGCCTCAACCTACGGGTGAGTCTCCAGCTTCTGGTCCATCCCCGTCCGCTGCTCTATGGACTCCGACGATGCGGCCTTCTCCGTGGAATCGACGGGCGCTTCCGCCTCATTCTCTCTTCACACTGCGGCGGCGGCAACAGAATGGAGATTTGGGAGTGGAAGCGACGGGAGGAATGAAAGTGGCGGGTGGGAGTGGAGGCGGAGAAGGGATTTCTGGCTTCAAATTGCGTGGTCCCCGTTGCCAGGTCCGATGTGGCGGACGAATGCGGGCGGCACCAAACTCGCCCCATATTTGGGCTGCCTTTGGGGTGCGCCGGTCGGCTCGAACGTTTGGGCTGCTTTGGGGGGGGGGGGGGGGGGGGGTTGGGTGGCCGTTTTCAGCCAAACCCTGTCCGGGCTGTCCGCCCAGACGTTTGGGGAGGGTTTGGCAACCGTGGTTGGAGATGCTCTTAACCCATATATGGACACTAGTTCTTAACTGAGGTTCCCCCATTAAATTTGAGTAGCTTTCTAGTCTCGTTGGGAGGTGGCTCTCGGCCCCAATTGAAGAGGAAACCAATACCCCATGATACCACCTAGACACTAGTCATACATCCAAACGTCCGATTGAACTTCAAATCTTGGACAAATGAATAAAATGTGTGCGCCCTCTATTTACACATCCCCTGGCCACTCCGCCTATGTCATGAAATGTATAGCATCATGTGGCTTGATTGAAAGAGCACTTATATAAAATACCTTATTGAGAACTGTTTTAGATAAAATTCTTATTAGCCCGACTTTATAAATAAAGCCCATACTTACCAGAGTAAGGTACAAGGTTCAGAG
Source organism: Poa pratensis (assembly GCA_947311845.1). Classification (NCBI taxonomy): domain Eukaryota; kingdom Viridiplantae; phylum Streptophyta; class Magnoliopsida; order Poales; family Poaceae; genus Poa; species Poa pratensis. The sequence goes on along the minus strand of CAMZMU010000059.1, from coordinate 26,622,266 downwards.
TTGTTGTCAAGCCATCAACAAAACATTACAGAATGGCACAATTTCATGGATGTAAATAAAGCAAAATTGGGGGGGGGGGGGGACCAACACAAGTAACCCGGCAACATTATTGATCGGACTTGCCAGCTACGGCTCTAAGGGAGGCCACTTGTGCTTTCCTTTTGGCAATCATCAGGGACATGCTCTCCAGAACCTTCCATCTTCTCAAGCGTTTCCATAGCTGCAAATAGGAATTTGTTTAATAAAAACCATCAATGGCCTATCGAATAAAAATGCTTTCAATAAATGTTTTTTTACTTTGGATGCTCCACGGAGACCAGGCGAGATCCATCATGCCTACCCATAGGTGCGGTACAGGATATGGATGCCCTAAAGAATAGCAATTAACTCTGGAAGAAGGTGGTAGACCTGTGCGACCTAGCATTTCCCAGATCAAACCAAGAAGGCACGCAAAAATAGTGTTTTTTATCTCCTGGCCTTGAAGATGGTGTTTGAAGTATGTGGTGAAAGCCAGGCATAAAAACACATTATTTTTGCATGCCTTCTTGCTTTGATCTGGGAAATGCCGGGTTGCACCTGGACTCCACCTTCCTCCAGAGTTCACTGCTATTCTCGGGCATCCATATCTTTTACCGCGATCTGTGGGTAGGCATGATGGATCTCGCCTAGTCTTGTGGAGCATCCAAATTAAAAACCATTGATTGAAGGCATTTTTATTCGATAGGCCATTGATGATTTCTATAAAATAAATTCTATTTGCAGCTATGGATACGCTTGAGAAGATGGAAGGTTCTGGAGAGCATGTCCTAGATCTTTGCCACGAGGAAAGCACAATCGGCCTCCCTTAGAACCGGAGCTGGCAAGTCTGATCAATAATGTTGCGGGGTTACGTGTGTTGGTTCCTCCCAACTTTGCTTTATTTACATCCATGAAATTGTCCCCCTCTATAATGTTTTGTTGGTGGCTTGACAACAACTCTGAATCTTGTACCTTACTCTGGTTAGTATGGGCTTTAATTATAAATTTGGGCTAATAAGAATTTTATCCAAAACTGTTCTCAACAAGGTATTCCATATGAGTCTGTTCAATCAAGCCACATGATGCTATACATTTCATGACAGTCGCGAAGTGGCCAGGGGCATGTGTAAATAGAGGGCACACACATTTTATTCAGTTTTCCAAGATCCGAAGTTCAAACATCAGACATTTGGTTGGATGACTAGTGTGCGAGTGGTATCATGGAGTCCGGTACTTTTGTCCCTAAATTAGTTTCCTCTTCAATAGGGGCAGAGAACCACCGCCCGACGACCCTAGGAAGCTTCTCAAACTTAACGAGGGAGTCTCAGTTAAGAACTAGTGTCAATCTATGGGTTAATAATGGCGCTTTACTCGGAAAATGCCAATATTTCCGAAAACAAACCATGCACAAGCTTGATGAATGAGTTGGCTCCGGCCATGCTCTTCATTAATGGAAGAGGCTACATTAGTATGAATATTGCCCCATAATTTCATAACATGTATGTAATCCATTTTCATACCAACTATAGAAACACAATTTGATTTTCAAAATATTCAACATCTTAACTCGGAAGAGACACGACATTTTGAGCATGCTAGGTGGTGGGGTAGTGCGGAGAACAATGCCCTAAAAATAGCATGGAAGAGTGTGCGTGTTCATTTATCATGAAAACAACTCATTTCAGTTGGCTACACAAGAACGATAACATCTAAAAGGTTGTGACGATCACATCCTCACCTAGGTCGACAATGTCAGTGAAATTTCAAGGGTAAACTAAGGAAGATGCCTCGCTTCTTTGAGTAAAGGTTGGATAGTATGAATATTGCCGTAACTTATAAACACATCTTCAAGCTCTAATATTCATACTGAAAGTGTATTACATACATGTTATGAGATTACTGGACAATATTCATACTAATGTGGCCTCTTCCAGTAAAGGCTCTATAATGATGGGCATGGACGGTGCCAGCTCATTCACCAAGCTTTTGCATGGTTTATTTTTGGAAAGATTAGCATTTTCCTTGTAAAGCGTCTTTATTAACCCATATATGGACACTAGTTCTTAACTGAGGTTCCCCTATTAGATTTGAGTAGCTTCCTAGGGTCGTCGGGAGGTGGCTCTTGGCCCAATTGAAGAGGAAACCAATACCCCATGATACCACCTAGACACTAGTCATACATCCAAACTTTTGATGGTCAAACTTCGAATGTTGGACAACTAAATAAAATGTGTGTGCCCTCTATTTACACATGCCTCTGGCCACTCGCCTATGTCATGATATGTATAGCATCATGTGGCTTGATTGAACAGACCACTTATATAGAATACGTTATTGAGAACCGTTTTAGATAAAATTCTTATTAGCCCGACTTTATAAATAAAGCCCATACTAACCATAGTAAGGTACAAGGTTCAGAGTTGTTGTCAAGCCATCAACAAAACATTACAGAGGGGCACAATTTCATGGATGTAAATATAGCAAAATTGGGGGGGGGGGGAAAAAGTAACCCCAACAACATTATTGATTGGACTTGCCAGCTACGGCTCTAAGGGAGGCCACTTGTGCTTTCCATTTGGCAATGATCAGGGACATGCTCTCCGGAACCTTCCATCTTCTCAAGCGTATCCATAGCTGCAAATAGGAATTTATTTAATAGAAACCATCAATGACCTATCGAATAAAAATGCCTTCAATCAATCCTTTCTTACTTTGGATGCTCCACAGAGACCAGGCGAGATCCATCATGCCTACCAAGAGGTCACGATACAAGATATGGATGCCCTAAAGAATAGCAATGAACTCTGGAAGAAGGTGGTAGCCCAGGTGCAACCTAGCATTTCCCAGATCAAACAAAGATGGCATGCAAAAATAGTGCGTTTTTTTTATCTCCTGACCTTGAAGATGGTGTTTGCAGTATGTGGTGAAAGCCAGGACAAAAAAACACACTATTTTTGCATGCCTTCTTGCTTTGATCTGGGAAATGCTAGATTGCACCTGGGCTACCACCTTCTTCCAAAGTTCACTGCTATTCTTAGGGCTTCCATATCCTGTACCGCGACCTGTGGGTTGGCATGATGGATCTCGCCTGGTATCTGTGGAGGCATCCAATATAAAACCATTGATTGAAGGCATTTATATTCGATAGGCCATTGATGGTTTCTATTAAATAAATTCCTATTTGCAGCTATGGATACGCTTGAGAAGATGGAAGGTTCCGGAGAGCATGTCCCTGATCGTTGCCAAGAGGAAAGCACAAGTAGCCTCCCTTAGAACCGGAGCTGGCAAGTCCGATCAATAATGTTGTCGGGGTTACGTGTGTTGGTTCCACCCCAACCTTGCTTTATTTACATCCATGAAATTTCCCCTCTGTAATGTTTTGTTGCTGGCTTGACAGCAACTTTGAATCTTGTATCTTACTCTGGTTAGTATGGCTTTATTTATAAATTGGGCTAATAAGAATTTTATACAAAACTGTTAACAACATGGTATTCCATATGAGTGCTCTGTTCAATCAAGACACATGATGCTATACATTTCATGACAGCCGCGAAGAGGCCAGGGGCATGTGTAAATAGAGGGCACACACATTTTATAAAGTTGTCCAAGATCCTAAGTTCAACCATCGAACGTTTGGTTGTATGACTAGTGTCTGGGTGGTATCATGGGGTATTGGTTTCCTCTTCAACTGGGGCTGAGAGCCACTCTCGATGACCTTAGGAAGCAACTCAAATTTAATGGGCGAGTCTGTATGAAGAACTAGTGTCAATATATGTGTTAACAAAGACACTTTACACGTAAAATGCTAGTCTTTGCGAAAACAAACTATGCACAAGCTTGGTGAATGAACTGGCTCCGTCCATGTGTTTCCTTATCCAGCCTTTACTCGAAGAGGCCACATTAGTATGTATATTGCCCCGTAATTTCATAACATGTATGAAGGGCATGGACGGTGCCAGCTCATTCACCAAGCTTGTGCATGGTTTATTTTTGGACAGATGAGCATTTTCCTTGTAAAGCGTCTTTATTAACCCATATATTGACACTAGTTCTTAATTGTTCCCCTGTTAGATTTGAGTAGCTTCTTAGGGTCGTCGGGAGGTGACTCTCGGCCCTAGTTGAAGAGGAAGCTAATACCCATGATACCACCCAGACACTAGTCATACATCCAAACGTCGGATGGTCAAACATCGAATCTTGCACAACTGAATAAAATGTGTGTTCCCTCTGTTGCACATGCCCCTGGCCACTCCGCCTATGTCATGAAATGTATAGCATCATGTGTTTGATTGAACAGACACTTATATAGAATACCTTATTGAGAACTGTTTTAGATAAAATTCTTATTAGCCAACTTTATAAATAAAACCCATACTAACCAGAGTAAGGTACAAGGTTCAGAGTTGCTATCAAGCCATGAACAAAACATTACAGAGGGGCACAATTTCATGGATCTAAATAAAGCAAAATTGGGGGGGGACCAACACAAGTAACCCCGACAACATTATTGATCGGACTAGCCAGCTATGATTCTAAGGGAGGCCACTTGTGCTTTCCTTTTGGCATTGATCAGGGACATGCTCTCTGGAACCTTCCATCTTCTCAAGCGTATCCATAGCTGCAAATAGGAATTTATTTAGTAGAAACCATCAATGGCCAATCGAATAAAAATGCCTTCAATCAATTTTTTTACTTTGGATGCTCCACAGAGACCAAGCGATATCCATCATGCCTACCCAGGTCGCGGCACAAGATATGGATGCCCTAAAGAATAGCAATGAACTCTGGAAGAAGGTGGTAGCCCAGGTGCAACCTAGCATTTCCCAGATCGAAGCAAGAAGGCATTTCCCAGATCGATTGCACCTGGGCTACCACCTTCTTCCAAAGTTCACTGCTATTCTTCAGGGCATCCATATCCTGTACCGCGACCTGTGGGTTGGCATGACGGATCTAGCCTGGTATCTGTGGAGCATCCAAACAAAAATCATTGATTGAAGGCATTTTTATTCGATATGCCATTGATGGTTTCTATTAAATAAATTCCTATTTGCAGCAATGGATACGCTTGAGAAGATGGAAGGTTCCGGAGAGCATGTCCCTGATCGTTGCCAAGAGGAAAGCACAAGTGGCCTCCCTTAGAACCGGAGCTAGCAAGTCCGATCAATAATGTTGCCTGGGTTACGTGTGTTGGTTCCGCCCCAACTTCGCTTTATTTACATCCATGAAATTGCCCCCCTCTGTAATGTTTTGTTGCTGGTTTGACAACAACTCTGAACCTTGTACCTTACTCTGGTTAGTATGGGCTTTATTTATAAATTCGGGCTAATAAGAATTTCATCAAAAACTGTTATCAACATGGTATTCCATACGAGTGCTCTGCTCAATCAAGCCACATGATGCTATACATTTCATGACAGTCGCGAAGTGGCCAGGGGCATGTGTAAATAGAGGGAACACACATTTTATAAAGTTGTCCAAGATCCTAATTTCGACCATCGGACGTTTGGTTGTATGACTAGTGTCTGGGTGGTATCATGGGTTATTGGTTTCCTCTTCAATTGGGGCCGAGCCACCTCCCGACGACCCTAGGAAGCTACTCAAATTTAATGGGCGAGTCTCTATTAAACTAGTGTCAATATATGTGTTAACAAAGATGCTTTACAAGGAAAATGCTAATTTTCTGAAAACAAACTATGCACAAGCTTGGTGAATGAGCTGGCTCCGTCCATGCCTTTCTTTATCCAACCTTTACTCGAAGAGGCCACATTAGTATGTATATTGCCCCGTAATTTCATAGCATGTATGTAATCCACTTTCAGACCAACTATATAAACACAATTAGAGTTTCAAAATATTCAACATCTTAACTCGGAAGAGACACGACATTTTGAGCATGATAGGTGGTGGGTAGTGCGTAGAACAATGCCCTAAAAATAGCATGGAAGAGTGTGCGTGTTCATTTATCATGAAAACCACTCATTTCAGTTGGCTACACAAGTGCGATAACATCTAAAAGGTAGTGATGACCACATCCTCACCTAGGTCGACAATGTCAGTGGAATTTCAGGGGTAAACTAAGGAAGATGCCTCGCTTCTTCGAGTAAAGGTTGGATAGTATAAATATTGCCGTAACTTATAAACACATCTTCAAGCTCTAATATTCATACTGAAAGTGTATTACATACATGTTATGAGATTACAGGGCAATATTCATACTAATATGGCCTCTTCCAGTAAAGGCTCTATAATGAAGGCATGGACGGTGCCAGCTCATTCACCAAGCTTGTGCATGGTTTATTTTTTGAAAGATTAGCATTTTCCTTGTAAAGCATCTTTATTAACCCATATATGGACACTAGTTCTTAACTGAGGTTCCCCTGTTAGATTTGAGTAGCTTCCTAGGGTCGTCAGGAGGTGGCTCTCGGCCCCAATTGAAGAGGAACCAATACCCATGATACCACCTAGACACTAGTCATACATCCAAACGTCTGATGGTCGAACTTCGAATCTTGGACAACTGAATAAAATGTGTGTGCCCTCTATTTACACATGCCCCTTGCCACTCCGCCTATGTCATGAAATGTATAGCATCATGTGGCTTGATTGAACAGAGCACTTATATAGAATACCTTATTGAGAACCGTTTTAGATAAAATTCTTATTAGTCCGACTTTATAAATAAAGCCATACTAACCAGACTAAGGTACAAGGTTCAGAGTTGCTGTCAAGCCATCAACAAAACATTACAGAGGGTCACAATTTCATGGATGTAAATAAAGAAAAAATGGGGGGGGGGGGGGACCAACACAAGTAACCCTGACAACATTATTGATCGGACTTGCCAGCTACGACTCTAAGGGAGGCCACTTGTGCTTTCCTTTTGGCAATGATCAGGGACATGCTCTCCGGAACCTTCCATCTTCTCAAGCGTATCCATAGCTGCAAATAGGAATTTATTTAATAGAAGCCATCAATGGCCTATCGAATAAAAATGCCTTCAATCAATGCTTTTTTACGTTGGATGCTCCACAGAGACCAGGCGATATCCATCATGCCTACCACAGGTCGCGGTACAAGATATGGATGCCCTAGAATAGCAATGAACTCTGGAAGAAGGTGGTAGCCCAGGTGCAACCTAGCATTTCCCAGATCAAACAAAGATGGCATGCAAAAATAGTGTGTTTTTTTATCTCCTGGCCTTGAGGATGGTGTTTGCAGTATGTGGGGAAAGACAGGACAGAAAAACACACTATTTTTGCATGCCTTCTTGCTTTGATCTGGGAAATGCTGGATTGCACCTGGGCTACCACCTTCTTCCAAAGTTCACTGCTATTCTTCAGGGCTTCCATATCCTGTACCGCGACCTGTGGGTTGGCATGATGGATCTCGCCTGGTATCTGTGGAGCATCCAAAATAAAAACCATTGATTGAAGGCATTTTTATTCGATAGGCCATTGATGGTTTCTATTAAATAAATTCCTATTTGCAGCTATGGATACGCTTGAGAAGATGGAAGGTTTCGGAGAGCATGTCCCTGATCGTTGCCAAGAGGAAAGCACAAGTGGCCTCCCTTAGAACCGGAGCTGGCAAGTCCGATCAATAATGTTGTCGGGGTTACGTGTGTTGGTTCTGCCCCAACCTCGCTTTATTTACATCCATGAAATTTCCCCCTCTATAATGTTTTGTTGCCAGCTTGACAACAACTTTGAATCTTGTATCTTAGTCTGGTTAGTATGGGCTTTATTTATAAATTCGGGCTAATAAGAATTTTATCCTAAACTGTTATCAACATCGTATTCCATATGAGTGCTCTGTTCAATCAAGCCACATGATGTTATACATTTCATGACAGCCGCGAAGTGGCCAGGGGCATGTGTAAATAGAGGGCACACACATTTTATAAAGTTGTCCAGGATCCTAAGTTCAACCATCGAACGTTTTGTTGTATGACTAGTGTTTGGGTGGTATCATGGGGTATTGGTTTCCTCTTCAATTGGGATAGAGAGCCACCTCCCGATGACCCTAGGAAGCTACTCATATTTAACGGGCGAGTCTCTATTAAGAACTAGTGTCAATATATGTGTTAACAAAGACGTTTTACCAGTAAAATGCTAATCTTTCCAAAAACAAACTATTCACAAGCTTGGTGAATGAGCTGGCTCCGTCCACTCCTTTCTTTATCCAGCCTTTACTCGAAGAGGCCACATTAGTATGTATATTGCCCCGTAATTTCATAACATGTATGAAGGGCATGGACGGTGCCAGCTCATTCACCAAGCTTGTGCATGGTTTATTTTGGAAAGAGTAGCATTTTCCTTGTAAAGCGTCTTTATTAACTCATATATGTACACTAGTTCTTAATTGTTTCGCTGTTAGATTTGAGTAGCTTCCTAGGGTCGTCAGGAGGTGACTCTGGCCCAGTTGAAGAGGAAACCAATACCCCATGATACCACCCAGACACTAGTCATACATCCAAACGTCCGATGGTCGAACTTCGAATCTTGGACAATTGAATAAAATATGCGTTCCCTCTATTACACATGCCCCTGGCCACTCCGCCTATGTCATGAAATGTATAGCATCATGTGGCTTGATTGAACAGAGCACTTATATAGAATACCTTATTGAGAACCGTTTTAGATAAAATTCTTATTAGCCCGACTTTATAAATAAAGCCCATACTAACCAGAGTAAGATACAAGGTTCAGAATTGCTATCAAGCCATCAACAAAACATTACAGAGGGGCACAATTTCATGGATGTAAATAAAGCAAAATTGGGGGGGGGGGGGGACCAACACAAGTAACCCTGACAACTTTATTGATCGGACTTGCCAGCTACGACTCTAAGGGAGGCCACTTGTGCTTTCCTTTTGGCATTGATCAGGGACATGCTCTCCGGAACCTTCCATCTTCTCAAGCGTATCCATAGCTGCAAATAGGAATTTATTTAATAGAAACCATCAATGGCCTATCGAATAAAAATGCCTTCAATCAATGTTTTTTACTTTGGATGCTCCAAAGAGACCAGGCGATATCCATCATGCCAACCCACAGGTCGTGGTACAAGATATGAATGCCCTGAAGAATAGCAATGAACTCTGGAAGAAGGTGGTAGCCCAGGTGCAACCTAGCATTTCCCAGATCGAAGCAAGAAGGCATGCAAAAATAGTGTGTTTTTTTATCTCCTGGCCTTGAAGATGGTGTTTGCAGTTGTGGTGAAAGCCAGGACAGAAAACACACAATTTTTGCATGCCTTCTTGCTTTGATCTGGGAAATGCTGGATTGCACCTGGGCTACCACCTTCTTCTAGAGTTCACTGCTTTTCTTCAGGGCATCCATATCCTGTACCGTGACCTGTGGGTAGGCATGATGGATCTCGCCTGGTATCTGTGGAGCATTGATGATCCCGAAGAGCAAGTCTTGATGCCTGCACAAATAACGGGATTTAGGTTGAGACTCCAAGTGCAGAGTGTATAGTAAGTGGAAGACAGTTTTCCCCACGAGGGGTGACTCGAGGGTTTAATATCGAACTCTCGGGGAATCTGAAGTGGTAGATTTATCTTCTTATCCTTCTTTTGGTTACCTACAAAACAAGGTTAGATGTTTTGGTCCTCAACCTCACCTGTGGTTGTCAAGCACAAGGTGTAAGAATGATATCAGGATAGTTATGCAATGCAAACAAGAAATAAATATGCAATGATGGTGGATGCAATGATAAATGATATTTTTGGGTTTTTAAATGATGTATGCAAGATGAAAAGTATTTTTGTATTTTCGGATTTAATGATGGCTGAAAATAGAAAAGTGGTATATGGTGTTGGAAAGGTGTTTCTTATGATTAAAAATGGACTGGGGTTCATGGTTTCACAAATGCACTCTCTCTTTATAAAGTGGTAGACAATGGAACACACAAAGTTAACATATGAGATTGCAACACAGGGTTTGATAACAAGTTACTTAGATATATGGGCATCACGTCCTAACATAGAGATCTTTTGGTTATTAACCTCTCTTATACTCCACCAAGATGCGAACTAAATCATAACACCTCAGTAATTAAGATAACTCAGAGTATAGCATTAAGTATCATGACATGAAGTGAAAATAAGAACATGCTAGATCTAGTCATGGAGTAGTGGCAATGGTCACGCCCACATCCCCGGTAGCATGGTATTTTAGTTTATCCCTAGTGAGGTAACAAAGTAAGGTAAAGATACCAAAGTGGATCGCAGAACTTTCTCTCACGTTCACTGCACTAGCCACCCCCGTTACTCCAACTAATGCACACGTTCCCCCACACACGCTCTCATAAACATGCTTGATCAAAACAAGTAGACAAGAACGGGGTACATAATATGCATCTATACTCATAACTGAAACAAACATTGCAATCTCAAACATATATTAACTCATAAAGATCCACCACAAAGGTATTACAACGGTGACCGTAATCATGTTCAGCAGCTCATACGGTGCTAATTAGTGAAGCTCAAGAGAGGAGAGATACATAAGTTACTTCCACAAACCCATAGTCCAGAGGTGGACTACTCCCTCTTCATCATGGAGACGGTGGAGAAGTCGATGGAGAAGATGGAGACCACGCCGGCAGCGCCCCGCCGGAGTTTTCCCCCTCCAATCTGCAGCTCCTGATCTCCGTTTCGGTGTTTCTGTGTTTGTGCGGCGCTCCTTCCAGAGAACGACGGGGGACCTTTTTTATAGGCGTTTTTAGGTCAAGACGATGTCGGTGGAGCGAAGATCGACGGCAACGGAGCCACGAGGCCCGAACGGGTGGGCCACAGTACGCCGCGTGGGCCATGCCGTTTGGCCCTCGGGCCTCCGTTTGCTCGCTTCCTTTTTCCGTAGTCCTTCTTCCTTCCAAATATTGACGCCCGTAAATTTCCAGGTGATTTCGTTGACGTTTGGGTCCCTGAAACATTAAAATACAAAACTAGGGTTTTCTGCCTGTGCAGGGTTAATTCCAAATAAATGGAAAACTATGAAGTATTCCCAAAATCATGATAAAACATTGATATAACCCTTATATGATGCAAATATGATTGGAATATAAGCAATTAAAGTGCAAAGTTCATGTATGCATTTTACATGCATCAACATCCCCAAGCTTAATCCATGCTCGTCCTCGAGTATGAAGATGATAAAACTAACATGGACTTTGCAATTTAATACTTAACAATGGATATCAAAGATGATTACTATTGCTACATATAGTCAAATGATTCATTCTTCAAAGGAGTAGCAATATGCAAATAGTTTATGAAGTGATATCAAGTATTCAAGACAAGGATGTTCATTGATAGTTCACAAAGTGTAACATGTAGCAAGTAATATGGAACACATGTATGCATAATGATAAGTAGAACATCCTACAATGGTCATAGAGTGTAGATGAAAATCTGAATATGATAGGTGTACACTTTGGAAAGATGTATATGTGAGTAGAGGTAAAGCATGCATAAGTTTCATCCAACTTCCAAACTCTTCTACTTAAGTTAATGATTGCAATAAGGTATTCATTGGTGTCAAGCTCTCATTGCCCCTATCATAGCATCTTGAATGATTAAGGTTAAAGTGAAAGCAAATATGAGTAGTGTGCTTGATAAAGTAAAGGTTGGATGTCTCATGCCCCTTGAATACAAGTACCTACACCATGATTACTCAACTTAGGAAACAAAGCAAGTTCAAGTTATATCATTGTAAGTAATAATAGTATCATCAAGAGCGTCAACTGGGGTACCTCTTGTCCCAGATATGGAACAAGCCCATATCAAAATGACAAGACAAACAAACAAAATGAACAATCTCAACACCCTTTTTATTTACCATTGGAATAGTTTTTTATTGCAAGGTGTATCAGAGAAGGTTCACCATAGTATGTAAGTAAATTTCCACCATGAATGATGCATGGCTTAGATTAGCGGCCCAGGCGTCTCTCTAACCATTTATACAAACTCATTTAAACTCTTCATTTCCACCTCATTTCACCATGATAGGCATCCATAACAAAAGTACATGATATCAACTAAATGAGATGAAGGAGCATGTTGAAAGCTTGCATGTGACAGCACATATGGGCTAACTCCCAACCTCGAACATTTATCAAGCCACTAGCATCATAATCTTAATCACAATGGGTCATGTTTTATTATGCAATAAAAGAACATTGTGCATCAAGTTCGTGAGAGCTATATAACCAATTTTTTCCATTGCAATCAATAACATAAACATTTTCATTCAGAGGTAAGATAACACAAACAACATGTTAAACATACTCGGAATAGCATAAAGCCAATAGGTAGATATGGTGGACTCACTGGAATAACTTTGGTTGAAGGTGTTGGAAACAAGTTTTTGCTTGTTGGAGTTTTTGGGCTAGCAAAAGGGAGAAAGTTGACCATCTAGATGCATGCATGAGTGTCCATAGAACTAACTAATCCATGTTAAACCAAGTAAATAACAATCAGCACCAAAACATGAATAAGTGATAGCTCTACAAAAAGAATTTGCAAACTATTACTCATAAACAAGCTCATGAATCATGCAACTATATGTATCATTAAAAATCAAGTCAAACATCCCTTTTCCCAATCTTATAAAAGCATCCAACATATTTCAACCCATATTTCCAGTAGCTCTCTCATATATAATTGATAGTGTGGTGGTCTCTCAAGACTCAAACAAAAACAAAAACGACGCTCCAAGTTTATGCGATAAAGTGTTTCGATCGAAAAACAGAAGTTGGACGTGTGCAAACCGAGAGTGTGTAGGTCCAGCGGGGTTGTCTTCACATCCCCAAGCTTATGGTCTTCACCATCCTTGGATAGCTCTTGGTGCATCTCCTCCAATCCCTGTGAAAAAACTTCAAAACACCGTTTCTCCCATCTCTTTTCTGTGGGGTGCATTAATAGTGATAAACAAATAGGTTCCTTGCTGCATATAATCCTTGAACAAAAATTCATATGAATGTCCAGAAAGTGTATAATGTTGTATGCCTACTCATAAACTCAATTGGATCAAAAAGATTCAACTTAAAAGCTCAAAGCATGCATCAAACAAAATGGGACAGAATCTGTCCAGAAAAACAGCAGCAGCAAAACGTATTTTTCTACCCTACCAAACTTTCTCGAAAAATTCCGAAAAATTCATGCATACAGAGGATGAAAAGTTGCAACTACAGTTCAAATATGAGCTCATTCGGAGTTACAGAATAAGAATTAAAAATCATACCGTGCACTGATTCGTGCAGGAATAAAATCTCCGAACTAAAGCAACTTTTCAAACCAAAAAGGGTAAAACTTGGCACTTTATTAAAAACTCCAGAACCTAACTAGACACAAAATCTCTTGTTACAGCAAGAGGACACAAAGAAAAATCACACACAAAAATAACCGGGTTGCCTCCCGCAAAGCGCTTTCTTTATAGCCATATAGCTAGGCTTCTTACTTGTTGTTTATTGTGACGAAGCTCATGAGGGAGCTTGAACTTTGATGGTTCCCTCTTCCTTGGAAAGTGTTCCATGCACTTCTTGTGTGGAAACTGAAACTTTACATTCCCTTCTTTTGAATCAATGATAGCACCTGTGGTACGAAGAAAAGGTCTTCCAAGAATAATAGGACTAGAGGTTTTATTCCCCATATCCATGATTAGAAAATCCACAGGCACAAAAGTCATATGTAACTCTACCATAACATCACTTACTTTTCCCAAAGCATGTTTAATAGAGTCATCAGCAAGTGCTAGTTCAATAGAGCATTTTTCAAGATTTTTCAATTCAAGCACTTCATATAGTTCTTTAGATAAAACAGAGACACTAGATCCTAGATCAAGTATGGCATGGTGTGTCTCTTTTCCAATAGTTACTAGTACCTTAGGTATCCACATATCCCCAAGCTTAGGTGGTATCATAGCCTCTTGGTTGTACCTAGCAATCTTTTCTTTCAAGACATGATTAGCAATATAAGAACCAAAACCTGCTTGGTTAGTGTTGATGGAAGGATCACTTGCAAATTTTTGTAAGATAGATATTAATTCATGCAAGCTACAATTTTCTAAGTCAAGCAAAGGATCCTTGACTTCATTAAGCATTTTAACTTCCTCAACTTTCTTTTCCTTTTTAACCCAAACTTGTTTCTTAACAGGAACCTCTTTCACATGTTTAAGAGATGAATCTTTTCTCAATGAATCACTAACTCGAACCAATTTTTCCTCAATATTGTTCAGGTAAACATCTTTTTCCAGAAATTCTTTCTCACAAATTCTCAACTTATGCATGACATTAACCAATTCATTGTTTATCTTTGGAATAATGTTTTCAGAATAAGAAACTAGTTGTTCAAAATCTTCCTTACTAGGTAGCTTTTCTAACTTAGTTTCAAATTTATCCTTTGATGAAGCAAGTGCTATTGTGGTGTCTTCCAACTTTTTCTTGCTACCCACAAAGCTACCAAAAATCCTTCTAAGTGTCATGGCTGCACAAGGTGGTGTTGACAAGACAAAACTTCCACCTGTAGCCCCATCTAAAGCATTTTGATACCAAGGATCTATTCCATAATAGAAATAAAGATTTAGCTTTTCATCTTCACAAGGTGTAGGATCTTCATAATGCATCCTATTAATTCTTACCCAAGCATCTTTTAATGTTTCTCCATGATATTGTTTAAAACTAGAAACAGAATTCCCTAGAGAACTCCCTCCTTGTTTGTTTCCAAGCACCATGATAGCAAGTTTTTTTTTGGTATTTTTATTTTTTTATGCAAAACTGAAATAAATATGATATGATATGCAATGACACTAACAAAACAAATAAATTGCTTTGTAAGTAAAGATGGATAAGATGGTGCTCACGTAGGTGCAACCTCCCCAAGCTTAGGTGTTAGCACAAGTTGGTGACGTTGACTTTGTTGTGAGATGAATGTAATGATGCACACCCTTGGATAAATCTCTCAGCTACGATTCCCCGGCAACGGCGCCAGAAAACGTCTTGATGATCCTGAAGAGCAAGTCTTGATGCCTGCACAAATAAAGGGATTTAGGTTGAGACTCCAAGTGCAGAGTGTATAGTATAGTGGAAGACAGTTTTCCCCACGAGGGGTGACTCGAGGGTTTAATATCGAACTCTCGGGGAATCTGCAGTGGTAGATTTATCTTCTTATCCTTCTTTTGGTTACCTACAAAACAAGGTTAGATGTTTTGGTCCTCAACCTCACCTGTGGTTGTCAAGCACAAGGTGTAAGAATGATATCAGGATAGTTATGCAATGCAAACAAGAAATAAATATGCAATGATGGTGGATGCAATGATAAATGATATTTTTGGGTTTTTGAATGATGTATGCAAGATGAAAAGTATTTTTGTATTTTCGGATTTAATGATGGCTGAAAATAGAAAAGTGGTATATGGTGTTGGAAAGGTGTTTCTTATGATTAAAAATGGACTGGGGTTCATGGTTTCACAAATGCACTCTCTCTTTATAAAGTGGTAGACAATGGAACACACAAAGTTAACATATGAGATTGCAACACAGGGTTTGATAACAAGTTACTTAGATATATGGGCATCACGTCCTAACATAGAGATCTTTTGGTTATTAACCTCTCTTATACTACACCAAGATGCGAACTAAATCATAACACCTCAGTAATTAAGATAACTCAGAGTATAGCATTAAGTATCATGACATGAAGTGAAAATAAGAACATGCTAGATCTAGTCATGGAGTAGTGGCAATGGTCACGCCCACATCCCCGGTAGCATGGTATTTTAGTTTATCCCTAGTGAGGTAACAAAGTAAGGTAAAGATACCAAAGTGGATCGCAGAACTTTCTCTCACGTTCACTGCACTAGCCACCCCCCGTTACTCCAACTAATGCACACGTTCCCCCACACACGCTCTCATAAACATGCTTGATCAAAACAAGTAGACAAGAACGGGGTACATAATATGCATCTATACTCATAACTGAAACAAACATTGCAATCTCAAACATATATTAACTCATAAAGATCCACCACAAAGGTATTACAACGGTGACCGTAATCATGTTCAGCAGCTCATACGGTGCTAATTAGTGAAGCTCAAGAGAGGAGAGAGACATAAGTTACTTCCACAAACCCATAGTCCAGAGGTGGACTACTCCCTCTTCATCATGGAGACGGTGGAGAAGTCGATGGAGAAGATGGAGACTACGCCGGCAGCGCCCCGCCGGAGTTTTCCCCCTCCAATCTGCAGCTCCTGATCTCCGTTTCGGTGTTTCTGTGTTTTTGCGGCGCTCCTTCCAGAGAACGACGGGGGACCTTTTTTATAGGCGTTTTTAGGTCAAGACGATGTCGGTGGAGAAGAGATCGAAGGCAACGGAGCCACGAGGCCCGAACGAGTAGGTCCCACGCGGCCTGGTACTGTGGCCGCGTGGGCCATGCTCGTTTGGCCCTCGGGCCTCCGTTTGCTCGCTTCCTTTTTCCGTAGTCCTTCTTCCTTCCAAATATTCACTCCCGTAAATTTCCAGGTGATTTCGTTGACATTTGGGTCCCTGAAACATTAAAATACAAAACTAGGGTTTTCTGCCTGTGCAGGGTTAATTCCAAATAAATGGGAAAACTATGAAGTATTCCCAAAATCATGATAAAACATTGATATAACCCTTATATGATGCAAATATGATTGGAATATAAGCAATTAAAGTGCAAAGTTCATGTATGCATTTTACATGCATCAAGCATCCAAAATAAAAGCCATTGATTCAAGGCATTTTTATCCGATAGGCCATTGATGGTTTCTATTAAATAAATTCCTATTTGCAGCTATGGATATGCTTGAGAAGATGAAGGTTCCGGAGAGCATGTCCCTGATCGTTGCCAAGAGGAAGCACAAGTGGCCTCCCTTAGAACCGGAGCTGGCAAGTCCGATCAATAATGTTGCTGGGGTTACGTGTGTTGGTTCCGCCCCAACTTCGCTTTATTTGCATCCATGAAATTGTTGAGTATTTAAGCAATTGTTTAATTAAATTAATCGAAGAATAAATCATTAACATGACATGGGCAGTGCTAATGACATACTCAAATTTGATGATAAAACCATGTACTAGACAGATAGTAGAAACATCTAGCCAAATCACTAGTACGGCAGACAAGGAAATAATCAAGAGAGGGATAAGCATATTATACCCTTCAGTAGGCCAGTTGGCCGTAGCAGCAGCGGAGGCAGCACCAGCAGCGCGTTGGCAGCCTCTTGAGAGGCAGCGGCAGCAGTAACAGTGGCGTCCTCGGTGCTCATGATGATGACGAAGTCAACGCAGACAAAGTTGATGCAGACGACGTAGGCGAGCAGTCGCGCAAGAGACACTCCCCAAAAACTAATCGCCCCTCCCGTACAGGATGTGGGGAGGCGGGTTTCGGAGGCCTGCTCTCCCGGCAACCGTGTACGCGGTGGATGGGATGGGATCACCTGTGGCAGCAACAGAGAGAGGAACGATGGTGGCGGCGCGAGCAGATGTGATCTGTTGTGTCTGCTGGAGAGGAGCGACCTCTCTCATATAGGCACACACGCAGGCGGAAGGCAAACGGAAACACACGCAATTAAGGGAGAATTAAGAGACTGGAAACGGACGTACTTAAGAGCACGTAAGAAAAAATGTTTCAGCTCAAATTTATTCTCCATTAACACCATTAAGGCAAAACGTTTTCATTGCCGCTTACATTTTTCCTGCATGATAAAAAGATAAGATCGGCTCGGCCAGATTCCCGCAACCCGCAGCGCGGCGCGGCGCGACGCGCCGTGTCGTGACGAGGCGATGCGAGGCGGGTGGTGGAGGAGGAGGAGCACGCGTGTGCAGCACCTCCGTTCTCTTCACAACCAACACCTCTGTCGGGGGGTTACCCCCGGGTAGGGTAAAGATGAGGTAAAGACATGTAAGGTTAAGGCGGTAAGCTGTCCGAGGTAACGATTGAGCAAGGACGCAGGAGGCGTCATCCGACGTAAGGGTACGTCGAGGTATATTCTCCGAGGTATATCCTCCGAGGTATCAACCTCGGGGCAGTCAGCTAGCTACCACAGGAATAAGGTATTCTCTACCGAGGTATAGGATCAGGAGTGTTATCCGAGGTTGGCAGCAAGGATCGAGGCATGTCAGAGAGGTCACGGGCGCCGCAGAGCTCGTAGCCCGAGCTTCAGAGGACGGCGAGGTCCGTCCACGGGTTTCCCGGAAGCTCGGGGGCCTAGGAGCTGACTTGGCTATTTCGGGAAAGGTCTACAGGCTAGACCTCGGCAGGCTACTGAAGTATGACCGGAAGAGGAAAGCTAGGCCTGCTGGCCTGACAGTCCGGCCGTTGAGCTGGCAGGAGGCAGAGGCTTGTCTTCTACCTTTTGGCCATGCCATTGTTAGTTGTAGGCAGGGGTAAAACTGTACTTCGGCCATGTATATATGCGGCATCTCTACCTCCAGGGAGGAGGACGGCAAAAACCCTAGCTCATTTCCCCCTTCATAGTTTCATCTTCTACCTAGAGCTCTCACTTGAGCAGCATCATACAGCTCGAGGAGCACCTTGTACCTGAGAACGACACTGATATATTGAGAGAGGAAAGGCAGGAGTAGGGGTTTTACTTCCTCACGAAGGCCCCGAACCTGGGTACATCGTGGTGTCTTTTGTGTTCTTGGCTTTCTTGGTTTCTTGTTCATGTTCTTGTGGTTTCTTGCATGTTCTTGCTTGTGCACATCTTGAGTGCATAAACCCTCCCCGGATTCCCCCAACGACCATTCGGCCCCAACTAAGCCATACCCATGGCATCTGCCGTGATCCCACCACGACAGTTGGCGCCCACCGTGGGGCAGATTGAGGCGTTGGGTGGAGTTTCCATCCGGACGGGCTCCTCTGAGTGTGTTCTTTCTGGCCTTGTTACCAAGATCGGCGAGTTCGCCTTTGTGAGCGACAATGCGGGGTGCTTCGCCGGCAAGCCTTTCCCCACCGATGGTTTCCTCATGATGCTCGGCAGCTTCCCCACATACGTTGCTGTCGAGGTGGTTCGCGAGTACCCGGAGCAGGTGCTCGTGGACGACGAAACTCCTCTCCTGGCGGCTTTGGGCCGGCGTGTCACTCGCCCTCCGAGGTGTGTGGAGGTGATGGTGGCTGGTACCAAGCCTGCAGCTAGCAAGGCAGATGCTGGCAAGGTCGCGCTAGCCGAGGTGGAGGCGACGCCAACCGCGCTGCCTGAGAAATCAGGTCGGGCGGCGAAGTTTCCGTACGAGAAACCTAGTCAGAATGAGCAGTTGGGCATGCCAAGGGAAGAAGTTCCCTTAGAAGCTATCGTTGATAGGTTAGCTCGGCCACTCGCAGTAGAGGCAAGTGTGGAGCATACGGTGGCCGGGTTAGAGGCAGAGCGCCAGAGTGCTGAGAGAAGCTCGGTTGCTGGCCGAGGCTAAGCAGCAGTTCGATATGGAGCAGAAGGAGTACAATGCTGCACATGGTATAGAGATGGTTTTACTCCGGTTGTGCGGCGTAAGAAAGCTGCTCTGTTCAACCGAGGCAAGGACCTCTATGAGGAGATGGTTAGGGCTGCAGTCTCGGGCTCGAGTAAGGCAACAAGTAGCAGGTCGGCTACTGGTAGGCCGGTGTATAGTTCACCAGCAAGAACCTTAGAGCAGCCGAAGCAGTAAGGGCCGGGCTATCGGAGTTGACCGGAGATGCATGGCGTGAGCAGCAGAAGCGGCTCAATGAGTTAGTGCATGTGGCCAGCAAGCAAAATGAAGCCCTCCGCAAGGCCGGGCTTGGCGGTTCGCAGGCGGTCCATTCGATTAGGCCAGTTAGCCAGGGTCCAAGGGGCAAGCCTCGTCTCCACACGTCGGAGGAGCCGATCGTGCCCGGAGTGTCACTTCAGGTCGGAACAAGGAGATGCAGCTGCAAGTGTACGATCCGGTGTTAGCTGGGAAGCAAAAGGTCGGCGACGCTAGCCGAGCCAATGGAGACCCCGGCCCAGGTGATGCAAGCCGAGCTAAAGGCCGTTCAGCTCAGGGAAATCAGAACGGTGGGCAAGCAGCGTCGGCTGGCCGAGGTAAACCACCTCAGCCCCCGAGGCATCAGCAGCAACCCCGGCCGCAGGAGCAGTATCAGCAAGAGCCGGAGTATGTTCCGCAGCCGAAGAACGTCGGTCGAGGTGGCGACCGATATGATGATGGAAATTCAGCCATGGAGCGGGCTGGATT
This sequence comes from Poa pratensis, assembly GCA_947311845.1. Taxonomy (NCBI): domain Eukaryota; kingdom Viridiplantae; phylum Streptophyta; class Magnoliopsida; order Poales; family Poaceae; genus Poa; species Poa pratensis. Next base: position 26,602,036 of record CAMZMU010000059.1, on the reverse strand, counting down.
CTATAGAGTGGATGGTGCATTGGGAGAGCGTATCGGAGCTCGGACGTTGCCTACAGGTGATGCGCGCTACAAGCTAGATCGGATTTACATGTCCGAGAAGTTGGAGGAGGAAGGCCCTCCTGGTCCGGCGTGTTTTGGACCTCGGATCATGAAGGAACCACCTCCACCAGTGTCTCAGTTTCAGTTGGGTCGGAGTACCAGGCCGTACAATGGGAGCACCAAGCCGCAAGATTGGCTAGCTGATTATGTTTCAGCAGTATACATTGCGGGGGGCAATCGCCGATGGGCGGTCCGGTATCTCCCGCACATGTTGGAAGGTCCTGCTCGGATCTGGCTGAACAATTTGCCGGAGAATAGCATCAATTGCTGGCTGGATTTAGAGGAGGCATTCAATAGCAACTTCGCCAGCACTTACAAGAGGCCAAACCGACCTCAGCTTTTGCAGGCGTGCAAGCAGGAGGACAATGAGACTGACCGAGAATTCTTGACTCGGTGGAGCAATGTTCGGAACTCCTGTGAGGGAGTTATCGAAGCACAGGCTATAGCGTGGTTTGCTGATGGATGTCGGTATGGTAGCATGTTGTGGCAGAGGCTCCAGAGAGATATGCCAAAGACTCTGGCCGAGACGATTCGGATAGCTGATTCCTATGCCCTTGGCGATCCGATGCAGCCTCTGCTGGATGGGAATGCCCGGAACAGGAGGAATCCGATGAACAATCGCAACAACGGACCGAGGTTTGATAACCGTCAAGAGTTCGGGCAGAAGAGGAGAGAACCAGATTTCCAAGTCAATGCTGTAAACCCAAGTCAGTCCGGACCTGGAGGCGCCCAGAAACCGAAGACTGAGGGTCAGGCGTGGACTCCGAACCAGAACCAGAATCAGGGAGGTGGTGCGAAGCAGTGGCAGGAGGCCGGACCACCTGTGACTTACGAGTCATTGGTGAATGGACCATGTATCTATCATGGCAGGAATGGCAGAACACCCAACCATACCACTCTGCAGTGTAGTTTTCATCACCGAACCGCTGCAGAAGGGGCGAAAGCTGGGGCAAACCGGAGTGGGCCACCGAACCAATGGCGTAGACCTCAATATCCGAACGCAGCAGCAGCATAAGCCGACCATAGCGGCGCAGAATCAGAGCTTAACCGGAGCAAATTCAACCCCGGTGCATGCGGCCCAAAACCAGAAGACGGTGCAGGCGAAACCGGTGAATGCAGTGAGTGCCCAGGGCAACAACAACAACGGTGGTGCCGGCCAAAGCCAAACGTGGTCCTTTGAGAATCAGAGGTATGAGAACCCCGGTAATGATTATAGGGAAGTACATCAGAGCTACGTGGTGTTTGTGACTGAGTCAACTGATAAGAAGAGTATGCTGAGGCGTGCCAAGGAGGTGAATGCAGTAACTCCGGCGGTGGTGAAATACATGAACTGGTCCGAGCAAGAGATCACTTGGAGCAGGCAAGATACACCTCGGATCATGCCGAGCCCTGGAAACTATGCACTGGTGGTGGATCCGACGTTTTGTGGGCCGACCAACAATGTGAGATTCACCCGAGTCTTGGTGGACAATGGGAGTGCCATAAATATCATGTACCGAGACACAATGGTCAAGCTGGGATACTCACCGAACCAGTTGCAGCCTAGCAGCTGTACATTTCACGGTATTGTGCCCGGGGTCTCTTGTGCACCTATGGGAAAGATTTGGGTCGACGTGGGTTTTGGTACCCGAGATAACAGCCGAGTTGAAAGTCTTGAGTTCGAGGTTGTGGACTTGCAGAGCCCTTACCATGCCTTGCTGGGAAGGCCAGCCTTGGCCAAGTTCATGATCTCCACTCATGTGGCCTACCTAAAGATGAAAATGCCGGGGCCAAGGGAATAATAACCATTTCTGGTGACTACAAGAAGGCTATGCAATGTGCCTCGGCGGGATCTAGTTTAGCCGAGTCCTTGGTGATCGCGGCGGAGAAGAAGCAACTTCAGAAGGTGGTGGCAATGGCGCAGTCTACTCAGCTCGGCATGTCCGGACTAATTACTCCGGACATGAGCGCTTCATTCGAGGTGCCCAAGGAGACCAAGAAAATCCCGCTGGACTCGGAGAACCCGGAGCGTTTCGCCATCATTGGTACTGGCATGGACGAGAAATAGGAAAGCGCGCTCTGTCACTTCCTCCGTGAGAATCGGGACATTTTTGCATGGTCGGCTAAAGACCTGCCAGGTGTTCCGAGGGAGTTGGCAGAGCACTCTTTGTTTGTTCGGCCAGAGGTGAAACCAGTGCGTCAACCGACGCGGCGGCTCTCAGATGACCGAAGAAAGGTGGTACTCGAAGAACTGGCGAAGTTACTGGCTGCAGGCTTCATCATGGAAGTGCTGCATCCGGACTGGATATCTAATCCAGTCCTCGTGGAGAAAAAGAAGGACGAACCGGCGGTAGTCAAGGTGTGGCGCATGTGCATTGACTTCACCAACCTGAACAAGGCGTGCCCGAAGGATCCCTTTCCTTTACCTCGGATTGATCAAGTGATCGATTCTACGGCTGGATGTGAGCTGTTGTCTTTTATTGATGCATATTCTGGTTTTCACCAGATCCCACTGAACACTGATGATCAAATAAAGACTGCCTTTATTACCCCGTACGGGGCGTATTGCTATCGTGTCATGTGTTTCGGTTTGAGAAATGCCGGGGCAACTTATCAAAGGTGTATGCAGAAGTGCTTACATTCTCAAATGGGCAAGAATGTGCAAGTGTATGTCGATGATATTGTTATCAAAACTAAAAAGAAGCATACTCTCATCGAAGACCTCGAAGAGACATTTGCAAATTTAAGAAAGTATCGGTTGAAACTTAACCCGGACAAGTGCACCTTTGGTGTCCCGGCTGGAAAATTGCTCGGTTTCCTCGTATCGAGCCGAGGTATAGAAGTTAACCCGGCTAAGATCCGAGCTATCGAAAGAATGAAGTTGCCGAACTGTTTAAAAGATGTGCAGAAGTTCACGGGATGCCTTGCATCTTTAAGTCGGTTTGTAAGTCGGCTAGGAGAAAAAGCCTTACCATTGTATCAACTTATGAAGAAAAGTACCAGTTTCACTTGGACCCCGCAGGCGGACGCGGCGTTCAATGAGCTGAAGAAGATGTTATCCACTGCTCCGGTGTTGGCATCCCCTTTGCAGAATGAACCGATGTTGATATACATTGCGGCTACAAACCGGGTCGTAAGTGTTGCAGTGGTGGTGGAGCGAGACGAAGGAGGCAAATCGGTGCAGAGACCAATCTACTACCTGAGCGAGGTGATATCCACGTCGAAGCAAAACTACCCCCACTACCAGAAGATGACGTACGGAGTATACCTGGCGGTTAAGAAACTGAAGCATTACTTCCAAGAGCATCCCATGACGGTGGTATGTGATGCTCCAATCTCGGAGATCATCGGATGCAAGGACGCAACTGGGCGAGTTGCCAAATGGGCGATCGAGGTATCTCCATACACTCCGCATTATGAAAGGCGAGATGCAATCAAGTCGCAGGCGCTGCCGGACTTTTTATGCGATTGGGCCGAGATGCAATATGAGCCGCCCTTGCCGGACTATAATTATTGGAAGATGCACTTTGATGGGTCCAAGACCAAGGTCGGATTAGGTGCCGGCATAGTCCTAACCTCGCCGAAGCAAGACCAGTTGAAGTATGTGCTGCAAATCCATTTCTCGGCGTCGAACAACGTGGCGGAGTATGAGGCCCTGATCCATGGGCTCAAGGTGGCAAAGGAGATAGGCGTCCGGCGTATAGAATGCTTCGGCGATTCAGCTTTGGTGGTGCATCAATCCACCGGCACTTGGGATGCATTGGATGCGAACATGGAGTTGTATCGGTTTCATGTGCAAAAGGTGTCTGGGTTTTTCGAAGGATGTGAGTACAAGCACATACCTCGGGGGGAGAATGAAGCCGCCGACGTATTGTCCAAGCTCGGTTCATCCAAAGAACCGGTGCCACCGGGGATAGCACTGAATCATTTGAGAACTCCTTCAATCAAGCCTTCTCCTGATTCCGAATCAATTTTCTTACCACCAAATCCGGAGCCTGAGCCTATGGAGGTAGACGTCGGATGCGTTTGGCCGAAATCGGGGACTGCTTCGCAGTACCCGGGGACTGATGGAGCTTTTCCCATGGACGTGGATGGTGGGAGCTTCGGATCTGGCCCGGGGACTTCGCACCAACACTCGGGGACTGGCCGAGCAATGGTAAAGGCAATCATGGCGGAGATCATGGCGGCCGAACCAATGGAGATAGATGAGAGCCTTTTTCCTCTACATCCAGTGCCGGAATGGGCGGAGCAGATAATGAACTTCATACTGACGGAAGTTTGCCAAGTGATACAACCGAGGCAAGGAGAATCCAGAGGAGAGCTAAGGGATACACCATCATCAACAAGGAGCTATACAAGAGAAGTGTGACCGAGGTGTTGCAGAGGTGTGTCGAACCAGCTGAAGGCAAGGAGATGCTTTTAGAAATCCACCAAGGAGAATGTGGACATCATTGCAGCACAAGAGCTCTGGTGGCCAAGGTGTTCCGGCACGGGTTCTATTGGCCCACAGCCAATGCCGATGCAGAAGATATAGTTCGGAAATGTGAAGGGTGCCAAAGGTTCGCCAAGCAGCAGCACATGCCAGCTTCGGCGCTCAAGACCATTCCTATCACGTGGCCCTTTGCAGTTTGGTGTCTGGACATGGTGGGAGAATTCAAGCCAGCCGAGGCAATATGACTCACATACTGGTGATGGTGGACAAATTCACTAAGTGGATCGAGGTGAAGCCAATCCGAAAGTGGATGGTCATACGGCAGTGACCTTTTTGAAGGAAATAATCCTGAGATATGGATATCCTCATAGTATCATTACAGACAACGGCACGAACTTTGCTGTCGGAGAGTTTGCTCGGTTCTGCATGAGTAAGGGAATTCGACTTGATGTAGCCTCGGTGGCTCACCCACAGGCTAATGGGCAAGTAGAAAGGTCAAATGCATTGGTATTGGCCGGAATCAAAGCTCGGCTAATAGAACCACTGTTGAAAACACCGGGGTGTTGGATCGATGAGATACCAGCAGTTCTGTGGGGTTTAAGGACCACACCGAACAGATCAACAGGCTATACGCCATTCTTCATGGTCTATGGGGCCGAGGCAATGCTGCCAACCGACATTGAATATGATGCGCCCAGAGTGGCAATGTACACAGAAGCCGAGGCTAAAGAAGCTCGGGAAGATGCTGTAGATCTGCTTGAGGAAGCAAGAGAATTGGCCTTATCTCGGTCAGCAATATATCAGCAGGGTCTCCGACGCTATCAAAGCCGGCATGTAAAACCCCGAAAGTTTAATGAAGGAGACCTAGTGCTGAGGCTTGTTCAGCGCAGCAAAGGTCGGCACAAGTTGTCACCTCCATGGGAGGGACCATACATTGTGAGCCGAGCTTTGCACAATGATTCGTACTATCTTATAGATGCACAGGAGCCAAGGGGAGATGGGCTGGATAGACCCGATGCGGAGCTTCAGCGTCCATGGAATGTAGCTCTACTCCGACCCTTCTACTGTTGAAGGAAGTAATGTATGTACCTCGGCTGATCTTTAATAAAAACCTCGGCACCTTAAAAATGAGCTCGGGGACTGCCTCGCTGTTATGCATGCTTGTTTTATGTTTGCACTTCTTTTTCGTTCGTATGCCGGACTATTTTGAACCTCGTCTCAAACTTCAAGTACTGTATGCTGTGTAACTAATCTTGTGACTCGACTGACGAACGCCAGCATGGCAGTCAAGAGCAAAGACGAAAGAACATGGGAAACATGAAAATGAACTCGGGGACTCGGTCCAAAAAGACAGTCCGGCATATGTCGTTTACTAACCCCTGTTTTTTACTTCTTCTTTATGTCGGATGACTTTGAACTATACCTCGGAATTTACTAAGTACTGTATGCTATGAACAACAATCTTGTGACTCGACTGTCGAACGCCAGAATGGCAGACAAGAGCAGAGACTGCCAACTATAGTAAACACGAAAGTGAACTCGGGCACTTGTTCAAAAGGATTCGATATAAAGCCTAGAAAAGCATGGTTCGGATGAGCATAATAGTAATAGAGGTAGCAAAGGAACTACTTAAGTTTGATTACATCTGCGTCCCGGCATACCGGGGATTTAATGAAGTTTTCTGGCCAAGCATAAGTTCAGGTCGAGGCGTCAGGAATTACGTCGGCAGCAGCCGATGCAGCAGGGATTTCGTCCGGAGCCGAGGTAGCCTGGGAAGTGCTGGCAACGTCGGCAGTAACCTCGGCATCAGGTTGGGGAGGAGCCTCGGTTTCTGCTTCGCGGGTTTCACCGTCGTCACCTTGCTCGGCCTCGACGTCGGAGTCTGTTTCGTATTCCTCGTCTTCTGGCGCGTAATCCTCGGCGTCGGAGTAGGTGTCTCCTTCGCTCAAGTTCTTCGTGTTGGCATATCCAGCGAAGAAGGCAGCCATCTTTTCGCGGCGCTTGATGAGAATTGGGTCCGAGGACCAGGGCGAGCCTCGGCGAAGAGTGTCCATCTTTTCGAGGTCGATCTTCTCGCACCAAGTCATGATGAATTTGAGAGCGGCATCAGCTCCAGCGCGAGCTGAAGATGAACGCCACTCTCGGAGTCTTTGTTCGGCTTCACGAAGCTTGGAGGCAAGATCCTCGGTAGATTTCGGAGCATCAGCAAGAGGCCATAAGGCTTTGAAAGCACACAGACCTGCGTCGAGGAGTTCTGACCCAATGGTCTTCAAGGGATTGATCCTAGACTTGATGGCCACGATATGGTCCTCAACGGTCCAATCGGGGTTCTGTTCGTTCCGCCTCTCCCTGTGCCGACCAGTGATGCTGCGGGCCGCAACTTGGGTGTAGGTAAAATGCTCTATAGTAGGGTAGCCTGTTATCAGTGTGAGAAATGGTTCGGCAGAAAACCAATGGTGTGGAGGACAAAGAAAAGCTAAGGGAGGCAAGAAACTCACTGTCCATCTCGTTGTTGATAGTTTGCAGCGTCGGGAGAAACTGGTTGACCTGCGCCTGCAGAGCTTCCAAAGCTTCTGTGGCCGAGTTGGCGCGGACCTCGGCTACTTGGAGAGCTTCTTGGTGGTCCTTGGCAGAGTCCTCCCGAAGTTTCTTCTCTGCCTCGACGGCCTTATCCTTCTCATCCTTCAGCTTCTCCGTTTCTGATTTCCGGAGTCCATCAATGCGCTTCAGTTCCTTTACCAGCCGAGATACCTCGGCTTTCTCTTGCGCTAGCTGGTCATCCGACGTTTTCTTCGCTGCAAGTGCGGCCTTGTGCGCATCATGGAGGTTCTTGTGTGCGAACAAAGAGAGTGGAAGACGTCCGTACGGACGTTCATAGTATTCTGCAAGGAAGAAACATATAGCTCGGTTAGAAAGGTTATACCTCGACAAGAGTCTCGGGGACTCGGAGTCAAATCATTGGAAAATGTTGTCGGGGTATGCCTCGACATGAGTCTCGGGGACTCGTACCCGAGGTATGCTAAAGTGAGATAAAATGGATTGGATACGTCGGATGAAAATGGAAGTTGAGATTCAAGCCAAACAATTTTAACTCCGACGGAGCGTCAATAGTTTACCTCGAATCTCGGGGACTGGGGATGGTGGATATTAGATGAGATACTGCATGAAAGTAAAGAGAATAGGACTTACGTCGATGGTTTGACCAGCACGAAGGGCAGTAGTGTATAGATCATATACGCTTCGGCCGCAGGCGCTGTTTCCCGCGGGATGCTCAGCCACCGGAGCAGCTAAGGAGGCCGAGGAGACCTCGTCTGCAGAATTCCAGTCTGCATTGTAATGTTCCAAGGAGCCGAGGCTCTGGCCACTATCAGTGCGCAGAGGAGGAAATCCCCACGGTCCGCCCTGCTCGATGCCCCTAATCGAGGCCTCCACGGCCAAAGCAGCCTCGGAACTTGAAGCAGGCCGATTATCCAATATGAGAGATGCCCTCCGAGCATATTCTTCGGCCGGAGGGCAGTCTCATCAATGGGTGCGGCGAATGGAGGAATTCGGCGTGTCACCGGGGGAGGAGACCTCGGTTGGATCCTTGAAGGAGAAGAGATAGTCAGGGTGCCAGACCCAGATGTTGGTTTGGGGGTGACCTTGGACTTCACCGCCTCTTTCTCTTTCTCCTTGCCCTTCTCCAACGGCAAGGTGGTTTGGCGGAGTGGTTTTTGGGGCTGTTGCTTCTGCTGTTGCTGCTGTTGGTTGCGGGCAGTCTGGCTTCGGGGGGAGAGTCGAGGCTCCGGCAAGGTGGTAGCCGAAGTCCTGGCGCGATTGGTCTCCGCATCCGTTTGAGGACGCGGAGAAGTCTGACCTCGGGTGGGGGCAGATTTCCCCAAAGCCGGGCCAGACCTCGGTGGAGGAGATCCGGGGCGAGAGTTCGTCGGGGAGGTCGTGGCTTCAGAGGCACCAACGGGTGCAGTCATGGAGGATACCTCCTGATCCACGTCTATGGGGGCACTGCAACGAAAGGAAGATGGTCAAGTGTTAATACCGAGATAATATGTTTAAGCAACAAACATTGTTGGCTATAGAAGCAAAGCATTACCCATCCGAGGTAGGAAGCCTCCTGCCCCCCGGGCATGAGGAGGATGTCCGGACTTCTTCAGCCGGCGTCTCTTGACCGGAGCCTCAGTGGGTCCGGAGGCTCCAGTGGCGGATGGTTCGGCGGCCGGAGTTGCGGCACCAGCGCGTTTCCGGCTGGTTGCTGGAGTAAAGTTCGGAAGGTGAGGAAGGCAGGAGAGAGGTACCGCGTTTATTGGTTCCAGACAAGGAACCCCTCCTCGTCATCCGAAATCTCTTGAACTGAAGCTTGTGCTTGAGGCTTACCCGCGGTGGTGATGCGGGCCGAGGCAATGGGCATAAAATCCTCGTCGTCAGGTCCACGTTGGATGGTGGGTCCTCGACAGGGAGATCCTCACCGAAGTGGTCCCAGGATGGACTCCATCCTCGGCGGTCTGGCGGGCGAACAGCTGTATGGCAGATATATGAAAAGGAGTTAGGAAGAAAATTGTCAAGATGAACGTCGGTAGCAAGACCTCGGTGGTAAAGGAGTATCGAAGAAAACGTCGGAATAGCGTACCTGTTTCGCGGGTTGGTCCTGTAATGGGGCTCCCTTCCCCATGTCCAAGCATCAGAGATCTTGGACTTGGTGATAGCTCGGACTCGCCGAGCTACCGCGGCATTGTCCAGTGCAATGTGCGTATGTCGGGTGGGGTCATAAAGACCGCTCATGTGGCAGATCTTGTGAGACCTCGCCTGGAGAGGGGAGACCCTGCGCTTCACGAATGTGCAGGCCAGGTCGTCAGCCGTCAGGACTTTCCCGTCGTTGTCGGGGTCCTCCGGGTCCTGCCATTTCGCAATATACCCGTGGATGGACTTGAGTTCGCCGGTGTGAGGGGGAGCGTAGTCCCAGTTGAGCTGTTCTGTAGGAGGGCTGAGGTTGAACGCCGGCAGGTTGAGGAAGTCCTCTTCGCCGGAGTTCTTCACGTAAAACCACGTCCGGAGCCACTTGCGAACGGTGTCCGGAGTAGTGATACGTGGGAAGATGGAGTTTCGGCGAGGAGCTATGGTGGCAGCTCCGCAGGCGGTTAGAAGCTTGGGCAGATCCTTGTTTTTTGGAGCCGGGATCACTTGCCGTTTAAGTTGGAAGTAGCGAGAAAAGAGGTCTACCGTGGCTTTGAGGCCGAGGTATCCCTCAGAGAAGGAGACGATGCAGGAGAGAGTAGTGATGGCGTTGGCGGGGAGATGATGAACCTGGAGCCCGAACTTGTCGAGGAAGCTCCGGAAGAAATCACTAACGGGCAGTCCGAAGCCGCGCTGGAAGTGCGCGACGAAGACCACCCGTTCCCCTTGCTGACTTGAGGCTCGAGTTCGCCCTCTGGCAGGCGACACTCTACCCCGGTGGGAATCCGCCGAGTCGCCCTGAGCCACTGGATTTCGTCCGGAGTTACATCCGAACCTTCCCAGCCGGCTCGTTCTCCGACCTCCAGTTCGAGGTCTGGAACCTCGGTTTGTTCCGAAGTCTCAGGAGGAGACATCTCGGCAGAATCAATCTGCAGAGAAAGCACAGAAGTTTAGCAAAGGAAAAAGTAAATCTGGAATCTAAGGCTATATCTGGCTAACTCAGGAGGAGTTAGGCGGCTATCTGGTGTACATAGAGTTCTATCCGAGGCATGAAACCAATTTCTACCCAAAAGAGTATGCGAGTAAGATCTACCGGAGGAGGTAAATAGAGTTTTATTCAAGAACATATGAAGAACCAAAGCGCGAAGAGGAAGAAACCTAGAGCAATGCCTAGGGTATCAAGAAAGGGAGTACATACCGTGAAAATGAGGTGCTGAAGGGCGGCGCCGGTGACGCGGTCGCAGCAGCGACGGAGGAGCTGCTCGTCGGCGGCGGCGGGAACACGTCTCTTCCCGACTGGAAGCGGCGGCGCTGGTTGCGATGGAGGCGGAACGGCAAGTGGATGAGGAAGAAGAGGGATGCACTGCCCTGGGCCTGTATTTATAACCGCGGGCGGTAACTGCGCACTACCGCGCGGTTATCGGAGCGGCGAGTGGGATCGTTTGTGCACAATGGCACACGTGGCACGAAGATAGCGGTGGGCGAGCAGGCCACAGGATCGGTTGCAGGAGGCAAACCGTCGGGCGGTGCGGTTACTGGAGCACGAAGCGGCGCGAGCGGGGAATCTCCGCTGACGTGGGCCGCGTGGTGGAAAGCACTCGAGTGCTTTGACTGTCGTAGACCAGGAAGTGACGGACGGGACGTGTGAACAGTGTTCTCTGACCGAAGTCAGTAAGGATGCAGGAATCGAGGGGTTGACGTCCGAATCTCGGCGGATACTTCGGAAAAGTAGTATGGCCCGAGGAACAGACCGATGGATTTCTCGGGGTATTGGTTCGGTAACCTGCAAAACATTGCAGCGCATATGGTTTCGGGTTGAACCTGATGCGGCCTTTCATCCGAGGCTGCAAGACCACATCAGCTTCGGGGACTACTGTCGGGGGGTTACCCCCGGGTAGGGTAAAGATGAGGTAAAGACATGTAAGGTTAAGGCGGTAAGCTGTCCGAGGTAACGATTGAGCAAGGACGCAGGAGGCGTCATCCGACGTAAGGCGTATGTCGGAGGTATATTCTCCGAGGTATATCCTCCGAGGTATCAACCTCGGGGCAGTCAGCTAGCTAGCACAGGAATAAGGTATTCTCTACCGAGGTATAGGATCAGGAGTGTTATCCGAGGTTGGCAGCAAGGATCGAGGCATGTCAGAGGACGGCGAGGTCCGTCCACGGGTTTCCCAGAAGCTCGGGGGCCTAGGAGCTGACTTGGCTATTTCGGGAAAGGTCTACAGGCTAGACCTCGGCAGGCTACTGAAGTATGACCGGAAGAGGAAAGCTAGGCCTGTCTGGCCTGACAGTCCGACCGTTGAGCTGGCAGGAGGCAGAGGCTTGTCTTCTACCTTTTGGCCATGCCATTGTTAGTTGTAGGCAGGGGTAAAACTGTACTTCGGCCCATGTATATATGCAGCATCTCTACCTCCAGGGAGGAGGACGGCAAAAACCCTAGCTCATTTTCCCCTTCATAGTTTCATCTTCTACCTAGAGCTCTCACTTGAGCAGCATCATACAGCTCGAGGAGCACCTTGTACTTGAGAACGACACTGATATACTGAGAGAGGAAAGGCAGGAGTAGGGGGTTTACTTCCCCTCGAAGGCCCCGAATCTGGGTACATCGTGGTGTCTCTTGTGTTCTTGGATTCCTTGGCTTCTTGTTCATGTTCTTGTGGTTTCTTGCATGTTCTTGCTTGTGCACATCTTGAGTGCATAAACCCTCCCCGGATTCCCCCAACGACCATTCGGCCCCAACTAAGCCATACCCATGGCATCTGCCGTGATCCCACCACGACAACCTCATACCTGTGGGACAAGAGCTCACCTTATAAGTTGGTGTACATCTCTCCCAACTAGCCATGTGGGACTAAACTCCCACCACTTGCCATGGCAGCATGGGTCTTTAGGGATTTTTCAGGAATTATTAGATGGCCCCAAAGCCCACCCTAAATATTTCAGCAATTCCCCACCAGATCCCAAAGACCCATGATGTTGTCCTCTGTTCCAAACGCTGTTTTGATATACTAGTATTTTCAGTGGAGACCCGTTAAGTTTGAACATCCACCTAGAGCAAATAGCTACACCCCTTCACAACTGATAATGGACTATGCCTTGAATTGTCAGTTTGGCGTAAAGTAGTTTCACCAAATGTCGTACCAGTACTAGGCTGCCGAAGGCTGACCCCTCGGGTGGAGCATATTAGTCACACTCCTGGCCTATTCATGAGCTTACTAGAGATCAATCCAATCTCATAGACTGTGACCAGCAGTCAGGCTCATATAGGTGTGTTCCTCTAAAGATCGCTCTGTAGGATAGCATCTTGCTTATACAAAGCCTTGGAACATATTAAGACAAATGTCAACCTGCCATACAGTTACCGAGAGTAGTGCATCTCCAACAGAGTGGGTTAGTTAAAGTACTCTCCTCAATTAACCACTAGATTGTTTTCCCAGGTCCTACTTCACGGTATCTCCGATCACATAGGTTGGGTTACTACCATGGCAACTCATGTGGGTTACATACACATCTCCCTCGATGCATTTTCTATCACAACACGTGATAGCCCTTTGGTAAAGGGATCTGCCAGATTTTTAGCCGACTGGATATACTCCAACGCTATTACTCCAGAGTTTCTCAAATGTCTGACAGCTTTTAATCTCGTTCTTATATGTTTGTTGGATTGCATGTTGTCCTTTGAACTCTTGACCTTGGTAATCACTATTTGATACCAAAGGATAACATGCAATCCAACAAACATATAAGAATGAGATTAAAAGCTGTCAGACATTTGAGAAACTCCGTCACATTAGGATCTCAGACATTGTGAGCTGAAATGAGATTAAAAGTTGTCTCTTGGTAATCACATTTTATAAAGTTGTCCAAGATCCTAAGTTCGACCATCGGACGTTTGGTTGTATGACTAGTGTCTGGGTGGTATCATGGGGTATTGGTTTCCTCTTCAATTGGGGCCGAGAGCCACCTCCCGACGACCCTAGGAAGCTACTCAAATTTAACGGGCGAATCTCTATTAAGAACTAGTGTCAATATATGTGTTAGTAAAGACGCTTTACAAAGAAAATGCTAATTCTTCCGAAAACAAACCATGCACAAGCTTGGTGAATGAGCTGGCTCCGTCCATGCCCTTCATTATCCAGCCTTTACTGGAAGAGACCACATTAGTATGTATATTGTCCCGTAATTTCATAATACGTATATAACACGTATGTAATCCACTTTCAGCCAGTTTGGAGCTATCTCCAGTGCCTTTGTATCGGACCAATCTAACACGATTTAACCTCTCACCACCGCCACTTTGGAGCTGTGGTAATAGTTCGTCCAGGCGCATATGGGGATTAGTCCAAAATCAACCTAGCCTTGAGTTTGTATGCAGTTTTCATCGCATGCCCATTTTTTCAGTTTCGACAGTTGTTGCCGGATTACGGCACTGCCGCACAGGCGCTCACCTGCCATTTTCTGAATAGATTGTTGATTCGGGAAGAAATTGATTTAATTAGGAGGAAGATACATGTGCTTTGAGTTCGCAAGTCCATGTGGCGCTATCTAAGTTGGGTCTATTCTGATAAAAAAAATAGACCCGATCTCATAGGATTATTTTTCCTTTGTGATCCGTTGCTAAAGTAGTGAATTTAGACATCTTTTGATTACCGAATCAATACGAATCAAATCCATGCCTATAGACAGCCCTGTCTCAGGACCACTCCAGTCAGATACATGTGTACATCGTGCCTTGTAACTTGTTCTTTATTTATAAATGAGACATATTATCATGCAAAAAAATACGTACATGGGCAAGAAAAAAGACCCGATGTCTACCCGTCCTTGTTAATGCGTGGTCCAGCCCAACCGCGCCAGATATGAGTTACTGAACTTGGGAAGACTCACTGGCAGCGGCGTCCGCTGGTCCCAAACGCCGCCCACCAAAATCAGCGTAAATGGCGTATGTGGGTTACCACATAATTAAGTGGCGTATGTGGCAACCACACGAAATCCCACGAAACCCACGAAGACCACCAAGCTTTCTTCGCTCTGAATACCAGTACACCATGCCATGGTCTTGGGGCGCCACCACCATGCCAGGCCTTGGCCGGCCGAGCGCCTAGCCGCCTCTCCCTACGCACGTCCCTGACAGACCAGCATCGCTCTCGCTGTTGGACTACATCTCCACTCGCCCCCACGCCTCAAGATCCGCGCATCCATGTTGTGATTTGCAGGTGGCAGCGGAGCGCGGCCTCAGACAGAGGCGGAGCACGGCCTCAGCTACGGGAAGGCGGAGCTGCAGGCGAGCTGAGACGGATGTGCCGCGAGAAGGCGGGGTCGCCGGAGAGCTGAGATGCAGATGCTGGTGAGAAGACGACGTGGCCGGAGAGCTAAGACGGAGCTGCAGGTTCTCGCACGCCTCCGTGCAGACTGGATCGATTGAAGAGCTGCCAGTGAGATGAGTTGTGTGGGCGGAGGGATCGAGGGAGTACGTTTTATGGTTTCCTGCTGATTTTTTTAAGAACCATGAGAAGTTCTGGCTGCAAGCCTGCAACGTGCTGTCTACTGTTGTCCGAAGAGAGAGCGGTGTGCGACGCAGCCGTTGTGGCACCGTTTAGCCGCATAAAACCGCCAGTTATGTTAAGTGGCTGCCACAAAATTCACCAAACTGCTACGTGGCCGAAGCGGCTATGTCCACTTCGTTCAATGTACGCGGCACTTACATCATGACTCACGGGGACAGTTGGTCTCCCCGGCCATAGCATCGAGCTCCTCTAGATTCGATGCCGGCGCATTATGGAGACGGCGGGTCTCGCCATTTGAATGCACGACAGGTTAGATCTGCAGTTCTGCACTCACAACCATGTCTCCTATCGGGTTTCTAGGGTAGGGTGATGCCTTCCCCTAACAATCTTCCTTTCTGACCGAATCCAGTTCGCTCCTCGGTGATCTTTAGTGGAGTTTTCGAACAAATGTCAAAGGGGGCGAAATGCATGCAGAAGGATAAGGGACCTCCAGATGCGCCAACATTCAGGCAAAATGCAATGTACATCTAAGGAGCTTGTTTGAGAAGACAAATGCTGTACAGAGTTCAGCTGTTGGAACAGCAGACGGCGAATCTAACAGTGCAACAATGGCATGAAGAGAAGTGCCGCCGATGGCTGTGCAGCACCAAACCCTGTGAAGAAAGGGAGACATATATTTTCTGTAGGATCTTGCGTAACCGGGGTCGACGGCACTGCTGATTCGGCTAATATATACTCTCGCCGTTCCATCACAAGAACATGGTTGCTCCCATGAAGAAAAAAAGTCGAGGCCAACCAAGCACTGCACGCGACAAGCCCGGTTACGAGGCACTGTAACAAAAAAACGAACTCGTTTTTTGCACCATTTGCCGTCTGCCTGATCACAAATCCACTACGTGCGCGATGAGAGGCGATGTGCAGAAGAAGGAACGCAAGGTGGCGCAGTGCAGCAAGTGAGGATTGATCGACTGGCCACCGCAAGAACACATGCTCAAAACCAATGGTGTCGTTCATGCCTGCCATATCCAGCCCACCGTTATTTTCTACTCTCTCCGTCCGAAAAAGAATGTCTTGGATTTATCTAAATTCAGATGTATGTAGATATGATTTAGTATACATATACATCCGAATTTAGATATATGTAAGACATCGTTTTCCAAACGGAGAGATTACTATACTATATTAGTTACTCTTGTGCACGGAACGACTCTTTATACTTGTTGAGACACGAAACGTGCTGCGCGTACTGCCTGGCTGTATGGCACTAGCTATATACTGTGTGTACTACTTTTTTGCATTTACATTGCCTGTGGCAGGCAGATGGCAAGATTCAAAATTCAAATTCCCTGGCTGTTGTTATATACTCCATCCGTTTCACAATATAAGATGTTTTAAATGTTTCACATGTCGTTTAGATTCAGACTATAAGGAGTGGATATATACACTAAAACATGTCTAGATACATGTGTATACATGTAAATATGAAAAAACCTAAAACATCTTATATTGTGGAACGGAGTGAATACTCACGGCATTAAATGAGCGGTGTGGTCCAACTGCACCAGCTGGGATTTACTGAGTTGAGAAACATATCTAGTTCGGAAAAGGAGTTCATTTTTTAATTGATATTTTAAAGTTACAAAAATTTCTCAAAAAGTTGTTAGACGTTGACAATGAAGTACTTTACGGTACTGAAAATTTTCAAGCTGAAATAGTCTGTATTCCGGTCTACACAAAAATGACAAATCCAAACAAATCTGGTTTAAAAAATAAAAAAAAAATACAATGTTAATAACTCAGATGCAAAATTTTGTCATTTCACACAAACCAAAATATATAATATTTCGCATTGATTTTTTGTACATTGGTAGAAATAATCATTGTCTACATCTAGAATTGTTTTCACAGCTTTTCAAAACTTGGAAATGTCCTTTTTGATTTTTGTTCAAGAAAACGGGCTCCATGTCGCACTAAAAAAAAGACATCCACCGTTTAGTTTTTTGATTGTTACCGTTACAAACTGACCGTTCGGTATTTACGACCAAAGCCTGCTCCCACAACCCACTGTCCGGACGTGATTAATGCCGGTGCAGGGCATACATCAAGGTTTCCTAGCTAGTTACAATTTGTTTAACGAGATAAATACGACTGACCAAACCAATGAACGAAGTACGAAACGAAACCACAGAAACAAAACGGACAAAAGAAAAACCTTAATGTCTTTATTATTATTTGGTATAGATATAGATAGACAAAAGCACCATTCCGCTTTTCTGTTTTTAGTACCTTATTTAAAAGCTTGGCCGATCTCTTCTCATATAGCTCGAGACATACGCGTGAGTCACTCCCCTCCCGGGCGGCTCTGGAGGCCCTTCCCTCTCCAA
This sequence comes from Poa pratensis, assembly GCA_947311845.1. Lineage (NCBI taxonomy): Eukaryota > Viridiplantae > Streptophyta > Magnoliopsida > Poales > Poaceae > Poa > Poa pratensis. The sequence continues at coordinate 26,584,967 of CAMZMU010000059.1, read as the reverse complement.
ACCCTAGAAGCCCTCGATCTCCGGCTCCTCCAGCCGCCGCTACTGCCGACACCGGTGGTGGTGGCGGCGCCCATCCCGTCGAAGACGGTGGACAAGAGAGGTGCTCTTCGGCGACGTTCTACGATGGGTGGTGGGGCACCGACTGGTGGCATAAGGCGACGCGGCTGGGTCGGCCAGTGCATGAGGATCTCCGGCAAGGTGGCGACGGGGAGGAGGTGACGCACCGTTGGTGCGGCCGTCTCGGCAGGCATGGCGGCGATCGGGGTTCCAGGGCCATGATCTGGGCCAGAGGAGCCTAGCCAGGGCTAGTGCTGCGGGGGATCTGGTAGTGGCCTTGCCACGCCGGTGACGTTTTGCAGCAGCGCGCTGGGCTGATTCTTTTTCTGCCGCTCCTGCTGGAAGTTGACTGGCGGCATGGGGGTCTGCGAGTCTTGCGAATAAAGGCGACGGTCCTAGTTTTCTTCTCGCATCAAGGCTACGTTATGCATGTTTGATCCTCTTCGATCCGGTCATCGACGTGTTCCGAATTTTCTGGCAGAGACCTTCACAACTTGGTTTTAAGCCCCTGGTTATCTAGATAGGATGGAATCCGGTCGTGCGCGCCCATAGCAGCATGCGTGGCTTCATGAGGGTGCGACGCGAAGCTCCGCTGGCTGTTGGAACCATGGGACATGTCAGCATCTCGATTTCCATGTTGTACATAGCGCTGGAGAAGGTTATGGTGGGTGAGATTTGAGGACCACAGTTGGCGGAAGGGTTCTTCGAAGCGATGAAGACTTTGCTTCACATGAGCCGGTGTTTAGATCCATTTCGGACATGTCACTTGTGAGCCTGGTGTTTAATAACATGCAGGATCAACCTTGGCAAGTGGGGACGGCAACTCCGGAGGAATTAAAGTTTGTTGGCGCTCCCGAGTGCCGAGTCTTGATGTTAGGGTGAAAACTTAAGGTTTGACCTTAATTGGTTGTACCTGCCAATGGCCTTGCTGAGGTATTGTTTTGAGAGCTCAGACTTTTTTCAGGGTGAAAACCTAAGATCTTGAATCGAACGACGAAGGTGCATGTGCGTTTACCTTCTTGGAGACATCGCTTTGGGAGAACAATTTGTATTCCGGGTGTTTTCTTTGATGGTGGTTTGTTGGGTTGTTGCTGCGAGGAGTTGATTACCGTGGCGGAGCCTCTTTTTTTCTTTTTCTTTCTATTTTTCTTTTTCAGGCTGTGTGCGTCCTGCATGTTGTTTGTGATATTTTATTGGTGCAGAGGCTGAGTTTAATTGGTATCATCACGATATTAATATATTCCCTTATCAAATAAAAACGTAAAAGCTTGGCAACGACATGTTGCAATGGAATGAGGGAGCAGCTTGTTGAAGATGGTCACAACCAAGAATTAGTACAGCATCGCTTCCAAAGTAATCACTCAGTTAAGCGCATAAAAAACGTTTCGAAGAACGTTGGGTTCGAATCTAGCTCCCCGAAGACATCCAACGCCAAGAAACTTCAGTTGGAAAGGCAGCTTGAGGAAACAATGGAGACTCGACGGAAGGAGCTTGAAATATACAAGAAGCGTGCACAAGAAGCAGATGAGTCAAGGAACAAGCAGCAACAAGAGATGGAAGAAGCATCAGCATGACATGAAGAAGCACCAAACAGCTGCCTGTGTACATAGCTGTTCGCTAGGGTAGGAAAGCCGCTTGGCCCCGGCGTCGTCCGCCTGGGCGGCACATCGACGGCACCTCCCCTCCCTCTTCCTTTTCTGGCACACTCATACCCGCCCCTCGTGCGGCAGGGCGACCTTTGTCGTTGTCGCCCGTGTTGGCGTGTTACTGGTGGCTTTGGTGAGGGACCGGGGGAAACCCCTGATCGGTTGGCCCGGCCCTGTCGGCGGCGACACCCAAGGCGCAGCTGTCGACTCTCCCTACCACCCCGACCCATCCCGAGCGAAAGCTCAAAATCCGCTCTGGATTAGGCGGTGTGTCCTCGCTGTGAGCGTTGTGTTCTCCTTGGAGACGCCGTCTGGGGAGGTTGTTGTCTCTGGGTGAGTGGTGCCTTTGGTGTGGTGGTGGTGCGCTGTGCTGTTTTTTCACTTTGTGCATGTTAGACTGTTACTGTTTGTGCTGGTGAACTTTGTGCGTTGCTAGCTTAGATGAATCTTAGGCAGTTACATTGTTATCCTCTGCTTCTCTGATGTTACTTTAGTATTTGAATTGCGTTTGGATTAGTATAAATGTGGGTCTGGTATGTCTATTTTGTGACGATGTCAAAATTATTAATTTTGTCCTTGATATATTTGTGGGCCTCCAAATCCTAGGTAGAAAAAGTGGCCAAGCATGAAATAAAAAAGGGCCAAATCTCTCTGGACATAAAGGGCTTGAAGTGGGCCTCGAAAACATGATACAAATATTTTATTTGCAGACTACTATTTGCCACGTTCTGCGCGCAATCACTATTTATCGCTATCTGCGAGCACTTGTATGAATTTGCCACACATGGGCCGCCCTATCTTCTTTCAGGTTCGTTTCATTTTTCCTTTGTTTCTCAGTTTTCCTTTTCTTTTCATCTTTTTTTAGGGGAACATACTTTTTAAACAATGAATATTTTAACCCGTGAATATTTTTAACCCATGAGTAACTTTTTACCCATGACTATTTTTTTCTTCCAAAAATTTTATACCTGTGAACATTTCTACTTGTGAATATTTTTATGTTACTTTTTTGCGGCCATGAATATTTTTTTGAGAAAATATATTTTCAAAAAAATGTTTGCGATGTAAAAAAATTGTTCACACTTTAAAAAAAAGTTAAGTAGTAAAAAAAAGCGTACACCTATATAAAGATTCTTATATTTTTTGTGAAAATATTTCATGAAGGTTAAAAAAAGTATTCGTGATAATCAAAAAAATGTTCATGTGGTTCAAAATAAATGCTCATGAGTTAAAAACAAAATTCACGGAGTCCAACAACAAAAAACCAAATAAGGAAAAATAAATATAACTTGTTCATGCATTATCTTGAAAAACACAAAAAAATAAAAAATAAAACCACTATTCATGGGCCGAACCAAAGCCGGCCCAAAAGAGGAGCGTTGGGCGATTGACGTGGGCGAGCTGACCCTAAGGACTCGCAAAGAGCGAGATAGGGAGTCCCGTTACGCGCACGTTAGGGGGAGCGCCGCTTGAAGGGGTTCGATAGTGGGTCGGGCCCGTAACTTTTGTTTTTCTATATTTTTCTTTCCTTTTTTTTTGGTTTCTTTCTTGGCTTTCCATTTTTTTTGTCTTTCATTTTTTGACTTTCTATATTTTCTTTCATGGATGCAGAACATATTTTTGAAATATGTAATTTTTAAAAAATCTCATAAAAAATGATTTACAAAGTATCTAGTGAAATTCTTGATACACTGTAAATCTGAAAAGTACCATCACGGGCCATTCGATTGCCGATTGACGGCCAAGGTCAGAGGTAAGTTCCCACCTGCAACTTAACCAACTTTGCATTTAACTCCCATACCCATGAATTACCCACGACTAGGATATTCTTTTAAAAGCACTTGACCATATTATGTTAACTATATTTGTTGAAGCGGAGTCGAAACAGAGCTGAGTGGGGCCCTCGCCACATATGGTGCAACAACCTCGGGGCACCCGACTCTAGCCCACCCCCCTTCATCTTGGCACATTTTTTATACTTTTGTGTCGATAGTCATGTAAAACCCCCACACCAGTTTTTTTTGGTTAGTTTTGAGACCCGGCCGTGTTAATCGGTGGCATCTTATAAGTTGGGTCTAATGTGGTGGAAAAAAAACCTGGTCTTATAGGATTTTTTATTTTTTTTGGAAGAAAGGGGAGAAGAGATAGTGCATTGTAATTAAACGTTTCCAGAGTTTAAGGCTGTAAGTTATCATTCGACGCTCAGTGTAGTAAAATACAAATTTCTCTTCATTGCACTACTTTACTTTTTGAACGAGACTTATCGATCCATCTCTAACGTGGTCAGCGATCTCCAAAAAGTGGAGAAACAAAAAACTCCATCCCCCCGACGTCACTGAGCCTCCAGCCCCAGCCTGTAGCTCACATGTTGTCACGAGGTACGCTGGCTCTCCCATGCATGTATATACCATCAGCGCGCCTGCCCGGGCTATCTTTGGATACTCTCGACTACTGTTACTAGCAGGAGCGCGAGGTACGTGCGTCTGCGTGTGAGTCGTGAGCGAGAACCAGCCATGCCCGGAGATGGAGAACGACGGCTTCGTTTCCGGCCCCGTTGGGATCAGGGTCCTCGTCGTGGAGGAAGACCCATCCGACCTCGCCGCCCTCACGCAGATCCTCCAGCGCCACGGCTACCAAGGTACGTACGCGCGTCCGGTCCGCCGCCAGCTATCTTCCACCGGCCGGGACATCATCTCACCGCTGCAGTTTTGTTCTCCTCCCATATGCATGTACGTATGTGTGCAGTGACGGCCATGGCGTCGCCGGACCAAGGACTGGGAGCGTTGAGGGATAACCCGGAGGGGTTCGACCTCGTCATGACCGTGGTGCACACGCAGGGGACAGGAATCGACGGCTTCGAGCTCCTCAACCACGCCAAGAATCGTTACCCGGTTATCAGTAAGTCCCCTGTAATCTGTGTAATCTGCATGTGCATGGTTCTAGACTTCTAGATCGATGGGGTACTGATTGATAGATCTGCATGCGTGTGTGTGTACGCAGTGTTCTCCGGCTACGAGCCCAAGGAGACGGCGATGAGGGCGATGATTGGAGGCGCGTGCGACATTCTGGTCAAGCCCCTGCGCGACGAGGAGATGCAGAACATCTGGCACCACGTCCTCCGGCGGCAGGCCAACGCAGCCTCTGGCGCCGCCGCGGCTAACGCCGACGCTCCAATCAGCGACGTCGTCGTCCGTCAGGAGGTAGACGCGGCGAGGAAGAGAGGATCTGCAGCGCTGGACAACTCCGACGAGGGGGACTCCCACGGCAGCCGGCAGCAGAAGCAGGCCAGGACCACCAACGGGACCATGTTCAACTCGTCGGCGCAGCTGCATGCGTCGATCGTCAGGGCGGCGGAACAGCTCAGGGGAACGGAAGGTAATGGCATCATCCACCTATCTTTGGTACTCTGTTAACTGCATCATGCATGCTTTGCATAATTTCTGGGAGTAACGTACCTAAAGCGTCCGTTTGCTAGAAGTAATAATTGCGCTGCCTGCGTCCTTTGCCTTAGCGAGCCGGAGACGGCGCTGCACTTGCTTGCTGCCTGCCCGGTCACTGCAAGACTTTGGAGGAAGATACTCGCAACTGCGAACCTACCGGCCACCTTAGCACCAAACCCTCAAACCCTGCTACTAGCAACTTGCTGACCTGGGTTACGGCCACTAGACAGGCCCAGCCGGCCGCTATGAAGAAAAGCTGGATATCTTTGGTTCATCTTACCTGGTGGACCATCTGGAAAAGAGCGTAACTCAAGAATCTTCCAGAACAAAGCAGCAACATTCAGCCGCCTGTTTGACTGCATCATAGATGACGCGAAGCAATGGAAGAAAGCTGGCAAAACTGGTGTTGCAAGTTTGATGTGCAGACCACGCGAGCCCGACTAAGTTCCTTGTTTACAGTTTGTGCTGCTGTGCTGTTCCTAGAGCTAGCTAGTTTAGCTTTCTGTTCTTTTTACTTTCGGCTCTTCGTACATCTTGTACTCCTCTTCTATATGAAATAAGAAAAACAGGCCCCTGCCTTTTCGTCAAAAAAAAAAAGGTACTATATATACATGTGAGGACAAAAAATCGAATACAGTACTGGCCGTTCGATCTTGTTTCGATGGTCGTTCTGTAGTCGTTTGTTTCCTCAGTTAGAAACTTAGAATGTTCAATCTTGGGTTTGGTTAGTTTATAGCTCTAATAAAACATCTCTAATGGCTAATACTCTATACCATGGAGGAAGAGTGTATATGTGTGATGTAGATAGTAGCTGGTGTTCTAATGTCTTACTTATTACCGGTCATTTGGTTGGTTTACTTGATAACTCAAATTTGCCACCTCTCGTTATCTGTGAGTACAATTCTTTGTGCAAGTATCGTTGAGCTGGCACTTGCAGCGGTGATGACCCGTTTTTCCTGGTGCTCGTCAGCGAGGTACTCGGTGAGGCAGCATAGAGGAGGGTTGTGTAGCCTGGGCCCCGCCATCACCTACCGTCTCGATGTTGCAGGTGTTTGTCCTAGCTGTCGAGAACTGTGACATCTCATCTTCACGGTCTGTTAGATGAAGCTCTTCTGAGTCGGGTGGAAGGAGATGGTGCAGATTTTCGCCGTTGACTCTAGAGGAAGGTGGTGGTTTCCAAAGCCTTGTTTCCTTCCCGTCAGCGCGCGAGGAAGGTCTCCTTGGGGTTAGTTGTCTCGTTCAGTGATCCAACACCACGATATCTAGGTCGTCTGGGTCAATCATCTGGGTTACTCTTCCCTATTCTTCGCTCATTCGGCGTCTTCCTTGATGCCAGGAACATCTAGGTGACTCTTCCTTGGTCGGTGAGCAACATGCCAATCACCGGCAGGAGCGGAGGTAGGATTATGGGGTCGCCCTAGGCCAGCTTTCGTGCTACAGTGTGCTACAGGCTACAGTGAAGCTTGCTTGCCATTTCTTGCTGGCATGGTCGCGTGCTCCATCACCGCCTTTACCCCTCGGTTTGAGAGGTTGGAATTTTTGTGCATGGGGTGGGTAAAGAGAGGTACGCGTCAGCCTCGTTTGGACTAGGTTTTCCCAAAAGGTAGTTGGGCCTAACGGGTCAAATCTAGGGATTCTGGAATAATATATATGAAGACACCCATGGGGTTTAGCCCTCGGGCTACTTGTCTACGGGCCCATTGTGCTGGCCAGTTCTTATAGGCTACCGACCTTTGTGTTCGTCATGGGAAACTTTGTCCTAGTCGACACATGTGGCCTATTCCACATACTTAGCCCATCCCACGCCCCATGTGTCAATATAAGGTTGTGGTGGGGAATGAGGTGCTCACCATATATCCAAGTTTTTTCAGCCGCTACTTGTGAGATCGTCGGGAAAGGGAGGAACAACACGAGTGGTCCACTCTAGTGGTGTGATTGACCTAGCATGACCACGATAAGTGACCGTCAAACCATTGTGAAAAAGAAGAGGCCCCGTGAAAAAATGGGACTGTAAGATCTACAACTACGATGGTGGTATGTGGAGGGACATCATAAAAATGAAATACCTGGACCATGCCAGTTCATGCTTGGTTTGAACATTTCTAGCTCCTCGATTCTGGAAAGTCATCTTTGAAGATTATCACTTTCTTCAGACTGGAGCCATCCATAGAGTGCGGAATGGATCCTATATGTATTTCCACTTTTATCACTAATTCAACGAATGAACCCAAGGGTCAAACATTGCCATTCCCATTTCGTCACCCGCGATAACATATAGGCCTTGATTTCTAGCATCTTTAAGTCCATCCTAGATGACCTCGGGCCCACACTTTTGGTGAGATGTAACTAGCGCAATGACATGAGCTTGGTGCTAGGCTCGCCTCTATGTCGCTCGCCAACACTGAATACACAATCTCCCGGGTGTCTTCAATTCGGTTCTAGAATCTTCAATCCAAAAGATATGGAAATATGAGCTCCCACTAAATATATGGATGTTCCTTTGGAAACTAATTTATCACGGATCCCAATTGGTGATCAGGTGCAAAACAACATGGCCCTGAAGATGGTGTTTGCAGTATGTGGCAAAATCCAAGAGATAAAAACACACTATTTTTGCATGTCTTCTAGCTTAGATCTTCAAGGCATGCATCTGGGAACTGCTGGGTTGCACCTGGGCTACCACCTTCTTCCTGAGTTCATTGCTATTATTGAGGGCATCCATATCATGTACCGCGACCTGTGGATACGCTAGATGGATCGCGCCTGGTCTCTGTGGCTCATCCAAAATAACAAGCATTGATTGAAGGCATTTTTATTCCATAGGCCATTGATGGTTTCTACAAAATAAATTCCTATTTGCAGCTATGGATGCGGTTGAGATGAAGGAAGTTCCGGAGAGCATGTCCCTGATCGTTGGCAAGAGGAAAGCACAAGTGGGCGCCCTTAGAGCCGGAGCTAGGAAGTTTGATCAATAATGTTGTCGGGGTTACCTGTTGGTTCCCCCAACTTTGTTTTATGTAATGTTTTGTTGCTGGCTTGATAGCAATTGTGAACCTTATACCTTACTCTTGCTAGTGTGGACTTTATTTATATAGTCGGGCTAATAAGAATTTTATCTAAAAATGTTGTCAAATAGGGATTCTATATGAGTGCTCTGTTCAATCAAGCCACATGATGCTATACATTTCATGACAGAAGCGGAGTGGCCAGGGGCATGTGTAAATAGAGGGCACACACATTTTATTCAGTTTTCCAAGATCCGAAGTTCAAGAATCAAATATTTGGTTGGATGACTAGTGTGTGAATGGTATCATCGGGCACCTGTAGTCCGGTACTTTCGCCCCTAAATTAGTTTCTTCTTCAATAGGGGCAGAGAACCTCCGCCTGACGACCCTAGGAAGCTTCTCAAACTTAACGAGGGAGTCTCAGTTAAGAACTAGTGTCAATCTATGTGTTAATAATGATGCTTTACTCGGAAAATGCCAATCTTTCCGAAAACAAACCATGCACAAGCTTGGTGAATGAGTTGGCTCCGGCCATGCTCTTCATTACTGGAAGAGGCTACATTAGTATGAATATTGCCCTGTAATTTCATAACATGTATGTAATCCACTTTCATACAAACTATAGAAACACAAATTTGAGTTTCAAAATACTCAACATCTTAACTCGGAAAAGACACGACAGTTCGAGTATGATAGGTGGTAGGGTAGTGCGTTGAAGAAGGTCATAGAAACAACATAGAAGAGTGTGTGAGTTCATTTATCATGAAAATCACTCATGTTCTGTTGGCTACATAAGTTTCATAACATCTAAAAGTTTGTGATGGTCACATCCTCATCTAGCTCAACAATGTCAGTGGATTCTAAGGGTAAACCAAGGAAGAATCCCTGCTTCTTCGACTATCTTCAATTACATGAGTGCGAGCCTCCAAACTCTTTCCTCTGAATTTGCTATGGTGGGCATTGAAGGATGCTATATATTTGGTTCGCACCATTACGAACCATCCAATATCTTCTCACTTAACATCAAGTTTTAAGCATTTGTTGTCTGAATAGAAGAAGAACTGGTATGAAAAATCCTCCCAATATCATTTTCCCACTTTAGACCATGCCTAAACATATTGAGTGTATTCATACAGAAATGTTGTGGTGTGTTGGCTCGAATAGGGCCCAGCGGTCAGGCATGAAAAACAGCGGACATCTATATGTTGAAGAAAGGTTTTGTGCACGGGAGATCGTGCAATTGTGTACTTATTTTTGTGCACGGGACACGCCAAAAACACTGGTGATCGTTTGTTGGTTTCAATATACTAAGATGTCACTTGTGTTACCATTGCTACGCTTGTGAGGTAACTTATAAACACGTCTATAACCTCTTGATCACTTAGATCGATGATGTAAGTGACACACTTGGGTGTGAGCTGGGGCAGTTGCCTTGCTTATCCTACTTTATTCATTAACATGGACCCATTGAGCATTTGAGCCTCCACTATTTGTCCTCCAACTTTTCCATGAAAAGCGTTAGTAGAAAATGTGTAATTCTCTACCGTAGTTGGGTGGGTAAGAGTACGTTATCAGTAGCATAAGATACATCTTTTAAGATCCAACATATATTGGAATAATCAACATTTAGTCCATCTATCTCATTTCCCCTATATTCCCATGGTCAAACCACATCTAAAGGCACACATAGCTTCACGTACAAAGATTGAACCTATTGGCTTTGGCACGAAAAGCTTTCATCTTAGAAATTAATCATCCTTACATCAAACCAAAGCCTAAATAACTTGAGATGGTGGTTTTAGCATATCAAAAAAGCTCTCCTAGTACCATTGCTATGCCATTTCAAAACATAGAAAAGCATTTATGACCTCTTCCTCGCCAGTTCAAGTATGGTAATTCCACATTTGGGGTGAGTTGGGATAGCTGTCGTTCTTCACCTAATTTCTTCATCGAACAGGCCATCAAGCCTTCATTACAATAGTAGCTTGGGAGGTTAGTGCCTAACCAAATTTTATACCATATTTGGTTGTTACTTGTAGTCAAGACATTATCACTAAAAGAAGGTAGCTCTTGAAGTCCCACCACAATTTGGGATAGAGAGAAATAAGTGATATGAACTTTTCACCTCAATATGGTTGCCCCGCGAGTTCCAACATTTATACCATGTCAAATCACGCACAATTAGTTTCTTAAATAGATTCAACATGTTGGCTTTGGGATAGACTTCAGGTCAGGGCTCGAGCCGGGCCTAAAAAGGCTGACATTCGAAATCCAGGCCCAAGCCTGGTTCAATGTGAAAAAAAGAAAATGGGCCCGGCGGGTTGGGCTTCCATGTAAACAACTAGATTTCCCAAATCTAGTCCCTGCCGAAGCGGCACTATGGGCCAAGATTTAGGCCCGAGCATGGCCCTGGCCTGAGATTTTAGGCTAGGCCGGGCCAAGCTGCCCATGCCCGGTCTACTTTGGAGGGTCCAGCCAGTTAGTCATTGATAGGAGATGGTCAACAGTATGTGAAAGCAAGCTAAAGAGCACGATTAATTGTGCGGTGGCTCAGGGATCTTTGGAAGATAACCGTATTCAGATGTCTATGCCACTTTCATAACTTCTAGAAGTGTTGACGATCCAACTCTCCTACGTCGATATCGATGTGGGTACTTGCAGGGCGAGCTGGGTGTAGCTACCCTCTTATCTACATCTTTATTGTTATATGAGCAAAGTATCTAATCTCTACCCTCCGATTTGTCCATGAGGAGTGGTGAGTGGTGAACACACAATATCTATCATATATTGTTGGTACCAGCGGTAGGCCGGTAGTCCATCACATTCTAAGCTAAAATACGTACATCTTCAAGATCCACCCTTGATTGAATAGAGGAAAAAAGGGTACAAACTTTTCCCCCGTACATCATTGCCGGCCGCTATGTTCCCATATTCAGACCATGTGTAAAACCAAAAGTAGATATACATAAAAAGACCCAGTGCAATTTTTCTCCAGGGTCGATGGGTTCACTCATGGAAGACTGGATGCACCTAATAATGATAAAGCAAGGCACATAACACGTGAGACCGTGACGGTAAATGCAAATCTTAGCAAGCCCCTCTTGTTCTCATGGCTACGCTAGTTTGGTAGATATTGTGCTAGTAGCTAATAGCCTACTCACTGAAAAAAATAACTCTGTAATATCAATTGTCTATTGAGATAGAGGCGGAATTGGAATGAACTTTCTCACCAATCGCCCCTATGTTCTGACATCAAGACTGCATTTTTTAAAGGGCATGAGATCCCGGTCTCTGCACCAATCGATGCATGCAACTGCACTAAAACATACGACAATCCATTGTGAGAAGCATGTGGCATGCGTCAATGCATTGAACCAAGGCTTGGAGGCCTGCAGATTGTGTGGTGGTTTATAGAGCTCAAGGAGCTGCTCATGTTGTCAGTTGTCTAACTTCTGGGGGAATTAGTGGGGCAATAGTTGTGCTTGCGTATGGGTGGTAGCAGGGTCGGGCCCACTGTTGTGCCAACTGTGCGGCCCGCACAGGGCCCATAATTTTTTGGGCTCAAATTTTTATATAGGCAATATATCCTTAGCCGGTTTCTGGGCATGGCGCATAGTGCTGCGCGAGGGTCCGCGTGATTCGAGCGTGGTCGTGGGCTCCTGGGCCATCGATTCAATCCTTGGTTTTTGCTCAGAAAAATTAAAATGGCATGAAGAAGTTTCGAACTCATCAAGACCTCCATGTTTGGCACAGTGTAAAATTGTTCGTGCTACAAACTGCCCTGGCTGCTGCTTGTGTCAGAAAATATGTCTTATTGAATAAATATATTACGGATTATCAATTAAACGTGTCAAACTTTATAGAGAGGTGGGTCCAATTTAAAATTTGGCACATGGCACCAAATTTTACTGGCCCGTTGTTCGGCATGTAGATAACTATTGTATTGGGTTTGCAGTCACAATAGAGATATTTTGCATGCATTCTTTGAGCGAGAGATTTGTCAATGGTGTAGTCGTTTCGGTCAGAAAATGTCCAATAGAAATGCAGGCATGATTTAAAGTAATACCCATTGCCCTTGCGTTCTATTTATATTATTTGTTCACTTCTGGTAATGTAGAAGTCTTCTTACATTTATCATGGATGTGTAGCCCGGGGACTTGCAATTTAGGGCGAATTAAGCATGGTAGGCCTGAAATTTTACAAATAACATGTATTGATGATTTTGATTTTTCTATATTTCTAATCTCTGCCCATTTGGCATATATGTGTGTATCTAATGCAGACTATAGTCCAAGAGGGATACTAGATCTTCTGGTGGCTCAAGGCGTAGAAGTAACTACAGATCAAGTCACAATCCATCTAGAGGTAAGATTTTGACTAGCTAGTTGATGTTTCTAGATTCGACCTCAAACTAAGCTTTGTGCCGTATTTATACTAAACTACCAAACACCTACTTACTGATGCTTTCTACTGATTGATTTCTTTACATTTGTTGATATTTCAGAAATACAGAAGGGACTGCCTGATAGCAATTCCCATGACTAGTTCATCTTATTCTAATACTAAGAGGAACTATTCGGCACATGGAAGTTTGGGATTTCATATAAGATCTCAGGGCACTACAGATTTCAACCAAACAAGCCTGCTAAGGAATGGTGCATCACCAGTTGGTTCTGGCGTTTATGGAAATGGGAGCTACAGAGTTAGTCAGGCTGGACTTATTCAATACAATGGCAATCTCCATGGATATTCTAATGGTTTTCATTATGGTAATGGTCACGTAAATGGAAGCATGGTCAGTGCATCACTGCCGTCCAACGTAGAACAAACAGTACAGCGAGCTATGTCTGAAGGTTATAGTAATGGCCACGGTGGACTTGTACAGAATGGAAGCATGGTTGGTGCTTCACTGTCGTCCAACCTAGCACAACCAGTACAGCAGGAAATACCCACTAATAGTTCATTTCCAGGTAGCATGGTTCGTACCATGGATGATCCAAACCCAATAGGTCAACAAGAATTTCCACGGATATCTCAACTCAGATACGACGGCAAAACCGGTGGGATATCGATGTTGCCGTGGCCCGTTCCTGTGGATGATGGTGTAGACCTGTTGAATAGCTACCTAGAGGGTGACAACGAGGTGATGCACAACACTGCAACAACACAAGGAATGCAGGGAGATGGTGCTGATGGTCAGATCAGTGCATCCCAGCCTCAAGACTTCACTGGCCTCATGGGATGGGAGAGCACTGATGGAAATGGAACAGCCGCCACATCAGGTGGAGATGGTCTGATCAGTGCATCCCAGCCTCAAGACTTCACTGACCTCTTGAGATGTGACAGCACTGATGGAAATGGAACAGCCGACACATCAGGTGGAAGTGGCGTAGTAGCTGACAGGATTGTGGACTGTGAATTAAGCCAGGATGAAATGGTAAACTTTTTTTAACTAGCAGGTACTGTTATCAATATTAGCATGAAGGCATGTTCTTTTCATTTGATTTTCTTTTTCAAAAATTGCACCCTTTTCTGTACCATATGTTCATATGTCACCTCATATAGAAGCTCCGATCAACACCTAATTCCATCAAAACTGCTTGACCTCATGTTCTTCAAAAACTGAAGTTTGTAAGATAAGGATATAAGATCGTTATAATGTTGTTTTTGTGCAGTTGCAGCTCACAAATTAAATTCTAATTTTTTTGGAAGTCCTAAATAACTTTTATTGGAAGCATTTCCATGCATGTCTTGTGTGGAGAGCATCAAACACTTGCCTTCTAGCTGACACCTGATGACTCATGAGCATAGCATATATATTTTCTTCTTTCTCCTGATCATATAAAACAGTTTTACATGGTAACCTTACCTAATCTTTTTTTTCTTTGGACAGGGAATACATTGAAGGCAATAATGGTAGCGCTGCCTAAGATGAATTAGCTAGGAACATGATGTGCTCCCCCCTGCATGAATGAAGCGTTTTTCCATCGATCCTACTGGTTTCAGTACCTTAGATTTCTTTTTCTAATAACAGTAAATTAATTGCAGTGTGAAGAGTGTTCTTGTTGTGAACAAGTTAGCTGTGTCATACTGCTCTTGTACTAAATTGATTTGATGATAAGTATGCGTTGAACTTTGGCTTGGGTTTTTAACAACTTTTTCACTCCTGTAGCTATTTTGTAACAAGATGGAAGATTTTATTTCACTAGCCTGTTACGATTAGTATACGAGTCATGTACAATTTTTATTACCTGTTGGATTCTTTGTACCTTTGTTGATGATCAATAGATCGGTTGGCCTTTTACAACAACAAAAAATGTATCTCAACATTCTCCATTTCTCCATACTAGCTAAATGCCTTTGTGTTGCTGCGTATCCCGAATTCCCGATATCTCTTTCTCAATTTTTGCTGGAAAAAACTATTTGTTTTAGTGGACTACTGTGAGTGAGATGGTCACTCCCTCATTCCAAAAATATTAGCCACACTTGTATTTTGAGCCCTACATTATACAAAAAAAAAATAAGAATCATATGCCACAAAAACTCCAGCGTTGAAATTTGTACTGAAGAGAAGTTTCTAATAGTATTATGTTTATGGCCAATAACATATAATTTGTCAGTTGAGCTCATGGTCAAAGATATGCTCAAAACTATACATATTTGGAAGGAGGAAGGTATACTTATGTGATTGTATAAAATTGTGAATCCAGTATTCTGTTGTGGTGTTGCTTGTTGTACCCATGGAAATAATATATTGTGGATTACCATTAAATTATGGCGATGCGATTTATTTATTTTATCAATTGAAAATTAGCATCATTGAGGCTCACGTGCATAATAACCGCCCGGCGCCCGCCCATGTTGTTTTCTCATCTAAGACGGCTTGGAAAATTACTGCTTCACACCATTAAGAGGCCTTTTGTGGTACCCTCAAATGAACCATAGCCATTTATTTTCGTTGGTCTAAAGGCTGAAAACGTTTCATACTGGTGCTAAAAGCGTGAGCAGTAATTTCCGTACTGGTGCAAAATCTGCACCTCGCGCAGATGGGCTTTGGCCCAATACGGTAGACGGCTTTGGGCCCAGGAAAAATTCGTTAATCATCAGCCCAAAACGGTAGATTGGTTTTGGGCCAAGACCAAATTTCTGAATGCCATCCTCTCTCGGAAGAACGGGTTTTTGTGTTTCGCTAAAAAAAAAATGTATACTGTTTTTGTTCACGAGGGTAGAGCCTTACTGATGCTTATTCTATAGCTAAGAGTGCTATAACTCTGCCTTGTGGTCGGCATGTATGGCTTGTAGATCTCTGGGATTCGCATTATGTACCCATTATTTCGAATGAATAAATAGACCACGTTGTCCTATACAATGTCAGGAAATCCCCATTTCAATTCAAAGAAAAAACAACAATCCCATCTCGTCGCCTCATCCATCACCGCCATGTGGCCTCCGCGTTCCGATGGTCTACCTCGAGGAGACCCCCCTCACTGCCCGTTACTGGGGGACGCTGGCGCTACACGTGGAAGAGAAATGCAAGTATAGTAAATACTCTACACTTTTCTGTTTCATGTTATTGTGGTACCTCTGAGTATTAATCCCAAATCTGTAGCTATGCAGTACGATAATGCATTCATATCATGCATTTTGTACTGTAATAAAAAATTTGAGCTCATTTTGAACAGAAAAGTCTGAACCGGCATTTTATCTTTCAGAAAATTACAACAGCCCAATTACAATGTCACAACATAGCTTAGTAATACAATAATTTTCCATTGTGCATATCCAAACAAAGAAATTCATCCGACACATGTTGAGCATAGAAACAAATTCTTTGGGCATCATTTTGTGACCCGCATCTTCCCCAGGTCTGTAACCATTTTCCAGCCTGCATCTGCACATGTTCTGCAAAACAACTCTGTCTTAATCATCTGTCCCGACATACCAGAAAGTCTTCTTCTTTTACCCACGTTTTTTTTTTAGATAAGAGGCACTTCCGGGTGCCCGACTTTATTAATAAGTATTAATGAAGCCATCCAAAAATAAAAAGAAAAAGAAAAAAATACAAGCAACCCCTTGCTCAAGACCACTAGCTGCCACCTGCGTACGGAATCTGTCCCTATGCTCCCGCTGCAGGCGCCGCTGCTCTTCTTGCTCGACTCCCAGATCGCCCCTTCCTCTGCCGCAGGTCTTCGTTGCGCTGCCTGAAATCCAGCCGACGACCTTCATCAAGGCGCCATTTGGGAGCGTCCCCACGCTCCCGCTGCGGCGCTGCTGCTCATCTTGCTCGAATCCTAGCTCCTTGTGCAGGACTTCAATGCGGTGACGAACCCCGCCACGCCTCTGCCGCAGGTCACCGTTGCGCCTCTGCTGGGCACAAGTCTCTGTTGGATGCTGGAAAACCTAATGCTCGATCTAGGGTTCCCTTCGGCAGCCACCACCACTTATACCCCTGCGCTGACCGACGCAAAGTCGAAGATGCCCTTCCTTCCATCGTGGCCGTTGGATCGCTCCTTGCCTCGAAACAGGCTGGGCCAAGAACTGAAGCTGGGCCTCCGCAGCCCAACCTGGCCCATCCAGCTGTGCAGCCCGTGAGCCCAGATTAGACGCTCCCCCCGCAAACCCTAGCCACGACCCTGATCCGGAGGCCGCCCAGGACGCCGGCGGCGGTGGCTCCCCCAACACCACCAACACCACCGAGCCCACCTTGAGCTCCATCAGAAACAACTGCGGCAGGCGCGGCGGAGCAGACCCCTGTCCGCTACCGCCGAACCCAGAAACCGGCGACGCCACGCCCTCCATTGCTGGCCGCGCTCCCAAGAGACGCTCAGCTCCAGGAACCAGCCGCCCCTCCCCGATCTGGACTCCCTCGACCAGATTCGGCGAGCACAACACTCTACCACCTTCTGCATCGAGGTCCACTACCCTGAACTCGCCACCCGGCGAGGTCAAAGGCGAGAAAACTGACCAGAACAGCTGCACCTGCTTCGCCTCTAGCTCCGACGTCTTCTTGCTCAACTCCGGCGCCGCCCGCGGCACGGGACCCCCTGGGCCTTTCCGCCCGACGGCTCCCAGCCCGCCGTCTTCAGGAACTCCCCAGCGACACCACCCCTCGTGGTGCGTGGGTCGCGACCTGGCCTTCCTCTTCGACCTCTGAGGTGTCGCGCACACTTCTGTCCTTCTGCCCCGCGCCGCCCTCGGCCACGGTTAGCCCCGCCAGCCCGCGGCGCCCCTTGCGCCGGGAGTACGGCCCTTCACAGGAACCAGCAGATCTCCGAAGATCACCGTTGCCGCGCTCCAGACACCAGCCTCAGTGGCCCCCGAGACCCCAGTCCCGTGACCAGTAAGGGGAGGGAAATCCGAGCTTGCCGGAACCCTAGCTTTCGGCCATGGCGCCGCCCGCACCGGCGACCTGGAGCGCCCCGGAGAAGTGGGAGCCCTCTCCCCCTTCCCCGACGACCACCCGCCGCCAGCCTTCGCGATGAACTCCCCCAACGAGATCGCCCCGCGCGGCCCGTGAGGAGAGACACCGATGACTCCGCCGTCGTCGCCCGAGGTCGCCAGCACCGGCCCCCTGACCGGCGCCCACACGCTCCTGTCACCGCCGGACTCAACCCTGCCCCGGCACCCCTTGCGCCGGTGCAGATTGCTCTCCGGCCGCCGCGGATCTGGGGAGCGAACCCTATCGCCTCCCGAGGTCCGCCGCGTGGTAGCGCGCCAGTCACCCAACACGTTTCTCTGATGATTCTTTGTTGGACTTCCCATACAGATCTTCCATAACAAAATGCACATGATCAGCTGCAGAATGGACAAGAGCTGAGGGCAATGCCTACATCAGGCTTATCTAGGCAGGAAGTATGGTGGTTCACAGATGTACATGTTCTACCCATGTTCATACATGTAGCCAGGGGCCTGCATGTAGCCTGTATGTATGAGCAGTCATATGCAACCTGCATGAGTATTTAGTGAACTGCGTGCATGAAATAAGTGCGAACAAATTAATTAGGTCATTTGAATCCATATCAGCACTAACATAAATGAAAACTGCAGCGGAAAACAGTTCCAGAATATTGCAAAATGAACTAAGGAGAAAACTGCAAAATGAAGACTGTTCCAGAACCCTTCCTCCTCACTTATGAAGGTCTAACCACGCGGCGTTACTCTTCACGCTCCTCCATGCCAGCGCCTTCACCATCCATGGCTGAAAACAGAAAACTGCCACCATAAGTGTACGATTCATATTATTAGTCAAGTAAATCACTTATTAAGATAAAAAAAACTCTATGTGCAAGACGGAATGACAGGACAAGAATATAATCACTGAGATCGACCATCAGAGATCAGACGTGATGTCACTTTTCTCATGGTTCATCAAGGAGTACAAAAAATATCATCATCTGCTGGTCATTACATGTTGAACAACTAAAGAGCAAAAACTATTTTATCTGACAAGATCAAATGGAGAAAAAAGAACAAATGATACACTTGTAGCACAAATAATAAGACTGAAAATTTAGATCAAGTAATATCAAGTAAAGCTAAGGAAAACACTAAGAGTTCTGAAATGCTGGCCAGATAAAAAACAATTGGTTAAGAACAATTTAAAGAGGACATTCAGTACATAAGAAGAGAGAAATAATGATAATCAAAATGAGAACTTCTCAGCGTGCTGGCCAATCAAAGACGTTAAATGCTAGCATGACTCCAGCATTGCATAGCTTCCCGTCAGAAAACAGGTGACATTCTTGCTACAGATCAAGAAATATCTCCATGGAACTAAATTACATTACACCTCTAATAGAACGGCTTTGCATTAGCCAAATTATATTTTGTTTGGCTCATATGATCATGAAAAAGTGGTCTCGGTGGAACTGAACACATTAGCTCATTCCACAAATTTTCAAATCTGAAGACATTCAAACATTGCCAACACAGATGTCCAATTTCTAAACTATTCAATGGAAGATTACACCGAGCAGTATCCCAAATATGCTGACATATTATGAAGAATAGAGATGATGTGTACTCTGAATTACAGAGCCCTGACAGCTTACCTTGCGTGACAGAATCCGAGGTGCGGCTGGTGTCGGTGGCACCGCGCAGTGCGAGGGCTGTCAGTGGACGGAAGCGGCCTCCCATGCGTAGACGGCGGCAGCGGCGATACGAGTGCGGCGCGTCGCTGCGCGGTGCCGGTGACCACACGGTGGTGTCGGACCTCGATGGCACGCTGGTCCAGTCATGGGGCGCCTTCCCCTACCAAGCGCTCGCCGCCTTCGATACCGGCAGTGTGCCCGGGCCTCGCGCTCCTCCTGCTCCTGGCGCCAGTGGCGGACCTTGGGCCAAAATTCTGGGGGGGGGGGGGGGGGCAAATAATAGGCTTTAATCTGATTTTCAGTTGACAAATGGGCCAAATACCTATAGATATTAAGTCATTTTTTCGTGGGCTGGGGGGCCATGGCCCATGTTGGTCTCCATGAAGATCCGCCACTACCTGGCGCTGTACTACGCGGTGTCCGACACGGCCGGCCAGTCGACGAAGGCGGCGTTCAGCCAGATTGGAGAGCGGAGAGAGGGGTGGATGTGGCAGATTGGAGAGAGGAAAGGGGGGATCGTGGCGGCGCGCGTGCGGGCTGGATGAGGCGGCGTAGAGAGCGGAGAGGGGGTTGGCGGTGGCGGCTGAGACGAGGTTAGCGGTGGGGCTTCTCGCTGGCAGCTTCATGTGCAAACCTGACCTTTTTTTTCTAGCTGCAACTGGTCTTGTTAGTCTTTTTTTCCACCGAATTACCACTGATGGGCTTTGATGGGCCAAATCTCTCTGAGCCGTTAGATGAAACCATACTGGTCGTATTTGAGAAGCAGTAAAAGGTACCGTAAAAGTTGACATTAATTGAGTCTCAGTGACAGATGGATCATGCGTGGGCTGTAAATTACCAGGATTGGTTAATACACTTTTCTCTTCATTGTGCTAACTTAATGCTCAAATGTGGTATATATCTGTAAACGAAAAGTCCGGACAAAAAAACTCCATCCCTGGCCATCGTCACTGTCGCCACCCTCTAGCTCACATGTCACGAGGAGATACACACTCGTCGTCTCTCCCCTTTATAAACCTTCAGTCAACTGTCAAGCGCCCGGTTCTACGCTCTGAACTCCGGTTCTACGCTCTGAAGTCTTTCTCTTTCGTGACCGAGACCGGCTCCGGACATGGATAACGCCGCCTCCGCTTCCGGCGCCATTTCTCCCGTAGGCTGCCCCGACAGGGTGAGGGTCCTCGCCGTGGAAGAAGACCCCATCTACCTCACCACCCTCACTCAGATGCTCCAGCGCTGCGGCTACGAAGGTAATGTTCGACCCGCTGGATGCAGTTTCTGTTTCCTCGCCGCGCGCAGTCTTATTCCCTAGCCGGCCTTGCTGTTGTTGCCATATCTAGCTAGATCCTCTCCCATATGTATGTGTTGCGTGACGGCCTTGCTGCGCAGTGACGGCCAAGGCGTCGCCGGAAGAAGCGATGGGAGAACTGCTACTGAACCCGGAGGCGTTCGACCTCGTCATGACCGTAGCGCACACGAGGGGGACAGGTATCGACGGCTTTGACCTTCTCAAGCACTTCAAGAATCGTCTCCCAGTCATCCGTAAGTCCTGTGTAACCTGAACTATATGGATGTACGGTTCTTGCTAGTTTGATCGTACTACGTACTGATTGTATCTGCATGCGTCGCAGTGTTCTCCGGCGACGAGCCCGTGGAGACGGTGAAGAGGGGGGGGGGGGGGGGGGGGGGGGGGGGTCCTCGGAGGCGACTGCGACTTCCTGATCAAGCCTGTGCGGGACAACGAGATGCACCGCCTCTGGAAGCACGTCGTCCGGTGGAGGCTCAACGCCGCGAACGGCGGCGCCGATCCTCGGAAGAGGGGATCTGCAGGAGTGGTGCACGGCTCCGGCGAGGGCGGGACAACCAAGAAGATCAACCTGTCGCCACAGCTCCTGCAGGCGTCAATCGCCAAGGCGGCCCAACAGCTCAGGGGAACGGAAGGTGCGTACGTGTCTGAAACGGACGGTCAAACAGATGGCCTCTTCTTTCTTTCTATATCTGCATGCATGTTTGGTTCTGTGCACATCATCCATGCATACTTTGGTGTTACTTGCTTAAATTATGGCTGCTAGCTTATTACAGGTTTACTAGTAACGTATGTAAAGCGTCTGTTTGCAGTATTAATTGTACTAGGTGAAAAGGTATTATACTCTACACACACACATGTGACTATGTGAGGACCGAACAAAGGTTTGAACTTGCATGGGATCGATGTGTCTGCTCGAGTCTCGACCATTCGATCTTGTTTGGATGGCCGATCTGCAGTCGTCCGTTACCTTTGTTAGTGTTCTATCTTGGGGTCGGTTAGTTTAGAGCTCGAATAAGACATCTCTAGTGGCCAATGCTCTATATGCGATTGCTCTCCTTTGTGCAAGCCGTAAGAATGGTGGAGGACGAGTGTGTATCTAGTAATATGTAGCTGTTGTTGTAATATCTTGCTTAGTGTGCACATTCTTTTTCTATATCAGTCATTTTGTTGGTATACCTGATAGCTCAATATACGCCATTTCTCGTGATCTTTTTTCTTTCGAAAAGGGCAGTCCAGCCTCTGCATCGAAGAGATGCATACGGCTTTTATTTCATTTATTCAACATAGACTGGCAAAATCCATACAAACAACGGTCATACAAGCCGAATCCACCAAACAGTGATAGCACCACAACTAACTAAAACGATATAGTAAACTACGGGCCTTATGCCCCGGTCACACCATCGCCGGCTCCTGGCCAATTCCAGAGATAGCGCCTTGTGCGCACACACCGGAAGTCGCCTCCGCAGCTTCCACCAACCAATCTCCAGCGTGTAGACTGAGGCGAAGACCCTCGCCAGGCCTGCTATCGACGCCACCACGACGCCAGACAGCGCCCCCGCCCTGCGCGAGTCCATCATGTCACGTCTGACGCCGATACCCCGCTGCACCATGCCGTCGAGCCCGCCGTCGTCGACGCGGTAGATGCAACACCGCTCCACCTTCCGCTTCCTCCATCCAGCACTTGCTCCAAACGATGCCCTCAGCAGGGAGAGCGACAAGCGTCGCCATCGTCCGATCCGGGAGACCCAGATCTACGGTTTCCCCGGAGCCGCCCGAGCGAGTAGACGACGGCTGTAAAGACGATGTCGTTAACAAGGTAACGGTGTATAGACACCGCCATCGTCCGCCGGGGCTTCGGCTTTCACCGGCAATCGCGTCTTCTCCCTTGCGACCGGCTGGAACGCCGTCGATCGCCCCGTAGGAGGAAGGCCAAGGCCTACCGCCACCACCCGCATGGCTCTGCCCACGCATGCCTGGGAGCCAACGCTCGCCCGCAGCCACCGACGGCTGCCGCGATCTGCTGCCCAAGATCGCCGATTGCCGCCGCGAGAACAGCCCCGCCGCCATCGTCAGCCTTCCGGGCTTCGCTCGGCGGCGTCCTCCGGAGGCGGCGGCGCTAGGGTTGGTTGGGTCACCCCGTATCGCCTGGGTGGGAGCGATACGGGGGGTAGGTACTTAGGTAGTGAAATGGATACCTTCAGAGTGTTTGGTTGAGGAAGTTGCATTTCTCGTGATCTGTGAGTACAATTTTTGTGCAAACGGCGTTGAGATGGGTACCTCTCGTGGAGGGCATGGAGCGGGGGACAAGGTATGCACCAAGCTGTATGTATCAATACGAGATCTCTTTACATATAATAGTTGTCCGAGGTGTTTGGCTCGAAGATACATTTGAGTTCATTCGACCTCGGTTGGAACGTTTGCATTTAGCCCCTCATCCCTATCCCCACCTACCATCAGTCGATCCCCTCTCTCCTTTCTCCTTGAGCGGCGGCGACCAACCCGATGCAGCGGTCAACGACGGGAGCCCCGAGGCAACCACCCTGCTCCGGATCGGCGCCCGCGACCGCAATTCCTGTCAAGCAATCCCTCCTCCAATTCCCACATGAGGCGGGCCACGGCGTAGGCGTAGGCGCAGACGAGCGCGGCCAGGAGCAGCCAGCCTCTTCGGCTGGTTCGACGACCCGGCGTGCTGGCAGAGCTTCACCAGGTCGCGCACCTACGACGACCACACCTAAACCGCCCAGCCCGCTGCCCGGCCACCTCCTGGCGTCCGTCTGCAGCCTGCCGCCGCGCGACTCCAGCCGTCTATGCCCGGACGCTGGACTCCGGACTGCAGCCTGTTGCGCCTGTTTCTCAGGCTGTCTCCCTCCGCCCAGCACTGCAGTGTCAGCGATCTGGGAGCCTCCTCTCTCCGCAAGGGCGCCTCCAGATTCATCGAGGACAAGGCAGCGACATCTTCACTCTGGTTTACAGCCACCGGAACCTGCAGGCCTCCTCCTCGGTCCAATCTTCTCTTGGAGCCTCTCCTCTCTCTTGATTGTTTTCCTTTGAACCTAAGATCTGGGCACGTCCTCTCTCCGTAGATGGATTGTTATCAATTTGTTCTTACACTAACAAGGTGTTGTGCTACAGAATTTAGAACTATTCAAGATACTACAACACTACTATATGGACCAAGGGATAATCCATGATAACCCCCCAGGTACCATTATGTTTGCTCACAGGCCCCTTTTATGTGTCACTGACATGTGGTGTTTAAGTGGCCTGGGGGTTATCATCAAATCCCCCGACGGACCAACATAGCATGCGCAATTCCGCTTACTTCTGTACTTCTCGCTGGGCAAAATTGAATCGGTAGTCTCATGTACTAGATAGTTAGTGAAATCGCCTTCTAATGGAATTTGGTTACTTCACCTCTTTTTGTTTTCTTGTTACTTCACTTCTTTTTGGTTAAGCATTTAGCGGATGGTAAAGCATGGAGTACTAAGTTTTGACAATGAGTCGAGCTAACTTAGATTTCTTTCCCGTCCTACAAATTGAAACCGTTCTAGCTTCGTGCAGCAGGGATTTTTTTTAACGGAGGCAATTTTTTTGCCTCAATCATTAATCTATTAGTAATTAAGAAGAGAATCCCCAGTTAATTAACGGAATTCAAGCTAATTGAAGCTACACCTTTCACTTCCCGTCACTCAAATCCATTTGGTAATCTTGTCATAATGCGTCCTCAAACGGATCTAGGATGTTAATCCAATTTATGAATACAAATGACTATTTTGTGCATGTCGAACTAGATCAAGTTGCTAGGGTGGATGAAGGAACTTGACAGTCCAGACAAATAAGTGATCTACTTAATAATGAAAATTAATCGAGACCTACATATTTGCAAGGTACTAAGGATATTGGTCCATTTGATATAATTTAAATGATTTATGGGAACAGCGGCATCTGAGTAGGCTTAGCCTTTTGAATTTCTGGAATAGCTATAGATAGGTAAATTTGCCACTTTACTCGCCGCTTGTGCTCTGCTTAAGGAGACGACAGGGAAATGGCAGGCTGAGGCTAGGTTATGCGGGTTGATCGATAAAAAGTGATTTTATTTAACCCGTTGCAACGCACGGGCAGTTTGCTAGTTTCATTAGTAGTTGGTACTCCCTCTATTTTTAATTATAGGTCCGTTGTGGGTTTAGTCAAAGTAAAAAAAATGAAGTTTGACCAAGTATATAAGAAAATATAAACATCTATAACACTAATTTTTTTGATAGAAAAATATATTTTAAAATGATTTTAATAGTATCGATATTATTGTTATGGATGTTGATATTTTCATATGTATTTTATCACACTTTATGAAGTTTGACTTTGATTAAATCCAGAATGCATGGTAATTACAAATGGAGTGAGTTGTGTGGTATTCGTATAGATCAATGGTTCATTTACTAATATTAACAAATTGACAACAAGGGCATGTCAGGAAAGAAATAACAGAGCTGAACATGTTGCTCCCTCCCAGGGCAACATGGGTCGACCTCCCTATTCTCTTTCCCTCGTCACCGATAGATTCCACCGGGCAAAGCCTACGTGGGAGCCCTCGCGGTGGTGTACATTCTATGTGTTGGCGGGGGTTCGCTCGCGAGATGGGAATATCGTTGGTGGTCGGGGATGCGGTTGTTGGGGTGACGGCCCTAGGCCTTGCTGTGTAGGCAGTGGTAGTGGAGTTAGTGAGGTCAGCGTGTTGTGGATGAGGCGATGACGTCTCGTGGCCCTACTATTGGTCACGGCTTGCGACTGCGACCACATATGCTGGCGTACACAGTGTGTGGCAACAACAAGTTACTGCGTTGTGCAACGACACTGAGCAAGTTCTTGCGTGGTGCGATGGTGGCCATGTGGTAGGCATGGTGGCGTGGCAGGCGTGATCTGGGCCCACGAGGGTCGTGTTTTTGTGCACGCAATGCTAGCCTGGTTAAGCTCCGGCGTTGTGGATGTGGCTGGCCGGCGTTCCGATGGTGGCGGTGGCGTGCTCAATACTTCCTGGTTTTGGCTCGATGGTATCACAGTTGACAGCGGCTCAGCTCTCTCCCATGAGGTCGGTTAGGTGGAGAGGTGTAATGCTCTAAGTTGAAGCCTTGTCTTCGACTGGAATTGATGTCGGTGATGATGGCACTCGAAGGTGTCATTCTCCTCATTACAGACATCATCGAAGTGTACTTTCTCGAGTGGGTTAAGGTCGATCAGATAGGGGTTAGCTGAGGAGGCTTTTGGCGTGGCCGGACGTTGTTCAGTGGGTTGGTCGTGGGCAGCTCCAGTCAAAAGCCTTGTCTTCGACGTGGTGGATGTCGGTGACAATGACACCCACAAGTGTCATTTTACTTCTTGGTGGAGTTGTTGAAAATCATGTTCACAATCACCTTCGTTGGAGGCCCTATTTTGGTGGTGGATGTTTGCTTGGGCCATCGGGGCCATCGATGTCGACTTTGTTTCTTAATTTCTCCTAATTGGTTTTTGGCCTAATTCCCTCTTTAACTCTTTCAAACTATGATTTTTTTTTTCATATCTAAATGAAATGGGTAGAGTGCCTACCTTTAAAATAAAAATGGCGTGTCTGATGTTCTATGTGAGTGATCTCTTCTTAAAATCCACATGATATTGCACTCGTCATGAAGAAGACGGATTGGTCGTGGCATGAGTAGATGGAGGGCTTGAGCATTCCATCCATCTGTCCAAGATCCAGGAGTTCAAATATTTGAGCTTCGGTTTGAAGACAATAATTTTGTTAGTAAATGGTAGGGAGTAAGAGTTTTCCTACTATGTTGGTATGTACTAATAGTTAGTCTTAAAATACACACCTCTTCAATAGGGGCGGAGCCAACCAAAGCGTCTCCATTAAGCATTAGTGTCAATGATGTTGTGTTGGGAAAACATGGCCATTTGCTTCAATGGTTGGTCGAGTGATCTAGGTCAGCTATCACTCTTCAAGATCCACCTTTAATTGGAGCAGAGACAACATCACTATGGCCAATGCTCCCACAGTGTCATACTCGGTATGTTTCCACTTTCAGACCACTTCTAGAAAGCCAATGGTAGTTTATAAAAGATTCAACATTTGGGATTCCACGGGAGTACTAAAATTCGAGAGCGAGATCTGGGGTGGGTATGTCAGAGAATGTCCTGGACCTAGCATGAAAGATTGTTCGCTGGTTCATGGATGAGGATAACCACTCATTTCAATTGGTCATGCAAGTGTAATAAAATAAAATAAAATAAAAGCATGAATGACCTATTCCTCACCCAAGTCAACAATGACAATGACACTTTATGGTGAACCTGAGAAGAGGTCAAAGATGCCCCGCTTCTTGTACTATTTTTGTTGTCACGGGCGTCGAGCCTCCAATATGTACTCCGACTTCTCCGCTGCGAGCATTCAGTGGTGAACATATAGCTTTTTACCATACTCGGATGGCACTGTCATGAACCATCCAGTATCCGCTGACCTTAATTTTGTACCTATTAAAGATCCATTCTTGATTAGAATATAGGAAGAGTTTGTATGAAATTCTCCTTAATGTCATTCTTGCATTTAGACAATGCCTAAATACGCGAGTGTCATCATCTAGAAATATTCAATGTGTTGGCTCCAGGAGAGCGCCAAACGTTCGCGCGTGAAAGGCCTTGGGAGCACTATGTCGAAGAAAGGTCCATCTCACACTTGATTGTGGAGTTGTGTACTATTCTTGAGAAGCCACTCGTCTTCCAAAAGCTACACCGATTTGGTAACTTCTAAAAGCATCGACAAAAATGATACCCAATGGTCAAGCCAAGACAGCTGGTACCGTACGCCCTCTATTTCGCCACTCCAAGTCCAACAACAACCCCAAGTGGCCCCGTGAAAAGAGCACTAGCTAAAGCTACACAAACCGAGGTGAAGGCATTTTCTAAACTTTTGTGATAATGCTCCCTCAATAAATGGCTCGCTATCTCAATTGATTCCTTGTGTTTACTTAGTTGGGAACATCAATACCCACGGCAAGCCAGGACGAAAGCTGAAGCTCGAAGTGAAGGATAAACCGCTGAAGAAAATCAGTTCGGCTTTTGTTCGGTTGCGGCACTGGAACCAAGCTAGTCCGATTATAGCCGGAACATTAACAAGCTGATAACAAAGAGGTTTCTATCTGGGTTCGCTCCTAGATCTAGCTGACGGAAATCGGGTCGGTCCTAGATCTGGTCGCACCGACCTTAAATCTGAACTGCCTGTGCAGAGTGGGGTGATGCCTTTGTAACTTTCCCCTTTCTCCCCTAGACTATAAATAGGGCCCCTCTTGCTCATATCTGGGTACAAATGATGTTATGAAACCGTAGAGTTTGTGATACTCAAAATCCGTATGTGAATTTGAAGGCCTCTCCCTAGTTCATCTATTGGAGTTGTATCAAGAACCTTCTAGCATCCGATCTCTCCCTTATATGGAATTATAATGGAACCGGTCTCTCCTCCATTGAGGATTATATCAGAACCAAACTCTTATGTATTTGGGATTCTATGGGATCGGTCGGACCGACCCATAAGAGAAAAAGTGTCACTAAGAGAAGATTTGGTTTGTGTTATTGATTCAAGGCTACACCTTGTTCTTCTAGTTATAATGTGTTTTGTGTAGTTCGTTTCCACTCTTTCTCCATGATTGGTCCTCCAATTTTTGCATAAAGCGTCGAGAGAATTTTTAATTTCCTACCATAATTGGGTGATTGTGTAAAGATAATTGGGTGGTTACCATAAGGTAAAGTTAACCGAGTGCATTCTCACTAAATTAAGATACCTAATTAAGATCCATCATTTAATGGAATGCTAGACACGATAACCATCTTGTTATCTGCCTCATTTCCCCTATGTTCCCATGATCAAACCACATTTAAAGACACATGTAGCTTCGTCGTAAAGATTGAACTCATTGGCTCGGCACAAAAGGCTTTCATCTAAGATATAAAGCATCCTTAGATCGAGCAAGTCCTAGAGCGGTAGAGATCAGGTGGTGGTTCGCATATATGGAGAAGTGCTCCTTTAACCATGGTTGTGCAGTTTGGAAACTTATAAAAGTCTTTGCATGACCTCTACCTTGCCTAGGTCAATAGTGGCCCTTGGGTCGAGTTGAGATAGATGCCTTGCTTCTCTTGCTTTCTTTGTTGACAAGACATCGAGCCTCCATTAGTTGTCTGTCGACTTTCCCATGGTAGAGTTGAGCTATGAATGCCTAAATTTTGTTTGAGTGTTACAGGTAATCCAATGCATTCTCACCAAAAGAAGTTAGCACTTAATTAAAGACCTATGGAAAGTTGGAATAGAGAAAGAACTTGTATGAAGTTTTTCCACAATCTGGTTTCCCCCATGTTCCAATATTTAACCGTCAAAGCACATAACTAGGTTCATAAAAAGATTCAACACTCTGGTTTTGGAAGGCCCCAACCGGTTAGTGAGGATAGGCGTCGGCTAACATATGTCAAAGCAAGGATGAGTGTGTGATTAATCATGTAGTGGCGATCACCGGATTTTAGAAGATGCTCATATTTCGATGTTTGCGCCACTTTGGGTAACTTAAAGAAATGTCGACGACATCTTCCTCTCCTAGGTAGATGGTGACAACGATACTATCGAGGTGAGCTGGGTAGGTACCCGTCTTATCATACTTGTTCATTGCCGTGTGCGTCGAGCCTCTAATCTCTGTAATCCGAGTTTTTCATTGATGATGTTGAGTGGTGAGCATGAAATGTTCTTCCATATATTGGTGGCACCATGAGGTAACGGTAGTCCGGCCAATCTCATCTGAAATAGATACCTTTTCAAGATCCACGACTGATTAAAATAGAGGTAAAATTGATCCAAACTTTCCCCTCTCTCATTGCCTCTGTGCTCCCACGTTTAAACCATGTCAGAAAAAAGTAGATTTACATACAAATATTCATTAGAAAGGGACAATCAGCAGTGGATCCCTTGGCCTAGGTTGAAAATGGCGGTGGCACCCTTGTGGTGGCAGGGGCGATAATGGTACTCATAGGCAAATCTAGGGGGTTGCACGGTGGTCGACGGACTACCCTGAGATTTTCTAGCATCCCATATATCATAGTAAGAAAAATTAAATATCCAAATTAGCCTAACATTCTGTCTAATGTACACTGTTGACCCACCTTGGCCCAATAATATTCATTGTTGGCCCACCCTGGCCCAATATCTGGGTCTGCCACCGATGGTACTTCTCCTTGTTTCTGTATAGGCAAGAGAGTTGAGCCTCTAAAAAATTTCCTTTAACTTTGCCAAGCAGAACATTGAGCAAAATAACATGTACTTTCATACCAAATTTGGGTAGTGCGTATCGTGTCATTAGTTCACCGCCTTCTCATCCATAATAGATAACTCTTTTAGATCCATCTTTTTTTTTGTGAATAGGTCGACCGATCTATTGATCATACACAACAGTACAAAGAAATCTAAAGTAATAAAAATTACAGATATATCTTCAGACCATCGACCGATAACTACAAGCACCGAAGCGAGTCGAAGGCGCGCCGCCGTCCTCACCCCTCCCTCACTGGAGCGGGTAAAGCTTGCCGTAGAAGAGCTTGTTGTAGTAGACAGACGGGAAGTCGTCGTGCTACGGCCCTGAAGGGTCAACGTACTAGAGCAGCAACCATAGCCAATGATGACAAACATAAACGGAAGAGTCAGACATACAACCACACGAACGAACACGGAAACGCACTGGGTCACAGGAGATCCGCCGGACACACAACTCCACGCGCCCTCCGCCGGCGCTAGATGCACCACCGGAGCACAGATAGGGCGGGGAGGGCCTTATTCTGACATTAGGATGTCGCCGCCGTTACACCATCCCAAAGAAGACACTAAAACCATCTAAATGAGGAACGGAAACCTTCATGTGGGCGAGGAGTCGTGGTCCGCCGCACCTCGAGGCCCCAAGGGCCGCCGGAGGCGGGAGGACCAGCAGCTTCGCCGACGAGAGGGACGGGAACCTAGATCGCTTTTATTGTCGCGTGTATTGAGACCTTCACAAGAGAGTACCGGTTCGGTTTACCTTTAAGATTCATCGTTTGTTTACATAGAGGCGGCATATTACAGCGATTTGAACCCAGATGGGCGACCTCACCGCCGTAAGTTTTTGCCACCAAGTGAGCGGTTGGTTCGTCTCTTCTTACAATTATCATGGATGTGTAGCCCTGTAGTTTAGGGCGAATTAATTAGCATGTTAGGCCTGAAATAAACAAATCACATGTATGGACGCATATTAAAAAAAATTCTAATCTCTGTCCATTTTGGCATGTTTGTGTTTTCCTAATGCAGATTATTCTCCAAGAGGGATACGATATCTTTTGGAGGCTGAAGGTGTGGAAGTAACTACAGAACAAGTCGCAATCCATCTCGAGGTATGATTTTGACTAGCTAGTTGATGTTTGTAGCTTTGATCCGAAACTAAGATTTGTGTCGTATTTATATGATCATGACAGTGTCAGATGATACTCAACTACCTAAGCATCTACTTACTAACTTATTGAT
Organism: Poa pratensis; assembly: GCA_947311845.1. NCBI lineage: Eukaryota > Viridiplantae > Streptophyta > Magnoliopsida > Poales > Poaceae > Poa > Poa pratensis. Next base: position 26,553,865 of record CAMZMU010000059.1, on the reverse strand, counting down.
GTTTTCACATATATCTAAATTTCAGAAATACAGAAGGGACTTCCCAATTAATCATCTACCAGCCAGGCCCATGACTAGTTCCTCTCATTGTAATATATCGAATGACTATTCGATGCATGGGAGTTCGGAATTCTATATGAAACCTCAGGGAGCTACAAATGTCAACCAACCAAGCCAGTTAGGTAATGGTGCATCACCAGTTGGTTGTGGCATTCTTGGAGATGAGGGTACAGAGAGATTTATGCTCAACATATTTACAAAAATAGTAATCGCCATGGCAATGATGGTAATTGCAATGGTTATGATTATCATTATGGTAATGGCAATGCAAATGCCAATGCCAATGCTAATGGTTGTCATAATGGTTCACTTCCGTCGAACCTAGCACAACAAGCACATCAGGTTATGCCTCAAGGTTTTGGTAATGGTCCCGGTGGACTTGTAGCAAACGGAAACATGGTTAGTGCATCACTGCCTCCCAACCTAGCACAACCAGTACAGCAGGTAATGCCCAATACTGGTTTATTTCCAAGTAACTTGATGTGTGTCATGGATAATCCAAACCCTACAAGGCAACATGCATTTCCACAGACATCTCGACTCAGCTATAACGGCCGCACCGGTGGGATATGGTTGTCGCCTTGGGATGTGGATGATGATGATGACCTGCTGAGAAGCTACCTGGGAGAGAACGAGGTCATGCAGAACACTGCAACAACAGGTATAGCCCAAGGAACGCATGGAGATGGTGTTGCTGGTCAGACAAGCGCATCACAGCCTCAAGACCTCACTGGAAACAGCACAGCCGGCACATCAGGTGGAACCGGTGTAGTAACTGACGAGGTGATGGAATGTGTCCTCAATGAGGACGAGATTGACAAGTTTTTAGATACTGACGAGGTATTGTTCTCAATATTTGGATGCATGCATTTTCTTTTTCTATTTCATTTTCCGTTTGGAAATTTTCACCATTTTTCTGTATCAGATGTCACCTGATAGAAATTCACATTACACAATGCAACGATCCTCGTCATCCATCACCAATAAAGTATTTTATTAACTAGCAAAATATATGTTTTTTAGGATGCATACGACTGCGTGACTTTATGCTCCTCAATAGCTCAAGTTTGCAAAATAGCGATGCAGAAACATTATCCAGTGTTATAATTTTTCTGTAGTTACAACTTACAGGTCAGGTTAATAATTTGATGTGGAAGTACACTATTACTTTCATTGGAAGCATTTCCATTCGTGGGGTATCTTGTCCATAATTTGCTTAGAACCAGACTTCCAGCTCATCTCTTGTCTTGAAGAGCATCAGATACTTTCCGTGCTGATAGCTGATGAGCAGTGCATTTTATTCTCTTGATCGTATAAAGTAGTATTACATGGAAACGCTACCTAATTTTTTTTTGTTTGAACAGGGCATACATTAAGAGAAAGAATGGCAACCCCGCCTGTGATGAATAATTAGCAAGGAACATGATGGCTCTCCCCTCCCCTCTGTGAATGAATCGTTCTTCCATTTGACGCTGCTGGTTTCGGTACCTTAATTGGGTTCCTCTTATTTATGAACTAGAAATAAACTGCATATTGTGGAGGGTATTGTGATGTAAACAAGTTAGCTATTCATACAGTTCCTGAACTAAGTTAGTTTGAAGATCTGTATGTGTCGAACTTTGGCTTGGATTCTGTATGGCGCGCCTCATGTGATTTTATACAGTCCCGTCCAAGAAAGTAGAACCTATATGATTCCTTGTTGAACACCTTTTCATGTTCTGGTAGCTTCTTTTAAGAAAAAGGAATTTCTTATTTCGCCATCCTCTACACTATAGATGCATACAGCCCAATCCTAAATACGATTAGTAAGCCAGTCTATTATCTAAAAAATCTTCATTTCTACTATATAAATGCCTAGTTACTATCTTTTTCTAGAACTCGTTTGCAGCCTAGTCGGCTTCGCCTTGTTGTTCCCACCTTTTGGGAGCGGCCTCGCACAACGTTAGCATGGGCTCATGCACATAGATGTACGTTTATGTCTAGAATGGCACGTACCGGTTCTTCGCTAAAGAGCTCATTTCTTGTGTAGTTTTGTTCATTTTGTTCCTACAACAGTCTGTTTGTATTACTATCTCCGAGCTCTCTACTAGCTCGTTTACCATGTGGTAGGTCCCACTATTGTCTAGCATCTAATAACAACCCTTCAATTGTTTTGCTTAAACCTCCGATCTCAAGTTTTTTCCACTTGTGGAATGCTATCCGAGATTGGCTTGGCCTCACGCACCATAGCACTGATGTTTGTCACACCTTCAACTCGGTTCAGGAATGGTAGGACAGCCTCTCCTCCGCCCCGGTTCACGCAAAAGCCACCCTATCCATCACCATCCTCATTGCTTGGGAGTTGTGGAATTAGAGGAAACACAAGAATCCTCTTTGCCTTCCCTAGTTATTGACGCGACACTTTTGGGCGAAAGCCGGTGAGAATAGGCTTTTGTCTTTAGGGGTCACGTTTGTGGCCTCGCCTGTTTGTGTTGTAAGTTGTAACGTGTTGAACTTTCTTATTTAATGGAACTAGGAGAGGAGCATGGAGGAGGGAGAGAGTGGAGTGGTGTGGCTAATGAGTGGGCCAGGGCGGATTTGAAGGTGGACGCGGGTGGACACGGACAATGTTCGTTTGACGCCAAACCAATCCTAAACTTGGGGCGGAGCATGTGGAAAAGCCTTTTGGCACCCGAGCGCCAGTGAACCTGCCATGTGGAGTTGTGCTGGCCGTTCGTTTCATGAATCTGTCCATCCAACTGTCCGTAGATGGGGGCAATCTTTAGTGTATATTTCTTGGTATATCTCCCATCCCAGTTGTATTTCAGTCAGGTGCTCATTTAATGCCCTTCCACGCGTTGAGGGAGTGTCAGCCTCGTCAGTCGTCACAGCTGCCGCTTGCCCCTGTCGGGAGTTCAGTCTTCTCATACAAGCAACTCGCAGTGACCCGTTGGTCAAACAGTGCAAAGTCCTGGTAGCTCATGCATTCAATCGTGGTTGGGAAATTCTATTTTTTTTACAACTTCATTTCTGTACGTTGATATATGCATTAATAGTTTAATGCAAAGTTTATCTAAACAATAATCATGATGTCACTTTGATAAATTTTGAATTTATGCCAGCTTATGCATGTGTCCAGATTTTTCTTCATTTATAAATAGGCACAGATTGTTATCTAATCATCATTTACGTACAAAATGTTGATTTTTTAGCAGCTTACAGCATTTTAACTGCAAAAATAAAGGGAAATGCACGAGATCAGCAAAAATAAAGAGTAGCAAAGTCCAACTAGTTGATAAGGCAAATTCATTACACAATTACGACACAACAAACACGAATACAGACAAGCGGTCTCCTACTTGAAAATGCGTCAACAGCCTACTGGAACATTTTCTAAAGCAGCAATTTAAATTACAAAGTAATATTTGGGTTCAGCACTACGTTCATGTGTTGCAAGTTTACATCCACATGTATGACTTCATTTCAAGCTGGAAGCTCTCCACCTCTGAATCGTATCCTTCATACTTATCCTCCCACACACCAGAGCATGCATCGGTTTCTTCCAGTTCCACTTTATCAGCCAACAGCCATCATCTTAGCAGCAGTCCCACGTACAGTTTCTCCAAATCCTTCAACAACGTTGTCATCTGCCTGCTTCTTGCTATCCTGCAAGCTTTAGACCAGAAGTTTACGAACAACGCTTTCATATTAAACGCAAACTAACAAGGTGGGAGAGGAATTTACAGGAGTCAACAGTATTCCTTTCTTCATAATGTGATCCCAAGTGATACGACCCATTGTCCCAGAATCGAAAGCTGCAGTGTTTTAATTATCATCGCTCAGCAAAGAGATTACCAACAAGTTCAGTCAAACTTAATCTGCTAGCGATAAAAAATGCCAGTATGCTTCTAATAAACTTACTCATGGTCCCGCTCCTAAATACTACTCCCTCTGTGCATGAATATAAGACGTTTTAGCTATTCTACATGTTGTATACATGCATACTAACATGAGTGCACATACACACTAAAATATGTCTACATACATCTAGATATATGTGAATGTGAACAAATGTTAAAACTTATATTAAAAAACGGAGGAAGTAGCAATCTCCGCCTTCTCGAGTTAAGAGTCACCATGGATGGTTAAGAAAGATTTTTGCCTCCTATCTCCTGCGCCCGCGAGTAGCGCAAACGAGTATACTACTCCCTCCGTTTTTTAATATAAGATGTTTTACCTTTTGTCCATATGCACATACACAAATGTATATACACATATTTTTATGTGCATGTTCACTCATTTTAGTGTGCATATAAACAACATGTGTACCATCTAAAACATCTTATATTAAAAAACAGAGAGAATACATAACCCCATCTCAGTTCACGTCAAATCGTCGTGGTCAGTAAGGTCGTGGCCCGCAATAATAAATAAGCCACGTGTGAAGTTCCACTGTTCCATCATATCTGACATATCCGACGATAACTCTCACCCAACTCAGCAAAACAACTGTTACAGCATACGTACTGTACTGTATTTTTTCTTTTGCGGGAGCACGTATTCATTGGAAACTGTTTTTGGCACAGATAACTAGTAGACCAGAACGAACCAACCAGCTTCAACCACCTGGCGGGATCACTGGTGCCCGGGTGTACAAAATCTCTACTCCCCGGAGCATGTGTGTGTCCTTGGAGGTCGGTTGGGGCCTGATTTTTATCCGCCCGGCCCAGTCCAAACGCACACATGGACGGTTCGGCGGCGTTGGAGTTGCCCCTACGTTTCAACCATTTCGCTGTCGAATAGATTGTGAAGAAACCGTGTACGGCTACATTAATTATAGAGGAAACGTGTACTTTATTGACCAGGCCTTATAGACAGATTCCATATTGCATAGAAAATGCACCATGCATCGTTCAGAGCAAAGACACATTGTGGAGCGGCCAGTAACAAACTAGCTAGCCCGGCCCCAGCTAACTGGCTAGTCTCTAATGGAGGTCGCCTTCTCTGCGTTCGTAGGTGAACTCGTCCAACGATCCATATCCTTCTTCATCGACAGACTGTCGAAGCAGGGGGAGCCGGCCATGCCGACGGAGGAGGCCCTGCGGCGCAAGCTGCTGCGGCTTCACGTCGTGGTCGAGGAAGCGGAGGGGCGTCAGATCACAAGCCGATCCATGCTGGAGCAGCTCAAGCTGCTGCGAGAGGGGATGCACAGAGGCTACTTCGTGCTGGACAGCTTCAAGTACCGATCCTGCCAAGAACCAGAGAGTAGCAAGGACAACCATGGTGATCTTGGCGTGGCACGCTCTTTTGCCATGTCTAAGGTCAATCCTGCCAAACGTGTTCAGTTGCGCGTAGGAGGAAGTAGCCGCGGCGCCATCAGCGAAGACGAGCTGCGGCGAGTGCTCGTCCGTCTCGACAGCATCCTCACCGACACCGTTGAGTTTGCCTTGTTTCTGGCAGGCTGTCCTCGCCTGCGCCGGCAGCCTTACGACACGTACATGCTGTTGGAGAGGTGCATGTTTGGCCGCCATGTCGAGATGGAACACGTCATCAACTTCTTGCTGCAAAAGGGCACCGGAGATCTGGAGGTCCTGCCCATTCTTGGTCCAGCAAAAGCTGGAAAGAGCACCCTGATTGAGCATGCCTGCAACGACGAGAGGGTACGTAAGGCCTTTTCCCGAATCGTATTCTTCACCGAAGATGATCTTGAGGAGAAAGACGGGGGCACCGTAAAGCACCAAAGCCGCCACCGCGCCTTGAAGGACAACAAGATTCTGGTTATTCTAGAACTAGAAGGAGATATCGACGGCGATGCGTGGAGAAAGTTGTACGCAGCATCGAAGAGAAATTTTGCAGGTGCTCGCAAGATGATCATCTCTAGTCGGTCCGACAGTATTGCGAGATTTGGGACAGCACAGGCTCTTAGGGTGCAATTTCTGACCCAGAAGCGTACTGGTATTTCTTCAAGGCGCTCGCTTTCGGAAGCACGGACCCCGAGACAGAACCAAAGCTTGCGCCGCTAGCCATGGAGATGGCCGCCGACCTGAATGGCTCCTTCGTAGTGGGAAACGTCATCGCCAGCTTGCTAAGGGCCAATTTCAGCGCCAAGTTCTGGCACATGGCCATGTCGCGCGTGAAAGAATGCAGACGTAGGTACCCTTTCGTTTTTGGTGCACTTCCCGTGAGTCCATGGCAGCTAACGGAACATGCACAATTTGGAAGGATCGATACGAGCGGCGAGTATGTCTCGGTCTCTGGTGATCATCAAATAGTCTCTGCTAGAGTCGAGGCTCCGGTGATAAAGATACAGGAGGTTTTGACTAGAAGTGTGGTACTGCCAGATGGGATATTTGACGCACTTGCTTGGAAATCTCCCATACCACCTTACTACAGCTACGTTCTTACCTGTGAGATGCACAAGCCACGACGTGTTACTTGCTACTAAGGGCCAATTTCAGCGCCAAGTTCTGGCACAAGGCCATGTCGCGCGTGAAAGAATGCAGACGTAGGTACCCTTTCGTTTTTGGTGCACTTCCCGTGAGTCCATGGAAGCTGACAGAACAGGCACAATTTCCAAGGATCGATACGAGCGGCGAGTACCTCTCGATCTCTAGTGATCATCAAATAGTCTCTGCTGGAGTGGAGGCTCCCGTGATAAAGATGCAGGAGGTTTTGACTGGAAGTGTGGTACTACCAGACGGGAAATTTGACGCACTTGCTTGGAAATCTCCCATACCACCTTACTACAGCTACGTTCTTACCTGTGAGACGCAGAAGCCACGGCGTGTTACAGTCAGGAATAAACGTGTTCAGAAGATCAAGCGTTGAATTGTTGAATTAGGTACTCTACATCAGTGGGAGGCTTACTTAATTAAAGAGGCCGTATGCATAGTTATGCAGAGGCCGGGGTCTTTCCCTCCTTTTCGAAAAAAAAGTGGAGGCTTACTCACCAACTCGCATTTCTTTACAATATGTATGTTTGTTTGTTTGTTTGTTTGTTTGTTTTCATAGTAGATCAATATGATACACCTTGTCGCATCATGTACATCTATTTCTCCGATATAATGATAGATGTTTGTAAATGTATGGAGACATACGGAGTTAAATTTGTATTAACTAGCACAACACCCGTGTGTTGCAACGGGCCACTAAATGATAATTAGTTTCGAGGGGAGGAATCACCACGTTGTTATTCAGTTTTCCTGGAAATAAGTGGCACATTGTAGGCTTATATTTTTTCTCAACCGGTGACACCCGATCTACCGATCTGATTAGATCTTTGATAAATGACCGATTTGATTCCGTGCACGTTTTTACTTTTGATCTCACAAGAAAGGCAATCGACTGATTACTGCCGAGTAAATGGTGGTGAAATCAGTTGATTCTCTTTGGTGCTAGCTACGTACTGTACGTCCCAAGCAGCTTGATCGATTCTCTTTGGCTAGCTAGCTAATCTATCTGTATATTTTTTTTCTTTCGCTTTGTCGATTCTCATATTTGCCTCTTTGGCTTCCCGTCCGATCGGACCTTTTGTGAGGAAGTGAAACAGGTCAATAATCATATGCATAGGTGCGCTAAATCAATAGGAACTGATTTGGTAATCACTATAGTATAGAAAAAGAAACCTTTGCAGAAGGCATCGTGAGCTCGTTCTCATCGCGCCAAGTGTCGGCTTACTCTTCGTGCGGTCCCTCACAGTGGTCTACATATCTGCCAAGTGTCGTAACGAAAAAAAGTGGGATGATGATGTTAACACCACACTAGTGCATAGATCAACTGCTCATCGATTTGGACTACAAGCAAGGAATTCAGGTTCAAGCTATTACAGAGGAGCGGATGAACACGAACAGGAGAGGAAGAGGAGACAGAAGCGAGGAGGCCGAAGCCGTCCTAATCCAAGTCAAATTGTTCGTAAGCCACTTCCCTTGTATTTGTAGCTCCTGCCTCACATCACTTCCCAGTAGCCCAGACCAAATGGTGTCAGCCAGCCCAGGTAAGAGAAGGGAAGGTCGCTAACAGATGATGAGAGAGAAAGAGTGGGGATGTTTCAAACGAAATATCTTGAGAACCATTCATTCAAATTACAATCAGTTTTCATTCCTCAGATATTCAAAACTGGACCCTATTTTGATAGGTTTTGAGAAACATTTTTTTACGCTCCAAATGCTACGCACATGTACTCTCAGGTGCAACACGGATGTACTCACACGTGTGGGCAGATGTACTCCCAATTACAGGGTGATGTACTCAGAGGTGCAGCACAGATGTACGTACTGCCAAGCACAGGGCGGATGTACTCCCAGATGCAGGACGGATGTACTCACATGTGCAGCACAAATGTACCCAGATGCAACGTGTATGTACTCTCAGGTGCAGCGAGTATGCCTCCCAAGTACTTCCTCCGTTCCAAAATAATTGACTTCTATTTATCCACATGTTGATGTATCTAGACATGTTACACATATAGATACATCCATATTTGTACAAATGGAAGTCAATTAATTTGGAACGGAGTGAGTAGTGGACAGATGTAATCACAGGTACAGATGTACTCCCAGATACAGTCGGATGTACTCTTAGATGAATGGCGAATGTACTCCCACGTGCAGAACATATGTACTCTTGCAGAGCGGAAGTAGATGCTTACGTTCGTGTATACTGCTCAGTGCTCACGCCCGTCGTTCCAGGGTGTACGACGTGTAGACGCGATTGATTTTGGCCGATCGGGTGTAGCTTATTTGTTTTCCAGGGGAAACGTGGCCGTGGACCTGGTTTTGTGCGTGAGTAGCACCGCACGAGCGGACACGTGTCAGACGTAGCTAGGGAGCTGTCTCGGCAGCCAAAATCGACCTTTGGGAAGGGTTTCCCCTAACAATACCCAACTGATTTTTTCTAGAGAGGACGTGAGGGCCGAGAATTGGGTTGAATTGGGACTTCGGGCCCAGAACAAGTTGGCCCACGTGTGATCCCAGGCACCTACCAATTCCAAATTAATTTCTCTAAAAAAAAAACCAATTCCAAATTAATAGTAAAAGAAGTTTACTATGTGGACCTTCTCACAATTACTTTGGATAAAAAAGAGGGGGACAACAACAATATTTGGATAAACCGCGAAAAGCAGGACTCGAACTCGAGAACCTATATGCTTTGATGCCATGTCAATGCGCAATCATGAGTCCGGACTGAGAGCATCTCCACCAGCGCGCCCAATAGCGCTCCCAATAGGCCTATTGGAAGTGCCGGCACCAAAACAGCCCCCAGCTGCGCGCCCAATACCGAAAAGTTACCGGCACACCCCAATAGAGCGTCTGACAACCCCACTTTGCGCCCTGTTTCTAGGGAGGCAAGCGGGCGCGTCGTCAACCCGCGACAACGCAGCTACGTCGGTCCTGACAGGCAGGGCCGTCTCGTCAGCGACATAACGGCCGCATGCGGATTTATTGTGGCCGGTATGCCCATTTTAATGACGCATTGGCTCCCCAGGCGGGCAAAGACGACGTGACGCGTTGAGCGCAGCACTGCAAGTTCAAGCGGTGCTCCGCACGTGTCGTCGTTGTCAATGCGCGTGGCAGACGAACCGGTGGCGGCGTTAATGCGGCCACCGGCCTCCTCCGCTCCCCACCGGCTTTAAAACGGCGCCCGGCGCGCCTCTCCTCTCTACACAACTTCACCTCTTCTCTCCCACCAAACCCTAGCCACCATTCCAGGCAGCCGCAAACCGCGACCAGAGCAGAGCGTAGAGGAGGTGCCCGCCGCCAGCAGATGGCCGCGGACCGTCGTGCTCGGCGCGAGCACGCCGCCATGACCCCCGAGCGCCGCCACGAGCACGACGAGCAGCAAGGCGTCCTCAACGAGGAGCGGATGATAGGCCAGGCGTTTGCCCACGAGGTGCGGCGCGAGGAGGAGTGGAACGCCGCCCAGGAGCGCCAAGAGAGGCGCCGCTGCGAGGAGCAGCGCGAGGCGGAGGCCTTCGTGCACCGCCGTCCGGAGCAGGGCAGCTCGCCCCGAGCGCCACCAGCATACCCTCTGTCGTCGTATGGTTTTCTTGCAGGCGCGAACATCTCTTCCCGCGCGGTGGTTCCTCTGACGACGATGTCGACCTTGGAGGTGGAGGACTATCGCCGCCACAACGTACCGGTGCCAGACGGCTTTGTGCTCCCACCGGGGTGGGTGATGAACGTCGTCAAGGTGCCGGTGGCGCCGCCGCTCAGCGACAAGGCCCGCCTCGAGTACATCATGCGGCAATGGAGGGAATTGCCATGGGAGCAGCGCGTCGACCCCTTCTACTCCATCTCGTCGCTGCACTGGGACGCCGTGATATACGCGGAGTTCGAGGCGTGCCGCAACTCCTTCCTCCCAGCGGCATGCGGAGCCACCGCCGGAGTGGTTCCACTCAGACGATAAGCGGGCCTGCTCGTCGTCCGACGATGAGCTGCCCGACCTCCCCTTGATGGCGGCAATAGCATCACGGGCACCGGAGGAGGGGGCACAGGAACCTGCCCCACCACTGGCACCGGCACCGGAGGAGGGCAACTACGGCGACTGGCCAGAGCCGGAGTGGGAGGGAATGCAGGCCGCCATCGAGGCCTCCCTCCGCCGCCGCTAGATCAAACCCCGCCACACTCGGCGACGGCGGCGATCCGGAGAAGTTCCTCAAGGGCGCAGCCGACGCCGGTGAAACCAGAAGCCTCAGCGACGGCGGCAGCAGATGACACTTCCTCCTCGACGGCCGGAGATCATTGAGACATGCAAGACATGCTGCCGCCGGGAGAGTCGTCTTCCTCGACGCTACCGTGTAGTGGGTTTTGCCGTAGCCGCTAGATCTAGGGTCTAGTTTAAATTTGGTTGAATTTCGTTTAAATTTGTTAAATGTCGTTTGTCAAATTTCATTTAAGTTTGTTAAATTCCTTCAAATTCAATGAATATCGCCGGTTCATGCATATTCTGAGTTTCAATATTTTTCTCAAAACACCTATTGGGAGTGCCGGTTGGCACGCTACTCCAATAGGCGGCAAAGCTTGCCATTGCCGGCGGTCAATAGCACTTCACATATACATTTTAACCCTCTCTCTCATGTAGTGTGACGCGGAAAGTCAGAGCATAGAATAGAAGAACTAAAGGTGCAGAATCTATTGACTTTGTCAAACTGACGCATGTATGCATACATCATAGTCGATGATTTTGTTTTTTCCACTGACTTGCCTGGTGCCATAATTCAGAATTCCAGACTGCTTTGAAAATAGCTAGCACGAAGGCAGAATCTCCATCCGGTGGAAATCAGTAGAGGATGACATCCTGATAATCATGACGAGGGTTCCGAGGAACGGACACCAGCAGTGTCGGACTCGGCATCAGATGCTTCGCGTCCGACGGCCATGCCTTCACCACCAGCCACCGCGCGGCCATCCCTCCTCTTCCTGGCCCCAGCCACCGTCGCCGCCGCAGCTGCCGCCGAGCCGCCAACACGGCATGCTGTTTCCGGCCACGCTCTTGCAGGACCTTGCCGCACGAGTCGCAGGAGACGAACTGGCCCTCCATCCTGACGCGGCGGAGCTCGCCGCAGTGGCTGCACGCCATGACCGCCATCGCGACGCCGGACATCGTCATCTTCACGAACATACGGAGGCGTGCTCGCGCGCAGGGTGCGCCGGCTGGGGATCGATCGGCGTGGTTCGTCACTGCATCGTTTGTGGTTGATTTGCTCGGTTTCCGCTTTTCTGGAGGACGGTGCGTGTATATATGCACGCAGAAGGCCAAGAACCGAGTTGGGATAGGACACGGAGACACGCTTCAATTAGCTGCAGGTGTCTTGGCAGCCAAGTTCGCCCTGCCCGTGCTTCTTGCCTTCTTGGATGTACTCCGTCGAAAACAGAGTATAGGACTCAGTGGAAGGGTTTAAGATATAGGAAGAGTAGCCCACACGTAATCTAGGAAAGAGCAGGTTGTGAACCCGAAAGGGGTGGAAGTCTGGAAGAGGCCAGGCATTTTGGTCGGCCGGTAGGCGGTAGGCCAGCTAAGCTCCTCTACCGTGGATTTCACATTTTTCTTTGCAGAACTTTTCCAGCATGCATTAAAATCGCGCCCAATAGTTTCTTCAGAACTTTTGCTAGTCTCGTTCGAATGAAATCCGCTTAGAGCTCAATTAACTGTTCAGTCCATGTCGGAAAAAAACTTGTTCAGTTGTTAGCTGTTGACGTGGAGATTTGTGTTGGTCAGTTGCACCACGGTTACGACTTAAATTTTCTTCGGTAGCGCTACGGTTGCAACTTAATTTTCCTAAGTTGCATACCGGTTGCAAACTTGCAACTGCATTTTTTTTCAGTTTAAACTGATTTTTTTCTAATTGCAACAAAATATTCTTCTGTTGCACTATTGTTGCAAATGAGAAAAAAATTCAAATGTCAATGACATTGCAGCCCCAACAAAAAAATGTCAATCACGTGACATCTACAACAAATATAATAAGCAGATGCAACAAAATGCTCGTTCAATTGGATCCAGAGGGCCCCAACTTAATCTCGAGGATAAAAGAGGGGAAGGAGCACTGAAGGAGGATGGCCATCCCTGGCGACACACGAGATAAAAGAGAATGGAAAGAGGAAGACAATCACGAACTGAGAAGACGATCACATGCTCTCCCATTACCCCACGTGGAGCAGTCAGGTCCACCGTGCTACATGTAGCAAAACATAGGGCACCTGACTGTTCGTTGCAAGGGGTACCATCTAATTATCATTATCAAGAGTATAAAATGCTCCGACAAGGTATGGGCTGCGATTTTGTTGATCACCACCGATAGCCAATTAGAAGTTAGGGATACCATGTAAGCATTCCACCAGATGACATTCCACCAGTCTACTGGGCAGTGTTGGATCTGACCATCATTTGCACTAGTTTCAAGTCCATGATTCTGTCGCGGTGATCAACAGATTCAAAACTCGCTACGCACTATCATAGTCCATAACCAAATGAACTGAACACTGACGTTCATGACGAGGTTCAAATTGCTACTGTTCAAATATACAATGAGCTCACTCGTATTTACTCTTACCGCATATTGCAAGAACGGCAATTTTTCCTCACATGCTTCGATGTGTCCCATCGCTATATTTATGCCATACATCTACAATTACCTCCTATTTTCCAGCAGAGGTTCAACAAGGTTCACCTGTTTTGATGGGTTTGAATCACCTTCAGTAGGTTTCTTCAAAATTCCAGTAGGCTGTCCAGCCTGCCCTTGCCGGACCTGTGCTCCCTGCAAGAGAAGAGATTTAACATCTTTTGGCCTTCAATACAAAACTTCAGGAAACATAAAACTGTTAATGGACTATCAGAATAACAATTAGCATAGAAGCAAAACGAAAGGTTACAGAATTAGGTTTTTAGAGAAAGGCTGTAGCCCGGCATTAAGTTAATGCGGAAGGATACATACTTACATAGTGCTGAACCCAGATTACAACACGACACCACACATACGCACACTAAGGCAGACATCAATAAAGATTTGGCCTGAACAACAAAGCTCAACAAGAGCAGGAGCGAAACGCAAGCTAATTGCAGTCCATTTAGCAAAGAATGTGATATGTGCACAGCAGTATAAGTTCAAGACTGACTCCTACAAAATTCAGCAAGTCCAACATGGAAAAGACACATGTAACAATTCATATATCACAACAGCTGATGAAATCACTCTCAGCAAACAACCAGTGTAACCAGTAAAAGAAGGTTCAAAGAAATATGTGTTCAACCCCAAAAAAAAAACTATATATGTAAAGGATGGAAGAACGTTAACGTTGCCAGTAGAACTTTATATCACATTCAAATTTGTATGATGCAATTTATCACATTTACTTTGGGAGATTGTACTTCATAGAGGTTGATTTTCAAAGAATCATCACAACTCAGGCTAGCTAGAAGCCTATAACCAGTTGAACTCAAAAGGAAAAAGAACCTAAATCAAATGAAAACAAATCCACTTTTAGACCATGAACTTTGCATCAAGTCCACTTTTGGTCCTAAACTTGAGAACCGTCTGAAACAGATCTTAAACTCTCAAAACCGTCTGCTTTACCCTCTTAAGGCGATTTGAGTGAGGATAGTGCATGTTGTATACTTGTCTTTTGTTTTATAAGTACAGTCTTTTTCTTTTGTTACAGTGCACATATGATCAGAATTCACACAAATATCTACACGTAAATTAATTAACCATGCACTAGTATCATAATTTATTTTAATGTATATGTACTCAAACTCAAATGAGTGTAGATCCACAAGGGAGAAGAGAATCCAACACTTCTATGCATGGTACAAAAAACTGCATCAGGAATGGCACTTACTGAAGCCTTTTGAGCAGTTAATCTCCGAACTGACGGAGCCCTGGCAACAGATGACGCGGCAGCAGCAGCAGCTACCCGGATTCTGTAAGGGACATAATTCATTTTTGTGGATATAATATACTCAGCAGAAGGTGAAGAATGCAGCTTATAGCAAGTAGTTTCTCTAAAGATGAGACATACCTTTTATGAACATCGACATATTCATCGGTCTCATCCACTATCTCTTCCTACAGAATCAAAAAACTCAAAATGGTGAGAAATTCAGATATTTGAATCAATATTATGAACTGCATAAATGTCTCCAATCAGAATAATTATTGCCTTTGGATAGATTTCAAATACCAAGGCTATGGACTTTCTGATAAACGGTGAAAGAAACAACCTCAACAAATTTGATAGGATTTTATTCAATGAAACAGACCAGGCGATCAAGTATAAATGATGGGTGGTTAGATCGCCAAAATGCAGAGTATATGCATCGCAAAATTGTTCTGTGGACATTTTTTCCCACTAAAGGTAGTACTGTAACTCATAACATGGATTCAAGAAGACAAGGACACGGTAGGTCGGTAGTACAACAAATCTGATTTGTTTTTACTTTTCCTGCTCCAAACCACATCATTCATGCTCTATGCTTTCTTTCAGACACCCTTTAACTCTGTGGAACAAATTGTATTGCCTAATCCCCATGTGTCAGTACAAATCATCTAGTGCAAATACAAGTGTTTGGCCATATGCAAACTTGCAAAGTATACAACAGTTCAGAAGCTACGTAAATATAATCTGTGATTACTTCAAAGACGTCCTCAAAATCGTCAAATTTCGAAGATGATAATTAATTTTGTAACTTATGTTGACAGCAGTACATCCATTTCCCCGGAAAATATGACAAGAGCCATAACATAGATGGGTTGTTGCAAGCCAAAAATAGTTAGCACTTGTTGCAATTTAAATGTTGAGTGCAAATTCAACTAATTATAGTAGACATGGTTCCTAAATCATCTCATGATTTGCCATATGTCCCTGCTTTCCAGCACAACAACTATGACACAAAATGCAAGATTATGCTCGAGGAAACATTAACCGTTCAGGTACATACTTTCAGTATACTGATCCAACTGTCCATGATACACCAGAAAAAAGACAATGCTATGTTCCAGAGAAGAACAAATTAGCTAGCTTATAGCTTACCTGCAATAGTTCTTCAAATACATCTTCAAGTGTGATGATACCAATGACCTCGCCTTCCTCTATATCCTCTGATGACCTTGCCACACCATTTGATGGCTTATCGGGTTTGTTTCCATTAACCTGCCTGCTCTGTGGTGTTTCAATGTCAACAACCACACATTCCATCCTTTCTTCAGCATTGGATAGTAAGGGTGCAGTCAGCTGTGTTTCCCCATCTACTTCCCTATTTGGTTCAGTTCTGTCTGGACCTGGAGCGCTCTTGGGTTTAGCCTTCACAACAGCAGCCATGTGGCTACTCCCTTTCTGAAACTCGTTCAGTATATCATACAAAGGCATGTCCGCAGGAACCCTGGAAAAGGTATATAATGATTCATGTTTGTCAAATTAGTTAGGAAATATTAATACCCAACGGAGATGCTTCAAGGCTTCAAGCCATCAACTACTGGAACAATTGTACTTCAACTACAACTGTATCACGGGTTGAGAAAAAAAAATCTGAAATACATAACATAAATAGTGTATACCTTGGAATCCTTCTAATGGAAACTGCACTAACTGGTGTCTCTGTTTCAGCACGAACTGTCAGAAGACTTTTCACCTAGTCGAGTTCAAAATGGTTATTATTTAGCGAAGTAAATACATGATAAATCATTCTGTACTACTCCATGGCATCATTGGCACCTACCAACAGGAGCCCAATGACATTTCTCGGGTTTCCTGAGTACACAGGCACACGGCTGTGGCCCCTGGCGAGAATTTTACCAATTGCTTCCCTGCAAATACAAGTAAATAACAAGATTGGCATGACATATATTGGGTCTTACAATAACTGCTGCAAGTAAAATATGAACAGTATTTTTTTTAAATCGGTAAGATAGTGCTCTAGATATATCGTAAATTTTGATTAATCATTATACAGATTTTGTTACTTGTCGACTAAGTTGCACCCGAAAAATGTATGCAACTTTAGGTGCAGAACTACAAAAGATTGTGACATCTAAGTTCAGATCCACAAATAAATAAAGCAGAACATTTCTATGAGTAGCTATAGCATGGGCTTGAACCTTGGAACATAGGAGGGGAAGTACAAAATGACAACCAGATATCATGAACTGCTCACTGCAACCTTTCAGGTGAAGGAACTAAACACTAAGTGAATCTGGATCTGATTATGTTCGAAACTAACTTTGTTTATTGTAATTGATGCACACATCATGAACACGCCGCGGCACCCTATCACCGCAACCAAAACTATATACACAGTGGCACAAATGCACAAAAGACAACAAGAACAACAAAGTAGGAGGAGCACAAATTAAGAAGAAAAGAATAACAAGGAGCCACAAACAAATATAGCATGAAAATAAACTATAAAGGACATGAGCAAGGGTTATCATGTACTAAGGGGAACTGTTATTTTTACCAATCCAGCTTGGAGTCCACATCTAATGAGAAAGTTGATTCAATAGGTGTCATAGCTTCTTCGGCAGTCTGCAAACATAATATAATAACAGTTCAAAGAGCCTGCAAACCGTGTTGATTGCTCAAGATTTGTGGGAAGGATTAAACTATTTCTAAATGAGTAATATGCTGTGAACTGTGAAGCTGTAAGGCCTTAACTAACTTAGCAAACATAGGAAAAAAGGTATGAAGCATGAAAGATCAAAGTCCCGTACAGGCAAAACCACTGGACAACCTAGCCCATTAATACATGTAAGACATAGAAGATTAAAGAATCATATCTCAGTTATTCTACTCCCCCAAATGCAACAGGAGGCAGCTAGTCACATATAGATAATGATAAGTAGCAACATCTAACTTTGTACCAAGTTCATGTGATAGCTAGTGTTGCTTTCAGTATATTTATGCATAATAAATACAAGTAGCAGATGAATTGTAAGCATATGTACACCTTCTCAGTCAAGTCCAACGCTCCACTTATGATTGTAGTCTCATCGTGGGTAAGCTCTCCACCTTTACCAGCCTGCCACAGCACAAGCATTTCACTGAGAGACAATCTACAGAACGTGTTAACTTCTTAAGGAGTTGCATGTTAAGATCATGTTACCTCTTTGCTATGGATGGAAACAAGAGCTTTCAATTGGGCTCGCCTAAAAAGTGCAGATTCATTATGCCCAAGAGCACAGTCTAGGAGCTGGGAAAAATCAAAACTCAAATTCTTCAATAACCAATTCAAAAGTCAAAGTAATCAAAAAATCAATCTCAGTACAAAAAAAGTATCAAACTAAACAAACTAATTCACATACTACTCTAGAGTATGCAATCTAGTCGATTTGTTCAAAGAGCATACTATATTAATCTGCAAGAGAATCAAGTTGCCACGATCCGGTCAACATATCAAAACTTGCATCAAAATTCTGAACTGAATTGTAGTATAAGGAACTATACGTGCTTCTTTAGCTAATCATGCATGGCTCTTAAGAATAGAAAACTCGGTACAGCTACAACTATTGATTAACCTACTCTCAGCTGATGTGATGGGCAAAACATAAATCATCACGGCATTTACTAAGGGTCAGTTTGTAAGAGCTTATTGTGTAGTCTATAGGAATAATTGCGTGTAGTTCCACGGGAGTGTCAGGCCCTCACACCCTTTACTTTTAGTGCTTGATTACAATTAGACTTTGACTCCAACAAATCGCCTGCTAGAATCTTCACAATTTGTGCTTCGCAAGATAAGCATTTCAGAAGAAAATAATTTGTAAACAAGTTCCATAGATCCCATGCAACTAATTCAGTAGCACCAAACTTGAATGGGTAATGTAAATTTGCTGATTTACCTTCCCAATAGGGTATGAAATAGGATAGCACAAGATCATGAGGATGCGTACAAGCCATACAAAGTTAGCACCCACCGCCAACCCATACCTTGTACAGATTGCTTGTGGTATAACCTGGTGTCAAAATTAGGAAAATCAATCTGACCATCTGCGACACTAAGATAATAATTTTTACCCCAAAAAATAGAATAAAGTACCTCTCCAAAAGCAAGAACAAACGTCACTGACAAGACAACAGCGACAACAGGATGAAAAATCCTGTCAAGGAATATAGGAAGAGCCTGCAAAGGCCACAAAGCATAAGCGGAAGAATTACTGGCTAAAAGACAGCATACTTCACAGATACGAGAGAAAAATATATTCTCTATCTACCCATGGCTGTATGATTCTGAAATAAAGTGGATGGAAACAACAAGTAATACACTGCATGTCATCCACACTAGGAGTAAGAACTACACAGGAAAGCTTGTAAACATCGATGCAGAGGATCCTTTGTCATGGCTGGAAGGACAAAATACTCACATGACAAGCAAAGATGCCATAAATGCACTTAGAAGTCAGCCCTAATATATTGTAGGTGTTTTATCTCAACCATTTGCTTCCGATTTGCAACAACAATCCTCTTTCACATAAAATCAAAAAAAAACAGACGGCAGCACATCAATTCCATCACAAAAGAAAATTATGCTATCACTGTCAGCTTCATGAGTAAATTTATAGTGGACGCAATAAGCATGATAGTCAATCACATCTAAACTTCACCAAGGCACTAACATAGAACTATAGCAGCTTCTTTGCAATTTCCAAAGTACAATCAAAGTAAAATGGCATGGATTCTGATGATGCGCCCAGGTGCAGATCAGAATTACCAGGTATCGTCAGTGTGAAAGATATTCAACTTAGAACCTATGTATTAGAACTCATAAGTATACGGATAGAAAAAAGGTATGTTGAAGCTCTCTCTACTGGTTCAGTTTCTCTGTATTGGTATGTACAAGATCATATCGTGGCATGTTTATCGTGGCATGTTTACCGTACCAGTTTATGATCATCAGAATCATAGTTAAAATCTCGAGAGAGGTCTCTTATTAATAGCATACTATATGTTTGCGGATGCACTGGTGTATAGTGTGATAAATGATAGAAGTTCCAACAAAATTATATACCTCCATGGCAACGGCATTACACAGTAGCAGGGTGACAAGAAGCTGGTGCTGCTTTTGAACAACTGGAAGGATAGTGGCTGCAGAAAACAAATTAAATAAGCAACCAAAAGATGAACAGCAACAAAAACATCAATCAAATACTCCCTCCGGTCCGTAATTAGTGTCGTGACCAGCAGTAGCACTTTGTACTATCGTAGTATAGTTCCAACGGCACTTTTATCGGACCAGAGGTAGTATTAAATTACAGGTCTACAAAAGAGGAAAAGTGATAGTACCATACTAGCATTAGGCAAACATTAAAAGATGACATGCTGAAAGAGAAGACGCTTAACCAGTTTCACTTGTCTCACCACTGTCGTTACAGAATATACCACGTGTTGAAAAAGCTATAGTTGCATGACACCCCCAGACACAAACGTGGCAGGTCAAGGAAGATCCAGGGCGGACATCTCTATGATACATCCATTGGATAATACTTCCAATTCCCACTGGACTGAAGTATCGTTAGATCATTTCATACCTTTCCACGTAAGAGGTGAATCTTACATAAAGCCAAATCCCACTCACGCGGCTTTTTTCTCATTTCCCCATTTCCTTATGAACTTTTTGTTCGTTCTACTTTCATTCCACAACACTTACAGTTACAGCAACATGTCAGCAATATTTTTACTGTCATGAACGGAAAATTTTAGATGATTTAGCGAATGACCAGCTATGGCGGGAGCCATTAAACCATTTCGGATTCGTAAGAAAAAAGCAGCAGCACCTCCAATTTCTCAAAGCAACAGAAAAATAACAGTGAACGATTCAGCAATGGTATTCCCAATCCCCAACGCAACATAGCACGATGTCTCATAAGCATCAGTCCTAACACCGCCGCAAACAGATCGAGCAGAACGAGGGGAGACGACAGGAGGTTAGGGATTCGGATCGGACCAGCCTGCGCCTTCTCGGCGTCGGTGCCGCTGCGCTGGAGGATCTCGAGCTCGACGAGGCCGAGCGACATGAGGCCGAGGGTGAGGCCCGACATGATCCCGGCGAAGAGCACCAGGAAGCAGGAGACGCCCGCGTACGCCCACCACTCGAGCGACCCGAATGCCGTGT
Source organism: Poa pratensis (assembly GCA_947311845.1). NCBI lineage: Eukaryota > Viridiplantae > Streptophyta > Magnoliopsida > Poales > Poaceae > Poa > Poa pratensis. Next base: position 26,533,228 of record CAMZMU010000059.1, on the reverse strand, counting down.
CGTCCCCCTCCACGATCAGGGCCGCCAGGCTGACCCCCGCCGCCGCAGCGGCGCTCGACGCCGGGCGCGCCGTGGCGGCCACGGCCCGCACCGCCGCCGCCAGGCTCGCGCCCCTCGCCCTGCCCGCTCCTCCCGCCGCCGCCGCCATCGCTCCCGCCGCTCCGATGTGTCAGAGCCAAAGCCCCACGGTCCGAGATGTGCTGGCGCCAGGCACCATATAAGGCCGACAAGAGCACCAGGAGCGCGGGAGCCGTTGGATGCGGCCGCGTGGCGCAGAGGTGGCCGTTGATCGGACGGCTGACGTGGTGGCGGTGGGGCGACCTGTCCCGCCTTTGGATCCCGCTTGTGGCCGGGTAGTGCACGTCTTTGGCGTTTTGGACCGTGGACTGGAGAATTGGAGGTGGTTGCAAACGTGTGCTGAGTCAACACTCCTCTACATTGAGCATTTGAGCCTATTTGGCACAACGGCATTGAAAAGTAGGGCTTTAGCATGACCAAGTTTGATGTGATTGTGATGTGTGCTAATCTAGTTGGTTAAATATTACTCCCTCCGTCCCATTTTAATTGACTCACATATATCTAGATATGGATGCATCTAGACACATTTTAGTGTTAGGTACATCCACATCTAGATATATGTGAGTCAATTAAAATGGAACGGAGGGAGTATTTGATAGAAAAATGTTGGCGTGAACATTTGACTGCGCAAAGGAAACACCTAGGATTCTTCGTAAAAAGTTGCTCCTATGAATCAAATGGGTTATGTAGGAAAACCTCATGAGGATCAAGATCATCCAACATATTTTTGGAAACCGTTTGAATCAAAGTGGCACGGAAAAATGTTCGTAGGGCGCCACCTAATGTTGCACCAACTTCGGAGAAGGAAGAAGAAGAGGAGAGAGAGAGGGATGGAGGGACGACGCTGAGATAACATTGCGCTCCCGGTGGTAATGAGCGCTTCAAAGTGTTTTCATGGGTGTGTAATCGAGAGACAAATGTTCCCAAAATAGACGCCGCCAAAGGCGGCCTGATGGTGGACAATAGTGACATCTAAGGGTCATGGTTAGATAGAGGTAAAGGGGAAGAATACAATGGCAATGACGACAAAAGGGAACAAGAGTAATGACAAAGGAGGTGGTGTTATGAAAAAGGAGTTGGAGGTGATGATGTTGCCAATAAATATGCAAATAACTCGTGCTAATGCTTCTACATTTCATACCGCTATTAATCCCCCAAACAAATAATGGTTAAAATTAATATATATATATAGGTGTTTGCCAATAATTTCATATGGAGGTGATCAAACTGTGTGGCATCGATGTTATTTTGAGGGCAGAACTAGAGACAACATGCAATTGATGGTAGTGCCCAACTGGTTACTCAGTTACTTTGTTACAAAAAAAACATGATATTCTTTCACCAATTTATGTGACATTTCTCAACGAGGCACCAAAAACTACTACCATATGTGAGTCAAATTATGAAGAAAAAAAAGTATTTTGGAGGATGAAAGATGTCGACTAGGAGGTGAATAGGTGACTACAAATTTAAACAATATAATAGGGAAGTGTGGATAAATAAGGTTCTCTAAAATGCAACCGTGTGAACAATCCTATATGTCCATGTTAGTCTAGCATCAAGATAAACAAGCTAAACAAGACTATGAGTAAACTAAGCAAAAAAACATAGATGATAGAAATATCAAAGTGTGGAGGGGCACAAAGACACAATGATGTATACTAAATTTAAGTCCTTGGGGGACTCCGATCTACATCGGAGAGGTCATGACAAACCAAGTCCATAACGAGCACGAGAGACCTAGCCTCATCCAACAAAGCATGAAATCATCCATTATTGGTATATATTGTGGAAAACTCTATGACTTTACAAATTTCACGGGAAAAAATACACAACCCTAGGTGCTCTGGAGTGACTCCAGTTGTCTAGGGTTCCCTACAAACTCAAGAATAACAACCATGGTTCAACTCATGGGGGATCAAATGTGGCTCGGCGAAGTCATGGATCGCAGTCTCCTCTTTATTTTACCTCACATAGATTCAACTTTGGTAAGAGGGAGATGGTTATATCAATCTTTGGAAGGCCAACAATCCTTGATTTTCTCATATCTAAATGGTAGTTTCGATTGGGGAACACAAGCTCCCCTATATTCTACCCCACAGTCTCTAACGGTTACCAGCTTTCTCCACATGCTCGTAACCTCTAGGCTTGCTCAAAAGACCTCTAGGCATCCGGAGCCTCCTAGACTATTCAAGTAGCTTTCCTGGAGCAGCGGAGAGAAGTCTTGGATCAATTCCAAAACCTCTAGGACAAAATCACTAGAAATAGTCACAACCCAAGGCGACTGTCCTACGGCTTCACCTAGTCATATATGAGTGTACACCTTCTTTTCGACGTCCGTTCGGACGTTTGGGAAGGATTTGGCAACCGTGACTGGAGATGCTCTGAGAGAACTATACATGAGAATTGAATCATATACTGCCACTCCTAATTCCTGGTAAAAAAACAAGAAAGAACAGCAGGTGACCCGAAAGCAGGGTTGGGCCTGAGATTTTGAGGGCTTGTGACGAATACGATGAGATTTTGAGGGATTCCAAAACCTCTAGGACAAAATCCCATCTCAGTAACTCAGACGTAGCGCCCTGGCAATGGTACTCTGCTCTACCTTTTCAGTGTAGGAAAATATGATGGGTTTGAAACTTTGGATGCTTCATGGACACCGGCCGTCATTGTCCATGGTTACAGGTACTGCGTGGTGCTGCTGCAGAGTATATGTTACCTGCTACCTGATGAGTCGTGCTCATCTTGTGCAGGATCAGCTCACTACCTTGTTCCGATTAAGCATTCAGACAGCATTCAGACTAATCACCGTAAACACGCACACTACTAGTACAATCTATTAAAGCAATCGACGGGAAACTGATGAGAGCAGTTGGGTTACTTAGTAAGGAAATAACCACAAACACACAAGAACACTAACACATTTCAGACAGCACAAGTAGCTAGCCAGATCTTACATTACACGCGCACAGGAGTACTAATCATTTACTAAAATTGATCGATCAACTAAGTAGTGTTAGATTGATCTCCACCTCGTGTGGCCCAACGGCCCACCGGGGCCTTTGACCTGCGCCCTGATCGGGGGCGCCCAACCCTAAGGGCATCTCTAGCCGTTCGGCACCCCCAGGCCGAAAAACGGCGCCTTTTTGGACGGCCTGGGGGGACGCCGGCGCTATTTGACGCCATGTGTTCGGCGATTTCCCAGCCGTGCCCAAACCCAGAATTGGGCCGAAAAATTCAAAAAAAAAAAATTAGGCGAAATTCATCAAACATAAGCGAAATTCGTTAAACTTAGGCGAAATTCATACTATATAGGCGAATTTCGCATTGTTCACTACATAATCTAAACTTAAAACTTAAACATAAACTAAAACACGGCGATCTACATGCCCAGCTGGCTGTAGAACGCCGTGTAGTCGCCGTCGTCGTCGTCGCTCGGTGGCGCGCCGCCGCGGAAGTGGCTCGGACCGGCCTCGTTGTTGTTGGCGCCGCCACCGAACCACGCGCCGTCGTCGTCGCTGTCGTCGAGGACGATCACCTCGCCGCTCGCCTGACGAGGGGGGGTAGGAGGCCGGCGTGCGGCGGCGCGACGGCGGTTGGCCGCTGCCTCGTCGAGAAGGCGCGGCTGGAGCGCAATCTCCTCCTGGGCGTGCTGGTTGCGCGACCAGGCGAAGATGAACTCGTCCGAGCACTCCTCGGCTGCGACCATGGGCGGCGCGGCGTCCTGCATTGAGGCGGTGACGGCGGGAATTCCTCGTCGTCGTCCGGCGCCTCCGCCTTGATGGCCGCCCGGACGTACTCCGGTGGCGCCACCCACTCCACCGGCGCCTTCTTCTTCTTGGAGGTGGCGTCGCCAGTGACAGGCTCCTTCTTGGGCCTGACGAGGCGAAGGTGGCCTCGGGGTGGCGACGGTGCGCGGCGCTCGTTGATGCGAATTCCGCCGCTGGGCCTTCTTGGCGGCGACCGGATGCGGCGCCCAGAGTTGAGGCAACGCCGCGCGGCGTGTCCTCCGGCTCGGGCTTGACCCGAGCGAGCGCCGGCGTGTGCGGGGACCCGCTGGAGAGCGGGCCAGAGGAAGACGACGAAGATGCCGTCCCCATCCTCCTGGGCAGCCAGGAGGTGAAGTGGCGTCGAGGTGTCGGCGCCTGGCGCGGCGGCATGGTGAGCCGGGGCTGGTTCCCGGCGTGGATGTGCTCGAGGACGTACGCGAGGGTACGCCCTCGACCGCTCCACCACTGCTTCTGCCCGCCGGCGTTCTTCCGGCCGGCGACGGGGCCGTTGTTGTTGGTGTCCTCCAGCTCGCGGCGGTGTCGCTCTTGGAAGTACGCCGTCCAGAAGGCGGAGTTCGCCGGATCCTAGCGCGGGTCCGCCGCCTGCTCTTCGGAGAGCCCGGCGAGGACGTCCTGGATCGCGTAGATGCGATCCGCTCCTTCTGGAGGCGGCAGAACGGGGACGCCACCGGCGCCAGTCCCCGGGGACCCGCATGTCCGACGGCGTAGGGTACCCGGCCTCGTACAACATGCGGGCCTCCTCCGGGTGCAGGAAACGCCGGCCGAAGCCGTTCGCCGCAGCTTCATCTCCGAGGTATCGCTCGGCCATTGCTGTTGCTCGGGGGAAGGAGAGAGATGGAGAGATGGGGGAATGGTGTGCCTTGCCACGGCGAGATGGGGGGAATAAATAGGCGCAGGGGAGGCGAGACGGTGGCGCGTCATTACTCCGGCGCGTGGCAACCGACTGGACGCGTCGGCCGCCGCTGAACGGCGCGGCAGTCCACGGCCATTACTCCGGCAAACTTTTGACCAACGCGGGAGCCAAGGAGATGACGACGAAGCATTTTTCCACCCGTGATTCCGCGCCATTTCGCCTATCTCACTGACAGCGCTGGCCCACATTATTTTTCGCGCCATTTCGCCCCACCAGGCCGAACCCGGTGGCTGGGTTTGGCCTGGAAGCACCGGCGCAAATTTCCGCCGATCCGGCGCTATTTGGGCTCCTGGGGGCGGCTGGGTGAAAAAGGGCGCTCCCAGGCCATTTCGGCGCTTTTTTGGGCCCTGGGGGCGCTGGGGGGGCGGCTGGAGATGCCCTAATGGTTGGTGGGCCCCTGTCGCCAGCGCTATATAAAGAGGTGGGGGCCGGCGGCACACAGTACGAGGTTCACCATGCGCCGTACACCCCACCGACACCCCAATCCGATCTAGGGTTAGCGCTAGGCCGACGGGAAGCACCACTGCCGCCACTGCTCACTCCCTGCCACCGCCGGCCACTCTCCACCATGGCCGGCACGTCGAGCGCAACCGCGCAAGGGGAAGGTACAAATCCTCCTCTCATCTCTCTGTTCTACCCGTATCCATCTACCCTAGACGATCCAGTGGACTTAACAATGGTATCAGAGCCACTAGGAGGTAGATATTACTTGGGTAGAAAAGCAAATCGAGAAAGAAAAGAAACGAATCCCCTCCCGTAGAACCCTAACCCCAAACGAAAAGGAAAAAGGACTCACCGGACGGCCACCGTCGCCGGCAAAGTGCGCCGCCGCAAGGCCGCGCCCTCCCTCTCGATCTGAGAAAATTGAAAAAAAACCACCACAATTGGTGGTTCGGTTCCAAAAGACCACCGGTTTTCAACAAATTTGCAAATCGCCGCCACTTTTGAATGACAACATTGCAAAAGACCACCACTTCTACGCTAACTGTCCGTGACGCTCAGTTAAGTACGAAACTGACTGATGGGGCCCGATGTCAGGCTGATGTGGCAAGTTTTAGTTGGCATGAAACGGTAAGTGATATTTCTTATGAATTTTTGGGTTTTCTGTAAAAATATTCTATTTCTATTTTTTTCCTTTTCCTTATTTTTCCCCTCACACCCGCCTGGGTCAATGGGTGGACGGCGGCGGCTGCCAGCAGCTTCGGCGTGGCGGCCAGGGCTTGCGGCGGCTCCGGCGAGGCGGCTGATACGTCTCAAACGTATCTATAATTTTTGATGTTCCATGCTGTTATTATATCAATTGCTACATGTTTTGGCTACACTTCATATCATTTTTATACATTTTCTGGACTAACCTATTAACAAGATGCCACAGTGCCAGTTCCCTGTTTTCTGCTGTTTTTGGTTTCAGAAAATCTATTAAGGAAATATTCTCGGAATTGGACGAAACAAAAGACATCGTCAATAATATCACGAGGAGATCACGGAGTCCAGGGTGGGCCCGCGCCCCCCTATGGCGTGGTGGCCCCCCTCGGCCACCGACGCCGCCTCTTCGCCTATATATTCTCCGCGACGCGAAAACCCTATTACGGTCGATCATATTCCACGAAAAGTTCCGTCGCGGCCGTCATCGTCAATCTCAGATCGGAGGAGTTCTGAAGCTCTTCCCGGCACCCTGCCGGAGGGGAGATCATCACCGGAGGGCTCTACATCACCATGCCTGCCTCCGGAGTGATGCGTGAGTAGTCCACCCCTGGACTACGGGTCCATAGCAGTAGCTAGATGGTTGTCTCTCTACCTTGTGCCTCCATGTTTAGATCTTGTGAGCTGCCTAACATGATCAAGATCATCTTATTGTAATGCTAGATGTTGTGTTTGCTGGGATCCGATGAATATTGATACCATGTTTATTCAAGTTGTTTATCTATGTGCTCTTGATCTTGCATGCTCTCCGTTGCTAGTAGATGCTTTGGCCAAGTAGATGCTTGTGACTCCAAGAGGGGGTATTTATGCTCGATAGTGGGTTCAGTCTCTAGATATCTGGATCAGTGACAGAAAGGTCTAAGATGGTAGATGTGCTGTTGCTACTAGGGATAAAACATTGGTGCAGTGTCCAAGGGCACTTGTATTGATTACATTACACACTTTACTTCATGCAATAATCTGTTGTTAGCAACTTAATACTGAATGGATGCGGATGCTGCCTTGAAGGTGGATTATTTAGGCATAGATGCGGTTGGAATAACGGTCTATGTACTTTGTTGTAATGCCCAACTAGATTTCATAGTAGACATCTTGGCATGTATTGCATTGTTATGCCCTCTCTATTTGTCAATTGCCCAGCTGTAATTTGTTTACCCAACATGCTAGTTATCTGTTCTGAGAGAGACACCACTAGTGAACTGTGGACCCTGGTCCAATTTCCTCATACTGTTTACACAACCTGCTGCAATCATCTGTTTCCTGTTACTTGCTGTTTTTCCTGCTGTTTTCCACACCATACGTTTAACTCTTTGTTTCTGCAAGACCGGAGAGATTGACAACCTCTCTGTTTCGTGTTGGGCAAAGTTCTGGTTTGTGTCTGTGCAGATTCCACGTTGGTGCAAGCTCCCTAGCGCCAGGGGGAGTCAACATCAACAACCTTCCGATAGATCGTCAAGTCCTACTGGATTGATAACCTTGGGTAGATTTTCAAGGGAAAACTTCTGCTGTCTACATCATAACCTTCCTCTTGGGGTTCACCAACACGTAGCCATCAAGCTGTTTTCTGGCGCCGTTGCCGGGGACTTGGAGGCTATTGGAAAGGGGAGTCTCTCAGTTCCAATCTCTTTACTTTGTTTTTTGTCTTGTTTTAGTTTTGTTTTGCTTGCTGTTAAAAATCAAAAACCAAAAAAATTAAATTCCTGCATCTAGTTTTTAATTTCGAGTTGCCCTGTTGCTTGTTTTAGTCTTGCTAAAATGAGTAATCCTGATAATACTGAGTGGTCTGACTTTAACAAATTCGAGTTCACAGCTTTACCTATCTTGAAACCTGAATTTTCCATGATAAACATACAAGTAGGTAGTGGCTCTGTCATAGGGGAAAACAACATTGAGCAATTTCTGAACTTTGTGAGAAAGTCTGATGACTTTAAAAAGAAATCTATAGCTGAACTTGCTCCTAATTATGAAACTGCCATAGCTTCCCTTGTTCAAATGCTAGAAGCTAGGTTTGTTAATATGCATCCTATAATGCAACACATGTTTTTAGCACTTCATGATATGAAAAATGGTGAAAAGAAAGACTTTGTGTTAGAAACTTTGCATGAAGAATTGGGAGATGTTGCTAAGGAAGCTAGAATGATCTTTGCTAAATATAAAATGTTTGATTGCTACACTGATGTTATGAAAATTCTTAGAACAAGAAGGGAAAATAGAGCTAAATATTCTAATCAACCTTTTGCTAAGAATGGTCTGAAAATTCCAATCCCCTATAAAATGATGGCATTGCATGACACTTTAGAAAATAATTTTGGATGGATTGTGCCTGAAAATCTTTTTGATGAAGAGAGTGTACCTAAGAGAAAAGAAAAAGAGAACTCTGAAACTAGCATAAGTAGCATACAATGCATTGTTGATAAGACTTTTAAGCTTTCATTGTATGATCTGGATCTTGACAATACTTGATGCATCTCTTCATGCCTAGCTCAAAGGCATTAAAGAAAAGCACTTCTGGGAGATAACCCATGTTTTTATTTGCTGTTTTATTTTTGTTTTCTTGAGTCAAGGATGCTTGTTTACCTCTGTAGCAACTCCTTTGTATCTTTTATTTGCTGTTTTGTTGTGCCAAGGAGAGTTACTAATGCAAAGTTGGTTTTATTTTCGGGACTGCATTGGGACAGATTGCTGTTCGTCACCGTTTAATTCAGTAGAAAATCAGAAAAAATCGAAAAATGCTGAAACTTTTTGTGCATGTTCCTGATGATGTTACGCAACTTTCATTATTTCAAAAGTTTTCATCTGAGCATCGTAAGTGCCTCGAAAAAATTCGTCATTACAGACTGTTCTGGTTTGACAGATTCTGTCTTTTATTTTGCATTCTCTCTTTTACAAGTTTTTAAGTGGTTTCTTTTCGTGTAAAAGTGCCCACTTGAGCCTAGTAACAGTGGCTAATGTTTAAAATAGTTGGCTTGTGAGTTTTGTCTTTGCTAGAACTTTGAAGTATTATCTTTTAGTGCACTAACCTGCTAATGAGAAAAGCTGTTAAGTTTTGGTGTGAAGGAAGTTTTCAAGTGTTGATAGAGGAGAATGATATTACATGATCAAGAAGAGTGAAGAGCTTAAGCTTGGGGAGGCTTACCTCCCCAGCATATTTCAAGAAGACTCAAGCATCTAAGCTTGGGGATGCCCAAGGCATCCCCTTCTTCATCTACAAATTATCAGGTCATCTCTAATGGTGCTATATTTTTATTGCTTCATGCTAGTGTACTCTTCCTTGGAGCGTCAGTGTGTTTTTGTTTTCAGTTTGTTTTGTTTTGTTTGCTGTGCTATACTTGTTGGATCCTAGTATTCATGTTTGGGAGAGAGACACGCTCCACTTTTTCATTAGAATACTCTTGTGCTTCACTTATACTTGTTGAGTATTCCTGTCTAGTTGCTGTTATTGCTGTTAGCTCTCAGTTTTTCATGTATCTCTTGTTAGAGCTTTCAGTTTCTTTTGAAGAAAGTACTCTCTTGCTTCACTTATATCTGTTTGGAGAGTTGTCAAATAAGTTGATTGGTGTTTGGTTGGACCAGAAAAATGCTATGCATGTGGTAGTGGTATAAAATGCTTACATGAATCTTTTTAGATCGTTGTCTTGAGTAATTTGATGCTTGCCAATTGTTTTGAGCTGTCAAGTAATTAATGTTTAAGCTTGTGCATCATGTAAGTAATGGCTATTAATGAAGAACTACTATAAGGATTTTCTGCTATAATAATCTGTTGCATAATTGGAAGTCCATAGTAGTCTAGATAATTTTTGGATGAAGGCTATGTGTTAACAAGGAAGACAGTGGGAGTCTATGGTTCGTCAAACCTTGTGTTTTATGTACACTCTTGCTATTCCAGTTGATAATGATGTTTGCTTATAATAACCTTGCTAGCCTAAACTCTGTACTAAGAGGGAATGCTTCTTGTACATCCAAAACCTTGAGCCAAATCCATGCCACCTGTGTCCACCATACCTACCTATTATGTGGTGTTTTCACCATTCCAAGTAAATTTCTTCATGTGCTATCTACTAACTACTCAAAACTGTTACATTTCCTTTTTGTGTCACTACTTGAAAAGCTCATAAGGACGTAGATAGGTGGTCTTTATTTCCTGGTTGATCAAATTTTACACACCTGGACTAGTGGCATATACATCCGCTTATCCAATAATTTTGCAAAAAGAGCTGGCAACGGGGTGCCCAGTCCCAATTAATTACAACTTTAACCAAACAATTCTCTTCACATCTTTTTGCCCCTGATTCGTCAGTCAAGCAATGTTCACAAGTGTGTAAACAAAAGAGAAGAGGGATGATCTGCCCGCTGGTAGAAATAACGTCCTTCATGGGAGCCGCTCTTGTAAAGTTTGATCAACTAGTGAAGTAGAGTATTGCCTATTTGCTGATTTGTTGACACCTGTATACACCATTACCTTACAAAACAATATTTTATGCTCTCTATATGCCTTCGGGAACTACAGCTCTAGCACATGATGTTAATCCCTGCTTCCCTCTGCGAAGGGCCATTCTTTTACTTTTATGTTGAGTCAGTTTTCCCACTTCTTTCTGTCTACTTAAGCAAACATCATTGTCAACTCCAGTATAACAGTTTTTACATAACTTTGTGTTTGGTTGATCATATTCTTTGCATTGACATTATCTATATGATATACATGTTGAAAGTTGAAGCAAAAGCTGAAGCTATTATCTTCCTTTGTGTTGATACAAACACTTTCATGTTGAGAATTATTGCTGCTGTGAACTAACTATTATGTTAGACTATTATATCTCTAAATGTTTTATAGTGTTATTCATGAAAGTTTGCACTTGTGTGATCACTTATGTTTACTCTTTATTTACTTGCTTGCAAACTATAGACCATTGGCTTGGATCACTTCATTCAGATCATGTGCATTACATTGTTATTTGATCAAAGATTGTGTTGGTAGCATGTCACTTCAAAAATTATCTGTTTTTATCGTTTACCTACTCGAGGACGAGCAGGAACTAAGCTTGGGGATGCTTGATACGTCTCAAACGTATCTATAATTTTTGATGTTCCATGCTGTTATTATATCAATTGCTACATGTTTTGGTTACACTTTATATCATTTTTATGCATTTTCTGGGACTAACCTATTAACAAGATGCCACAGTGCCAGTTCCCTGTTTTCTGCTGTTTTTGGTTTCAGAAAATCTATTAAGGAAATATTCTCGGAATTGGACGAAACAAAAGACATCGTCAATAATATCACGAGGAGATCACGGAGTCCAAAGGGGAGTCGGAGCAGACCCACCAGGGGGCCACGCCACACTAGGGCGCGGCCCAGGGTGGGCCCGCGCCCCCTATGGCGTGGTGGCCCCCCTCGGCCACCGACGCCGCCTCTTCGCCTATATATTCTCCGCGACGCGAAAACCCTATTACGGTCGATCATATTCCACGAAAAGTTCCGTCGCGGCCGTCATCGTCAATCTCAGATCGGAGGAGTTCTGAAGCTCTTCCCGGCACCCTGCCGGAGGGGAGATCATCACCGGAGGGCTCTACATCACCATGCCTGCCTCCGGAGTGATGCGTGAGTAGTCCACCCCTGGACTACGGGTCCATAGCAGTAGCTAGATGGTTGTCTCTCTACCTTGTGCCTCCATGTTTAGATCTTGTGAGCTGCCTAACATGATCAAGATCATCTTATTGTAATGCTAGATGTTGTGTTTGCTGGGATCCGATGAATATTGATACCATGTTTATTCAAGTTGTTTATCTATGTGCTCTTGATCTTGCATGCTCTCCGTTGCTAGTAGATGCTTTGGCCAAGTAGATGCTTGTGACTCCAAGAGGGGGTATTTATGCTCGATAGTGGGTTCAGTCTCTAGATATCTGGATCAGTGACAGAAAGGTCTAAGATGGTAGATGTGCTGTTGCTACTAGGGATAAAACATTGGTGCAGTGTCCAAGGGCACTTGTATTGATTACATTACACACTTTACTTCATGCAATAATCTGTTGTTAGCAACTTAATACTGAATGGATGCGGATGCTGCCTTGAAGGTGGATTATTTAGGCATAGATGCGGTTGGAATAACGGTCTATGTACTTTGTTGTAATGCCCAACTAGATTTCATAGTAGACATCTTGGCATGTATTGCATTGTTATGCCCTCTCTATTTGTCAATTGCCCAGCTGTAATTTGTTTACCCAACATGCTAGTTATCTGTTCTGAGAGAGACACCACTAGTGAACTGTGGACCCTGGTCCAATTTCCTCATACTGTTTACACAACCTGCTGCAATCATCTGTTTCCTGTTACTTGCTGTTTTTCCTGCTGTTTTCCACACCATACGTTTAACTCTTTGTTTCTGCAAGACCGGAGAGATTGACAACCTCTCTGTTTCGTGTTGGGCAAAGTTCTGGTTTGTGTCTGTGCAGATTCCACGTTGGTGCAAGCTCCCTAGCGCCAGGGGGAGTCAACATCAACAACCTTCCGATAGATCGTCAAGTCCTACTGGATTGATAACCTTGGGTAGATTTTCAAGGGAAAACTTCTGCTGTCTACATCATAACCTTCCTCTTGGGGTTCACCAACACGTAGCCATCAGCGGCCAGGGTCAGGGCTCCACGCGTCACCTCGTCTCCGTGCCCGCCGGTCTGCGACCTTGGCGCCGTCGTGCTCCTGGCCGTCACGGTCTAGGCCGTCGCGCTCCTGTCCAGGCGACGCCGCGCTCCAGGGTGTCATGCACCCGCCTGACCGCGCCCAGCCACCGCTCTCCCCGCGCGCGACATGCCCGGTCAGAGTACGCGTGTGTGCGTGCTAGGCCGTCACGGTTCAGGCGCCGCCGCACTCCCGACCCCGGCCGCCCGCGCCCGGCCGCCACTTTCTCCGTTCGTGCGTGCGTGCCCGGCCAGCCGCGAGCTCGTCGGCCGGCCGGCCGTGCTACGTGCGTGCCCGGCCGTCGTGCTCCTGGCCGCCGCTCTGTTCTTTCGTGCGTGCGTGCCCGGCCAGTGCGTTCTAGCTAGCCGTGAGCTCGCCGGCCGGCCGGCCGTGCTACGTGCGTGCCCCGCCGCCGCTCTCTCCGTTCCTGCGTGCGTGCTAGCTAGCCGCGAGCTCGTCGGCCGGCCAGCCGTGCTACGTGCACGCCGGGCCGTCGGACGGTGAGCCACGAGCGTGGCAGCCGACCGACGCCGGCGAGGCCTCGCCGGTAACACGACCGTGAGGAAGATAAGGCAAAATTTTGTGGAGGACTTTTGTGCAAATGTAGCATGTGCCACGTCACGTCCTAGTGGGCCACACCGGTCAAAAACAACGTCAAAGTCGCTAAAACATTGTCACAGGAAAAAACGGTGGTTTTTGCAACACTGTCATTCAAAAGAGGTGGCGATTTGCAAATTTGTTGAAAACCGGTGGTCTTTTGCAACCGAACCACCAATTGTGGTGGTTGTTTGCAATTTTCTCTCTCGATCTCGACGTGCATCGGCAAGCCGAGGTGTCAGAAGAAGGATCAAAACCCACGAGGCAAAGAAAAAGAACTCACCGGGGCAAAGGGCGCCGCAGCTGGGGCCACTTGACGGCGACGCGCTCACCCGAGGGTGGATGCGCACGCCGGCAAGGGGACCAAGGGGGCACCGCCGTCCGGCCGCCGCCTCTGCTCACAGTGCGCTGGTGGTGGTTGGAGGAAGAAGTGGGGAGGGGAGAGAAGACTGGGCGGGCGCGGCGACACGAGCTCGCCGTCGCCGGCGCGCCGCCGGCCCGCCTGCACGAGAGAGGCACGGAGAATAGAGAGGCAAAGAAAAGGGAAAAGGGGAAGGGGTCGCGCAGCGCGGGCGTCTCCGGCGCGGCCGTCTCCGCGGTCTCCGGCGGGCCGCCAGCCGGCGGCACGGCCTAACCTCTATCCCACACGATGCGGTTAGAAAATGGGGGCTAGGGTCGGTCGGGGCAGCGTCCATGGTTTTGATCAAGCGAAAACGGCGCTGGGCCATCGGATCTAATCGGACGGCCATGATCATCCGATCAAAACCCTAACTCGCCAGCGGGTTTTTGGGCCGAAAGATGCCACAGGCCGCGGGCTGTAGGCCATTTTTCCGCAACGCGCGGGCGGCAGATAGAGCGGGCGCGCGACAGGCCGTGGGCCGTTTTCGGCATCACCGCGGGCGGCAGATAGATATCAGCCGCTCAACAGTTCGTGGGCCTGGCCCACACATAGCAGTTTCGAAGTTATTTTTTCAGAAGCATGTTTTACCTGTTTTGTCCAAATTTTGGGCAAATTTCATCAAGTTATTTATCTATTCAAAATTATCCAACGAAATTTTGTTTAGGAAACAGAAAAGTGACAGTAATACTTCTGAAAAGTATAAAGTTCATGAATTTTTATTCATGTTTTCCGCTGCAAATAAATAAAAGTGCTCTATTAAAAGGAGAAATAGAATTAAAGTGATAATTAAAATTTTAGAGCATGTTAAAGTGATTATTCAAAGAATTGTGATTCTGTTATTTTTATGACCAACATTGTTAATAACATAATCATTATTTTTATTGTGATATATGTGCATTTATTTCTATTTTCTGCCCAACGGTGATATAGTTTTAATTACACAAACAGTTGTATGTTTTAATTTTACCAACGTTGGACTATTGCATGCAATTGTTGTTTGTTCTCACCTCAATGTGATTTTTCAGGAGGTACTACTTGATGAGCTGCATCAAGGATGTTCCAACCCTCAGAGGTGACAACTACTCCGAATTGAGAAAGAAAGTTGATCTGGCTTTTGTTTGTGCCGAGGTGGACTGGGTTGTGGACACTCCACAGCCAGTCAAACCTACAGAGCCAGTCAGAGATGCAAAAGATGATGATGATGTATGGGATAAAAAGAAGAGGGATTATGCTCCATTGAAGATGTCATATACCCTCGAAAACAAAAAGTGGCTTACTGCCAATAAAAAGTGCATGGCTTTCATAAAGAACACAATTGAGGTCGCTATTGTGGGCTCAATTGCAGAGTGTGCTTCCGTAAGGGAGTTTCTTGAAAAGATAAAGAGTCAGTTCACTGGTTCTTCAAAGGTATATGCTCTGGTGACAGAAAAGTACACAGGAGGTGGACATGACATAAGAGAGCACATCCTCAGGAAGCAACATGGCAGCTAAGCTTAAGCCCATGGACGATGATTTGGAGCTCAAGCCTGCGCTCCTTGTTCACCTGGTTATGGCTTCACTGCCAAGTCAGTTTGACACTTTTGTTGTCAACTACAACATGTCACCTGAAAAATGGGAAATTGAAAAGACAATAGCCATGTGTGTGCAAGAAGAGGAAAGACTTAAAGCTTCACATGGTGGTTCTCTGAACTATGTGAAGGATAACAAGAAAAAGAACTACACTCAAAGTAGCAATGGTTCCCCTTCAAAGCCACATGGAAAAGCTCCCACGCATTATCAGCATCAGCAGAAGTCTCTTCCAGTGGACAAACACACATGTCTCCACTGTAAGAAGACCGGACATTACAAGAAAGATTGCCTTGTTTGGCTAAAGTCCATAATGGCAAAGAGAGATAACGACATTGTTTCCTTTGTAAATTAATCCTTGTATACATAGTTTTCAAAATCTACTTGGTGGATTGACTTAGGTGCAACTGTTCATGTTGCAAATTCATTACAGGGATTCCATTCGACGTGGACTACGCAAAGAGGCGAAAGATGCATTGAAGTTGTAAATGGAGTCCAAGCAGACGTTGAAGCTGTCGACGACATCTCCCTGGAGTTAGCTGATGGATTCACGATTCTGCTTAGAGATGTTTTATATGTTCCTTCATTACACAGAAACTTGATTAGTGTTTCATGTTTGGACAAAGATAATTATGAATGTTATTTTGGACATGGCAAGTGTACCATATGGTGTAATAATACTCATGTGGATGTTGCTTTACTTCACAATGAGCTTTATTTATTATCCCTACGTGAAAAAGTGTATTCTGTGTGCAAAGTGAATGAGCATGTTTCCGCGCCGGATATAAAACAAAAGAAAAGAAAGAGAACTCATGACTCATCGAAATTATGGCACTGTCGTTTGGGCCATATTTCGAGGGGGAGAATAGAAAGTCTAGTTAAAAATGAAATTCTTCCTCCATTAGAATTCTCAGACTTAGAACAATGCATAGATTACATTAAAGGAAAGTACGTAAAACAAATCAAAAAGGGTGCAAACCGAAGTACAGCAATACTAGAAATCATTCACACTGACATTTGTGGACCATTTCCTGTGAAAAGTGTGGATGGCTATGACTCGTTTATAACATTCACAGATGATTACTCCCGATATGGTTATATTTATCGAATCAAAGAAAAGTGAAAGGACACGGACGTCGCCTAGAGGGGGTGAATAGGCGATTTAAAATTCTTTACGGTTTAGGCTTGAATAAATGCGGAATAAAACTAGTGTTTAATTTATCAAGCACAAAACCTAAACAGGGTAGGTTTACCTATGTGCACCAACAACTTATGCTAAACAAGATATACAACTATGTGATAACAAGATATATTACTTCAAGCTCGATGGCTATCACAAAGTAAATTGCATAAGTAAGAAGCTCGGGTATAGAAATACCGAGGCACTTGGAGACGATGATTTATCCCGAAGTTCACTTCCCAATGGAAGCTACGTCTCCGTTGGAGCGGTGCGGAGTCACAAAGTGATCCCCGAATAGCCGTCAAATGGCACACCGTAATCTCGTTCATGCCTCTACCAATGTAGAGTGCCACGAACCACTATGGGACACTCAAGGGTGGTCACCGAACCCGTACAAGGATGAGGCACACTCCACAACTTAATTGGAGGCTCTCACCGAATTCCCGCGGCTCCCAAAGCCACAAGAAACACAAGGTTGGGGCGCGACTCCACAACTTAATTGGAGGCTCCCAACTATCCCACGAGCCACCAAAACTCCGAGATCAACAAGGACCGTCTAGGGCACTCCAAGTACCCAAGAGGACAAGCTCTAGGCACCCCAAGTACCCAAGAGTAACAAGCTTCTCAACTTCGATTTCCACGTATCACCGTGGAGAACTCAAACCGATGCAACCGATGCAATGGGCAAGAACACAAGAAGTGCTCAAAATCCTTCACTCTCAAATCCCACCAAAGCAACTAATGCTATTGGGAGGAGAAGAGAGGAAGAACAAAGAAGAACACCAAATTCTCCAAGATCTAGATCCAAAAAGCTTCCCCTCACTTAGAGGAGAGATTGATTGGTGGAATGGTAGATCTAGATCTCCTCTCTCTTTTCCCACTAAATGGAGGCAATAATCATGGAGGGATAGAGAGATAGCAAGCTCAAAGAAGGTCAACAATGGGGAAGAACACGAGCTGCAAGAGTTGGCTGGCTGGAGGAAGGTGGAGGGGTATTTATACCCCTCCCAGAAAAAGAGCCGTTGCAGACAGAAAAATCGGATATTCCGATATAAGTCATGATCGGATAATCCGACTGGATCGGATAGTCCGAAACACAAAGTATCGGATAATCCAGCACAGCCGGATAATCCGGGTAGACCTATATCAAATATTCCGAAAAACTTCAGTACGCCACAAAACAGGCAGCAAGAAGTACTTAGCCGATTTCGAGAGAAAACTTAAGAATCGGATATTCCGAATCAGCTTGATCGGATATTCCGAAAAACTCCAGTATGCATTGTTTTTAAAGTCCTTAGCCAAAATCGAGCAATCTTGAGAATCGGATAATCCGAGTCGGCTAGGACCGGATAATCCGATTCCCCTGCTTGAGCAAATCTTGACAGGAGCAGCAAAAACTGAAATGCAATAACTTTCTCGTTCGAACTCCAAAACAGGTGAAACCAATTCTGTTGGAAATATTAAGGGTCATAAATATAGAGGGGATACCACACATGGGAAGGTGTGGACCCTATCTCGAAGGTGGACCGATAATATTTCCAACCCGAAAACGCAACAAGTTTTCCATACGAAATCCGTTTTCGGAGAACTTGGGCTTGTCATGAAGATCACAACAAGCACCAAAACCCAACAAGGAGAAAAACTAAATAAGAACAAAGAAAGATGATGAAGGCAAGTATGCAAAGGTTTGAGCTCTCTCCAACTGATACGCTAAAGCTCAATCGAGAGCCCCTCTTGATAGTACGGTATCTATCCTATAACCCGGTCTCCCAACTAGTACCACGAGACCGGTAAAATAGAAACCCTATCATACCTTTGCCTTGCGCATTCCACTTGAGCTAGATGTTGATGATCTTGATCTTTTCAAGTGGACCACCTTTCTTGATTGCGCTTCGCTTGGTGAAGACTCAAATATTGCTCCCCCATGCTCCACTATGGGAGAGCCTCTCTTAGGCATATCTTCACATGAACATTTTCTCTAAATGGGTGGCAAGCTTCAAGCCTAGGATTTCTTCGAGATGCTCCTCTTGAACTTGCGCTTCTCAACATTGATGACGAACACCACTTGACGTCATCGATCATGGGCTATATGAAATCTTCATTTGATGCAAGCCCATAGAAAGATACCTAACCACACATAGAAATGCCACACACATATTATGGGTTAGTTCACAAAGCTATATGGACAATTGCTTACCATACCAAGAGATACATGATCCCACTTGGTACATCTTTTAGCTTTGTGAGTTGATCAATATCTTGATCAACCTTGTATCTTTTATTCTCTTTTCAATAGGTGATGTCTTGAAGATAACCATGAATGATCACTAATCCTTTTCTTCAAGACATACTTGCAATATGCTCAACTCACATATGACCAATCATCGGATAACTCCTCGAATAATAACTTGGTCATCACATACTCTTCTTCTTGATCATATCAAGTATATATCCATACACCTTGATGATCTTGATGCCAAATACTTCATTATATCAATATATTCATGGCATCAACCTTGAATCCAACATATGGAGTTCAAGCATGGTCTATGGACAAACACTACAAGTAGAACTCAATGCAACCATTAGTCCATAGGGATTGTCATTAATTACCAAAACCACACATGGGGGCGCCATGCCCTTTCAAAAAGTCTGAAGCGTTGGATAAATTTAAGATATTTAAAGTTGAAGTAGAAAATCAGCATAATAAAAGAATAAAGATAGTGAGATCTGACCGTGGGGGGAGTACTACGGTCGGCACACTCCATATGGCCAAGTCCCTAGACCTTTTGCGAGGTTCTTACAGGACACTGGCATAGTGGCCCCGTATACAATGTCAGGCGACCCTCAGCAAAATGGAGTAGCTGAAAGGCGTAACCGTACACTTATGGATATGGTGCGCAGCATGATGAGTTACTCCACCTTGCCATTGGGATTATGGATGGAGGCGCTTAAAACCGCCATCCACATTCTCTATAGAGTATCAAGCAAGTCGGTGCCCAAAACACCGTACGAGTTGTGGACAGGAAGAGTACCCTCTCTACAACACTTTAGGGTGTGGGGGAGTCCAGCTGAGGCCAAAATATTTAACCCAAATATTGCAAAGTTAGATAAAAAACAGTCAGTTGTCACTTCATTGGCTATCTTGAAAGATCAAAAGGTTTTCGTTTCTACTGTTCAGACAGATACACAAAGTTTGTAGAAATGAGACATGCAGTCTTCTTAGAGGATGAAATGATGAGGGGGAGCATGGTAGCTCGAAAAATTGATCTTGAGGAGAAGAAGGTGTATGCACCTTTTTCAATGATTCAGGAGCCATTTTTCACACTACCTGTTGTACCTGCACCGACAATTCCTGAGATTGAGGTGCAATCACCTGTTGTAACTCCACCCGTGACAACTATGGGTGAAGATCCGGAACCTGTCCATCAGGAGCCAACTGAACCCGTTGTTGAGCATGAAAGGGAGATGCAACAGCCACTTTTAGAAAATGAGGCCCCTATAAGGTCTAAAAGAGCTAAAAGATCAGCTATTTCTACTGATTATAAAGTTTATAATACAGAATTAGTTCATATGGAAAATGATCCCACTTCATCTGAAGAAGCCATGAGAAGCCCTCACTCATCGAAGTGGGTGAAGGCAATGGAAGAAGAGATGAAATCGATGAGTTCCAACGATGTTTGGGACTTAGAAGATATTCCTAAAGGATCCAAAATAGTAGGCTGCAAATAGGTATACAAAACTAAGTATGACTCAAAAGGAAATGTAGAAAAGTATAAAGCATGACTTGTGCAAAAGGATTTACACAAAGAGAAGGGGTAGATTACAATGAGACATTTTCTCCAGTGTCATGTAACGATTCCTTCAGAATCATAATGGCACTAGTTGCACATTTTGATTTAGAGCTCTATCAAATGGATGTAAAGACGGCATTTCTACACGGGGATTTAAAAGAAAATGTTTACATGAAACAACCCAAGGGTTTTATCATGAAAGGTAAGGAAGATATGGGATGCCACCTGAAGAAATCCATTTATGGATTAAAGCAAGCCTCTAGACAGTGGTATCTAAAGTTTAATGAGACAATTAAAAGTTTTAAATTTAAAGAGAATGTTGAGGATAACTGCATTTATGCAAAGTTAAAAAATGGGAAATATATTTTCCTAATCTTGTTTGTGGATGATATCTTGCTTGCTAGCACTGATATTAGTCTGCTACAAGAAACAAAGAAGTACTTATCCTCAAATTTTGATATGAAAGATCTTGGTGAAGCATCATATGTTTTGGGCATAGAAATTCACCGAGATAGGAAAAATTGAGTTTTAGGACTATCGCAGAAGGTTTGAAAAGATTCTTAAAAAGTATAATATGCATAAGAGTAGTGCCACACCTGCACCTATAGTCAAGGGCGACAGTTTTGGGAAATTCCAATGTCCCAAGAACCAGTACGAGATCGATCAAATGAAAGTAATACCATATGTTTTGGCTGTTGGAAGCTTACAGTATGCACAAGTGTGCACTCGCCCTGACTTAGCTTTTATCACCGGAGTACTCGGTAGATATCAAGAGAATCCAGGCCCAGAGCACTGGAAAATGGCAAAGAAAGCATTACGTTATGCGCAAGGCACAAAGGACCTCATGCTAACATACAGAAGATCTGATTCCCTAGACATAAGAGGGTATTCAGACGCAGATTTTGTGGGAGACAAAGATGATAGAAAATCCACGTCAGGATACGTATTCACTCTCGCTGGAGGGGCTATTTCGTGGAGAAGCTCCAAACAGTCAATAGTTGCATCATCCACAATGTATGCAGAATTTATAGCAGCTTATGAGGCCACAGGGCAGGTGATATGGTTAAAGAAATTTATACCCGACTTGAAAGTGGTAGATTGTATTGACAAACCACTAAACATGTACTGCGACAACCAGCCCGCATTATTCTATGCTCACAACAACAAGTCGAGTAATGCTACCAAACCAATAGAGATAAAATATTATGTTGTGAAAGATAAAATCCAGGATCAAACTATAAGTCTCGAGCATATAAGAACAAAGGATATGCTTGCGGATCCGCTTACGAAAGGCTTACCACCCAACGTGTTCATGGAACACGTAGCCGGCATGGGTTTAATGGAAAGCCTATGATTCCTGAATCATGAGAGACCCAAAAAAACAGAAATTGTTTTAAAACAGAGAAGTACATTGTAGCTGTCTGATTCTATCGGCAATTGAGCTGTGACGATGAAACATGCTCTATGTACTAATCGGTGATGAAACTAGTAAAGTATAAAGTATAAAGTGGCACACGCACATGCTGCTGGCTGCCCTTCTTGAGCTCGCAACCTAGTGTAGAGCAGTTGGGTGTCTGGGCTAAAAGAGCTCTCTTGCAATGGGCAGTGGCGGAGCTTGCCAAGTATGGCTGGGGGGGCAAAACAGAAATAATGGAAGCTTGGGGGGGGGGGGGGGGCAAAAGCATGCATTTTCTTACATCCAAGTCCCTCCCCAAAAAAAATTCTTTGTTGATTTTCAAAGTCTGGGGGGCGGCGGCCCCCCTGACATACACATAGATCCGCCCGTGGCAACACCCACCACGAATCTGCAGAGGGTTGCACGCATTTGGAAAACATCAGCTGGTGCGTGTCGATCATCAACGTGAGTACTGAGTATGATGTTTTTTGAGAGAAAAGGAGGTGCAGTTTGTCACTGGGTAACGCATGGATTTCTTTTGTATGGTTATGGAGCTTTGATGTTGGATTTGCCAAATTTCAGCTCGCTATGGACTAAACAAACTTGGGTCCGTATATATCAATATCAGCTGACATTTTCAGTTGGAAATATCAAATCCGTATTGGTTCTACATACTCCCTCCAGGGACCTTTTTCCGGATGGGGAGGGAGTAGTTCTTTTCCTACCCATCAAACTGCATGCAATTTACTTTTCACGGTACACTCCCATTCATTTCCTTTGTTTCACATTTGCACCATAACCATTCAGATACTTTGAAGATTGTACTGTCGCTGCTTAGGCGTGTATTGGAGTTGAACTCATCTGCTCAGGTTTGATCCCGACAAGCTTGGCCAAAGCATAGAGAATGGTCCTGTGAAACATTACAAGAATGCGTTATGTTAATTGTCCTAGCTTGCATAACTCGGTATTCTTGTAATGGTTCACAGGATTTCCGTATCAGCGCGTGGGGTATATCAAATTGTTAAAACACGTTGAAACATAGAGAATGTTGTCGTTGCAGAGAGCAAGGGTATGGATGGATGAGTCACGACACCATGCTAGTAGATGTTTGTACATGTCGTCGTACAACAACAAGGTTGACAATTTAGTATATTTCTAATAAGTTCGGGCGTCTTGTCGAAGCGTGACTTAATGCTATGTTGGTAGAGCCTTGTGAGTGGAAAGATCGACTAGTGAGGCTTAATGTGACTCCTTCTAAGGGACGCCATCAAGGCTTAGCGAGTGAGGTTTGAGATTCCTTCACAAGATCACTCCTCGGCTTGGCTAGTGAGTCTTGGAACTCCATTCCAAGGTCGCCTCCTCCGAGCTCTCTCCTCTAAACCCTTCAAGTTTGTTTGATGCCTCTTTATTGAGTTTGATTCAAGTGAGCGTGAATGATTGGACACATCATGCATCGTAGGGCTATTTATAGCTAGGGGTTCTCGACAAATGATCAAGGTTACCCATGTGGGGATGCAAAGTAAAGTTAAATGGTGATGCATTTTTCACTAGTCCATGGTGAACTAGGTGGTGCATAGTCCATGTTGGACTACCTTAACTATTTCTGCACCAATTTGAGCTTTTATCCTAAAGTTTTTTTATTATTATATCCCTTCCTTGACTTGTCGAAAATGGCTATGTGCTTGGACTTTTGTTGACTTGACTTAGATGATTTGCCACGTGGATGCCACGTATGACTAGGCGGGAGTCCATGTAGGTTTAGCTATTTGAACAACAGAGAGGGTGTCGAAGGACAATAATATATAAGTGCTCAATGCTCAACATATACCCTGTTGCCATATAAAGCTACTGGAATAGGTACCCTGAAATCTCTAGGGTAAGTTACACGTGGAGCTGTTTTGTTCGTGTCTCCGTACGTGGTAGTTTCATTAGAAACCTCATTATAAATCAGCATGTCAAGAAAAAAAATCTTTCTCCTAGTCAATGGCTAATGTCCTCTCTTTCAAATCCAAAATGATGGGATGTGCTCATATATCATATCTTCCGCCGACACTGGTTCATATAGCTTTCTACCATCGACTCGTCCAGACAGTGTGGGTAGATTGCGATTTGGTCCCTCTCATGCCTAATTCCTGGTTCCACCATAAGGTGACGATAAACCGTCGGTTCGACAAATCGCCAAAACTTCTGGAATTTTAAATTGAGCCACGATGTAAACACTTTGCAGTTGCATCGCCAGATGTAAACACTTTGCGGTTGCATCGCCATGATGCGACGTCTGTGGTAATAAAGGTCCCTTTACCTGAAAAACTCATAACTTCGATAGCCTTCTTCGCTACTTTGGTTCCATGCCTCGAGGTTGCAAAGTTTTTGTTTTTACTCCCTTCAACTCCATTTACGTGACGTCTTTATTTGAAGCGCCCTAATTTTGATCATCAATTTGATCAGTACTCAAAATAATCCAATGATATATTACTCAAACAATGATCAGTTGGAGTAATATATTGTTTATACAATTAGAATTGTTTTATCTGAATACGAGTCCAATGATATTTATAGAACATAACACATTTTATTGGTCAATTTAATGGTCGAAATTAGTGCACGCCAAATATGAACGTCATGTAATGTAAATACTAAAATAGGGAAGGAGGGGGGTAGATCACATCTCAGTAACTCAGCCCCAACGCCCTGTGGCATGATACATTACTCCACCTTTTTCAGTGTAGAAAAAAATACTGTATATGATGGGTTTGGAACTTCTGAAGTTCTGATAGCTTCATTGACAATGACACCGGCTAGCTCTCGCCGCGTGCTGTTCTTGCTGCACAATGGTACTTGCTCAGGAATGATGCTTAATACAAAAAAGGGTAGCGATTGGTACTAATCATTATCAGTAAGATCGACTGATCCAATTGATCCACCATCCACGTAGTAGTTCTAGCTAGGTAGAAGAGGATAGACGCAGCAAGGTAGCCAAGCTCATTAAGCTAGCTAGACGGGATCAGTGGCAGCAAGTGACGGCGAGGCTGACGCCGAGCAGCAGGGCGTAGGAAAGGGCGAAGAGGACGTCGTAGGCGAGGTACCCGCCGGCGCAGTGGCCAATGGCGACGACCGCCGCCCCGTTGACAACATAGCAGAGGGACCAGGCATTGCCGGCGCTGGTGAGGTGTGCTACGAAGACGAACAAATGGCCCAGCGCGGGAAGCACTCCCGCTCCCGCCCTGGCTACGGCCACGTCGGCCGCCGCGCCATACACTGCCTGGACCACCCCCGTCAGCACCAGATCCAGAGCTTCCTCCCGCAGGTCCAGCACATCCGCCTCCGCCGCCGCGCATCGCTGCGCCTGCGCCCAGGCGCCGGCGCCGGCGCCGCCTGCTCGATGATCTGCATGCGTTCGTTGCCAACGGAGTAAATTAGTACCGTCGGAGCGAGATGGGGGAGAGGAGTTGGGTTGGTGAGTAATTTACCTGGGCCTGGGCGTGGAACTGGAAGTGGCCGGCCGGGTTGATGGTGGCGGCGACGAGGGCTATGGCGGCCATCGCCAAGCCCGAGCATCACGTTGGCTCTCGCGGCCGCGCGCACGTCCATCATGCTCCTCTGTTCCTCGACGGACGGATGGATGGAAGTAGGCGGTGGAGCTCGCGATGAATGGAGTAGAAAGCACAGCGGCGCTACGCTACGCTAGCTCACTCGATCTCTCAAGGTTGGATTTTGCCGGGTACTTACATTTATATGCAGATGGAAATATGTTATTGGCGAAAACAGCAAAACTGCCTTCTTTTGTATATAGGGGAATAGAATCAAAGTCTTACAAGAATAAAAATACACTGGTAGCAAGTAAAGTAAACCGCACAGCAACAAAAGTATTTACATGACCGAACTTTGCTCAGTCATCCAAAAAGCAGGGAGTGAAACACTAGTCTGGTTCGCGAGGTCTCAGACCTAGCGCTCCAACCTTCCGGCGTCCTGCTTGGCACCAAACTCCAGCTTCCTCAACCACCTTGGCGAAAACAGCATTAACCGAAGTCGAGAGATTGTTGAAAGTACGGGCATTGCGCTCCTTCCATAGCGTCTAGCAAACAAGGGTGAACACGGCGTTGAGCGATCTTGCCATCGTCTTGGGTCGGTTGTTGACCTGTTGTAACCACCAGGAGCCGAGATCGGAAGCTTCATCCGGTCTTGGGTCCAGTGTGAACTGCATCTTTAACTGAACGAGTTCCCAAACCTGCCGCAAAAACGGGCAGCGGAGGAAGAGGTGCAGATGGGATTCATCAGCCATCCGGCAGAGCTTGCACACAGGGTCATAGTCCCAGCCACGCTTCAGCATGTTGTCTGTGGTCAGGCAGCGGTTTGAGGCAGGCTAGTGATGTCTACACACGCTTCTATTCTTGTAGACAGTGTTGGGCCTACAAGTGCAGAGGTTTGTAGAACAGCAGCAAGTTTCCATTAAGTGAATCACCCAAGGTTTATCGAACTCAGAGAGGTAGAGGTCAAAGATATCCCTCTCAACCAACCCTGCAATTAAGATACAAGAAGTCTCTTGTGTCTCCAACACACCTAATACACTTGTCAGATGTATAGGTGCACTAGTTCGGCGAAGAGATAGTGAAATACAAGTAATAAGGATGATTATAAGTGGTAATTGCAATCTGAAATAAAAATGGCAGCAAGCAAACATGAGACAAAGTGAGAGCAAACGGTGTTTCAATGCTTGGAAATAAGGCCTAGGGATCATACTTTCACTAGTGGACACTCTCAACAATAATAATATAATTGAATACATAGATATTTCTCTTCACTATGCTACTCTGAGCTATTCCCTTGTTGGATAACGAACACCAATCCACTGCGTAGGGCTATAAAAACACAACTTAAAGTTGCATTCCACATCTAGAACCCCAATGTCACTAAGAGCGCCCCAAAATAGTACTAGACAAACACCACAATTTCATAGAGACATCCAACACAAATAATAACTCATGATAAGTATTCATGTAATCTTTAGCCTAAGAGTCACACACGGTACGCACACTGTCAACTTCGCACCATGGGACAAAGGTGACTCCGGAGTTTACATTAATAAAACCACTCAAGTAGCATAATTCATAAGATAACGAAGAGTAACATCCATGGATCCAACTAGATTACAAAGCTCATGATCACATAAAGATCACACCATGGGAGAGAGAGATGAACCACATAGCTACCGGTAGAGCCCTCAGCCTCGGTGAAAACTACTCACACATGGTCATGGTGAGCACACTTGATGGAGAGGTTGATGAAGAGGTGCAGCCCGGAGTGGAGGCGGCGGCCCGCAGCAGCCACGGCGCGGCGGCGGCGAGCGGCGGCGGCGCGGCCCTTGGCCCCCCTTCTTCTTCCTTGGTGATGGTGCAGCAATGGAGGAGCTCCTCCCCCTCCTTGGCGGCTGCCAAGAGGAGGAAAATTCGTGGCTTTTGGTGGCTTGCTTGGAAAATAGGGTTTCCCTTCATTATATAGAGGTGGAGATGCAATCTAGGCCATGGGATGGATGCCCCTTTGATCCAAGGGCTCTTGGGCACCTCTAGAAGCTTCCTAGGAACCCCTCTCAGCCCTAATGAGGCTCCAATTCGTGTCTTGGCCGAATCCATCAAATTTGGTAAGAGTTGGAGTCAATAAAGTCACAATCTTTCAGATTCTCGTCATCCCATCTAGGGCTGCAGTAAATCGGGAATATCTCGGCCGTCCGGACTCGGAATTGGGCGAATTTTAAGTCTAGATCGATTCTCGAAAAATTCTCTGCAACTTTGTCTTCTGTCAGGTTTCCGTTTGACGTCGTCTTCGGGCCCAAACGTGACCATCTTCGAAAAACGTTTCCAGACAGATTTCAGGAAAGTCCCAATTCGACTCCAATATGGTTTCCTTTTGTATTTTTGATAATTCCTACACAACAAATAGGAAAACAAGAAGATTTTGCACTTTGGCAACTATTAGTAGGTTAATCCAATAAATGTCATAATATGATATAAAGTGTATATAAAACATGTGCCAATTGACATAAAACATGCATGGAACATCAAAAATTATAGATACGTTTGGACGTATCAAGCATCCCCAAGCTTAGTTCCTACTCGTCCTCGAGTAGGTAAACGATAAAACAAAATAATTTTTGAAGTGACATGCTACCATCATAAACTTGATCAAATATTGTAAGGCACATGTTATGAATGAAGTGATGAAGTTGTTGCTACATAGAGTCAAATGATTCATTCTTCAAAGGAGTAGCAATATACAAGATAGATTATAAAGTGATATCAAAATATTACTGCAAGGATGTTCAATGATAATTCACAAAGTGTAACATGAATGAAAAAGTACTATGGACCACATGTATGCATAATGATAAGTAAGAACATCCTACAATGGCCATAGAGTATTGATGAAAATCTGAATATAAAAGGTGGACACTTTGGAAAGATATATATGAGTAGAGGTAAAGCATGAATAAATTTCATCTAACTTCTGAACTTCCCTACTTAAGTTAATGATTGCAATGTGGTAATCCTTGGTGTCAAGCTCTCATTCCCCTATCATAGCATCTTGAATGATTAAGTTTAAAGTGAAAGCAAATATGAGTAGTGTGCTTGACAAAGTACAGGTTGAAAGTCTCATGCCCCTTGAATACAAGTACCTACTCCATGTGTTACTCAACTTGGGAAACAAAGCAAGTTCAAGTTAAATATCATTGTAAGTAATAATAGTATCATTAAGAGCGTCAACTGGGGTACCTCTTGTCCCAGGATATGGAACAAGCCCATATCAAAATGACAAGACAAACAAACACAATGAACAATCTCAACACCCTTTTTATTTACCATTAGATAGCTTTTTATTGTAAGGTGTATCACAGAAGGTTCACCATAGCATGTAAGTAAATTTCCACCATGAATGATGCATGGCTTAGATTAGCGGCCCAGGCGTCTCTCTAACCATTTATACAAACTCATTTAAACTCACTTCATTTCCTCATTTATTTCACCCATGGTAAGCATCCATAAACAAAAGTACATGATATCAACTAAATGAAATGACGTGCATGTTGAAAGCTTGCCATGTGACAGCACATATGAGCTAACTCTCAACCAAAGACATTTGTCAAGACCACAACATCATAATTTTAATCACAATGGGTCATATTTTATTTATGCAATAAAAATAAAGTGTGCATCAAGTTCGAGAGAGCTCTATAACCAACTTTTCCCATAACAATCAACAACATAGGCATTTTCATTCAGAGGTATAGATAACACAAATATCATGATAAACATACTCGGAATAGCATAAAGCTAATAGGTAGATATGGTGGACTCACTGGAAAAACTTTGGTTGAAGGTGTTGGAAACAAGTTTTTACTTGTTGGAATTTTTGGGCTAGCAAGAGGGAGAAAGTTGACCATCTAAATGCATGCATGAGTGTCCATAGAACTAACTAATCCATGTTTAAACAAAGTAAAGTAACATTCAGCACAAAACATGAATAAAAGATAGCTCTTGGTAAAATACTTGCAAATTAACATTCATTAACAAGCTCATGAATCATGCAACTATATGTATCTTTTAAAATCAACTCCAACATCCCTTTTCCCAATCTAATAATAGCATCCAACATAAATCAACCCAAATTTCCAGTAGCTCTCTCATATATAAATGATAGTGTGGTGGTCTCACAAAATAAAAATCAAACCAAAACAAACAAAAAGACGCTCCAAGTTTATGCGATAAAGTGTTTCGATCGAAAAACAGAAGTTAGACGTGTGCAAACCGAGAGTGTGTAGGTCCAGTGGGGTTGTCTTCACATCCCCAAGCTTATGGTCTTCACCATCCTTGGATAGCTCTTGGTGCATCTCCTCTAATCCCTGTGAAAAAACTTCAAAACACCGTTTCTCCCATTTCTTTTTCTGTGGGGTGCATTAGTAGTGATAAACAAATAGATTTCTTGCTGCATATAATCCTTAGACAAAAATTCATATGGATGTCCAGAAAGTGTATAATGTTGTATGCCTACTCATAAACTCAATTGGATCAAAAAAGGTTCAAGTTAAAAGTTCTAAGCATGCATCAAACAAAATGGGACAGAATCTGTCCAGAAAAACAGCAGCAGCAAAACGTATTTTTCTACCCTACTTAACTTTGTCGAAAAATTCCGAAAAAATTCATGCATACAGAGGATGAAAAGTTGCCACTACAGTTCAAATATGAGCTCATTCGGAGTTACAGAATAAGAATTAAAAATCATACCGTGCACAGATTCGTGCAGGAATAAAATCTCCGAACGCTATAAGCAACTTCTTCAAACCAAAATGAGTAAAACTTGGCACTTTATTAAAAATTCTAGAAACTAAACTATAAACAAAGTCTCTTGTTACAGCAAGAGGACACAAAGAAAATCAAAATAAAAACAACCGGGTTGCCTCCCGTAAAGCGCTTTCTTTATAGCCATATAGCTAGGCTTACTTACATGTTATCAAGATGGTTGGAGTGAGGTGGCTTGGCATCCCCAAGCTTGAATTCTTGTACTTATTTGATATATGTTGGGTGAGTCTAGGGGTAACATCCCCAAGCTTGAGTGGTTGTCCCTCTTGATCTTTGTTCATCACCCTCAACTCTTCCACTTGAAAAATTCTCTTTACACAAAACTCAACATAAAACTTGATTAGAGGGGTTAGTGTCTCCATAAATTAAATCCTCATAGGTACAGCAAAGACATATCATGAGTTGATTCTAAACATTAGCTACTGTTACTATGGTTGTGCATTGCCCTTTGATCAATAGAACTACACAAAACACAAGTAATGAGAGTAATGCAAAATAAAGACAGAATCTGTCAAAAACTGGACAGCCCGTAAAGAGTGAATTTTCAGAGGCACTTACGTTGCTCAAATCAGAAAATTTTGAACTAATGAAATGTGTATTAATAACTGAAGATTGCTGTCGTAAAATTTCAGGTCAAAATTCCTTTTCTGTGATTTTTAACATTTTTCGCAGTGAAGCTTAGGAATCTGTTTTCTGGACAGCCATGATAGTTTTAATGATGCTCACATAGGATCAAGAATTGAAATGCAAAAGAGAGCATCAAGAGAAAAATGTGAAACACATTTAAGTCTAACCCACTTCCTATGCATTGGGATCTTGTAAGAAAATAAATCAATAAAGCACAAAGTGACTAGCATAGGAAGGCAAAGCAAGTGCAACTTCAAAATTTTCAACAAAAAGAGAGGAGACTTAATATTATTGTGGTATATGAAGTCATGTCTCCCTCTCTCATAAAAACTTTCAGTAGCATCATTGATAAAATCCACAATATAACCATCACATGAAACATTCTTACCATGATCCATATGCATAAAAGTATCAATACTCTCCACATAAGTAAAAACAGTTTCATTAGTAATAGTGGGAGTAAAACTATCACATCCATCATTGTAATCATCATAAATAGGAGGCATATCATAATCAACATAAACTATATCCTCAATAGTAGGTGGACTGAAAACATCACAATGATTATCATCATAAATTGGAGGCAAAGTATCATCAAAGAAATTTTCTCCTCAAAACTTGGGGGACTAAAAATACCATATTCATCAAAACCAGCTTCCCCAAGCTTAGACTTTTCCATAGCATTAGCAATAATGGTGTACAAAGAATTTATAGTAATAACATTGCTACCATCATGCAAGTAATTTTCCATAGCTTTTTTAATTTTCTCTTCAAACACATC
Source organism: Poa pratensis (assembly GCA_947311845.1). Taxonomy (NCBI): domain Eukaryota; kingdom Viridiplantae; phylum Streptophyta; class Magnoliopsida; order Poales; family Poaceae; genus Poa; species Poa pratensis. Next base: position 26,501,878 of record CAMZMU010000059.1, on the reverse strand, counting down.
ATGTCCTAACTCAAGATAAATTTCATAGAGCTCTCTAATTTTTTTGTTGTTTTCCATTAAGCCTAACTAGTGAAATAAAAACAAGAAACAAAAAGATATAACTGCAGAATCTAAAGGAAATACCTTCAAGCACTCACACGTCAGCAACAGTGCTAGAAAATAGCTAAGTAGCTGGAGGATGTGAGTACCTTTTACCTTACCTCCCCGGCAACGGCGCCAGAAAATAGCTTGATGTCTACGCACGCTTCTATTCTTGTAGACAGTGTTGGGCCTCCAAGTGCAGAGGTTTAGAACAGCAGCAAGTTTCCCTTAAGTGAATCACCCAAGGTTTATCGAACTCAGGGAGGTAGAGGTCAAAGATATCCCTCTCAAGCAACCCTGCAATTAAGATACAAGAAGTCTCTTGTGTCCCCAACACACCTAATACACTTGTCAGATGTATAGGTGCACTAGTTCGGCGAAGAGATAGTGAAATGCAAGTAATATGGATGATTATAAGTGGTAATTGCAATCTGAAATAAAAATGGCAGCAAGCAAACATGAGACAAAGTGAGAGCAAACGGTGTTTCAATGCTTGGAAATAAGGCCAGGGATCATACTTTCACTAGTGGACACTCTCAACAATAATAATATAATTGAATACATAGATATTTCCTCTTCACTATGCTACTCTGAGCTATTCCCTTGTTGGATAACGAACACCAATCCACTGCGTAGGGCTATAAAAGCACACCTTAAAGTTGCATTCCACATCTAGGGAACCCCAATGTCACTAAGAGCGCCCCAAAATAGTACTAGACAAACACCACAATTTCATAGAGACATCCAACACAAATAATAACTCATGATAAGTATTCATGTAATCTTTAGCCTAAGAGTCACACACGGTACGCACACTGTCAACTTCGCACCATGGGACAAAGGTGACTCCGGAGTTTACATTAATAAAACCACTAAAGTATCATAATTCATAAGATAACGAAGAGTAACATCCATGGATCCAACTAGATTACAAAGCTCATGATCACATAAAGATCACACCATGTGAGAGAGAGATGAACCACATAGTCACCGGTAGAGCCCTCAGTGTCGTGGTGGGATCACGGCAGATGCCATGGGTATGGCTTAGTTGGGGCCGAATGGACGTTTGAGGATTCGGGAGAGGGTTGGTGCGGTGGAACCGCACACGAAGAACACGAAGAACTAGAGCAAGAACCGCAAGAACACAAGCAACCACAAAGACACCACGATGTACCTAGGTTCGGGGCCTTCGTGAGGAAGTAAAACCCCTACTCCTGCCTTCCCTCTCTCAATATATCAGTGTAGTTCTCAGGTACAAGGTGCTCCTCGAGCTGTATGATGCTCCCAAAGTGAGAGCTCTAGATGGAAGATGAAACCATGAAGGGGGAAATGAGCTAGGGTTTCGCCGTCCTCCTCCCTGGAGGTAGAGATGCCGCATATATACACAGGCCGAAGTACATTTTTACCCCTGCCTACAACTGACAATGGCATGGCCAAAAGGTAGAAGACAAGCCTCTGCCTCCTGCCAGCTCAACGGCCGAACTGTCAGGCCAGCCAGGCCTAGCTTTCCTCTTCTGGTCATACTTCAGTAGCCTGCCGAGGTCTAGCCTGTAGACCTTTCCCGAAATAGCCGAGTCAGCTCCTAGGCCCCCGAGCTTCCGGGAAACCCGTGGACGGACCTCGCCGTCCTCTGACATTTGGGGCTACGGGCTCTGCGGCGCCCGTGACTCCTCTGACATGTCTCGATACTTGCTGCTAACCTCGGCTGGCCGGTCACTTATACGTCGGGCCACGCTTCATCTTGGCTCGGGATACTCCGGATCCTATACCTCGGTAGATAACACCTTGTCCTTGGGGTAACTAGTTGACTGCCCGAAGGTTCATGCCTCGGATGATTCCTCCGACGTTCACCTTACGTCGGATGACGCCTCCTGCGTCTTTGCTTAATTGCTACCTCAGACGGCTTATAGCCTTAACCTTACATGTCTTTACCTCATCTTTAGCCTAGCCGGGGTAACCCCCCGACACTCAGCCTCAGTGAAAACTACTCACACATGGTCATGGTGAGCACACTTGATGGAGAGGTTGATGAAGAGGTGCAGCCCGGAGTGGAGGCGGCGGCCCGCAGCAGCCACGGCGCGGCGGCGGCGAGCGGCGGCGGCGGCGGCCCTCGGGGGCGGCGGCCCTTGGCCCCCCTTCTTCTTCCTTGGTGATGGTGCAGCAATGGAGAAGCTCCTCCCCCTCCTTGGCGGCTGCCAAGAGGTGGAAAATTCGTGGCTTTTTGTGGCTTGCTTGGAAAATAGAGTTTCCCTTCATTATATAGAGGTGGAGATGCAATCTAGACCATGGGATGGATGCCCCTTTGATCCAAGGGCTCTTGGACACCTTTAGAAGCTTCCTAGGAACCCCTCTCAGCCCTAATGAGGCTCCAATTCGTGTCTTGGCCGAATCTATCAAATTTGGTAAGAGTTGGAGTCAATAAAGTCACAATCTTTCAGATTCTCGTCATCCCATCTAGGGCTGCAGTAAATCGGAAATATCTCGGCCGTACGGACTCGGAATTGGGTGAATTTTAAGTCTAGATCGATTCTCGGAAAATTCTCTGCAACTTTGTCTTCTGTCAGGTTTCCGTTTGACATCGTCTTCGGGCCCAAACGTGACCATATTCGAAAAACGTTTCCAGACAGATTTCAGAAAAGTCCCAATTCGACTCCAATATGGTTTCCTTTTGTATTTTTTGATAATTCCTACACAACAAATAGGAAAACAAGAAGATTTTGCACTTTGGCAACTATTTGTAGGTTAATCCAATAAATATCATAATATGATATAAAGTGTATATAAAACATGTGCCAATTGACATAAAACATACATGAAACATAAAAAATTATAGATACGTTTGGGACGTATCAACTAGCCACCCAAAGAACTTGCATTTGAGGGGCGCATCCGACTCCCACACGGTGTAGGGCAGCCAGCTGCGGATCCGCCCTTCAAACAGGATGAGGTATGCCGATTGCACTGAGAACACACCAGAGCTCGTCCAGCGCCAGCGGAGGGAATCTGCAATACCCTCATCAGTTAATTGCACAGTCTGAATCAGCTCATGTAGATGGAAATATGATGGACGGAGACGGCGAACGCTCAAGGTTCGATCGGAAACCACGGCGAAGGTTGCATCTGGTGGCTGGGCTGCCAAGCGCGTATGCCATATTTGGGTGTGCAATGTGATCGATGCTTAATTCCCTTGCAGTTGGATGGATAGAGAAAAGCGAGTGAAGAAGCTCAACACACTTACCGCTGCCCTTCATGAGTGTCTAAACTTGCACTCTAAAACCTAACTGTAGGGCAGTGGGTGCAGGGACGGATCTATGTTGAGTTCGGGGGGGCGCCCCCCCCCCCCCCCCCCCCAACCCAAGAAAATTCTGCATACAAACTAGTACTTTATGACTTTTTTACTCCAAAAACCAGTGATATTAGACCATTTGCCCCCCCAATACTAGCCCAAGATGGCAAAGAAGCCCATCTGCCCCCCCCCCCCCAGCGAGTTGGCCCAAGCTCTGCCACTGAGTGGGTGTCTAGGCGAAAATAGCTCGCTGGCCTGGCAAATGCGTGACACCAACAACGAAGCTACATTGTTGCACACATTTGGAAAATTCATCAGTGTACGTGTCGTGTCCTCGATGTCCGCAGGATATTCCCATCGTCAGTCGGTCAGTGCCACCATGCATGTGAGTACAGATATATCATCGTTCCCCTTGTAAGTTGTAACATGCACCGCATGCTCAAAACTAAAAGTTGAAGACATCGTAATCACGGTAGGGTCACATGAGAAACCTTAAATCAGCGCGTCACGAGAAAAGTTTCTTCCTTCTAGTCTAAGTTGCTAATGCTCAATTTCCTCTCTTTCAGATATATGCAAAATGATGGGATGTGTTCATATATCTTTCTTCCGTCTACACTGTTTCATATATATTTCTTCCGTGTGGTAGTTGGAGGTTTGGTCCCCCTCGCGCCCAATTCATAGTTCTGCCACAACAATTATGGACACATCATCACTTATTAGAGACTCTTCCGCAAAAACCCTCCAGAATATATTGTTGAGCCCCTCACAAGTTTGACTCATAAGATGTTAAACTTACTGGGGCGTGTGCATTTTTTAAAGAAAACCTCGTACGTAAACTCTTTGTGCGTTCGGCTGCATCGTCGCCTTTATGTGATGTTTGGGTTAATGAAGTTTCTGAATCGAAAAAACTCACAAGTTTGATAGTCTTGTTCGCTAATAAATCGTATTGTTAGATCCATGTGCCATAGAATACTCTACCAAGATATTCAGATATTTGGATTCAACTAGGTACAAACACATTGTAATCCATTAAATGCCACAAAATCGTGGGTACATATCTTGGTTCCCTTGTAACATGCACTGCATGGTCAAAACTAAAAGTTGTTCTCTGTTAAGATTTCTTTGGATTGCAAGATTTTCAAAATGCAGGAATAGGAAAAACAAAGGATTCTACAAGATTTCAAAACACAGAAATTTTGTAAGAGGTTCCTTTGGATGGTCCATATGAAACAAGGAATTTTTTAGGAATGAGGAGAGAGAGAGATAGAGTGTGAGTGCATTGGACTTCCAAAAGAAAAGAAAAAGTAAAATGAGGTTTGAGCTCATGTTGAGATTCTTATAGCATAGGGGGCATAGGAATGGATTCTTTAGAAATTTGATGGGCTAAATCCTATGATCCAAAGGGATCACATAGGAACCTATGTATTGGAATCTTCCTAATTTTATATTAAATGCTTTCAACCCAAAAGAGGCCCTTACAATGTACTCAGCTCGGGTCTGGGCCCTCTAAATTGATGTTGCACTCTGCAAATCCAATGTTAACTCGGTTAATTAGTGAATGATCGTACTTCTTCAACCATAGACAGAGGTAGCTCAAAATTGCAAATAAATAAATGGTTGCCAGAGGTGTGTTGCAAGAGACAATTTGATATCCAAAGTTATTTTTTGTTAAAGCCCAATATATAAAATCAATTTTATATAAAAATACTATCTATGCAACACCGTGATGCTGAAAAATCAAGGATGCACACATCAAACGTTAGTTTAAGAAAAAACTAAATGTGAAAATCATGACCGCAAATTGTCATGCTCAAAGGGCATCGAAGAGCTTAATATAGTTGTAATTAACGACGAGAAATGAACCAACTAACACAAACCAGCTTTAGTTTCGCAAATGATGATTCTCATGCAACGACCTCCCCTCAAATCTTAAAGGAAAAATAAGTCAGTGTTCAAAAGAGAAGTTTTTTATTTCTCTATGTTTTCTTGTGAAACATATTGAAACATAGGAAAAGCAATGGGTTGATAGTGAGGCTCATAAGTCGTCCTTTCCAAAGTAATCACCTTCAAGCGCCCTCTCCTCCAAGCCCTTCAGGAGCCCCTTGGATGCCTCTACATTATGAGTTTGATTCAACATCAGGTGAATGATTAAATGCCTGATGGGAGGTCTATTCATAGCTAGAGGTCCTCTACAATTGACCAGGCTACCCATGATCATAGCTAGAAGCCCCAAACTATAGATCACCTGCTTGTGGACTGCCCCTTCGTGTGTGTCATTTGGTTCGAGGTGTTCTCCGGTTTGGGACTTTGTGATCTTGCCACTTACGCTTTGGTGGAGCTAGAGGCTTGGTAGCTTTCATTGTCAAGTGCGTGGGCGGGCAAGGAAGCGGTGATGAATCAGTCCCTAATGCTTCTTGTATTTCGCTCCATCTTGTAATGCATGTGGTCTTGTAAATTTCAAATATTTAGGGCAACAAATATGAGAGATTCTCATGCGCTTTATGGATAGTATATACTCGGGTGTATTTATTAGAGAGGTCCAAAGATGGTCTACTGACGAGTAGACAACGGAAATGATTTAAAACTGCTCACAAGAAAATCCTGGGTCTAGAAAGGCTAGTCAATAGTACTTCCACTATAGCCCCCTGACGTAATTCTGCCATCAGGCCAGCACAATGAGGGCCCACTGAGCCACCGGGTTCGCCTTCTTCTTGCCAACAGTCTGGAGAAACCTATCCGACGCCCGTGAGGTCCTATATGTCAAAACCGGCCCAATAAATAAGGTACTCTTTTTTTTAAGCTGAATATTTTTTAAAGTTTGAACATTTTTTTAATATGAACAATATTCAAAAAATATTTTTTTAATCTGAACGTTTTTAAATTTTGAAAAGTTTTCATATTTGAACAATTTTCAGAATATGAACAATTTTCAGCTGTGAACAATTTTCATATTTGAACAATTTTTAAATTTGGACAATTTTCATATTTTTTTTTCAAAATATGAACAATTTTCAGCTGTGAACATTTTTTTAGTTTAAAAAAAATTCAATATATGAACAATTTTCAGGAGTGAACATTTTCAGGTTTGAACTTTTTTTGTGAAATCTGCATATAATTTGAAAGTATTTTTTTTCAAAATATGAACTATTTTAAATTTATACAATTTTTAAGTGAAAAAAGAAGAACAAAAAACAAAACTAAAAATAAAAATAAAATAGTAAAAACGAAAACAGAAACATAAAAAGAAAAGAAGGAAAGAACAAACGAAATGGGTTGGCCCATCATCGCGGGCTTCAGGCGGCGCGGCTGTCTGGTGCCACCTGCGGATGATATATACTCCCGTTGGTTCGTTAAATCCTCCCAACGCGTACCCCTACTGCACGGCGCACGCACAGACGCGATAACTGGCCCAGCCCACTTCCTTCGGTTTGGCCTTTTTCGGTTCTAGGAAGATTTTAGAAAGTTTCGGTTTTTCTGATTTATTGGTTTTTTTGTGTTTTTTTCTCCGTTTTATATGTTTTCGTTTTTTCTTCTTGTTACACTCTTTTAAAATTCATGAATATTTTTATTTATGAAAATGTTCAATATTTAAAATTGTTAATTTTCTAAAATGGTTCAGATTTCAAAAAATATTCATATTTTTGTTCAAAATTTAAAATGGTTCATTTAAAAATATTGAAAATGATTTAGATTTAAAAATTGTGGTTCATTTTTGGAAATAGTTCAGATTTTTCAGTTTTTAAATGTTTTTTTACGAGAACGGCAGGAGCCAGGAGCTCTACCTTTATGCATTATAGAAAGGGGGAGAAAACCCGAGTTACAGGTTACACGACGGTGTCAGGTTTTAATCCAGACAAGTCTAGAGAAAATGAAAGGAAAAAAGAACTCTAATACAATTATCGGCCGAAGGCTGTCTTCAGTTGGGAAATCTCGGCTCTTATTTTGGTAGCCACTTCCATTGTGGTCATTTTCTGATCTTGGAAAATTCGACTGTTTCTTTCGGTCCAAAGGTTCCAGGTAATATATGCGCCGACAGAGAGTCTGTCCTGTTTGGTTTAACCCTTGCATTTTTCCTGTATTTGTTGCCACCATTCGACAATTGTGGTTGCAGAGAAACATTTTTAAAATGTTCAATTTAAAAATTGGTTCATTTTTTTAAATGGTTCCGATTTTTTAAAAATCATTTTTTAAATGGTATTCATTTTTCAAATTCATGAACCATTTTTCATAAACTTTTCTGAAATTCAGAACACGAACGAAAAAAAACAGAACCGAAGCGTTGCTAGTGAGACTAACAGGGCCGGCCCACGTGAACAGCCTCAGCTCACTAACCTGCGCTTAACAGTGGTTACAGTAGACGGAATTACTAACCCGGAGGTCCTAGAAGCGATGGCCTGTGCTAAGGCGCTTTGCCTGGCAAGTGATCTGCACGAGTCACGGATTCCCATTGCATCTGACTGCTTAAACATGATCAAGGAAATCCAGGGGAAGGCCTCGTATGGTGCACATTGCATGATTATGAAGGAAATTGCTGCGAGAAGCGAGGAGTTCCATGAGGTGGTCTTTAAGCATGAACGGCCAGAGGCTAATGGAGAAGCACATCGTCGGCAACTACTTTAGATATTGGTAGACATGTGTGGTTTATTAAATCCCCCAGACAATATGGGAATTCCTGTAAACTCTCTGTTAGTTGAGTAATAAAGCTTGTCGTTCCACTCAAAAAAAAAAGGAGCGCCCACAAAGTCTGCTGGTGCGTGCTCATCCGTGGTTCATCATGTCATGTCCCCGAAAAAGAGAGAATAGCAGATGACCTGGAAGGCAGGATTTACCACGTCAGAAAACAAGAAAATGCAGACGCAACCTTGGAGCGTTCCCTTCCCCGTCCACACAGTAGAAGGGCGATTGTTGGATCCCCTCGCTCGCGCCACTGACACGCCGTCGATCCGCTTGATTCCCCGCCCTCCGGCGGCCGCTCCGGCGGCGGGAGGACGGGGAATCGACGGATCTGTGCATAGTATAGTAGGTGTGAGTGGGTTTCCGGCCGGCGTAGCCATGGAGGAAGAGGCGGTGCTGGTGGTGGTTTTGCTGGTGGGAGTCTTCTTCTTCGACGGCGGCGCTCCACGGAGTTCTGACGCCGACCTTCCGCCGCAACCGCGTTCGCAGCTCCACGGAGTTGCCGTGCGCGGTCCCCCCTTCGTCGGATGCCGCAGGACGGCGGATCCGGCGTCGACGACCTTTGTGCAGGTGGCTGGAGGTTTCAGCTCGAGTTCGATGAAGTCTGATGGTGTAGGTCCTCAGCGGCCGGCGATCGGCGACTTCCCGTCCGCTCGGGGTTGCTCTTGTTCCAAGGTCATGGAGAGCAGGAGCGGCGGCGCGCCACCGACGGCGCCAAGGATGGAGACGAGCTCGAGGTTGCAGAAGGGATGCGACTGTAATTTTAATCTTTTCAAGGACCTTTCTGTAATTTGCTGAATTTCTTTTCAGCCCTTGTACCCGCAAAAAAAAAAAAAAAACAAGAAAATGCTCTCGCGAAAAGGAAAAAAAACGGGGCAGAAATAACTTAAGTCGCAGCACCAAGCGGTTGAACTTGCACGGGTCGTGCTAAAAGCAGGCTACCCTTCGATCTACACCAGCACTCCGCACTTGGCTTCTCGGTTGACCTGATCTCTTCCCTCTGGATCGGAGAGTTTTTGAAGAAAGAAAGTGAATTTTTTTTTGAAGAAAGGGATCGGAGAGTTGACGCGATACAATCGGGCAGCGGCACATGTGTTCAGTACGCAGATGACGTCATCTTGACAGGATTTTATGTGGACATGTATCGTGCCCATCTGCCCGGCCTTTGATTCAAGTTGCTTCATCACGTTGACTCTGCATGTTCATGTCCTTTGATTCATCGATGAAGTGAGGTTTATCATGTTCATTTGCTTTCTTACTACTAGCTAAATTTATACATTGATAATGTGCATGCCGTGAACTCATGATGCAGAAACAAATCGAGTATGCTCTAAGAGTTATAGATTAGATGTTTGTTCATCAATTTGGGAAGAAGAACATATCTTTGTAAAAGACTTTTTTCTCCAAATCTTATGCCAGTGATGCTGCATTTTAGATGGAGCCATTGTGCACATCCGTAGTCTATTCTCTTGCGCAGGGCTGTCCCATAGCCCGGGCAAGCCCCGGGGCCCAACAGGATGAGGCTCTCGAATATAAAAGTGTACTAATTACATTTGTCTTGTTACCTATTATATGTGAAAAGACTATTGAATATATATTTAAAGGCTAAATTTGCGAGAGCAAGTCAACATTACCGACTAATAGTTTGTATCACATATGTAGAAACAAACCAATCTAATAAACGACAATGAGTTTTATTAGCTTCATAGTCTCCCTCTAGTGGAAGTCTTAGACTTTGTGAAAACTGAAATTTTTGTCAATTATGTGCACGAGTTATTTATCTCGGAGACTGACACCAACACTTGAATAGATCATATGATATTGAGTGTATCTCGGACGCGTATATCAAACAATCATTTATGCGAAAGTAGTATAATATATTTAATTTATTTATTTATCAGTGCTTACTATTAGGGATAATAATACTAAGTACACATCATGTACAACGTGTCAACTTATTAATGTACCAACTATAACTCGCAAGACATATTTGACCACATAAATATGAGTAGAAAACATGGCAACGTTCAATTTATATTTTGGAAGTTTCTATAAATACTCATCTAATCATACACTAAAATCATCTATTAAGAGATTCGTTAGAATAAGTGCTTTATATATATCTCTATCATAAATATGTATACACTACATAGTATATACATTTAGCAGAAATTAATTGATGAAGAGAAACTATGCTGCAAAATATAATTAAAATCTAACATGACACAAATCTAATTTTCAGTTATATGCATTACAATTGTGTGAAATGATTGCTACAACAAACATTTAACATTTTGTTTTGACCGACACTGCTCTTGCGTTGGAAGAATTCGCAAAATTTTGACGACTAACGAGTTAAGGGTCAAGCTAAACGGCCAAAATACAAGAGGGAAATAAAGGTATCGTCGTACAGTTGAAAGTTAGAGTGTAGGGAAGTCCACTGCATGACCGAGACATGCAACTGCATCCGTCGAAGATGGTGCCTAACACACATAATAAGGACGTGTTCGGAAGTCCTCCGGCTTCCCAAACTCCACCGATCCGGCTTCGAAATAGCGAATCCTGCGTCCGAGGCGGAGCGAGGAATGTTCGGCGAGGAACGTTCGGCGCTGATTCGTCTTTTCTGAATGTGCTAGGAGCCTATTAGAGTGTTTTGGGCCAATTGGATGGGAGAGAAGTTGAGCCCATGTGAGCGGTTCGGTGCAGCCTCACGTTTTTTTTTCCTTTTTATATTTCTTGGTCGTCTTCCCCATTGTCTTGTCCGGCCGTCCCGATTCCCAGCACCCCCAAATTCCCCTCAATTCAGATTTTTTCTGCGATCCGTTCGCCATGCGCCCTCCTCTGTCAATTCCGCTCCTCCCGCCGCAGCTGCTACGATCTGGTTCCGCCGCGGATGAAGCCTCGATCTGGTTGGGGAGCCGAGTCGGGGAAGCAGCTCGGGCGGCCGCGCTGGTACTCGAGGAGGAAGCTCCGGCGGCCGGAGCCGGGGGGCGGCGGCGGGTCGGGAGCCCGTGGCGGCGGCTAGGGTACATGAACGGGAGACCACTGGGAGAGAAGCGACTTGTGTTCGCTCGGGAGAGCGAACAATTATTTTTCACTTCGCGGTGGCAAGACGCTGTAAATACATGCTGCTCCGCGTTGGGCTGATTCGTGGATCGGCTGAATAGGTGCTCCGCAAGTTGTACATCCAAATCGGCTCGCTCCACGGATCTGGCTCCGTGGAGTTGCTACGTTCGGCCTTGCTCCGGGCCGAAGCACCACAGATCTGGGAGCTGGAGGAGATCCGAACACGCCCTAAAAAAGATAGATAAAAAATGTAGGCGACGATGCCATTGTGAGAGCTAAACGTGCAACCATCATGGTCGAAGAAATCAAACTAAATAAATAATTTTATTAATTTGAAACCCGAGATTTTCCCAAGTCTTGGTCAGTTATAAACCATGAAATTTCAATTTTATGAAAAACGCAACTTGATGAAGATGTGGAAGTTACACTTTTCGGTACACCCAAATTATAGTTTCTGAATGGACTGGGACTTCAAAAAATAGGCAAATCCATCTAAAGATAATCAGGAAGGTAGCCACTAAATCGACGCTTGATTGGATGAATGACCAGGCCACAACACATGTCGCTTGATCGGATGGTCAGTGACCGAGCGCTTAAGGGCGTGTTCGGAAACGCTCCAGCAGCCAGCTTCTCCGATTCTCAGCAAGAAGCTGCGCCGAACGCCTCAAATCCAAGAAGCTAAATCTGAGAAGCTGACTAATTTTTATGTACAAAATGTGGAGCTAGCAAATCGGTCTGCTGGGAAAACTGAGAAGCTAGCGTTGGGTGCTAATTACAGGGAATGCCACCGCCAAGTGAATTCCGTCCAAACGTTTTGTTCTATTCCTCGGTCAGGTGCCTGCCGGCGCACGGCATGCCGGCGGTCAGGAACACGGCCGCGGCGACCTTGCGCGGGAACTCTCCATGGCGACAGCGACGCTGAGACCGCCGAGGCTGTGCCCGACCAGTACCAGCCTCTCGCCCTCACCGGCGTCTGCGACGGCGTCGAGCAGCGGGCGCGAGTATTCCTCGAAGGACGGCACCTCGTCCATGCGCGCCGGGTGCCGCGAGGTCGAGCGCCGTGACGCGGTGCCCCGCGGCGCGCAGCATCGTCACAAGCTTGTACCAGCACCACGCGCCGTGGCAGAGTCCGTGGACAAGGACGAAGTGCTTGCCGCCGCCGTCGCTCCCCTCCATGGGATTGCAGTGCCTTGCTTGCTGAGATCGATGCGGCCGGTAGTTGCGCCTAGCAGTCCTCTACCGCGAGGGAAGAGCACCCTGGGCCGTCGGCCGCCGGCCGCCGCCACCCCGCCTCCCCGGCGTCGGGTTGACTTTGGTCGGTCGCTGGGAAGAAGATGCCAGCCCACTCCAGATCTGGGCCAATTTTGTTTTAGTGGGCTTTCAGCCCAACAGGAGAAGAGAAGCTGCACCGAACCTTTTTTAGCTTCTTATACCAATATGAGAATCCTGGCGACGGATTTGAGAGTGAGAAGCTGAGAATTTTGAGAAGCTGGAGAGTTACCGAACACGCCCTAAGTTTTATCCACTTCGTTGCACGTTGTCACGACTCAGCACGAGTACCGGCGATCTGAATAACTTGGCACGGACGCTGCTTGGAGCAGGAAAAAAAGATCCCAAGAGCGATCCAAATCCAGCAGCTCTACACAAGCTCGGTCAAGCAGCAAGCAAGTCCGCTACCAGCCAAGATGCCGCCGCCGCTTCTCCTCCCCCTCCCGCTCCTCCACCTCCTCGGCCCGGCTCTCGCCGAGGCCCCCAACCGTTACTCCGTCCGCTACGCGCCGCCACGCGCCGTCGCCAATGCGGAGGCGGCCCAGGAGTACCTCGACCCCACCTACCCGGTCCAGCCTCCTCCACCGGCCGCGTCGACCTGCACTGTGCCGGTGCTCTCCTACTCCTTCGCCAACACCTACGGCGCGCCCCCGGCCACGGCCGACTACGCGCCCCCAGCCGGGTGCCCCGCGCCCTGGTCCCAAGTCGTGCTCTCCTTCTCCGCCGCCTGCGCCGGCGACCAGTACGACCGCGTCGCCGCCGTCTGGCTCAATGGCTCCGAGCTCCTCCGCACCACCACCGCCGAGCCCACCCCCGAGGGCGTCAGCTGGACCGTGCGCAAGGACGTCACCCGGCACTCCGCCCTCCTCCGCTCCACTCAGGGCGGCGTCTTCTCCGTCATGCTCGAGAACCTGGTCAACGACGAGTACACCGGCGTGTACAACGTCACCGTCTCCCTGGAGTTCCACGGAACCCCGGCTTACCTGAACTCCGAGGTAACTTCCCACTCCTCCAATAAGCCGAAGCTGCCGGATTCCTACTTCCAGGCGCCGGCCGACCTGATCCTGCCGATCTCGGAGGCCACCTGCGACAGCGGCTACGGGTTCGGCATCCAGAACTCGTCCGACTCGCGCAGCACGTTCCTGACCATTCCGACGAGCACCTACCGTGCGGTGCTCGAGGTCTTCGTGTCTCCACACTCCAACGACGAGTTCTGGTACTCCAACCCGCCGGACCTCTACATCCAGGCGAACAACCTCAGCACGCAGAGGGGCAACGCCGCGTACCGGGAGGTGGTCGTCAGCGTGGACGGCCGCTTCGCTGGCTCCTTCGTGCCGTTCCCCGTCATCTACACGGGCGGCATCAACCCGCTCTACTGGCAGCCCGTGCCGGCGCTCGGCGCGTTCGACCTGCCCACCTACGACGTCGAGCTCACCCCGTTCCTCGGCCTCCTCGTCGACAACAAGACCCACGAGATCGGCATCAACGTGGTGGACGGCATCGCCGAGTGGCTCGTGGACGCCAACCTGCACCTCTGGCTGGACCCCAGCTGGACGGAAGTGGAGGCGAAGCTCGGCCCATACCAGACGCCGAGCCTGTCCATCACCCGCAAGTACTCGACGCAGTCGCTGAACGGGAGCTTCAGCATCCGTGCCAAGAGGAAGTCTTTCTTCAGCGGCTGGGTCAGGTCGTCGCTCGGCAACCTCACGACCGAGGTGGAGACGGAGGTGGAGGCGAAGAGCCTGGTGGAGCTCACCAACGACGGCACCAACAAGACCGTGCAGCTCAAGGTGGAGCAGGAGACGGAGGTGGTGGTCAAATCGGAGAAGGGGAAGAAGATGGGCAAGCTCAAGACAGAGGCCGAGTACCCTCTCTGGTTCTACATGGATACAGAGGACTGCGACGACGGCGTGTCCTTCGTGAACGGGAGCCTGTACCACAAGCTGGACGTCGAGACCAAGGTGGAGTGCGGAAGCTTCGAGAACAAGGCGCACCTCGTCGACGAGCAGACCGCGGAGGGCTGGATGTTCGTCGTGGACCACGACGTGATAAACGGGACGGCGATGACGAGCCAGAAGTACCGTTACAGCGACGACCAGTGGACCTACCGGCGTTCGATCGATGTGGTGGACGGCGTGGTGCTGGGCGACAACGTGAGCGAGAAGTACAGTGCCGACGACCTCCAGGCCGCGGCGAGCGCTTGCCTCCCTGGAAGGAAGTGCGACGGAACGGCGTCAGCGGCCGAGCGCTTGGTTGACATTGCCGCGATGTAAGGCCCACGGGATTTTTCTTCGATTCTTGCAGAGTTGGCTGCCTGGTGAAAACCTGAGCGCAGTTAATTCCTGGGTTCCAAAGAGTTTTGGGGCCTGTTTGGATGTTCGCATGATTTTTTGGTATTTTGCATCCGTTGCCCAACTCAGTTTGGCCTTGAAGAGATGAGGACTGAGCCATGTTGTGCAGCTCGTTTGACTGCCAACAATTTTCTGGCCAGGCCCGTTCGGCTGGGTGCAACATTTCGTGCACCTGGAGTTTGGTTGCCCACTAAAAGCCCATGTGGTTGAAGACAATACACTTAAACATGCTGCAAATGCATATATACCCACAATACGCAAGATCTACTCAAATACGGTGGTCCAAATAAAAAACTTACAACATGAAAGTTGTGCGGAATGTTGAGATCTAGCCACACATCAAATGGTCGACCGAGTACAAAGAAATTGACAAAATTCGTCCAAAAACGTTCAAAAGGGAACTTCGAAAATCGGAAGCTACGTTTGACGAAACCCAAAACCGAGCACGGGAATGGAACCCCCTCATCGACGCGCACATAGTTGATGTTCAACATTTTTCGAATCGCCTTACATATGTGTAGATCCGAGGCATGCTTAGTAGACGAGTTTAGGAGGAGGAGAGAGAAGATTGAAGCACAAAAGCTCGTACGCGCTCGGCCACCGGTTGCAGGGAACAGTGCGCACGCGGGGTGGCTCCGTGGGAACGGCCGATTCGACCGTTCCTCCTCAGCCTGGCCTAGCGTGTTTTAAGTTTCGTGCAGATGCAGGCACGTGGGCTGGGCCAGGAAACCAAATGGCCGTTTTTTGCAGCGCGTGGGCCTAGTTCGGGTGCTCGCGACATACCAAACACGCCCTTGGAGAATTGAATTATGCGGCACGTATGTACGCAGTTTCATCAACGCGTAACGCCGCAATTTTGGCATCTTGTACTAGTAACATGTACCATTATCTTCTCCATTCTGGGAATAAAGCGTGGAGGCGAATAATCACGATCTGTGTGAAATGTGAGTTACAAATGGATAGCGACTGAGATTTTTCAGTTACACATGACATGAGTTTAGCCATTAGATCTAAATCACAATTCCTGTGACATGTGTGTTGCAAGTGCGCTGCAATTGATATTTTGAGTTGTAGTCATAACTAAAAAATTTATAATTACAAATGGGTTGCAAACTCTCTAACTATTTGATTACCACCGTAATCTGCGCAATATGTCAGTTGCAAATGGGTTGTAATAGTTTTTTCTTCAAAGTATCAAAATTATGTGATGACATCAGTCGCACTGAGCTATCATACCAATCAGTTTATGAACTGTGTGTTGGTGCATGCCCTCGCTATCATACCGATCGGTTTATGAATTGTGTGTTGGTGCATGCCCTCGCCCATTACAAGTTGTCTGCAACTCTCAGAGCATCTATAACAGAGCCCTTAAAACGCGAACCCTCAAACGCGGTTTACGGGTCATGAATCTCGTGTTTTTTGGACAAAAACGAGGCGCGACATAGCAGAAACCGTAAAGTCAACCCTTAAAACAGAATATTTCGAATATTCCTTTGCTTTTTTCTTCTCTTTTTCCCCATCTTCTTCCTCACAACACCATTGTATATTCTCCAATCCACTACGCCGAATCCTGCGTCTCCGTGACCGAATCCAGCAAGCTAGCTGCAACCATTCCGGTGCTCACCGTGTGCCGCTCACGCCGCCGCAAGCCGGGTCGATTCTGAAGCCGCGTAGTACATGAGCTGCGTTGAATCGATCGAATCCACTAGATACGTACAGAGGTGAGCTAGCGAGCTAGCTACTCACCCAATCGATCGATGCAGTAGTACTAGATAAGCTAGAATCGATCGATTTGTTCCATCCAGCAAGCTAGCTAGCTAGTACACGCCATCATCGCCGCCAGCTCGGCCGCTGCTTCGGTCGGTCGCGCACGCCCGCGCCGGCCTCGCCCGGCCATCCATGTTGCTCCAGCCTCACCCACGTCCACGCTACTCCAGCCTCGTCCACGCTCCTGCGGCCTTGCTGCTTGTCCGCTGCGCCGGCCAACCCTCGATATGCCGCTGCCGTGCGCAGGCCGCCGCTACCCGACGGAACCACTGTTTTGAGATACGTGCGAGCACCTCCGCTGTGGCGCAGGCTCCACGGTGACAAGGAGACGAGTTCCACGGCGGTGCGGCGGAGGTTTGCCGGATTCCGGTGAGTTTCGTGGCGGAAGTTCACCGGCGCGTCCTGAACATTCCCTCCCGCCAACTTGTTTCCCAGTATACAGGGCCCCTTCAGTTCGGCCGCGAAATCGTCATTCTTAAGGTTCCGAGGGCCGAATTCCCGGGCGTCCTCAAAATCGTTTACGGGTCGGCACCTTTTAAGGGTTCTGCTATTTCTGTTTTTAAAGTTTCGAAATTGTAAACGACAGTTATTTTAAGGTTTTGCCGCTTTTAAGGGCTCTGTTAGAGATGCTCTCACTACTTCTTACTAGCTCCAGGTGATAAATTCCTGGACCTTCAGAATTTGTTGACTGAACGGACTATGGAGTACACTAAAACTAGTCGATCGATAAGGCAAAGACCGGCTAACACCGTCCAAATTATAAGGGCCCTTTGGATTGAATGATTTTACATAAACTTTGGAGCATTCTTATAAAACTCTTTGGATCAAAGGTACGACACCTCTAAAATTTATATGAGTTGCATTTCTACATTTTGTTTAAACTAGGCAAAAGTTTTGCATTTTATATTGATAAAGAAGGAGCAAACAAGGGTGGGCCTAAACCCAAAAGGAAAAACACACCACAAACTACATTAAGAGATGATTTCCGCAAGATGTTTGCCCCTGGCTAGAATCTATTCACGACCTTCGCTTTTGATTTTTCGGATGAGCACGCACGATATGGAGAATTTGTTGCTGAAGACCCTATCATTTCGTTCCTTCTAGATTTCCTAGGTGATGAGAACGATAGCCGTCTTGAGACCTTTCAGATTCGTAGTGAGAGATTCCGA
Organism: Poa pratensis; assembly: GCA_947311845.1. Taxonomy (NCBI): domain Eukaryota; kingdom Viridiplantae; phylum Streptophyta; class Magnoliopsida; order Poales; family Poaceae; genus Poa; species Poa pratensis. Next base: position 26,484,215 of record CAMZMU010000059.1, on the reverse strand, counting down.
AATGGCTTTCCAATAGTGAAGCACGGTTGGGCGATCATGGCCAATGCATTGCGGGATGGCCGGGCATGAGAGCCAGGATGCCGCTGCAGCACAAATGCGCTTGGAGTAGCGACACGCAAAGAGAATGTGTCTGGCAGTCTCAGGATAGCATCTGCAAAGTTGGCAAGTCGGCTGGTGAGGCCATCCCTAAATGGCAAGACGATCCAACATCCAGAGTATATTTTGCACAACAAGCCGAGCTCAGAACTTCCAAACAATCTTCTCGAAGGTGCAGCTCATGGAGCCAAGAAATTGGGCTTTGTAGGATGAGCTCGTAGTGTAGAGGCCATCAGACGTAAGGGTCCAGCTGATGGTGTCCTCAATGCCAAGGGTGAGAGCAGTGTCGACCACTTTGCTCCAGAGGTGGACAAACTAGATTATGTGGTCTACTGTAAAGGTGTCAATGGGGAGGTTTGAGATCCAGTGGTAATTCGTTAGGGCGTCGCAAACATATCTATTCTTTCTCTTGGAGATGGAGAACAGAAGGGGCGCCATGGCCTTAGGGGTGCATCCATCCAACCAAGAGGAGTTTCAGAAGGATGCTTCGTGACCATCACCCACCATAACTTTTGTGCAAGCGTTGAAGAGCTGTTTGTCTTTGACATCATTTGGAGTCTCCATGCCAACCCAAGGTTTGTCTGGAACATCCCATGCCAACCATAGCCATCAAAGGCACAGAGCCCTGGCGAACTTCTCAAGGTTGAGAATGCCAAGACCTCCCAAATCTTTAGGTCTACAGACTTTGTCCCAATTCACCTTGCAATGACCGCCACTAGCACTCTCTTTGCTCGCCCAAAGCATTCTCGACTAATTTTGTTGAAAGCCTTTATGATGCCTTTGTCAGCTTTGATCGCCGTGAGAAGAAAGATCGGAATGGAGGTGAGGACGGATTTGACCAAAGCAGTGGCGCTGACCCTATTGGTGAATCGGCCATGCCAATGACCCTACATCTCAATTATATAGGAATTTCAGCCCACTTTTTTAGACTCAATCGCATAGGATAAAATCCCTTATTCTCTATTTTTCCACTGTTCCATCCAAATGACTATTTATATAGTTATTCTTTGTTTTGCATTCCCCTGTTTTGTACCTCCAACCCTATCAAATTTCTTGGTTTTTTTTCTATCCTTGTGTTTTGTAATCATGTGATCTAAAAAAGCCCTAAACTCAGTTGGTAACACACATACACTGATACTTTCTGCTTATCCAGCAAACATACTAATGTGAAACTGTGGGCGCTAAAGACCTAGATCTACGATCCAGCAGAAAGCAGCACTAGAAGGGAAGCTCCGTGCCGCCGTGGGGACGAGTCACCTTCACCGTAACCGTAGGAATAGAGTTTGTTCACTATCCGGCTCCACCCACGCTGAGCCCGTTCTGGTCAGTGCGCTCCTCGTTCACCGAACCGAAAGCCGTTCTGGGTCTTCTCCAAACTTTTTTTGAGAAACACAGTACAACGCAGGCACTCAAATACACGCGCACACACTCACCCCTATAAACACACGCACGTACACCCCGGTCTTCTCCAAACTGAAAACCGTTCGTGCTGAGTCAGAGCTGCCCGCGTCGCGTGGCTCCTCGGGCTGGCTAACCATAACCATATCGCGGCAACCGAGATCACTTTCCTACCCGGATTAAAACCCGACTCCTCCCCGAGATCGATCCATCGATCGCCTGTTAAAATCCCTCCTTCCAAAGCCCTCGCTCGCACGCAGCTCCCAACCCGAAACCCCATCAGCTCCGCCGCCAACGCCACCACGGGCGCCCATACTTCCAAGTCGGCCGGCGACGGCATGCCGCCGCAGCAACCCGCTGCAAGTTCGAGGTTCGGCTCGCCCCCGAGCCCAGTTCCTGTCTACCGCTCGGTTTCGTCGTGATCGTAACAACGAGTTCGTTCGTAACGTGGTTGCAGGAGGAAGCGAGGATGACGGGGGATCCGCTCCTCGTCCTGGACAGCCTCGTGCAGATCTTCCCGCAGGTGAGTCGATCAAGTGTGACATCGATGCCCCCATTGGCCGGATTGGTTCATCTCTCGACGAGTTTTCATATATATAGCCGATGAGTTTGATAGTTCAGTTTGGATATAATACTGATCTGTTGAACGAATCGATCGCGCCGCCCGCGACGTGCTGTGCATATGCCGGTATGCCCCACAATTTTAATTTTGTGTTCTAGAAGGTGGAACGAGATAGGGGTATGTGTAGGTGAGCGGTGCTCATTGTGTGCGTTTGACAAAGAAGAAACGTTCTGGTCTGAAATTCTTGAAACAAAACGTCTGCTCTGCTTTTCTGTATAGGACATGTTGGGTTTGGTTCTAAGACAAGTACAGAAGTACTCGATAAGATCTGCTTTAGTCTTTCATGCCAGTTAGTACAAGACATTTGCTATTAGATAACCGGCAACTAGAATTGTATATTTGTCGTCTTCGACACGAGTATGTGGTTTTTCTTTCTCGAGTACAAGTGAATTTGGTTCAAGCATGGAACTGTATGCATGTCATGAATTTTTCTTTGTGCAATATTTCTTATATAAAGTCAGTGAATTATTTTAGATCCGCAGACTTTTTTAGAAGCACCTACGCAAAAATATTGTTTTGTGCTAGTGGCATCTGTCTGCTTCGCGTTGTTTACTGGTCGACTTAGTTTCGCATCTGTGAAATATTTAAAGAATTTATTACTGCTACAAGTTTTAGATCCTATATATTCAGCTTAATAATGTGTGCTGCTACATCCCCAATTTTACATATGCAGGTTAACTTCTCAACGCTGATAGAAGTTTCAATTTCATTCAATAGCGATGTTGATGCCGCCGCAGACTACGTTATCCGTAATGTGCTCCCAAATATTGTCCCAGGTGACAATTATGAAAAATACAATGAAGATATACTTGGTAATTTTTTTGAGAGAATGATTCTTGGTAAATTTGATCCTGTACATGACCTTGCACTTGATAAATGAGCTATTAAATGTCATGCAACCTCCTTTTTTTTTCATTCCTTCCTGTTTTTTTTGTTTCAAACACTTTGTTTTGACAAAATTCTTCCGCAGGGCAACATCAGGTATCTGGTGATACAAACAACGACCCATTGACTGCGCAAGTGGTTAATGGTGCCCTTTCAGAACCTAGACTGTTTGCTGTCGCAGCCAATGAGAATTCCACTGACAATGAGGAGAGCCCAACGGGGAAAAATTGATGCAATCACCGGCTGCAGCATCAACATCTGATCTGGCCGGTCTACCTAAAGAAAGCAATTCTGATTCTTTGGTTGATGGTGTGCAGAACTCAGTTATAGATCATGAAAACCAGCAGAAAGAAATGCATATTTCTGACCACCTCAATGGAGGCCATGGCGATGAACAAATACAATGCTCATCTTCCGAGACAAACGAGGGGATGCCAATTTCTGAAGATAACTTGACGCTTCATGATGATGGTTCAAATGATACGAACATGCGATCAAACTATTCTGTTAGCCCCGAGTCCATTGATGATATAATATCCTCTGAAAATTTCAAGAAGGTAAAACAGGTTACTTTTCATTTAAATTCAGAAAAACCAGTTGTATCTGTCCAAGGTATTAACATCTGAAAATTATTTTTATAGTGGTGGATGTAAAATAATACTATTAACATCATTAATTCTCTGTGAAAATTTGAGGAAAAATATGCCCCCACTCCCCTCCTCTGCAAGTTTCGATATTCTTTAGCATTCGTAGTAATTTTGATTCATCCGAATGGCACAGTTGCATTATACTATCTAGGGCATGTATGCATATACAGTCCACACCATGCATGCAGTCTTCTAAAAAGAAAACTTTGCTCAGCTATACGAATAAAAATAATCCTCACTATGTTTACTCAATAACTTCTAAGATGTAAAAAAGTATATGTATGTTAGCAATCCCTCTGTGGATTCTTCTACATCCTACTATTAGATGGCACACACATGATTATTGTTGTGATCCTTGATTCGGACAGGATGGTAGGCATATGTTGAACTAGAGAACTATAGGGGTTCAGAGATACCAAATAGAGGAAATAATATGTTTGTTATTGCTTGCCAAAATAATATACATGGCATACTTATATAGTGATGCTCAGGTTGGATTCATTAGAAAATTCTTAATATAGTTTTACTCCTAAAATTTATACATTGCCAATTTCTCTTAATATATGAACGTATGTTGCAGAAAACTTTGCTGTTAAATGTGGTAGCGATAAGTGAAATGCTAGAAGAGGTTGAGCTTTCTGAAGCAGAAACAAAACATGTTGTATCCGAAGCAAGCCAAGCTGGATATGATATTATTGTAAAGGCGGAGAAGCTGAAAGAAATGTCAACGCTTGCAGTGGAAGAGAACAACAAGGTTTTACTCAAAGAAAATTTACTTTTGATACACTATTTACTGCTAATTGACTTGAGCAACCAGTGAACAAGACCCTTCAATTGAATATCTGTAGGTTGCAGCAGAGGTTTTCGCTGAGAAATCTATTCTAGCATCAGAAGCGCAGGGGCTCCAGTCTCGGCTGTTCAACATTTCTGACGAACGAAGCCACTTCGTGACGATCATAGATGAGGTAAATTTGAAAATTCACTGTTACTCTTGTGTTCTCCTAATGGCATAACAATATGCCCTAACTTAGTGTAGCATGCACTAGCCGACTCTCCAAGTATAGGTTCAATACGCAAAGACAAATGAAGTGGTGTTACAGTTGCACTTTGCCTTTTGGTGGACAGTTATTAGTTGCTCTCAAATATGTGGTTTCTCTGCTGCGAATTCTACAATGATATATACACAAAGTTTACTGTATTCTAGGTTATATAGACTACACTAGGTACACGCTAGAATGTTTTGTTAATGTGTGTTATTATGTTGATTGCTGTTTCGAGTATTGACAATGTTCAAGCTACATACCGAATGAAAATGTGTTTTAGACAACTCATGACTATTTATGCTCTGTAATCACTTTACGTGTTATTTGTTGTTTCGTTTCAATACTAATTTCATATTGATTATAATCTTTCACATGAAATTTAATTTAAAATTTCCTATGACCTTTCATGTACATTATGAAGATGCATGAAACTCTTCAAAGAAGACGTGAATTAGCAGACGCAGACAGAGCAGCCGCTGAGAGGGAAATGGCTGAAAGGGAGACAATAGCTCAAGAAATGCTAAAAGAACAGGAAGTCCTACTTGAAGCTGCCAAGGAAGAGTCTAAAAAGCTGGAGCAACAAGCACAGGAGAATGCAAAGGTAACAAAATGATCTATGTCATTGTCGGCTATCCACCCACCTATATGTACTTCTTCATGTTTATATGGGAAACAAGGGCTAATGTGCATTTATTTGATGCAGCTGAGGGAGCTACTGATGGATAGAGGCCATGTTGTTGATGAATTACAGTAAGTATAATATTGAAGGTCGAAATGATTTTGTAATATTGGAATATTTAACTTATACAAATCTACACAATCCGTTTATTTCAGTGGAGAAATGCTTGGAATCTTCGATGGCATTGCGGAGCTGCAGAACAGAGTTTATATGCGACCCCCTGCTGATGAACAACGGCAACTAGCTTCGTCGATCATGTCCAGCTCAGCCGAGTCAGAAGCTAACGAACTTCCTGCTCAAGAACCACTGCGGTTTGCTTCATCCAGTTTGCCCAGCCCAGTCAATTCAGCACCTTCTGGACTAATTTGTGCTGATGAACCGCTGGAACTAGCTTCATCGAGCTTGGCAGGCTCAGTCCTGTCGGAGCCTTCGAAGCTAGTTTCTGTTGACGAACCGCTGCAACTAGCTTCATTGAGCCGGTCCAGTTCTGTCAAATCGGCAACCACGGAGAGCAGCTTGTCCTCTGCTACAGAGTCAAATTCAAGTTTCAATGGTGACGAGGAGGTCGCTGTTGCTTCTCTCCGTGACAAGTTCGCTCTGGACGAAAGCTGGGATGTAGTTGAAGATGACGAGCAATGCCTGTGCTAGCCTTCGCAGGGTACTTGAGATGTTCTAATCCATAGTTCATTTTTTCAGCAAGGGGAATTAGCTCTTGTCATTACGGTCTGAACATGTTCCTGTTAATGTGCTGTTCTTTGTGTTAGTTTTCTTTGTAGCCCTAATGTTCTCATATCGATCCTGAGAACAAGGCGGCTAATTAGAATTTATTTAATAGTGATATTGTTTGTCAGTCACCTCAGGTTTCTCCCCACAGCCACAATGTTTACCTTTTGATGTCAACAAGGTGGGTTCATTCTTGTTTCGTGTACATAATTTTTATCTTTTGTTGGAGTCAAATCACTAATCTTACCGGGATATCAATATATGCAACATAACTGTTACACGGTTTCCTGCAGTTCATTAGATGTTTGTTTGTAAAAGGAATTTAATCTGTTGAAGTTTAACATCTTTTGACAAATTACATTTAAATATTTGTTTGGTTTCGTGTAGAATCTATTTATTTTCTTTGGCCGAGAATCAACTTGACACTGAGTTGGACGGGTCGAGCGCGTAATTGCTGAAACCTTTCTGCATGACCTTAAAGTTCAGCCCTTAGACATCGAGTTAAAATTGGGCAGATAGTGGTTGATTTATAAAATCATAAAGACAGTGTACAATTGCCACACTCGAACTGTCCAGAAACCACTGGGAACCTAAAATACAGAAGAAAATAAAGATACTCATTTCTAGTCGCGGACCATGTGAAACGATAAAATATGAAGAAGGTCATGGCAGAAATCACGATGGATAGACCGGTGGTAGGTCATGGCTCGGCTAGAAAAATCGCTCTCCGGTAGGTCATGGCCCTTGATCAGCCGCCGATCGAGAGCGAGTGGCTGGCTACCCCACGCATCCATGATGTGCTCCGGCTAATCAATCACGTCGTGGGAGCGAACAGTTACGGTTTTACCGTTCGCAAAATCTATTTGTTGCCCACGCACTATTTCAGTCTTAAAAGGTGCTCACTTCTCGCGCTCGTTCGATCACGATCGTGCGGTTAGGACGAAGCGGCGCAAGTGTTCAGAAACAAACCGACTGCTCGAAAATTGAGAAAAAAGAATCGAGCCAGCTTTTCTCCCATTCCCCTCTCGTCTCTCCCCCGCATCGCTCTCCTCTCGATCTCCATCGCCAAAATCTCCGTCGGCGGCGAGGGGTCTGACAGGGAGACGCATCTCGCCACGAGATTTCCGCGTCCAAGGGAGTTGGTCGTGGTGAGAAGGGACGGCGGAGGACCACCGGCGGCGCGGACCCGCAGATTGACGTATCCGAGGGCGGTGGCCGTGCTAAGAGGGATCGCCGGTGAAGCACCAGCGGCGCGGACCGATTCGTCCGAGGTGCGGTGGTGGCCGGGCTGAGAGTGGACGGCGGAGAAATCAGCGGTGCGGTGCTGCTTCCAAATCATGTCGCACTACCGTCGACTTTTGATCCGGTGAGTGTCGTAGGAACCCTACACAATCTCGCTCGCTTTCCCGCCGTTATTGCTCCGCTGTTTTACCACAGCGGCGCTGAGGTTTTGCTTGCCGTGGTGCTGTTAGGCTTCTAGCCTTCTAGGATTCTACTGGGTGGTCCATTTGTGTTACTTTTGCATCCGACGCACATCCATACACAGTATAGCATGGCTGATCTGATGTAAGTTGTGGTTTTGTACATCTATAATTTAGTCCACTTCTGTGTTCAGAATAGACAGTAGGTTTTTGAATTACTAGCACAACTCCAGTGTTTTGCTAGGGAGTAACGCTGGTTGTCGTGAACCACGGTTGGCCGGGTTGAAGAAGTTCCATACATGAACCAAATATGAGCTTAGCTCCATATGTACTGAATATTCTGTGAAAAGAGGAATCATGTCTGAGAATTTAACAACTGGAAACTTTACTAGTTGGGTCTGCACTTCACAAGGAACAAATGAGATTAATCTTCACTAAAAAGCGCATAAGCTACTCTAAGGTTAACCCCGAGAATACAGTGAAAATTAACACACTATTTAAACTACCGATGCACTTAAGTACTAGAGAACTTTATTACCCTGTGTCCCTGCCTATGCAGTTAGCATTCAGCAACAAATGCCAGATCCAGTTCACTTCAACTTACTTTTAAAAAATCCATGTAGTTCCATGGAAAAGAAGATGCTTGCATCTAAAAGCGGTTCAAAAATCCTATTTTCTCATGAGCAGCTACCAAAAGGCAAGCAAAATAATTTGGCATCAGAATAAAAACATCACATAACCATCTTTCCTTTGATTTCCATGTCCTCGTAGTTCTGGGGTTGATGGGTAGGGACATTGAAATTCCCTTCAATTTCTTCAGATGCACCACAAAGACTGGACATATGCAACAGCGGGAAACGGACAGACGGGCAATTTAGGTAGATGTATCTTTGCGTTTTGGATATATTCGACACCAATTGGCGTGTTGTTTATATTGATGTAGTTATCTGATGTTAAATTTGTTAGTAGACTGGTATTTACATCCATGATCTGAAGATCAGTACAACTGTTTGTAGTTACGGTTGTATGTAATGTAGTTTTCGTCGCATGTCGATTTTGCATGTACAGATGTAGTTTCTTAACAAATTTTTACTATATATGCAGTGTGCACAGATGTTTTTCTTCGTGTATATTTTCAACACGTAGAGTGTATTTTTTGATTTCTGGTCCATTTGATTTTTCTGCATATATTAGATAAAAATTGCATTTAATAGATGTAATTTTGATATGAAAACTACAATGCAGCTTTTTAAAAGGTACTTAATTATTTTTCCACAATATGTCACTAGTTTGGATATGTAGTACATGTAGTTCCCATAGAGAGAGAGATGATTTTGCCATCACATGTATACGTTTTGATTCACTCTGCCTCTCTCATTCGCCGGTTGGCGTCACTAGACCACTTTTTACCGAGTAGCATTTTTTATGCACTTAAATGTATTTTTTATTCGGGTATATTATATGTACAATGTATTTTGCCACGGCATGTAGATGTTTTTTCTGTAAATTGTTTTTGCACAAATTAGATGAAAACTACATCTCAGGGTGCATAAGTAGGTATCTTGCATGTATTGTTTAAATGGGACTTATATGTACTTTTTTAATGTTAACATTACTGACACACCATATGTAGGTTTACAAATAGTTTTTGATGTTTTCTGTTGGTAGATGTAGATTTTCGTGCAATTCGGACTTAATTTTCAATTGTCTTTGTAGGTGCATTTTCATTTTTTTTTCAATGGAATCTGTAGTTTCAGTAGATGTTTTTTCTGTAAATTGTTTTTGCACAAATTCTGTTTATCAAGCTGTCATAAACAGAATCTGTAGTGCCATGTCGTGTCATCGGATGGCACTGTGTTATCCATGGATGTCTGAGCTGGTTCGGCAATAGGCTGGTTATCATCATCTAGAGCTGGAGCGTTCAGGTCAATACCACCAGCTGCAAACGTTCATATACATATACGCATGAAAAACGACAGCCTTTTCAGTACACATGTCTGCATGAAAAACTATAAGTAGTTTGCAAGTTTTCTACACATGTACTTCTATGCAAATTACTTTCATGTTTCCTTCATTTTTCTTGTGCAACTGACTTGATACTTCTCCATTTTTTTACAGCCGTTACTACATGGAGAAGAAGTTCAGACATGTAGTTCCAGGTTCAGCCAGCTACAACTTTCTATTAGAACTTGTAGTTTGGGTACATGGAAAGGAGTTTTTGGGGAGAAAACTACATGTCTCTGGGGAATCATGTTCCTGCTTGAGATTACTCTCGGAACATAACTGCAATGGCATCAAGTTCCTGCTTTTAGAACTAGTTAATGGTCTCCTGTTTTTAGACTGTAGCATGCATTAAGTTCCAGTACTTTCGGTTTCCTGAACCAAGTGGTTTACTGAACTATGTGCATTCCATGGATGTTTCTACGAAATTGAACAAGTTTTTGCTTTTTGTACATCTGAAATCTTCAAAATACTGCATTGTTCATTACCCGGAAGTTTCCTGGAGCTTGATGTATTTTAGCTTGCCACCGCCCTCCTGGATGTTCCCCTGTACTAGTAGCTGATATGTATTCTCTTGGTTTCTTCCTGGAGATCCTGATGTTTCTTTTGCAGATGGAAATTCTGGGGCGTGGGGATGGATCTTTGTGATTTTTTATTGGCCTTTCAGTTTCTAAACTAGTTTTCCTGCTGGTAGTTCATCGATCTGAGATGAGGTAGAAAAGAGGGACTTCTTCCGAGCGGCTTCTGGAGGAAGAAGAGAGAAAAGAAGACTAGTCCGGCCGTCCGGGGTGTCCCACACAGCGTGCGGTGGCAAATACTAGCGGGACCACGATTTCTGGTAGCGGGAGGTGGTACTTTCCGTTTATGGTATGCTGCGGGACCACGTATCCTAATTTCTCCTTTACCGTTTACCTACCAAAGCTCGCGGCAAGACGAGCGAGCGACGCGTGGCCTGCTACGATATGATCCCTCGGCTGCAAAGTCGCCCATCTCCTGCTCTGCTCCACGGTGCCTGTGTTGAAGTTCTGATTATTGTGCAAGTTTCGATTACACTATTATCTTGAATCGGCAACGTTGGACGCCTCACGACCGCACGCACATCATCGGACGGCGCCGCGCGCGCTAGCCCCGCCGCATTTCCATGTCGAGCTACATGCTTGATTCGCCAGTGTGCAGTGCAGTCTGGTGTGGACGTCTTATTTTATTCTAGGATGTGCCAGTTCCTCGTGATCTGGTGTGAGTTTTGATGGTAGTTGCAAGACATGCCACGTCGCTATGATGTGCAGCTTAGCACTAACAATCTCGACCATTAAATCGAAAAAAATCATCCCGTGCTGCTGTAACTATCCGGGGTTTGCCCCTTTTTTATATCACACTAGTATGGTTGGGCAATTTAAGTCCTCTCAATCGCATACAGATACTCTCTTATCACTACCGGAAAATCTTTCTTTGCCGTGCTGGCACTGATTTGCCGTGTGCAGCCAAGTTTGCGGAACACGGCAAAGCCGATTTTGCCGTGAGGAGAGTAAGAGGATCACGGCAAAGAAACAATGCATGGCACAGAAGATCCACAGCACACGGCAAAGAACACATCACGGCAAAATGGAAAAACAACACACGGAAATTAGGACCACTCGGCAAAGAAATCTTTGTCGTGCTCCTTTACGTGACAACACGGCAAATTAGTTGACCAAGATCCGCTACTTTGCCGCGCTACGCAATAATTCGCGGGAAATATCTAAATTAATTTCCCGCGCTCTAAATAAATTCGCATGAAACGCTATACCGTGTCCGTAAAAAAGCACACGGCACACATGCCGTGTGCCTTTGTGCATAGCACACGGCAAAGCATGTGTTCCCACTCCTGTTTTGTTTCGATATGCTTCCTTCGTTTATTTTCTTTGTTAAGGCTTCTAGTACGTTCATTTACTTCACTTAATTATGTTTCTCGATAATATATATAAACCCTCCGGTGCGGGCCGCATGGGTCGAAACCCCGAATAAGTGGACCTAACGTGCGAGGCGTCGTCTACCCCTTCCATAGGCGGTGAATAGGGGCACCTCGATCGGAGTTGTATCTTGGTTCCCACAACCTACCAACACATTCTTATACATATATTAGGGACCCATGCAAGTTTTGGTGAGATTTCGACGCTCCGGACCCCGCTACGGCCAAACCGTACACCCGCTGGAAAAAATTCCAACCTGTCGATCTACCCCTTTGACCGGCGCCGAGAGGGGGTAGACGCATGAACTTTTTTGCTTGGTTGTGTTAGGTTGGTACATGGGACCATGGGGAACCAACATTTCATGTGTTCCGTCGCATGATTCCGTGCCCGGCACCCGACACGGGAGTTTTCACCTCTAAGTGTCGGAACTTACTACGGAGTAAGAGGGGTCGATGAAGGGGGTCGCAGATCGGAGCTGTATCTTGGTTCCCACAACCTACCAACACATTCTTATACATATATTAGGGACCCATGCAAGTTTTGGTGGGATTCCGACGCTCCGGACCCGGCTACGGCGAAACCCTACACCCGCTGGAAAAAAGTCCAACCTGTCGATCTACCCCTTTGACCGGCGCCGAGAGGGGGTAGACGCATGAACTTTTTTGCTTGGTTGTGTTAGGTTGGTACATGGGACCATGGGGAACCAACATTTCATGTGTTCCGTCGCATGATTCCGTGCCCGGCACCCGACACGGGAGTTTTCACCTCTAAGTGTCGGAACTTACAACGGAGTAAGAGGGGTCGAAGAAGGGGTCGCAGATCGGAGTTGTATCTTGGTTCCCACAACCTACCAACACATTCTTATACATATATTAGGGACCCATGCAAGTTTTGGTGGGATTCCAACGCTCCGGACCCCGCTACGGCGAAACCCTACACCCGCTGGAAAAAAGTCCAACCTGTCGATCTACCTCTTTGACCGGCGCCGAGAGGGGGTAGACGTGAACTTTTTTGCTCGGTTGTGTTTGGTTGGTACATGGGACCATGGGGAACCAACATTTCATGTGTTCCCTCGCATGATTCCGTGCCCGGCACCCGACACGGGAGTTTTCACCTCTAAGTGTCGAAACTTACTACGGAGTAAGAGGGGTCGATGAAGGGGGTCGCAGATCGGAGTTGTATCTTGGTTCCCACAACCTACCAACACATTCTTATACATATATTAGGGACCCATGCAAGTTTTGGTGGGATTCCGACGCTCCGGACCCCGCTATGGCGAAACCCTACACCCGCTGGAAAAAAGTCCAACCTGTGGATCTACCCCTTAGACCGGCGCCGAGAGGGGGTAGACGCATGAACTTTTTTGCTTGGTTGTGTTAGGTTGGTACATGGGACCATGGGGAACCAACATTTCATGTGTTCCGTCGCATGATTCAGTGCCCGACACCCGACACGGGAGTTTTCACCTCTAAGTGTCGGAACTTACTACGGAGTAAGAGGGGTCGATGAAGGGGGTCGCGGATTGGAGCTGTATCTTGGTTCCCACAACCTACCAATACATTCTTATACATATATTAGGGACCCATGCAAGTTTTGGTGGGATTCCGATGCTCCGGACCCCGCTACGGCGAAACCCTACACCCGCTGGAAAAAAGTCCAACCTGTCGATCTACCCCTTTGACCGGCGCCGAGAGGGGGTAGACGCATGAACTTTTTTGCTTGGTTGTGTTAGGTTGGTACATGGGACCATGGGGAACCAACATTTCATGTGTTCCGTCGCATGATTCCGTGCCCGGCACCCGACACGGGAGTTTTCACCTCTAAGTGTCGGAACTTACTACGGAGTAAGAGGGGTCGATGAAGGGGGTCGCAGATCGGAGTTGTATCTTGGTTCCCACAACCTACCAACACATTATTATACATATATTAGGGACCCATGCAAGTTTTGGTGGGATTCCGACGCTCTGGACCCCGCTACGGCGAAACCCTACACCCGCTGGAAAAAAGTCCAACCTGTCGATCTACCCCTTTGACCGGCGCCGAGAGGGGGTAGACGCATGAACTTTTTTGCTTGGTTGTGTTAGGTTGGTACATGGGACCATGGGGAACCAACATTTCATGTGTTCCGTCGCATGATTCCGTGCCCGGCACCCGACACGGGAGTTTTCACCTCTAAGTGTCGGAACTTACTACGGAGTAAGAGGGGTCGATGAAGGGGGTCGCAGATCGGAGTTGTATCTTGGTTCCCACAACCTACCAACACATTCTTATACATATATTAGGGACCCATGCAAGTTTTGGTGGGATTCCGACGCTCCGGACCCCGCTACGGCGAAACCCTATATCCGCTGGAAAAAAAGTCCAACCTGTCGATCTACCCCTTTGACCGGCACCGAGAGGGGGCAGACGCATGAACTTTTTTGCTCGGTTGTGTTAGGTTGGTACATGGGACCATGGGGAACCAACATTTCATGTGTTCCGTCGCATGATTCCGTGCCCGGCACCTGAAACGGGAGTTTTCACCTCTAAGTGTCGGAACTTACTACGGAGTAAGCGGGGTCGGTGAAGCGGGTCGCACCTCGGAGCTGTATCCTGGTTCCAAAAACCTACCAACACACTCTTATACATATATTAGGGACCCATGCAAATTTTGGTGGGATTCCGATGCTCCGGACCCCGCTACGGCGAAACCCTACCCCCGGTGGAAAAAAGTCAAACCTGTCGATCTACCCCTCTGACCGGCACCGAGAGGGGTAGACGCATGAAATTTTTTGCTTGGTTTTGTTAGTTTGGTACATAGGACCATGGGGAACCAACATTTCATGTGTTTCCTCGCATGATTCCATGCCCGGCACCCGACACGGGAGTTTTCACCTCTAAGTGTCGGAACTTACTACGGAGTAAGCGGGTCGCACCTCGATCGGAGTTGTATCTTGGTTCCCACAACCTACCAACAATGGTATTAACTAATACTAATAAACAATCCCAAAAAAAGTAAAGAAAAAAACAAATAAAAGAAAAAACAAATAGAAAGAAAACATAAAAATACAAGGGCACACGGCAAAGGTGATCCCACACGGCAAAGGTTGCCCTTTGCCGTGCTCTTTCCCCTTGCCCGCACGACAAAGGCTTTCTTTGCCGTGCGCCATGCCTACCCGCACACGGCAAAGATTCTATGAATCTTATCCGTTCGGACACAGCACGAACCACTCACTCACACTCGCACACACCCCGACCCCGGCCCCGCCGCATCCCGCCGCCCGCGCTCGCCCCCGACGCCGCCCCCGCCACATCCCCCACCCCGCGCGTCCGCCACCCCGCCGCCCCCACCCCGCACCACCCCCACCCACGCGTCCGCCACCTCCACCGCTGCACCGCATCCACCGCCGCCCCCACCCCACACCTCCCCTGCTGCCGGCCTCCTCCCCGACCTCCACGCCGGCGTCCCCAACCTCCCCGGCCTCCACCGAAGCGCCGCCCCCACCCCGCGCCTCCCCTGTAGCCTCCTCCCCCACCTCTAGCCGGCGTCCCCGACCTCCTCCACCGCAGCGCCGCCCCGACCTCCCGGCCTCCCCTGCCGCCTCCTCCCCGACCTCCCCGGCCTCCTCCCAAGGTAGTTCGATCACCACCCCATAGGATGTGTGTAGAATTTGTAGTAGTAGAGAATTTGTAGTAGCTAGTTGTAGTAGAATTTGTAGTAGTAGAGAATTTGTAGTATTAGAATTTGTAGTAGCTAGTTGTAGTAGAATTTGTAGTAGTAGAGAATTTGTAGTAGCTAGTTGTAGTAGAATTTGTAGTAGTAGCATTCTACTACAATTTTTGTATTTGCATTTGTAGTAGAATTTGCTAGTTGTAAAATTGTAGTCGAATTTGCTAGTTGTAAAATTGTAGTCTAAATTGTAATAGAATTTGCAAGTTGTAAAGCTTATTGTAGTACAATAAGCATTACCATGAATATTTAGATGTTGTACATTTGTTCTTATATATATGTTGTTTTTGTGGTTTTTCAGATGTCGTAGTTTACGGGGCTTCTCCACCTGAGGAGGGCCGCCTCGGTGCCCCTGTTCCATCCCCCCTGCGGAGAGCGTCCCCGACCTTCTGCAGTGATCGACCACGCTTCTAGGGTATACATCTTTCGCCTCTCTTGTAATCTTACTGCATAGGTATTCTTTTGTCTAGATCACCAAGTCAGTCGAGTCGCGTAACCCGAGTCAGATCCCATCCGGAAGGGTTACAAATTTATAAATATGCAGGATTGTCCATCTTTGCATATTTATAACCGTAACACTTCCGGATTGTCCTGTTGGACAGTCCGAGTACATGTAGATCGGGTCGTGTTTCATGTTCTACCCCTTCTTGAGACAGAATTTCGGCAGCACCTCCCCGTTGTTTTTCGGATGCACACCCTCTCGGCTTGACAAGCTCGAAACGTGTATTCTGAAAAACGTGGGGAGGTGCTGTCGAAATTCTGTCTCGGGTCGGGGTAGAACATGGACACGACTCGATCTACACGTACTCGGGCGGGATAGGCCCCTACCCATTAGAAGTGTAGCTGAACCTTGCATGTTGTAAAAGATAAAATTTGGCCGTAAAAAATGGTTTTGTTAAAATTCAGTGACATGTTGAACTGAAAGCATTGTGTATGTCTTTTTTGGTACCGATTAAAGGATGGATCCAAGACAGAACCGTGAGTGGATGTATGCTAGCAGAAAGAGTCCGTGGGAGTTTAGTGATAAATGGAGAGATAAGGCCGAGAAGTTTGTGAACAAGGCGTTTGACATCAGCAGCAGACCCATGAAAGTGTTTTTCCCCTGTTCAAAATGCGATAACCGAAGGCGACAGTCGAAGGTAGATGTTAGTACGCACCTGATCAAGAATGGGTTCACACCATTCTACCATGTTTGGAATTACCATGGTGAACGGTTAGCAAAACGTCCTAGAACCGAGCCACGTTAGATTCAGCCAGCGGGAGAATTTGACATTGGGTTCAACAACTGCTTAGACGCCTTTGTCAATGCTAATGCGCCTAAAAGCCGCCGTGTAGAGGCGGAGACACCTCAGGAGGCGGAGACAAGTGAGCAGCCGGATGAAGACATGAAGAAGTACTACGAGACTATGTTTGGCTCGTAGAAACCCCTTCATGAACATACAGATGTTACCCTTCTAGATGCCATCGCTCGCCTTATGGCCGTGAAGTGCCATAGGAAGATATGCAGGGATGGTTTTGATGATATTCTGGCTGTCGTTGGCAGCCTTCTACCGAAAGGGCATATCTTGGCGAAGAGCTTCTACGAGGCGACTAAACTCCTCCGTGACCTTAAGATGTATATGAGAAGATAGACGCCTGTCCAAAGGGATGCATGCTATTCAGGAAAGAACATGCTGGAACAAATTATTACATCCATTGCAATTCCTCTAGGTACTTCGAGGTCGACCTCGGTGGTGGACAGAAGAGGCAGACCGGGATTCCCCAAAAGATTCTCCGGTACCTTCCATTTATACCGAGGATCCAGCGGCTTTACATGAACAAAGACACTGCCCAGCAGATGCGATGGGCCGCGTTAGGGAACAGATACACGGACAAGATGATACATCCGTCGGATGGTGACGCATGGAAGAACTTTGTAGCGAAGTATCCACTGAAAGCGGGCGACCCGAGGAGCGTAGCTGTTGCTATATCAACCGATGGGTTCAATCCGTATGGCATGTCGGCGGCAACATACAGCTGTTGGCCTGTGTTTGTCATACCCCAGAACCTCCCCCCCGGCGAGTCCATGAGATCACATAACATGTTATTGTCGATGATAATCCCAGGACCGAAATACCCGGGTAAGAACATGAACGTGTACCTGGAACCGCTGGTAGAAGACTTGGCTGTTGGCTGGAACGGTCGCGGGGTCCGAACATATGACGCCTCAACAAATGATCACTTCGATATGTATGTCTGGTACCACACATCCCTGCATGACTTACCAGCGCGTGCTTTGTTCTGCGGCTGGTGTACACATGGGAAGTGGCCTTGCCCACAGTGCAGACAGGCTATGACTTTCTCATGGCTTACGAAGGCTACTTTATGTAATAGTGATTATCGCTACTTTATTTGTTGAGAACTCATTGTCGCTACTCCATTTACCTTAATTTTCGCTACTTCATCTAATTGTATTCATTTTCGCTTTACTCATTGTTGCTTCATCTATTTACCTTAATTTTGGATCATGTATACTGATGAAACCTATTTTTTTGTCAATGCAGGAAACATGGGGGGAAACAAATTGAAGAAGGCGTTCTCAAAAAAGGTGGGCAGCGTGAAGGCACTCCTGGTGGGATCGAGTTCGGCACTTCCACCTCCTCCCTCACCTCCACCCTCACCTCCACCTGCGAGGAGTGGACGACGTGGGAGTACGAGGACGAGAAGGAGGCCTACCAAGACTCCTAATCCTCTCCCTGCCGAGCAGCACGGCGAGGATGACACGGAGTACGATCAGGAGGTGCAGTCGGACTCTGAGAGCGAGTCGCTGGCTTCTGAGGAGGAGCTGCTGCCGGAGGCTTCTGAGGAGGGCGAGGAGGAGGACGAGGAGGATGACAACGAGGAGGAGGGGCACGAGGAGGGACCTGGGGAGGACGGGTTTGTGCTTGACCCAACGCTGCAGTGGACCCCGCCGGCGGAGTGGGTTGAGACTGAGGAGGATATCCCTGAGGCACGGACCAGGCCGCCGTATCAGCGGGGGTCGGCGGGACTCCCCGATCCCCGATATTACGCCTACAAGAACACTCTTCTCCTGCCTGTTGGAAAAAGGTACTTATTATAGTTTTTGTTCAATTTTAGCTTCTCATTGTGTTTTGACCCGCTAACTATACTAATTTTGGTTTTCTCATTGTGTAGGACATTTGAGTACCAGCCTCCTAAAGTGAAGGGACAGCGTACCTACGCGAGCATCCTTGGATGTTGTCTCAGGAAGTTCTTCCCAGGGATTGTCACCCTCCCAGAGGGTGGCAAGAGTGTAGCTTGAACTTTCAGGCACTACTGTTTCGCGCCGGATCCCGATGGCGAGTACCGCAACATGGCGCTAAAGGCACTCGGCTATTTTTGGGTAAGTTTGTTTGACTTCTCATCATTCTATAAATCCGAGATTGCACTAATGGCTTTGACCCTATTTTACCTATGTGTGCATGCTTGTAGAACTTCTTCACCTGTCGGAAGGAGGACGAGGACATTGACACTTAGCTATTTTAGTTGTCAAACTCATGATTTTTGTATGAACTTGTAGGAGGATCAACAATGACGTCTATCTTCGCCATCCGTCCATCGTCGCGGAGTTCATGTGGATGCTATGTTGAATATGATGCCTATGTGGTGTTTGAGACTATGTTTGAGCTATGTGGAGTTTGAACTATGTTGAGTTC
Organism: Poa pratensis; assembly: GCA_947311845.1. Classification (NCBI taxonomy): domain Eukaryota; kingdom Viridiplantae; phylum Streptophyta; class Magnoliopsida; order Poales; family Poaceae; genus Poa; species Poa pratensis. The sequence continues at coordinate 26,465,347 of CAMZMU010000059.1, read as the reverse complement.
ATATTTGTGTAGTTCATGTTGATTTTAGTCTTATGTTTGTGGAGTTTGAACTATGTGTTGATTTTAGTCTTATGGAGGAGTTTGATCTTGTTTATATATGTTATGGGGCACTATTTAGTTCATATTTGTGTTAGACTTATCATCTGTGAATTATTCTATGATTTATCTGTAAAATGCAGGGATTTTGCAAAAACAGCAAAAATCTGGGCCATATGGTCACTTTGCCGTGCCAAGGCACACGGCAAAGACCTGTGCCGTGCGTTTGCACACGGCAAAGCCCACACGTGGCAAGCACTTGTGAAACCTAGCAACGTGCTGATGACCATATTGTCAATTTGCCATGTCAATTTGCCAAGGCACATGGCAAAGAGGCGAGGCAAACGTGCTGGGCAACGGCGTTTTGCCGTGAGGTGTTGGAAGAGGCACACGGCAAAGTCTAAATATGTGCCATGCGAAGAGCACACGGCAAAGAATGCAGGTTTGCCGTGATGTGCTGGGAAGGATCACGGCAAAGAGCAGAAATGTGTCGTGCGCACTTGACGCACGTCGCACGGCAAAGGTTGAAAGTGTGCCGTGATGTGCAGGGAAGGATCACGGCAAAGAGGGTATTCTGGTTGACCAGCTTCTGACAGCTTCTGACATCATTATGCCGTGTTGCGCGAGGAAGGCACACGGCAAATGTTTGCCGTGCTTATTTGGAAATAGCACACGGCAAAGATCCTTTGCCGACGCGTATTAGGCCGTGTGAGGTTTGCCGTGCGATTTGACACGGCAAAGGCTTTGCCGTGTTCCGAAGGGCCTTTGCCGTGCGGATTCGCCGCACGGCAAAGAAGTGATTTCCGGTAGTGTATGTGTGCGCTATCCCCTATTGCCCAATACACTGTACATGTCTGCGTGCATCAATTGATGCAGACTTTGGGTTTATCCTCTTCTGTTAAAGAAAAAACTACCACGTCCCTCGACTTACGCTATGAGCGAACACTAGACGCTGCAGTGTGGTCCTTCCTCTCTTTTGCTCCCGCGTGGTACTGGTACTGCTGCCACTCTAGAGGTGCACGGGTCGGCGGGCCGGCCACGTTCATTGGCTGCGTGGGTGGTTGTTTCTATTGAGGCTTCAGATTAAGGTATGCTTAGCTTTTCGGCCGTCGGCGGATTTCGTAGACGTTGCGATCCTCCGTGGAGGCACCGTCTGGAGTTCTTTGACAACCACAATCCCTAGGTCATGCTCTTCAGGAAAAAACGATAGGATCCTTGTGCAAGGTCGGGCGGTGATGACATCTCCCACGTAGGGTGATACGTCTCAAACGTATCTATAATTTTTGATGTTCCATGCTTGTTTTATACCAATTGCTACATGTTTTGCATCTACTTTATATCACTTATATATATTTTTTGGGACTAACCTATTAACAAGATGCCGAAGTGCCAGTTCCTGTTTTCTGCTGTTTTTGTATTCCAGAAAAGCTAGTCTGGAAATATTCTCGGAATTGGACGAAACTACACGGGGGTCCCTATTTTTCCAGAACACACCTGACGGAGCAAAGGAGCAACGGAGAGGAGCCACAGGGGCCCCACATGCCACTAGGGCGCGGGCCCCCCCTGCGCGCCCTAGGGTGGTGTGGGCCCCTCGGGGGTCGTCCGCCGCCGCCCTTCGCCTACTTATTCCCCCCGACGCGAAAACCCTAAGTACCTGAGCAAATATCCACGAAAAGATCCAGAGACGCCGCCGTCGTCAACCCTAGCTCGGGAGGGTTCAGAACCTCTTCCCGGCACCCTGCCGGAGAGGGAATCGTCACCGGAGGCTTCTACATCGCCATGCCTGCCTCCGGAGTGATGCGTGAGTAGTTCATCCTTGGACTACGGTCCATAGCAGTAGCTAGATGGTTGTCTCTCCACTTTGTGCCATCATGTTTAGATCTTGTGAGCTGCCCTACATGATCAAGATCATATTATTGTAATGCTACATGTTGTGTTTGCTGGGATCCGATGAATATTGAATATTATGTCAAGTTGATTATCAATCTATCTCATATGTTATTTAAGATCTTGCATGCTTTCCGTTACTCGTAGATGCTTTGGCCAAGTAGATGCTTGTAACTCCAAGAGAGAGTATTTATGCTAGATAGTGGGTTCATGTCTCCGTTTAACCTGGGACAGTGACAGAAAGTTCTAAGGTTGTGGATGTGCTGTTGCCACTAGGGATAACCTAACGATGCTATGTCCACGGCATATGTGTTTGTTTACATTACGCACTTTACTTAATGCAATTATCCGTTGCTTGCAACTTAATACCAATGGGGGACTCGGATGACAACCCGGCGGTGGATTATTAGTCATAGATGCTGTTGGATAACGTCTATGTATTATGTCGTAATGCCCAATTAAATATCATAGTAGTCAACATGTCATGTATATGCATTGTCATGCGCTCACTATTCGTCAATTGCCCAGCTGTAATTTGTTCACCCAACATGTTAGTTATCTTTTATGGAGAGACACCACTAGTGAACTGTGGACCCCGGTCCATTCTTTTACACTGATTAAACAACCACAAACTGCAAACTGTTCCTTTTTCATTCTCTGCAATTTAATACTCATTTTCCACACCATACGTTTAATCCTTTGTTTTCAGCAAGCCAGTGAGATTGACAACCTCACTGTTTCGTTGGGGCAAAGTAGTTTGATTGTGTTGTGTGCAGATTCCACGTCAACAGTCCAGACTCCCTGCAACAGCTATTTTTCTGGCGCCGTTGACAACCTTCTGAAGAGTTGCTGCTCCTACTGGTTCGATAACCTTGGTTTCTTTCTGAGGGAAAACTTGCTGCTGACTACATCATACCTTCCTCTTGGGGTCTCCCAACGAACGTGTGTTTCACGTCATCAAGCTATTTTTCTGGCGCCGTTGCCGGGGAGTAGAAGCTTCAGTAGACTGCCTATGTCTCCCGTCAACGACTCTTTTTCTGGCGCCGTTGCCGGGGAGACAGCAGTCTTCTGCAAGGGGAGTTTCACGCTTCCAATCTCTTTACTTTGTTTTTGTCTTGCTTAGTTTATTTTATTTTATCTTGTTTGCTTTCAATTATCAAAAACACAAAAAAATTAGTTACTTGCATTTAGTTTATTTTCGGTTTGTTATTATGTCTAGCTCTTTACTTGCTATCAATGGTTACTTTCCTTGAAACTAGTCCTATGGCTGAAAACAACATGAGAGAGCTTTATGAAATTTATCTTGAGTTGGGACATGAGTGTTTGAAGAGAAATTAAAAAGCCTATGGAACTTTATTTGCATAACAATCATGATAGTAGCAATGTTATTAGCATACATTCTTTGAACACCATTATTGCTAATGCCATGGAAAGCTCTAAGCTTGGGGAAGTTGGTTTTGATAAAAATGTTATTTTTAGTCCCCAAGCTTGGAGGAGGAAGAATGCTATATTTGAATGTCATGATTCTATTGAAATATCTCCTTTTGATAAATTTGAAAAAAACCTCCTTGACTCAGTAAAAGGAAATTGCAGAAAGAAAAATGTGCTCCCTAATGTTATTTATGATAATGCTCTTGATGATGGTCCTATATTGCCTAATGATATTAATTTTGCTACTATTGTCAAAAGTGGTTTAATGACCCACTATTTTGAGCTTAATAAAAATTATGTGTTTATAGATCATGAAAGAATGTTTTATGTGATATTATATTGTTGAGTCTATTCATGATGCTACTGAAAATTATTTTGAGAGAGGAAAATATGGTTATAGAAATCTTCATGTTATTAAATTTCCTCTCTTTGTCATGAAAGTTTTGAGCTTTCTCTTGTGTTGCTTTTATATGATGGTTTCTTTAAAACCTACTGGTCATTATGTGAGAGGGAGACACGGTTTCATATATCAATAATATTAAGTCTCCTCTCTTTATGTTGAAAATTTTAAAGTTGCACTTGTTTTGTCTTCCTATGCTAGTCACTTTGTGCTTCATTTACTTGTTTTCTTACAAGGCTCCTATGCATAGGAAGAGTGTTAGATTTAAACATGTTTTATATATGCTCTTGATGCTCTCTTTTATGTTTCAACTCTCATCTTTATGTGAGCATCATAAAAATCACTATGCCTAGCTAAAAGGCATTAAAGAAAGCGCTTTTGGGAGGCAACCCATTATCTTTTATTTTCAGTATTAGTCAAGGAGTTTGTTTACTTCTGTAGCAACTCCTTTGTATCTTTATTTTCTCGCATTGTTGTGCCAAGAGTAGCCTCTAATGATAAGATGATGCTTAATTTTGATTGCTGCGCAGAAACAGATTTTTGCTGTTCACTGTACGAAATTCCTAAAATCACCAGATTGTTAATTAAATCTGAAATTTTTGTGCGTAATCTTTATGAATGTCTGAAACTTTCATTAGTTCAGAGTTTCTCGATCTGAGCGTCGTAAGTGCCTCGAAAAAATTCGTCTTTGCGGACTGTTCTGTTTTAGACAGATTATGCCTTTTTATTTTGCATTCTCTCTTTTACTAGTGTTGAGTGAAATTCTTTTTTGGGTGGAAGAGCTTCACATAACATCAGTGGCTGTAGCTAATGTTTAAAGTAACAAATCATATTGCGTCTTTATAGAACATGTGAATTTTTGATTATGCACTAACCCTCTAATGAGATCTACTTTGAGTTTGGTGTGACGGAAGTTTTCAAGGGTCAAGAGAGAAGGATGATATAATAGGATCAAGAAGAGTGAAGAGCTTAAGCTTGGGGAGGCTCCCATGGATCTCCCCAGCATATTTCAAGAAGACTCAAGCGTCTAAGCTTGGGGATGCCCAAGGCATCCCCTTCTTCATCGTCAAAATTATCAGGTCATCTCTAGTGAAACTATATTTTAATTCTTTCACATCATATGTGCTTTTCTTGGAGCGTCTGTGTGCTTTTATTTTCAGTATTGCACTTTTATTTTCAATAAAGCTTGACTGGACCCTAGCATTCTTGATTGGGAGAGAGACACGCTCCGCTTTTTCATGAGAATACTCCTATTCTTCACTTATATTTGTTGAGTATTCATATCTAGCGCTGTTCAGCTTTTAGCTCTTGTTTTCATGTATCTCTTGTCAGAGCTATTAGCTTTCTTTTGTAGAAAGTACTCTCTTGCTTCACTTATATTTGTTTGGAGAGTTGATGAAATAAATTGATTGGTGTTTGGTTGGTTCAGAAAATGTTGCATGTGGTAATTGGTATAAGGAAAAACTTGCTTAATCTTGTAGATCACTAAAATGGATAACTTGATGCTTGTCAATTGTTTTGAGTTAACAAGTAGATCATGATTAAATTGTGCATCACATGAGTTAAGCCTATTAGTGAAGAACTACCGTAAAGCTTGTTGAAAATTTGGTTTGCATCGGTGGTACCTCTAAGGTCTAGATATTTTCTAATAACAGGGTTTGGTTAACAAGGAAGACGGTATGAAGTCTTATAACGTTTGCAATATGTTTGTCATATAAAACTTGGTGTACGGGTTGATATTCTTGTTTGCTTACATAACCTTGCTAGCCTAAACTCTGTACTGAGAGGGAATGCTTCTCGTGCATCCAAATCCTTGAGCCAAAATCCATGCCATTTGTGTCCACCATAACTACCTATATGTGGTATTTCCTTGCCACTCCAAGTAAATTTTTCATGTGCTACCTTTAAATTATTCAAAATGTTATTATTCCCTTTTTGTGTCAATGTTTACTAGCTCATGAGGAATTAGTGTGGTTATTCTTTATTCTATTTGTCGAGTGGACTTTTACACCTGGACTAGTGGCATATACATCCGCTTATCCAATAACTTGCAAAAAGAGCTGGCAACGGGGTGCCCAGTCCCAATTAATTACAACTTTAACCAATTAATTCTCTTCACACTTTTGCCCTGATTCATCAGTAAGCAATGACAAACAGTGAAATACCTGAATGTGTGTAAACCAAAGAGAAAGAGGGATGATCTGCCTTGCTGGTAGAAATAACGTCCTTCATGGGAGCCGCTCTTAAAAGTCCGTTCGACAGGTAGAATACTGTTCTCACCCGCTACCATTCGTTGACAATTAACAAACACCTCTCAAAAATAGATACTCCTCCATGGTATGTGATTGATGGAAGGCACCCGAGGATTCGGTTAGCCATGGCTTGTGTTAGCAAGGTTGGGAGGAGTATCAAATATTTTATGCAATCTCTATATGCTTTCAAAAACCTAAAAGCTCTAGCACATGATTTAATCCCTGCTTCCCTCTGCGAAGGGCCTTTCTTTTACTTTTATGTTGAGTCAGTTTTCCTATTCTTTCTGTCTTCCACAAGCAAACACTAGTGTCAACTTTGTTACAACATGCGTTATATGCAATGTATTGGACTTGTTATACTACTTTGTGTTGACAATATCCATGAGATAAATATGTTGAAAGTTGAAGCAAATGCTGAAACTAAATTCTTCCTTTGTGTTGATTAAATACCTTTTATTAGAAACTATTGCTTTATGAGTTAACACTTATGCAAAACTGTTTGATGCTTGTCTCGAAAGTACTATTCATGAAAACGTTTAGCTTGTGTGATTCATTGTTTACTCATTATCTATTTGATAGCAAATTATAGACCATTGACTTGGATCACTTCATTCATTTACATGTGCCTTGCAATATTATATGATCAAGATTATGATAGTAGCATGTCACCTCAAAAATTATTTTGTTTTTATCGTTTACCTACTCGAGGACGAGTAGGAACTAAGCTTGGGGATGCTGATACGTCTCAAACGTATCTATAATTTTTGATGTTCCATGCTTGTTTTATACCAATTGCTACATGTTTTGCATCTACTTTATATCACTTTTATACATTTTTTGGGACTAACCTATTAACAAGATGCCGAAGTGCCAGTTCCTGTTTTCTGCTGTTTTTGTATTCCAGAAAAGCTAGTCTGGAAATATTCTCGGAATTGGACGAAACTACACGGGGGTCCCTATTTTTCCAGAACACACCTGACGGAGCGAAGGAGCAGAGAGGAGCCACCAGGGGCCACACGCCACTAGGGCGCGGGCCCCCCCTGCCGCGCCCTAGGGTGGTGTGGGCCCCTCGGGGGTCGCAGCCGCCGCCCTTTCGCCTACTTATTCCCCCCGACGCGAAAACCCTAAGTACCTGAGCAAATATCCACGAAAAGTTCCAGAGACGCCGCCGTCGTCAACCCTAGCTCGGGAGGGTTCAGAACCTCTTCCCGGCACCCTGCCGGAGAGGGGAATCGTCACCGGAGGCTTCTACATCGCCATGCCTGCCTCCGGAGTGATGCGTGAGTAGTTCATCCTTGGACTACGGGTCCATAGCAGTAGCTAGATGGTTGTCTCTCCACTTTGTGCCATCATGTTTAGATCTTGTGAGCTGCCCTACATGATCAAGATCATATTATTGTAATGCTACATGTTGTGTTTGCTGGGATCCGATGAATATTGAATATTATGTCAAGTTGATTATCAATCTATCTTATATGTTATTTAAGATCTTGCATGCTTTCCGTTACTCGTAGATGCTTTGGCCAAGTAGATGCTTGTAACTCCAAGAGAGAGTATTTATGCTAGATAGTGGGTTCATGTCTCCGTTTAACCTGGGACAGTGACAGAAAGTTCTAAGGTTGTGGATGTGCTGTTGCCACTAGGGATAACCTAACGATGCTATGTCCACGGGCATATGTGTTTGTTTACATTACGCACTTTACTTAATGCAATTATCCGTTGCTTGCAACTTAATACCAACGGGGGACTCGGATGACAACCCGGCGGTGGATTATTAGTCATAGATGCTGTTGGATAACGGTCTATGTATTATGTCGTAATGCCCAATTAAATATCATAGTAGTCAACATGTCATGTATATGCATTGTCATGCGCTCACTATTCGTCAATTGCCCAGCTGTAATTTGTTCACCCAACATGTTAGTTATCTTTTATGGAGAGACACCACTAGTGAACTGTGGACCCCGGTCCATTCTTTTACACTGATTAAACAACCACAAACTGCAAACTGTTCCTTTTTCATTCTCTGCAATTTAATACTCATTTTCCACACCATACGTTTAATCCTTTGTTTTCAGCAAGCCAGTGAGATTGACAACCTCACTGTTTCGTTGGGGCAAAGTAGTTTGATTGTGTTGTGTGCAGATTCCACGTCAACAGTCCAGACTCCCTGCAACAGCTATTTTTCTGGCGCCGTTGACAACCTTCTGAAGAGTTGCTGCTCCTACTGGTTCGATAACCTTGGTTTCTTTCTGAGGGAAAACTTGCTGCTGACTACATCATACCTTCCTCTTGGGGTCTCCCAACGAACGTGTGTTTCACGTCATCATAGGGCCTCTTTGATTCGTTGGATAGGAAAATCGTAGGAATAGAGAAAGTGTAGAATTCCAATGTCATGCACACTCCAATCTTATAGGATTTTGCATGCACGAAAGTTTGTTTGATTCCACCAAAGGAATTGTAAAATGAGTTTGGAGTGAATGTTAGATTTCCTATAGGAAGTAGTATAATGATTCCTATAGAAAATTTTCTTATAGGATCCAATTCTACAAATCAAATGACCAAGATAGGAAAATTTCCTATAGGATTCATTCCTCCACAAATCCTTTGTAATTCCTTTGAATTAAAGTAGCCCGCAGTTTTTTCCTTGTTGGGTTTCTCTCTTGAAGAGCATGGAGACATGGACCCCATTCTTGCCTTTTTGGTCCTGTCGTGCATTGGCTCATGGTGGTCTTTCATGGCATGCCTGATGGGTCTTTTCTTGCTTCGTCGTTCATCGATGAATTAGAGCTGCCATGTAGCCTTATGCCAATGATGACACGTGATTAGTGTCGTTGTGGAGCTCAGTCGGTGAAATCCCTGCGTACCCCTGTAAGGTTGTCAAGTCGGAGCTAACTGTTGTTGGCATGGTGCACTATTTGATATCGGTGGCGGATGTGGACCTTGTGCAGTCACTGTGAGTTCTGTGCTATTATGGTCGCCTACGATAAAGTCAAAGTCTCGAGTCGGCAACAATAAGTGATGACGATGACATCTTCGGGTAACCTCGGTGGTCCTCTAGTGTTTTTCATTTATGTTGGTGGACAACTCTGTTAAATAATGGATGTACAACTCTACTAAATAATGGATGGATCATTTTTTTCAAGATGGAGGTTTAACTTCAGCCTCTGCATCAAAATGATGCACACAACTTTCTTATAGGATCCAATCCTACAAATCAAATGACCAAGATAAGAAAATTTCCTATAGGATTCATTCCTTCACAAATTCTTTGCAATTCCTTTGAATCAAAGGAGCCCATAGTTATTTCCTCGTTGAGTTTCTCTCTTGAAGAACATGGAACACATTCTTGCTTTTACGGACTGGTCGTGCATGGGCTCATGGTGGTCTTTCATGGCGTGCCTGATGGGTCTTTTCTTTCTTCATCGTTCATCGAGGAATTGGAGCTGCCATGTAGCCTTATGCCAACGATGACACGTGATTAGTGTCGTTGTGGGGCTCATCTTCCTCCATAGGAGAACAGTCATCTTCTAACCCTGAACATGAGTGACCAGCACATGCTCTATCTTGCGACGGATGTCATGCTCATCTCCATTAGTCGGTGAAATCCCTGCATAATTCCCCTGTAAGGTTGTCAAGTCGGAGCTATCTATTGTTGGCATTGTGCTCAACTATTTGATATCGGCGGCGGATGTGGACCTTGTGCAGTCACTGTGAGTTATGTGCTATTATGGTCACCTACGATAAAGTCAAAGTCTCGAGTCTGCAACGATAAGTGATGACGATGACGTCTTCGGGTAACCTCGGTGGTCCTCTAGTGTTTGTCATTTATGTTGCTGGACAACTCTATTGAATAATGGATGGAAAACTCTACTAAATAATGGATGGATCATTTTTTTTTTCAAGATGGAGGTTTAACTTCAGCCTCTGCATTAAAATGATGCACACAACTTTCTTATAGGATCCAATCCTACCAATCAAATGACCAAGATAAGAAAATTTCCTATAGGATTCATTGCTTCACAAATTCTTTGCAATTCCCTTGTATCAAAGGAGCCCATAGTTATTCCTCGTTGAGTTTCTCTCTTGAAGAACATGGAACACATTCTTGCTTTTACGGACTGGTCGTGCATGGGCTCATGGTGGTCTTTCATGGCGTGCCTGATGGGTCTTTTCTTTCTTCATCGTTCATCGAGGAATTGGAGCTGCCATGTAGCCTTATGCCAACGATGACACGTGATTAGTGTCGTTGTGGGGCTCATCTTCCTCCATAGGAGAACAGTCATCTTATAACCCTGGAACATGAGTGACCAGCGCATGCTCTATCTTGCGACGGATGTCATGCTCATCTCCATTAGTCGGTGAAATCCCTGCATAATTCCCCTGTAAGGTTGTCACGTCGGAGCTATCTATTGTTGGCATTGTGCTCAACTATTTGATATCGGCAGCGGATGTGGACCTTGTGCAGTCACTGTGAGTTCTGTGCTATTATGGTCACCTACGGTAAAGTCAAAGTCTCGAGTCGGCAACGATAAGTGATGACGATGACGTCTTCGAGTAACCTCGGTGGTCCTCTTGTGTTTGTCATTTATGTTGCTGGACAACTCTATTGAATAATGGATGGAAAACTCTGCTAAATAATGGATTGATCATTTTTTTTCAAGATGGAGTTTTAACTTCAGCTTCTGCATCAAAATGATGCACACAACTTTCTTTTTTATTAATAATAAAAGATCCACGAAGCCTTACAAAGAAAATACATCGAAAAACCGGAATCCACCAGTCTTGCGACAAATGTTGCTACACCTACAAACTTGTTGAAGGGGATGGACCGATCAGGGCCGCTTGCCCTGACCTCACATACCAACGCACATCATCTAAATTCGGTGGCCTCACCAAGCCGCCCAACGACGAGCCGGGAGCACAAACTGATCCAGAAGACTCTCATCGCGCACCACATGCACACGCTCAGAAGCCGCTACCGTCGTCTTCCGCCAACCCATTTTTAGGAGTGATCAACGCAATGACTTTCTCAGGCCTACCGCCACGATGCCACACAACACACACCAAGCCGCTGAAACTCGTCGTCTTCAATGCGGTAGGTAAGACGCCTCACCACCTTAGGGCCCTCCAGCCAGCACCTGCTCCAAAGACAATATGCCCCCGGAGGGAATGCGGCGGCAGTCGCCGCCATCGTCCGGCGACCCAGATTCAGGGTTTCCCCCGGAGTAGATGACCCTTCCAGTCGATTTACGTGGTGATCCAACGTCGCCACGCCTCCGGGATGACACCAGAATGAGTTCCAAAACAGTGCCTCCAACGAGGTAGACGACGCCACACGCCGCCATTGTCCGGTCCGGCAAGCCTAAGGTTTCCCTCGGAGCTCGACGCAACCCATACGACGCCACACGCTGCCACTGTCCGGCCCGGCTGCGCCCTCTGGCGGCGGCGAGGGCAGTGACGGAGCCAGAGGTTGAACTATGTGTTGTCAATATAAAGTTGTGTAGTCAAATACACATATTTTTCTCATGTTTTATATTTTCTTGCACTATTTTTGCTTGTATAAACCAAAATGTTGTGTAGTCTATTGACTACACAGAACGTACGTGGCTCTGCCACTGGGCGAGGGAGGGGATGGGAGGAGGAGGGAGACCCAGCGGCGCGATTTAGGGTTTTCCTCCCGCCGCCACACGGGAGCAGTTAAGAGGGACGATATTACGTGACGTGTGTGTGTACTCGTTGAACATAAAATGGTTTTGCTTGCCATAATGGATGGATCATGAAACCGTACTAGATCACAAACGGGCTTTGTGTACCTACATGGTGGGCTTGCCATTCCATTGATGTCTTCCAAACAGACTCTATGGCTACACCCACTTATCATTCTGAAAATACAAGGTTTCACATCAATATGTGGGGCTTTATGGAATGATAAACCACATCAACATTCATGTTGTATTGGTTCTATTGAAACTCCAACTATTATCTGTAAGATAATAATGCTTGTGTTGCTCAAATGCAAACAGGTTATACAAAAGCAATATCACTAAGCATATTGCCCCTATATTGCAAGGATCAGGGGAGTCTCTTCCTGAATTATAACCTACTCAAACATTATATTACACTTTTTTTCTCTTTATGAGTTTACTCTCAAGGTTCTCATCAAGGTTTTTAATGAGGTAATATCAACACAAGAATATATGTCATACCTCCTATTTTCCCCACCGGGTGTTTTAATGGATGTATACAAGACATATCAGTTGTCCACTAAACTTACCAATGAGTTTTATCGTTTCAAGATTTTCTCATATAAGTTATCAAAGAGACAATTATCATTATATGTTGTATCATTTTTTTCTTATTTTTCCCACTGGGTTTTAAAGGAGTTTTATCAACATATCAAATACTATTCTCCTCACATTTTTCCCAAAGGGTTTTTTTGTGGGAGAAATAATCAACTTCAAATAACATATGTCATACTTTCTGTTTTCCCCACTGGTCTTTTTAAAGGAAGTATACATGACATATTTATTGTTCTCCAAACTCACATATGTGCTTATCCTTCTATCAAGGTTTTCTCATATGAGTTACCAAAGAGACAATAATCAATATATGTTGCATCATTTTCTCCTTATTATCGTACAAGGTTTAAAGGAGTTTTAGCAACATATCATACACATTACTCTCCCCATATTTTTCCCACAGGTTTTTTTTGGAGGAGACTATTTCAAGATGATAGAATCTACAAAGGATATTGTTTTACAAGGACATTCTCGCGAAGAACGCTCTAAAGACAAGCATTGATTAGGGGGAGTGTTAGGAATTAATTAATTTGTTTATTTAATGGGTTTAATCCTTGCTTATGTCGGTTCCACTTTTAGCAACCGCTTCCTTGTAACCGCCTTTATACCAGGGTATATATATCCAATATTCTATCAATATTCTATCAATCAAACACACAGTTCGATTCATTCGTTGTCGATCTCGTTTGCTCTCGATCTATTCCCAACACGGCCGTTGCCAGCCGGTCGACGCCGACAGCCGACAGCCTGCGCGCGTTGACTATAGTACCCTTATCCAGAACATAACAGTGACACGTACCACAGCTACGTGCTGGAAATCTGGAGTAGGATCAAAGCATTTCGTTTAATTTAATCTAGAATCACCCCTACGAAGATCGTCGTCGTCATCCATCGAACGGAGCTACTACTCCCCGCGTACGTACGTGGCAAGCTAGCAGCTCTAGGCTCTCTCTAGCTGCTGGGAAAGCAGAGTGCCCGCTGATCTTGCACCACACCATTGCTCTCATCACATGTGTTACACATCGCACGGATTCCTTTGCATGTGCATGGTACTGCAGAAACGTCCGATTCGGCCGTTCACAGCATGTTTACTTTTGAGCAGTATTATTTTGTAGTTTAAAATTTTATGCGCTAAAAAATTTAATTCGACCCAGCTAATCAAACGGCCCACTTTTTATCCAGCTTGCTCCACGAGCAATTCAAACATGTCAAACTGAAGGAACTCCGTATGACATGTTTTATGGCCATCCCAAGTTTGGGCCTCTTTGGATTGAAAGGTTTTCATAAAGATATTGATTGGAAGATTCTAAACCATAGGATTTTTTCTAAGAAATCCCTTTGAATTAAACAAATGACAACTACAAAAAATTTATGGATTGCACTCTTACATGTCAATCCCATAGACATTTCAACATCCACTCTAAACTCTTTTTTGCACTCGTTCGTATAGGATTGAGACATTTTTCATGTACTTTTTATATCTTCCATCCAAATGACCATTATTACAGTTTTATCTGTTTTGTTATCATCTATTTTGCAACTGAAATCCTAACAAATTACTGTGCTTTTTCAGTTGTTGCAATTCTGTGATCCAAAGAAGAAGGTCCAAGGTGTAATTGTGTGATCAATTTCCTAGATGGATGGTTGCTTGAATGCTGCGCAAGTTACGAAGAGTTTCGAGTCCCTAGATGCCTGTATCAGTTTTTTGGATCGGCGCATGCATGCAGCCAAATACGCGTGGTAGGTGTGCATTAATATTTCACTAGGAAAGGTCGCGCCGCGACATGCCGCGCGCGCGCCCGTTGTGGTACGAAATTGTGAAATTCACTGGATTTTTTTTCCAGCAGGAAATACAAAAATTGTTTGGAAAACTAATCTAAAAAATCTACAATAAAACAAACATTTCTTAGTTTATGTGAAAAGTTTAAAATCTTCTTAATTTTAAGAATTTCTTAGTTTCATTTTTGTACACAATGGATTTTTGGTGCAACATTTATGTGTAAAGTTTGAAAATTTCTTAAATTTGAAATTTTCTTAGAGGTAGAGGAGACGACGGGATTGAGACATTTTTCATGTACTTTTTATGTCTTCCATCCAAACGACCATTATTACAGTTTTTATCTGTTTTGTTATCATCTATTTTGCAACTGAAATCCTAACAAATTACTGTGCTTTTTCAGTTGTTGCAATTCTGTGATCCAAAGAAGAAGGTCCAAGGTGTAATTGTGTGATCAATTTCCTAGATGGATGGTTGCTTGAATGCTGCGCAAGTTACTAAGAGTTTCGAGTCCCTAGATTCCTGTATCAGCTTTTTCGATCGGCGCATGCATGCAGCCAAATACGCGTGGTAGGTGTGCATTAATATTTCACTAGGAAATGTCGCGGTGACACGCCGCGCCCGTTGTGGTACGAAATTGTGAAATCCATTGGATTTTTTTTTCAGCAGAAAATACAAAAATTGTTTGGAAAACTAATCTAAAAAATCTGCAATAAAACAAACATTTCTTAGTTTATGTGAAAAGTTTAAAATCTTCTTAATTTTAATAATTTCTTAGTTTCACTTTTGTACACAATGGATTTTTGGTGCAACATTTATGTGTAAAGTTTGAAAATTTCTTAAATTTGAAATTTTCTTAGAGGTAGAGAAGACGACGGCGGAGCTCTCTGTGTGCTTCGATTTGTCGGGGGAGGAGCTCGGCGCCGACGGCGTCTCCGTCCGAGCGGAAGAAGAAAGAGTAGAGGAGTAGAGCGAGGAGGACCGGTTCGCATATGTCTAAACACGCAGGAGCCTTTGCGCAAAAATGGCACGCGTACCGTCGGATGACGACGCGATGGTGCTTCTACAGTGCCCGGACGACGTGGCCACCTCGAGTATCAAAAGATTTGAAATCCCTTAGAATTTGTTTTTTGTTGCGCAGCTAAAAATACAACGAATTTTAAAGATTGGAGAGAAATATGTTTATGTTTGTCAAAACCAGAAGGTTAAAACATGAAAGTTGTTCGGAAGGTTGATATTCGTCTACTCATGAAAGAAAAATTTAAACGGATGACTGAGTGCGACGAATTTGATAAAATTCGTCGGATGTTTTTGCGAGTTTGGATACAAAATTAAAGTGTTAGAGTCGACCAAACTCGAAACCAATCATGGGAATGGAACCAGCTCGTGCATAGATTTCATGTACATATTATCGTGAAAAAAGAAAGGGTACCGTAGATGCGCCGGGTATGCGCGTTACTGTAGCGTCTACCGTACCGCCGAGGTGGCTACTTCAGTTGAGCGCTGAAGAGGAGAAAAGGGCAACAAAAAAAAACGGTACTGTAGATGCGCCGGGTACTCCAAGTACACAATTTCCAAGACAAGGCTTTCTGCTTGACAGCAAGATCTGCAACACCACGCAGAATCAATGCATGGATGATTGAGCGGTGGACGGCAGACGATCACCACCGCAGATAGACTCGACACTCGAGCCCGGAGATGACCTTTCTTCGTCAGGAAAGGTCGCACGTGATCTCTGCTTCGCCTTGTCCCGGCCCCCTGACTGCAGCCTCCCGTCGGCCGTCGACCCCGTCCCGGCCGGCGGCACCCGACCCGATCGAACGCCACGTCCGTGGGTCGCCGTCACATGGCGGCCGCGAGCTGGAGGAGCATCTCTCGGTGGCGGCCGCGTTTGCATGTGATGAAGCGTGAGGGAGCCGAGGCGGACGACGAACCTAGTCGGTTCGGGCCAGTGGCGGACGTACGGGTGCGTGAACGGGATGATGGGATCCTAAGAGGATTTTGGTTGATGTGCACGCTAGATCCGTACCCTCTCGTCCTTCGTTGTTTGATGGTATAAGATCATAGGTGAGAGTGATTTCGTATATATAGGCAATCGGTGTTGCGTCGGATCCGTCCACCAATGCTTGCGCGCAACTCGCGGACGTGGAGATTGGGGCAAGATCATGCATGATGCTCCGAGCTAAACAAAATTATTTGGTCTAAAAATTTGCACATTTCATCTACCAATTGCGCTTACTAAAATATGCAGCCATTATAATTTTATTATGCGCAACTAGATTCAAATGATTATTTTTCTTGCACAATTGCTCTTTTTTTATTGGAAAATTAGTTGATTCTCTTATTTTATCTTGGAATAGAAAGTTTAATATACACCTCTTGCCATTTTAGAAATGTGCAACTCTTTTATTTGTATTTTGCAATTATATTCATTATTTTTTATTAGGTAAATCAACATATTTTTTCAAGTTTAGAATCCAGCTGACGTGCTTGCAAATTTTAAGTCGACTGATTAAAAGGCAGACCCTTATACAAAAAGGATGAATAAAAAAACAAGAAATTTAATATCATGATGACTTGATGCCTGCAAGATTGTCTTTGCATCAAAGATTATTTGGTACAACCGTGGAAATATTCTACAAAGCTCTTTTAGTAAGAGATCCAAAGAAAAATTTCTATATGATTCAATCCTACAAGTCAAAAAAACCCACATAGAAAAATTGTATAAGGATTTCATTTCCCCAAAATTCATATGAAAACCTTGATGAAAGTTTTAGATGTATTTGTATCCCCTTAGATCGAAAATAAAACAAGAATATTGGCATGATAATTATACTTTTGCTCGTGGTTTGGCTTTGATTTGATTAGTTTTATTCCAGGAATCATGTGCTTTCCTATTTCCTTGAATCAAACACTTCCGACAACATGTACATTGTGGTTAGTGTTTCATATCATTGGCCTGACCGAGGCATACTCGCTAAAATGAAAAATAGTAAGGCATACACTACCCGCTTTATTTCAATCATTTGTAGACGTACATCGCTTCATCTCTCACTCGCGACAAGCAGAAATCACGTGCACATTTACCTCATATTACTTGTTATAGAATGGTAAAAAAAAATGACGTGCACTACGATTATAAGGATCCAGCATTTGTGACACGTTTTTTTCCGTTAAAGTTTAGTACTCCCTCCGTTTTTATTTACTTTGCGTTCTGGGTTAGTTAAGATCAAACTTAAGTTTAACAAAGTATTAGAAAAAATATCAATATCTACAGTGTAAGATTTATAGTATTGGAATCATCATAAAGCATATTTCCATTATATGCATTTGTTATTATGAATGTTGATATTGTTTTCCTATATTCTTGTTCAAACTTGACAATGTTTGACTTTCACTAAATCCAGTACGCAAAGTAAATAAGAACGGAGGGAGTATATAATTATCAAAATTATTTTGCGTTCTAGGTTTAGTCAAACTCAAACTTTGTTATGTTTGAGCAAATATTTAGGAAAAAATATCAATATCTACAATGTAAGATTTATAGTATTGGAATCATCATAAAGTATATTTTCATATTATATGCATTTGGTATTATGCGTGCTGATATTTTTTCTTATATTCTTGGTCAAACTTGACAATGTTTGACTTCTACTAAATTCAGGACGCAAAGTAAATAAAAATGGAGTGAGTATATAAATATCAAAATAAGATCAATTACACTCCGAATTCCAAACCGTGCGACGCGCCGAGCCGAATGCGACGTGCAACGGCACAGGGCTATACGTGGCTACGGGTTCAAGGCTCTCGACGTCAAGGGAACCCATCCCGTTGTTCGAGCCTAAACCCCTTGTTTAGCGGAGAGACAGCATCGTCCTGACACGGCGAACCTGAACAATCTCGTAAAACGACGGCATTGCCTTTCTCTGAACTCCATGGTCACCAACAAACTTAGTGATTGACTGATTGGGTTTACTTCACGCGCGCGTTTACTTGCAGCTCCCGATGTCACTGTTCTCACAGGCACACTGATTCATACAGCTAATGCAGAAACAGGGGTGACAGAGTCGTGTCACACAAGTTGCAGCGGTGCGAAGGTTTGCTAATTCAGCTGTATAAGGGCAAATCACTTTTCTACCCAGCTCCACTAGGCTTAGTTCCTTCCGTTGGTTAATAGTCACAAAACCTCCAGTGGAGACTTTTTTTTGCACCCGGGCACCGGTGATTCCTCCCGTTTAAAAAATGCGAAAATTATATTTATATATTTCAAAAAATTCTGAAACAAAATCCGAGTGTAGCCAATAATATATCCGTCTAACGTGCAAAATATCAACTTCAAAAACCTTGTATTTTGAGCTACACAAAAATGCAAATTTGTAGATCTGAGTATAGATATTTTCAAATCTCTAAAGTTTATCAGATTTGTTTTTTTGTGTAGCCCATAATATAAAGTATTTCACACTAAAAAAAATCACGTTTGTGGGATGCATCATTGGCAACATCATAATTTTTTCAGAATTTTTTGAAACTCATAAATATGATTTTCAAAAATTTAGCAGGCGGGTTCACTGGTGCCCGCGTTTAAAACTGCTTTTCCGCAAAACCTCGTGTTTGTTCTGACAACAAAGAGACAAGGACGAATATTGCAAATCAGGAAGACACGGACGCTCTGTAGTCTGTATCCGGTATCCGGTATACTGTCAGATACGACATTTTGTAGTGAAACGTGAGCCCAGAAGGGAGAGCGATCGAGCGCTGCTTTGATAATTCAATTGAGTTAGAAAAACAAAGCAATCAAAACGATCTTGCTTTCAAACAGTAAATCAGACATGGGCTTCCCCTTAGAGCATCTCCAACAGACGCCCAACGTGCCGGCGCACTAAATTTTTTTGCAGCGCCAAAAGTACGTTTTAGCGCGCGGAACATCTGTTTTGATTTAGCAGAAGCGCTATATTTAGCGTGGCGCGGCGCTTAAATTTTTTGCTCCAGCAGCGGCGCTAAAATTCCAGCGCGCGCGCAGCACAAACAACATTTTGCATCAACCATATATACAACCGAATCAAAAGAGGGACTGATGAAAATAAAATTTTATTATTAGAACGAACGTAGCCAAGAGCTCCGCCTCGGCGGCGGCTTCTTGCGGGTGCCTCCGGCGATAGTCCGCCACCAGCTGCGCGTCCCTGTCCGCGATAAGAAGGCGGGTCTGGAGCTGGCGGTGGGCGGTCCGCTCTTCGGCGGTGACGAGGCGCGGCGGAGGCGCCAGATCCATCGCCTGATGCACGTTGTGGACGTCCGTGAAGTTCATCTGGCGCCGGCTCCGACCGAGGCGCCATGCTGCCGCGTCATAGGCGCGGGCGGCCTCGTGCGCCGTCTCAAACGTCCCGAGGGAGATCCGCTCGTCGCCGGAGCGGATCTCCGCGTAGAACGAGCCGTTCGGCCGCGCGCGCACGCCGCGGTAACCGGACTGGTTCCTGCGGCGCGGAGGCATGGTGGCGACGGCGCTCGGCGCGGTGGCGGCAGCTGGCGGTGCGGATTCCGTGCGGTGGTGCGACCGGTGGGGGAGAGAGGAAAAACGGTTGGGGAAAAGTGAGTAGACGCGTGGAGTGAGCGCGCGCGCCGCGGGGCGGTGTATTTAACGCGGAACGTAGCGCTTCGGCCAGCGCGCGCCGACGTTTTCTGAGCGCGCGCTTTTTTCCCGCGACTGCTGGAGCGCGCGAAATGGCCCCGCGCGCGGGAAAAGCCCGTTATTTGGCGCGCGCGCTCCATTTGCCGCGTCTGTTGGAGATGCTCTTAGCCCTTAAATATGTTAGCAGGACACCTGCTACCTCGGCGACTCCGGCTTCATCGACTACTGCTGCCGTGGGACGAGACTCAGAGGAGGAGTTCCCAGGCTCGACACCGGCCCAGCGGGCCGTGAGGACACGGGTGCCGTCTGTGTGCTATCCAGACCAGGAGTGGGTGACCAAGTAGTATAACTGTGGCGTGCGTTGCTACGTAGTGGTTGGCTTGGATCACGGCGGTGGCCGTTTGCTTGTAAAACAAACCAGAATTAGATCTCACCTGCTACCAATTCCTCTCGATGCAATTCCTCGAGAGCGAGCTTATCTATCTAATCGTGTAGCCTGATGCTAACAATTGGTATTCAGAGCCGTTCGATCCTACCAACTACCACGCCAAGCTGGAGATTCCCCACCCGCACGAGACGCGATTGAAGGCGATCTACGAGACCGTCACGGCGGTGAACGACAAGGCTCATGCTAGCCTCAAGTCCGACCTGGAGCGGCTCATCGCGGAGTCGATCGAGAGCTCGCTGGCAACGGCGATGACCAAAGAGGTCGACAAGGCGGTGGAGAAGGTGGTCAGCGCCACCACCGGAAACCTCGGTGCGAACAAGGACGCGGGGAAACAGATTCCCGGTCCTCTCAAGATCTCGCCTCCCACGGCGACGACTCGGCGCCGCCCACCAGGCAGCCGAGGGGAGACGCGGAGATCGGCCAATCTGGGCACCGCGCTGCAATAGCTACACGGGAGTCGGGCTCTGGTGGTTCGCCACCTTATGTCCCGCCTCCGGCACGAGGTATCCTTGCAAATCTGAACTCAGCCCTAGCTTCGGCTTCATCGTTTGGTAGTTTGATTCAGAGGGAGAGACGGGCGTCGTCCCACAATCATGGGAAACCACCATCCATGGATTTTCCTGAATTCTGTGGCGAGAACCCTAAGTTTTGGCAAGCTCGTAGTGAGGACTACTTTGCTCTTTTTGACACGGACCCTGATCTGAGGATAGCGGTAGCGGCTATGCAGTTCAAGGGTGATGCGGCTGTGTGGTTGTCCTCTGTGCAACACCAGTTCGTCAGAGCTACTTGGGAGCAGTTTTACGCAGCAGTTTTACAGAGAGATTTGGAAAAAAATCAGCATAGGTCTCTAGTTCGCAAGCTTTATAAACTAAAACAAACTGGCACTGTAGTGGAGTATGTAGCGGCTTATTCTGCCTTAATGGATCAGATAACGTCTTATGAACCTCAACCTGATATGCTACACTACACCACTAGATTCATAGATGGGCTTCGACAAGATATTCGCATATGGTTGTAGCTATTCAATTACCTCAGGACTTGGATACTGCATACACTATTGCTATCTTGCAGGAAGAGGTGGGAGAGGGCGAATCTGAGCTGAATTCTCCTCGATATCGAAGACCGGGCTCTTCATCTCCTTCCAGGCAGAGTAAAAGTTACTCTCCGAGATCAAGTGATGAGATGAAACAAGCTTCATCAACAAGGTCTTCTCCAGAATCGGACAGGCTTGCAATATTAAAAGCCTATCGAAGAGCCAAGGGATTATGTTTCATCTGTGGAGAACGTTGGGGCAAGGAGCACAAGTGTAGGACTACTGTTCAGCTACATGTGGTGCAAAACTTCGGGCTTTTTGCAGAATGGATGATGCGGATGTAGAGGACACTGATGATGATATTATGATGTTGTCTGCTGATACTCAAACATCAGAACCCAACACCCTGGCCATTCGTTTGCAGTGCCAATTAAATGGTCAGGATGTGGTTTGCTTACTTGACTCAGGAAGCTCCCATTCCTTTCTCAGTGATAGATTGATGAGTGAAGTTACCAATGTGGAACCGCTGGCTACTAAGCAGCGAGTGAGAATAGCAGGAGGTGGGCACCTCATTTGTGATTTTTGGGCTCCTCAGTGCAAATGGAAGTCCAGCAATACTGAGTTTCAATCAAGTTTCAAGTTCTTGCCGTTGAAGCACTATGATGAAATTATTGGCATGGATTGGTTGGCCGCCATGGGCACAATGCAAATTAATTGGGAACATAAGTGGTTGTCTTTTGATTACAAAGGGAAACCAATTTTCTTACAAGGTGAACTGCCAGCAGAGTTTATGTGCACAGTGGTAGAAGTGCATCTGGCACAGGTGGCACAGGTGCCAGCGTCTGAACCTATTCTGGAAGAAGTGCATCGTCTGTTGGATAAGTTCAAAACTGTGTTTGAAGCTTCGAGTGGATTACCTCCTCGCAGAGCTTGTGATCACCATATCCCTCTGATTGAAGGTGCGAGGCCCGTCAGAATTAGGCCATATCGCTATTCACCTGAACTCAAGACAGAAATTGAGAAGCAGATCAAGGAAATGCTAGAATCAGGGGAGATCTCCATTAGCAATAGCGAGTTTGCTTCACCAATCATCATGGTTAAGAAGAAGGACTTCACTTGGCGCCTCTGTGTGGATTACCGAAACTTGAACCTCCTTACACTGAAGTCCAAATATCCTCTACCGATGATCGACGAATTGTTGGATGAGCTAACAGGAAGTTCTTGGTTCTCTAAACTCGATCTCAGGGCAGGGTACCATCAAATCAGGATGGCTGAGGGAGAAGAATACAAGACAGCATTCCATACTCAGATCATTATCAGTTTAATGTTATGGCTTTTGGTTTAACAGGAGCACCAGCCACATTCCAGGCAGTAATGAATGAGACATTAGCCCCAGTGCTTCGCAAATATGTCGTCGTTTTCTTTGACGACATTCTGATGTACAACAGTTCTTATGAGGACCATCTGAAACATCTTGAGCATGTACTGAAACTGCTGTCTGACAGTAACTGGCATGTGAAGGGATCCAAGTGTGCGTTTGCACAGCGCAGCATCTCTTATCTCGGTTACGTGGTGGATGAAAGGGGAGTTTCTACAGATCCAAGCAAAGTGGAAGCAATTCAAAAGTGGCCAGTTCCTCGGAATGTTAAAGAGCTCTGTGGGATTCTAGGTGCAACTGGATATTATCGTAAGTTCATTGAACAAT
The DNA here is from genome assembly GCA_947311845.1 of Poa pratensis. Lineage (NCBI taxonomy): Eukaryota > Viridiplantae > Streptophyta > Magnoliopsida > Poales > Poaceae > Poa > Poa pratensis. Next base: position 26,442,450 of record CAMZMU010000059.1, on the reverse strand, counting down.
ACGGTGTGATTTATCAACCCCTGACGCAGCTGAAAGGACAAGGATGTCGCCTAGAGGGGGGGTGAATAGGCGATTAAAACTTTTCCGATTTAGGCTTGATAATTGCGGAATAAAACTAGATGTTTAAATTAACAAGCCAACAACCTAAATAAACTAGGCTCACCTATGTGCACCAATAACTTATGCTAAGCAAGACAAGCAACAAGGTGATAGCAATATAGAATACTTCAAGCACGAAGGCTATCACAATGTAAAGTGCATAAGTAAAAAGCTCGGGTATAGAAATAACCGAGGCACGCGGAGACGAGGATGTATTTCCGAGTTCCTCCTTGTTAAGGGAGTACGTCTCGTTGGAGAGGTGTGAACCAACACAATGGTTCAACAACCACAAAGGTTTCACCTTCTTCTCCGATGAACCGCACCACAAAGGTTTGGTTCACCTTTCACTATCAGAATCCTTCGAGGCGGAAATCCGGAGCCTTTCAACAACGATCCGGGGCACAACCCACAACGGGATTGGGGGCTCCCGAACAGCTACAAGTGACCACACAAGGGTCCAACCAACACACGGGCGTCTAGGGTCCAAAGACCCAAGAGTAACAAGTTCACAAGCTTTCAACTTCCACGAATCCTCGTGGAGAGCACAAACCGATGCAACGAAGCAATGGCAAGAGCACAAGGCTCAAATCCTTCACTCTCAAATCCCATCACAAGCAACTAATGCTTATGGGGGGAGAAGAGAGGAAGAACAACGAAGAACACAACAAATGGAACATCAAGATCAAGATCTACTAGGTTCCCCTCACTTAGAGGAGGAATGGATTGGATGAATATGTAGATCTAGATCTCCTCTCACTTTCCCTCAAAGATAAGCAAGAATCATGGGAGGGATAGAGAGGAAGGCAAGCTTTTTCAAAGGTCAACAATGGAGGAGAGAGAGAGGGAAAAAACTTGCTCAAAACATGTTCTAACCGTTGGGGAAGAAGCCCCTTTAAATAGGTTGCCCGAAACCAACCGTTATGTGCAGAAACTGCGAGCCCGGCATGGGAGCCGGTTTTGCCGGCCTAGAAACCGGCCAACCACCCGACCCGGCCAGTCTGGGAGCCGGTCTGGCCGGCCTGGGGGCTGGCCAGACAGACAAGACCGATAAAAGTGCAATATCGTTTTCATCCGGACTCCGATTTTGATGATCTTGGGCTCGTTGGAATCGTAACGAAGAGCTTTACAAGATCATGCAGAGAAACATCATAGTCCAACAATGGAGGATAACACCAAATGGGGGAAAGGTTGGATCTCTCGATAAAAGAACAACCGATAAAACCTCCAAACCAAAACCGCAATATGTTTCTCATCCGGACTCCGTTTTCTATAATCTTGGGCTTGTTAGAATACTCACAAGCTCTAAAAGATCATGCATATACACATCATAGCCCATCATGTGAGGAGGATAGCACAAGAGGAGAGTTTGACCTCTCTACAAGAGACGAACCGGTAAAACCTCCAACATCAAAAACACCCACAAGATATTCAAATGAAATCCGTTTTTGATGAACTAGAGCTTGGTATGGAGATGAACACAAGCTCTAAATTGTCACATGGATAAAAGCCAAATAAGAACCAAGAAAGATGATATGCTAAATATGCAAAGGTTTGAGCTCTCCACAAAGATGCGATCAAGTTACTCACTTGAGAGCCCCTCTTGATAGTACGCCGTCTATCCTATAACCCGGTCTCCCACCAACACCGTGAGACCGGTAAAATAGAAAACCTATCAAGATCGTACCTTTGCCTTGCGCATTCCACTTGAGCTCGATGATGACGATCTTGACTCTCTCAAGTTGGAACACCTTTCTTGATTGTGCTGCTAGCACATGCTTGATGAAGACTTCTCCAAATACTCCCCCATACACCATTATGGGAGAGCCTTGCTATACTCCGTCTTCATGAATCCACTTGCACTTCATCTTCTTATCTTGATATAGATGATGGCTTGGAGATAAACATGAAGTTCACTCAATCTTCTTTTCCAAGCCATGCTTGCAACAAGCTCAACTCTTCACATGACCATTCTTCATATAAACCCTTGGATGGAACCTTGGTCATCATGTAATCTTGTAGAGTCCAACATATGAACTCCAATCTTTTCCTATGGACAAGATCTATAAGTATATCTTAATGCAACCATTAGTCCATAGGGATTGTCATTAATTATCAAAACCACGCATGGGGCAACACATGCACTTTCAGCAGCTACTGAGGAAAAATGTCCCATTTGTGTGGTCCGCAACAACTCAGTTGGCCTTTGATACTCTCAAGCGTGCGTTGGTGACAACCCCGGTGCTGGCGTTACCTAACTTTGCCCTACCATTCTCTATCGAAACCGATGCTAGTGTGATCAGGGAGTAGGAGCAGTGCTAATCCAGAACGGGCATCCGTTGGCTTATCTAAGTCGAGGTCTTGGTCCTAGAACCAAGGGACTTTCCACATACGAAAAAGAGTACATGGCAATTCTGCTCGCTTTCGAACAGTGGCGTGCTTACCTGCAGCATGATGAGTTCACTATACACACTGACCACTGCAGCTTAGCTCATCTGGCCGATCAGAGACTCCATACACCGTGGCAACAGAAGGTGTTCACCAAGTTGTTGGGTTTGCGATTCCATATCAAGTACAAGAAGGGGACTGAGAATAGAGTGGCGGATACCTTGTCGCATCGCCCACCAGAAGCAGAGTCGGTTTTAGCTATTTCTCACTTGCAACCGGCATGGTTACAGGACATTGTGGAAGTATATCAGAAGCACACTGAAGCAACTGACTTATTGACTCGCCTGGCGATTCGTGTTGATCCTGGCGAATCGTTTACACTGTGTGATGGTCTCATTCGTTATAAGCAGCACATCTGGTTGCCCGTGGACAAGGAATTCACAGCTAAAATTATTGAGGCTTTCCATGCAAGTCCCGTGGGAGGGCACTCGGGAATACCAGTCACATCTAGCCGCATCAAGGCTCTGTTTTATTGGAAGGGAATGAAACAACAAATCCAGACTTTTGTCAATGAATGTGTGATTTGCCAACGGGCTAAGCCAGAGAGGGTTCGTTACCCAGGTCTACTCGAACCACTGCCAGTGCCCAAACAGTTTTGGCAAATTGTGAGCATGGACTTCATAGAAGGGCTACCGCGTTCAGGCCGTTACAACTGTATTATGGTTGCGGTGGATAAGCTGTCTCGTTATGCTCATTTCATTGGGCTGTCCCATCCCTTCACTGCAGCCACAGTTGCATCAGCGTTCATGGATAATGTCCACAAATTGCACAGCATGCCTGAGTCGATTGTATCAGATAGAGACAAGGTTTTCACTAGCAATTTTTGGCAGCAGATGGCCACTCTTTCTGGTACCCAATTACGCATGAGCTAGTCGTACCATCCTCAAAACGGACAGCCAAACGGAGCGGGTAAACCAGTGTCTGGAAGCGTTTTTGCGCTGTTTTACACATGCCTGTCCTGTGAAGTGGGCGCAATGGCTATCGTTAGCGGAGTACTGTTACAACACGAGCATGCACTCTGCCCTGGATGGCAAATCCCCGTTCCAGGTGTTGTATGGGCATTCTACTCGCCATTTTGGGCTCACTCCTGACGCAGCTGGCCCGGTAACTGATCTGGAAGAATGGCTCCATGATCGCTCCCTGATGCTCAGACTCCTGCAGCAGCACCTCGAACGTGTCAGTCTTCGTATGAAACATCAGGCTGACAAAAAAGTTCTAACAGGGAGTTCAAAGTGGGCGACTTCGTGTTTATGAAGCTTCAGCCATATGTGCAATCCTCAGTGGCACCACGTGCTCACCACAAGCTGATCTTCAAGTTTTATGGGTCCTATCAAGTGCTGGAACGCATTGGTGCATCTGCTTATCGCCTTCAACTTCCTGCTGGCAGCCGTATTCACCCTGTTCTCCATGTGTCCCAGCTGAAGCAAGCTCTGGGTGCGAAACAGCAGGTACAGCCTCACCTTCCTTCACCGGATGATGCCTTTGCAGTGCCTGTGCGTGTGTTGCAGAGACGGTTGCGCCAACAAGGGAATTCCACCGTGCCGCAAGGGTTGATTCAGTGGTCCAATCAACCGGAGTCTCTGGCGACATGGGAAGACCTAATCGAGCTACAACAAAGGTTCCCGCAAGCTCCAGCTTGGGGACAAGCTGGTTCCAAGGAAGAGGGAGTGTTAGCAGGACACCTGCTACGTCGGTGACTCCGACTTCATCGACTACTACTGCCGTGGGACGAGACTCGGAGGAGGAGTTCCCAGGCTTGACACCGGCCCAGCGGGCCGTGAGGACACGGGCGACGTCCGTGCGCTATCCAGACCAGGAGTGGGTGACCAAGTAGTATAACTGTGGCGTGCGTTGCTACGTAGTGGTTGGCTTGGATCACGGCGGTGGCCATTTTCTTGTAAAACAAACCAGAATTAGATCTCACCTCCTACCAATTCCTCTCGATGCAATTCCTCGAGAGCGAGCTTATCTATCTAATCGTGTAGCCTGATGCTAACAAAATATTTATTAACCTTGAGTGGAAAGACAAGAACAAAATTTGGTATGGTGGGCAACCTTTGCAACATTGAAAATATGAATTTATTCGACTCCGCCCCTACTATCACCGTGGGGAATGGTGCGTTGACCCCTTTTTGAAGCCCTGTGGCCCGATGGGAGAAAGTCAAAAGGTCTTCTACCTCTCATCTTTGAGGCATCTAGCTCAAAAAAGTGGAAAATCGAAATTGCAATGGAGGACAACTCGTGGATTGGAAAGATCAAAATGGATGAGAATTTCACCTTTGACCACATTGCCCAATTTGTGGACCTTTGGTTACTTCTACATGATATCACTCTTGTGGAGGAGGTAGAGGATGAAATCACTTGGACACTCACGGCCAATGGTCAATATTCAGTGCCATCGACGTATCAAGCTCAATTCTATGTTGCAATCTCCAGCAACATGAAACATGTGGTGTGGAATCCTTGGGCCCCTACGAAAGGTTAAAAAAAATCGCGTGGCTTGCTCTCCAAAATAGATTATGGACCGCCGACCGTTTAGAGAAACGAGGGTGGCCAAATTGCGGCCTAGCCCCCTTTGCAAGAGGGCACGGAATCCATAAAACACCTTCTCATCTTGTATCGCTAGACATTGCGTCTTTGGGGTTCCATTAAAGATTGGGTCGGCCTCCATGCTCTTGACTTCCAACTTTGGCCCTCTCTCTCTCTCTCTCTCTCTCTCTCTCTCTCTCTCTCTCTCTCTCTCTCTCTCGATATCCAAGATGTCGGACAATTCCACTCCCAATCAGAAGGCCTTGGCGGCCCTAACATTGCTCACCTCACGGGAGATTTGGAATGAACGCAGTGCTCGTGTCTTCCGCAACAAGCATGCACCCTCTACTATAAATTTTTAGAACATCAAGAACAAGGCCCATCTTTGGGCGACCGCGGATGCGAGGCACTTGAGTGAAATCATGCCGCGAGAGTTGTTGTTTTGTAGCCGCATTTTATTTTCTTGTAAAACTCCTTTTTAACTAATAGATTGGGCTAAAAAAATTGCCCCCATTTCGAAAAAAATAAAAATCGTCTTTTCATATTTCCTTTTGCGAAAACCGGTTGTGTACTTTTTCCAAACAGAAGCGGGCAATGCATTCGCAATCACACAGAATGCCTGCACGCACTTCCACATAAAAAAAGTTGCACATCCATTTAGCCCGGAATAGTTGAATTTCACATTGATGTTGTGTTTCTGAACTTTCTGTACATTGTTGCGTTTCGGATTTGCCAGCATTTTTATTTGTGACAATTGGTAGTTGAATTTGTTCTTCATCTTAGTACTATTTGTTTGTCATTATGTTCTTCATCTGATCTTAGGTTTCATCTTAAAAAATGTTTTGGTGGCTGCCAAAAGTGGTGAATTTAGTGTCTGATCTTAGGTTCTACAGGAATATATCTTCTTTTCATGTATGGACTTTAGAGCATCTCTAGCAGAACCCGCAAAAGGCGAACCCGCAAAACAGTTTTGCAGGTAGCGCAACTCGTGTTTTTTTGGCTCGAAACGCGGCGCGGCGAGCAGAAACCGCAAAGCAGAACCGCAAAACAGAATATTCTGTTTTGCGGTTCTGCTTTGCGGTTTCTGCTCCGCCGCGCCGCGTTCAGAAACTTCATATGCAAAACATGAATTAGGCATGAATGTCGTAGTATGCCAAATTGCTCACAAATTCGACATTAATATAGCAAATAATAAAGTTCCTTGAATCTAAAGACGGCAATTAACATAGTTTTCCATCCGTGTGACCAAAAAGTTGCTTCCAAAACACCATGGGCATCATCGAAAGGCCCTACACCGTGCTAGCACCTCCACCACCGCCGGCACCTCCACCATCACCTCCACCACCGCCGGCACCTCCACCACCGCTAGCTTTTAGCATCGCTTGTTTCCTTCGATGCAATATCTCCTTCCTTGCGATGTCATGCCACTCCAAGGTGACTTCATCCATTTCACTTCGGTTCATCATCATGATCTTGTTCTCTTCGGCCAAGAGCTTGGCCACGGACTTGTTCTCCTCCGCCGAGGCTCTTTTGGCCTCAATCTCGGTCTTCCGCTTCCCTTCTTCACGAAGCACTTCCCACTTTTCTTTCTTCTCTTGAGCTTTCTTCTCGGCCAATTGGTGCTTTGCCTCCAATGTCTTGGCCACCATGGTCTCATTGGATTTCACCATTTCATCAAGCTTCTCTCTCAAGCTTGTTGCCTCAAGTTGCTTCGCCACTCTTTCCTTGGCTTTCTTGTTGCCTTCGGGCTTGTTCTTGTTCCCCCACCTTGTTCATCATCGGAGTCATCCTCAACACGTATTCCCCTTTTTTGGCTCTTGGTCCCTCAACTTCCATTTCTCGCTATGTTGGAGAATTTTCCAACAATGATCAAGGACAAACGCTTCATCTTGGATGCGGGCATGTCCAAGTACCTTTCTCTCGCAATGCGCTCCTACAATGATGAACAAATGGTGAACAATGGTGAACAAAGTGGTGCACAATGGTGAACAAGTGGTGAACAATGGTGAACAAACTCACCCAATCACCCTCTACGGTACCACTCGGAGGAGCATTGATCACTTGTTGCAAGCATCACTCCATCGGCCACATGAAGTTTTGATAGTTTCCCAATGGCCTTGTAGTGATCGATAGGTCCGGGGCACCATTCGGCCATTGCGTGGCATGAGTTGGAAGAACTTGTCCTCCACCCTTTGCCAATACCGATCTTTGGTTTGATCAACGCCGGCAGTTGCATCGAGAGAAATACTCTCCCAAGCACGGACCAAGGTTTGGTCCTCCAAGATGGTGTAATTCGAACCTCTCCGACTCAGGCCTGCCCCGTCCACTTCCTCGACCTCGTTGTCTTCTTTGCCCGTGCCACCATCGACGCCACCGTCGACCTCGTTGTAGCCGTAATTGCCGAGCAGGGTTCTCGATATCAACCGACCCAAGCATGTCCATGAAAGCTTGCGTGCTGCAAGAAGAACAAATTCAGCTTGCCGAGCGGGATGGGTGCAGCGGCGCCGGGCACGGGCGCGGTGGATAGCTCAATTTTGAAGAATAAATTCATACCTTTCGGTCCCGTCGCCGGAGACGGGCGCGGTGGATGCAGCAGCTGCGCCGGGGACGGGCGCATTGGATGCAGCAGCGGCGCCGGGGACGGGCGCATTGGATGCAGCAGCGGCAGCGGCGGCGCTGGCCCTGATCTTCCTGCCCGCCTGCCTCTTCGGCTTCGCGGCGGCGTTCGTAGCCGCGATCAAAACTTGGGCCGCGCCTGCGGTGCCCAGTCTTCTCCGCTTCGGCGCCGCCAATGGAGCAGCGGTGGCGGCGGCGGTGCCGAGCTCTCCGCGGCCCGCTGGATATGTCGATGGCCCTCCCCGATGCGGACGGTCACCAGGGAAGGGTCGGAGGCGCTCATGGCCGGTCGGGGAGGGCGCGCGGTGGCCGGAGTGGGGGAAGAGAAAGAGGCAGCGGCGGCGGCAGTTCAAGGGGAAGCTTCCCTCGCGCCAACGATACAAAGGGGATGAGGTTCTGGCTGCGGGTCGGAGGTGGAAACCTAGTTTTCTCGGTTTCGAGGGCTAGATTCACGGGGGCCTGCAAAATCTTTTACGGGTCGGGTAATTTTGCGGGTTCTGTTCTCCGCCTTTTTGCGGTTTTCAATCCGCATCGGGCGGTTATTATGCGGGTTTGCCCCTTTTGCGGGTTCTGCTAGAGATGCTCTTAGGCCTCAATTAATAACAAGTGCTGCAACTAGTTACTTGTTAATTTGGACCATTAAAACTATATATTTGGTTTGTGATGGCTGAGCTTCTCTTCATATTTATGCCTTCTAGATGCTCTAGTGTTCCGTCTTTTTACTCTGTTCATTGTTTTTTGGAGCAGGTAGTATTGCTATAGAAAATTACTCATCTTGCTGCTGTCTATATTATCCCAAAACTGCACCATGATCTTGTTTCTTACTACATTTTTGCTTTTTTTTGGAGCAGGTAGTATTGCTACTGGAGATCTGAACTTTCTGTCAATTCCTAGTGTGGACCTTACAAATGATGTTGCATCTCCCACTGACTCGTCTACAAATCTACCTGGAATGGTAAATCCCTCCTCTAGCACTCATGATGTTGGACAGTCTTCAAATATGCATGGTCAAGAGGCTGAACCGACAACAAGTGCTAGTTCTGGACAGAAGGTAGCTGAGCCTGTGAAAAAAAGGAAACGAAGTCAGATAGCTCTAGTACTTGGAGACTACACTTGGAGACTACGTGGACTTCAAAAAGCAACAAAGTCAGAAATTTGTGGAAGAATTGAAGGAACCAAAGCAAACAGACCAGTTCACCATTGCCAGTTGTGTGGCTGCACTTGAAACTATGGAGGACCTTTCTGTTGCAGAATGGGAGTAATGTATGAGAGTTTCAAAGCTACTACTTTTGGACATGTAATTCATATATGCTGCCTTGAATCCTTTAGTCAAGTGTCGAGATGGGAATGCACACAGTTTGCATGCTTTCACTTACTCGTTTGTACTTCAGAATTATCCATGTTATTTTTCTAGATTTTCTTGTTATTCTGTGTAGTGATCTGATGCGGATTCACATCTTATTTTGTATGCTCGATTTTTCATATTTCCTGTGAAAAAACGTACTATTTTAACTTTATTTTCAAATTTTGCATCTCCCTACTGTTCCCGTTCGTTCCCTTGCTCTGCTCTCCAAACAGCAATCATTGTTGTTCCCGAGCGGAGGGGAAAGCGGGGGTTCCCTCGTGCCCAGGGAAATTGCCATCGGGGAATTAGTTCCCTGGTTTAACTAGCTCCTGCAACCAAACTAGCCCTTAGCGATTTGGAGTCCAAACACACCCATAGAGTGATTCCATGCATGCAACGTCAAGTCATCTTTGGTCATTGTGCTATGAAGCTGGAAATGGACAATCAAACTAGTACGTGGGTGCACTGAACCAGCGTTTGACGGGAAGCGACTTGGGTGCACTGAATCAGTGACCTTTTAGCCGGATGGAATCATGCATGGGCTTCGGAAAATTCAGAAAAAACTTCGACAAAAACTAACATAAGTGAATTCCTTTTGAATTTAACATAAGTGAATTCGGTATAGGTACGCATCTGCGAAACAGAAACACAACAGAATGATACGTTCTCTTTTGTCGATCATAGAATTCCTTTTGAATGTAAAATATTTTTATTTATTTTTTAAATGTCAAAAAAATTCAAATAAAATTTCAGATATACATCATGATATTTATGTTGGCACAAAAAGTTTCACGAAGAAAAAACTTTTGTTGTGACCTGTGCTAACATAAATGTCATGTAGTATAGCCAAAAAAATTGAAATCTTTTGACATTTTAAAAATGTTTTTTGAGCAGTGAGTGCATCTAGACCTATGAGCCGATATGGATTTCCGCCTACTCTCCGCGATCACTTGCGACCTTTTGAACAGAGCTTGTACGACATCAAGAGTTAGGGATCGACCCAAGGGAGCCCAGGAATAGTCCGCGTCGCCTCCGCCCAGGCGACTCGGGCGTCCCCAGCAACTTCCGCGCGTCCACCACCCTTCTCCGGCCTTTCCCCCACCGCCGCCAGCGGTTGCCGCCGGGCGTTGCCCGTGCGGGGACGGCTAGGATCCCGTTCCATGGCGGCGGCGAGGATCTCCCCCATCGTGGCGGCGGCGGATCGTGTTCTTCTACGGCGGCAACGGCGTCGGCGCGGGAGGCCGGGATCCGACGCTCTTCGGTTGGGACTCCATGGCTGCTATAGCCTCGCTCCTGGACGGGTTTGGGCGGACCTATGGAGCGACGGTGATGTGGCTGGTGGTGCGGCGGTGGCGGTTGCCTCCTACCGCGCCTTTGCGTGGTGGTGGCGGCAGTCGGCCAGGAGTGGCGAAGAGGAGGCGATGGCGCGTCGTTGGTGCGACCGTCTTTGACGTGCACGTACTGCGTTCTGGGCAACAGGGCCTCGATCAGGCCGCAAGGCCTCGATCTGGGCTCCAGGGCCCAGCCAGGGCTTGTGATGCGGGGAGTCTACATGTGGCCTTACCAGGACGGCGACGATCTGCAACTGCGCGCTGGGCTGCCCTCTTCTCTGCTGCCGTTCCTGCTGGGAGATGACTGGCACGTGGGGGCCTGCGAGTCTTAAGAATAAAGGTGGCTGGTCCTAGGGTTCCTCTTGCGTCAAGATGAAGACCTGCTTGACACTTGTCCTCTTTGATCTGGCCGGAGTGACGGGTTCCGGAAGGCTCCGCCGGCGATCTCGTATGGACGTTTATGTCTACAGATTGCCGGATCGGATGGGATTCGGTTGCGCCAGAGGGAGCGGCGCGAAGCTCTGCTTTTGTTGCCATCATGGGCAAACTATGGTGAAGTCAGAAGCGGAGAATGTCATGGAAGCCGAGATTGGAGGACTAATAATGGTGATTGGAGCCTTTGCGGCGTTGAGGAACTGGCTTGGAGTTTCAGAAATCGTAGCAGCAGTATGTAAGTGGGGGCGACAGCACATGTGAAGTTCAAAGTCTTACCTTTCAGGGTGAAAATCCAAGGTCTGGCTTTAATTGGTTGTGTCTGACAAATGCCTTGTTCAAGGCATTGTTTTGAGAGGGGAGACTATCTCTAGGTGAAAACCCAAGATTTTCGATCGGGCGACGACGACACTTCTGCACTGTTTCCTTCTTGAAGGCGTTGCTTTTGGAGATTTGGACATCAGGTGTTGTCTTGGTGGTGGTTGTGCTGCTGTTGCAAGGACTGTCACTCTGCAGCGGGACTTTACTTTTTTGTTTCTTCTTCTTATTGTTTTTCGGTTGTATGCATCCGTAATATCTTAGGTTATTGCGTTGTTGCAGAGGCCGGGTGTAATTGGTATCTTCGCGATATTAATATATACTCTTTATCTAAAAAAAAGAGTTAGGGATCCTTTGAGTCAAAGGAACTACAAACGATTTTTGAAGGATTTTATTCTGTAGGAAATTTTCTTACATTGGTCGTTTGATTTATAGGATTGGTTTTATACTAATTTTTCTCATAGGAATCATTGTACTACTTCTCATGGAAATTCCACCATTCACTCCAACTTAGTTTTATAATTTCTTTACTTTTCCTTGTTATCAAACGCATTCACAAATAATTTAACTAGCCATGACATTCCAATACTATATGTTTTCTATTTTTACATTTTTCCTATCCGATGAATCGAACGAGCCCTTGGAGTAGGGCAGAATTTGCCGAGTTGGGTTTCCTTGCACGGCAAATTTCAGGGGTTCCTTTCGCTGCATTGAATGTTGACCAGTCGTTCTCAATAGGGTTTGCTCCCCGAGACGGTTGACACTTCAATATGCATCAAACAGCATTAACTATCTAGCTAGCCCTTTTGCTGTTCAACCAGCCAGCCGCTTGCATGTGGCAGCAAGCTCGCCTTGGCAATGGCGTCTCGATTGGCAGCTGGAATCTCTTCTCTCTCTCTCTGACACTGCCCACAGCAACATGGGGTTAGCTGCTCCTTAACTTGTTCATCTATAATTAAATCTCTAAGCTACATTAGACCTAACGATAACCACAAGCACGAGCACGAGAGCTCTGACCGATCCAGCCAACTACACTACCCCACATTGATCTTCCATGTTGGACAATGTTGTAGCGATCTACAGTACCGGGCGACGTGGCTACTTCGGTTGAGCGCTGAAGAGGAGCGCCATTATATATAGTAGTATTTTGAAAAAAATTATGTGAACGGAAAATAACTTGCTCCATATTTCTTGCGAATAAGCGCCATAGTGCGGCTATCTGTGGACTACAGAGTCGGCAACGTTGCACGCCTCGCGACCGCAGGCATCCTCGGACGCGGCGACGCTCGCGCGCGCTGGCCCGCCGCATTTGTACGTCGAGCAACATGCATGAACGTTCGATGTGCAGTCTTTCTTGGCCGTCAGATCTGGCATGAGTTCGAACTTCGATGGTAGTCTCAGCCTCTCAGGCTTAGCCACCGGCCAACATGCCATGTCTCTGTCATGTGCAGCTTAGCATTCGCTAACGAATTTCGACCATCAATTGCGTGTGTAAATTTTAAAAAGCATCAGTTACCCCCTTGTCTTCACCGATCATTAGATCAGTACAAGGCCACGGCAAGCTTATTTCGAAGCAGTTGGAGGACGACATGCCCTGCAGCTGATGCGACAAAGCACGTCATGAATAGGGAAACAGCTTTTATCCATCTGTTCTCGATCTGATCCGCGCCTATAAGTTCTGGGCGCGTAAGCTGCGTGGTACCTGCAACCAAACCGCAAATCAACCGAAGCGCCATGGGGAAGAAGAAGCTGGAGAAGGTGCAGAGCGCGGTGCAGCAGCAGAAGGGGAAGCTCTACATCATCGTGGCCTGCATCGCCCTGCTTCTCTGCGGCTGCGGCTGCAGCAAACAACAAAAGCGTATGTGCATATATATATATATATACCGTGCATGCCGATAGGCATACATATACTCGCGTACTAGATCATAATGTGAAGATCAGACAGAGGCATGTGCTCATATACGACATCCCCATGCTACAAGCTTTTCCAACCTTAAAGCGTAGAGTGTTCAGTCTGTCTGTCCATAATGTTCAGTAATACCGGATGCTCTGTAGTCTGTACCCAAGCATTACGGTTTGACCCTGATCACGTACATGAGGTGTGCTTAGCTGAAACTCTGAGTACGTTGTGGGAAAGGGTCCAGAAAATTAGTACTATACCAGCATTATATTGTTGCAAACTTGCAGCCAGAATTACGCCTGGCGAAATTACTGCACATGTGCATTTCTTCTCTTGAGAGGAACGGTGCAGAATTGGGGAACAAACAATTCATGAGCTTAGACCATGGATCTGGTGACCTACAGACCTAACCCAGACAGACCAACACTGTCAAAACTGTTGACTGTGTAAGTACAACTTGCAAGCCAGCGACCATATGCATATTTTGCTACGGACTGACTGATTCTTTTGTATGGTACAACTGTGATTCAGTTAATTACTTGTCGAACTACAGACTTGAATTATATGATTGCAGGTCAGAAACGGGATAGGAATAAGAAGTAGGCTCGGCAAGAAACCACACATCAACGTCGGCGAAAGCACCACCGCCACCATTTCCCTTTCTAGCTACTGGGTTGATAGATTGATAATACTCCACATATCAACGTGCGTGGAATTACAGGTACTCGATATATAGTTTGAGCACGCCATTATGATCGTTAGTTTGATGATGTCCACAGGCTCTCTCGAGACGAGACGAAGATATATGCTGCAATACAAGTTTTAGAGTACTTGGTAATTTTAACAACCGTCCATTCGCTCTAATCGAACGGTGATAAAATAAGAGCTACCTGAAACTACTAAATTAAAAGAACCTGAAACTACCAATATTATTGTATTTTTAATGAAAAGTAAAAGGGCATTTTAGGTAAATCCCACCCTTTCCCATCCCCATATCGGGGCCTCCATCCCCGGTCCCCCAAGGAAGAGGATGTGACTATGTGAGGTAGCCGGCGGCGCGGCGGCGAGGGTTCAGGGTCAGCCCGACTGAGGACCCGTCGGCGGCGTGGGTGGTGCCGACCGTCGCGGCGGTGAAGGTGAAGTGGCCGGCAGCAGCCACAGCCGGCCGCGGGCGCAGTCGCCAGACTTCTCCACCTCCCCGGCAGCAGCTGGTCGGGCGCCATTGATGCGCCACCCCTGCTCGCTATCTTCCTCGACCATCTTCCTCTCATGCCAGAGTTTTGATTTTTTTCTCAACACAAGGTACTGAGTCCATGCCTGTTCAAGCCATTTTATACATCGTATGATTCACAACTCACGAGAGCTGTGATTTGGTCTGACACTATGAAACATTTTCCAAGATATTGTTCTGTTAGCATTTAGCAATGCCTTAGATCATGCAAGAAATTAAACGAGAAAAGAAATTACATAGATACAGGGAATATAAGGTTGGCCTGTCATGTGATTTTCCGTGTGGTTTTTTTCTTCACACATGATGGATTGGCAACGTAGTGATTGATGATAAATCATGGTTCTCATTTACAGATCGTTTGTTAGAGATGAAGTACTTGTGACAGTGGCAACTATTGCATTTTGGATGGGGATAGATAAGCCAGATGTTAGATGTGTAATACACTATGGATGCCCTAAGAGCCTAGAATCGTACTACCAGGAAAGTGGGCATTGTGGAAGAGATGGACTGCCTTCATTCTGCTGGCTATATTATCAAAGAAGTGATTTTACAAAAGCTGACTTCTATTGTTCTGAAGCAACAAATGTAAGTGATAAACATACACATATGCAGTTTGTTTTCCTTGTACTGTTTATCTGTTTCATTACCTTATGGTTTATAGTGTTTACTCATCAACAGGCAACGCAAAAGAAGGCGGAGAATGAGAAGATCTATTCTTCCACATGGAACAACAAGGTATTTGATATTTAGTGAACTCATACTTTCTGAAGAAACTGTAAAATAAGTTACTGATAGTTGTAATCTGCAAATGTGTGTGTGCTTACTGCTAGAAAACCTTAGCCACTTCACAAACAATTCATGTCCTGGCAATTACAAATGTAGATTTAAATTGCAAAGATTTAAGATGCCAACCATGTAATCTTAGGATCAAAGAGGTGATCAAACTAGTGGAGAAGGAGCTGGGGTTTGGTGAAGGCTGCTACTAACCAATGCAAGTGTGGTATGCTAATGGAGACCATTACCAATGTCAAAGAGGTGATCAAACTAGTGGAGACCATTACCTGCAGAATATGTATGTGCTTCACTAACTGAATATGTATGCGCTCTACAAATAGCAATCAGTCCTATTTTAGAAAATAAATTGTTACTTCGCTAAAAATACACTAGAGGTTCATTGTTCTCAAGTTGATGGGTTCTATTATCCGATGATACTTTGAAACTGGTGATCCTAGTTAGTAACTGGATTATGTGTGGCTTTTTAACAGCTGGTAACTGAAAAATGTGTATTGTCTTAAAAACACACTGCAAGGCCGCAGGTTCAGTGTTCTAAAGCCTTCGCGATTGATATTCCTTTTAATCAGGTTGTTAGTCTTTGTGCCACGTTTTTGTACCGGTCTGATATTGTTATGATTTATTTCAGAGATGGGGAACATTGCCTCTGTGTCTGTGACGCCTGGTGCGCTGGTTTCAGAAGAGAAAACCGGGCAAGCTCCAGCGGTTTAGACGAAGCTGAAGAAGATCTATTATGCCTGCCCAGACACGAAGAAATTGAGAGATGAGTGCACTGTGCAGCATGATGAGTACGCGTGAGAGAAGTGGTCGAAGCCCATCGGCAGTGCTCGAGAGCCGAAGGGTTCAACGTCTGATGCCTCGCTGGGCCGCAGGTTCATAGCGGCTCCAAATTTGCTATTTTGAGCACCAACATATGCTGGAGGTGGATGTACTAGCTTCTGTTAGAGTGGCACCAACTCACCGTTTCATCCCCGAGCATTCCGGTTTTATAAGCGACATGTGTGCATCCCTTGTTCTGTCACTTTCAACTAGCGAATCTCTAGTTTCACTACTGCTTGCTGTATTGAACAAGATTCCTTTTATTTCGAGTCTTAGAAGCGCCATGATCAGTAAGTGTAACCAGCTTATTCTCAGGAACATGTGATAAGCTTGATGAGCTGAAGCGATGAATTGGCACAAGTTAGCTATAGTCTGTATGTTGTATACATGATGTAAAGAGAATCTGAAACTTCATATTACATGACTCTATTTTACACAACGTAAGGAATGTCATCATTTACATCAAGCAAACCCATCATCACAGTCCTACACTGCCGGCAGCTGAGCTTGCGGTTTTACTTACATCTTTTTTGACACAAAGACAGTACATCACCATCTTAACTCTTTTTTTGACACAAAGACAGGTACACCACCATTCCATTACATACGGTACAATGGGACAAGCTAGCTCCATGGGATGCTAAGATATGAGCAACAAAATTACAACATCTGTTACAAGAAGAAACTCTAAAACTGATGAAACTAGTATCTAGAAAAAACTTTGCTTCACGGAATTGGACTCCATGTCGCGCCAAATTTTGATCTCTCGCCTGGAGGGCATTCTTAAGTGCAGTGGCATTCGTTTTCAAAATGATGTTTCCCATTCCAAAGTCAGCAACATATTCGATAGCCTTAAGATAAGCTGTTATCTCAGCATGGAGAGTATCAGCAACTTCAGAAACTTGGCCCATACCGGTTCCCTGGACTGCACCATCACTGTCCCCCCTAGCCTCCTGCTTCTGTCAAAGAACAGAATGAGCAATGTTTTTAGTAGTGCGTTAACTAACCAGTTAAGAACGATGCAACTAAATTGCTTTATTGTGAAATCAGAAAGAGAATGCCATATTTTTGTCTGTAGAAGTAGCACATGTTGTCTTGTGAGCATTCATTGATATTGTCTAGTTATGCTGGCAATTGCTAACTAGGAGCAGCAGTGGATCAGACAAGCGAGAGAAGGGGCTAAAATTGCAGTTGAACATCATTCCCCAACCTGTCAAATGCAGTCTGTATAAACTGTCAAAGTATACACTCAACACATATATATTACCAACATGGTTGCAGTTCTGATACCGTCTACTTACGCTGATAATAAGAAATAGCAACTGATCAAACTGTAACACCCCAGGTTTATTTCTACCTGGCAGTGCTACTACACTCAAACTACAACCATTTAAGCAATAATACTGAGTATAATCCATTCACCTCTAACAAAATATCCGTTCCATGAAGCCTTTTAATACTGACTACTGATCTGAAATAAAATCTGGAGCACAAACACAAATTCTATTACGGTGCGAAGGCTACTGACTGAACTGAACACTTGTTTCCGGCCGGCCGACTACTCACCTTGATTAGCAATTCCACTGTCCGACTTAGCAATTAACGTTGCACTGTTAGATTACTGATTAGCAATGCCCAGGAAATCGAACCCACACAGCTGCTCCAAACAGCGCATCATAGTCGGCTAAGGCGTAAGGATTACTGCCTGCATCACACGCAGAGCACACAGTGTCACCACGTCGGACAAGCGCACGCACACAAACCACGCACGTCGAGCAGCCGCGCGCGCAAGCCTGCAAACTACGGACGAGAGGGCGGAAGGGAGGTGGCAGAGGGCATTACCTTGGCGTCGGGGGCCGCTCGAGTCGCACGATCTCCGGCACCACGTGCTTGCCCGCCCCGGGTAGCCCAGCGGACTGCAGGCTCGGCGGCTGCCGTGACGGCTCCTCGGACCTGGGGCAGCGAGGAGAGGATGTGGTGCACTGTGGCGGCGATCTGGCGACGGAGAGGCCAATCGAGGGGACGAGAGGAGCGGATCGAGGGAGAGGAGCAGAGGACGAACCGAATCCTGTTCGTGGACAAATTACCATCGTACCCGACTAATTAATATTCAATGATTGGATGGCTGACATAATTTAGTGGGGATAGAGTCAAATCCAACGGCTGAAATTATTTAGGTCGGGAGCTGCCGGAAACTACCTGTAGTAGTTTTCCAAGCACCGTAAAAGACATGTGCAAAAGAAGGAAAAAAACGAGCAATGCAGGCAGATAATCTCTTCTTGTATATATGATCCGTTTTCAAGGAACGGAAAATGGAACAAGAACGAGAAGAGAAGGATGCCGAAGTTTGTCTAGAGAGGAAGCCTCGATTAATGTACATATATTTGAGTTTGCGCGATTTGGAGCTTCATTTTTTTTTCCGAAACGGAGGCAAAATATTTGGCTCATCTCATTAATTAAGAAGAAGTTTTCAAACAAGTTCTAAAGTCACCACAAAGGGTGAACTCCTCAAAGTAAAAAAAGTATACTCTCGCGGCATAATACCACTCAAATGTTTGGCTCTCGCAAGAACCCAAAGGCGGGCCTCGTCTTTGATCTTGTTGAAGACAAGATTAGGCGGTGTAGACTTGTTACGGAACACCCACATATTTCTTTCACTCCAGTGTTCCCAAGCCGTGAGCATGATGAGAGACGAGATCGCCTTCCTCCTATGACCATTTGAGAGAGATAAATGTTCCCACCATTATTTAACGGAGGCGAACTTGGCCTAATCCTCGAACATGATCTCGGGCAACCCTCACAAATTCTTGATCCCATTCCAAATTCTCAACGAGTAGCGGCATATGAAAAGGAGGTGGGTAGCAGATTCTTGTTCTCTCTTACAAAATTGAACAAATACCGCAATTTGGCCATCCTCTTCTAGAAAGACGGTCCGAAGTCCACACTGAATTATTTAGGATAAGCCAAGCGAAGGGCTTGCACTTGGGAGGGGCCCAATTGTTCCAAATCATCGGCTTCATGTTGGCGGCGATGGTTTGTTTTTGGAACTTGTAGGCTGAGAAGGACGAGTACTCATGGGAGGCCGTGAGGTTCCAAGCGATCACATCCGGAGTGCTATCATCAAGATGGACATGGAGGAGCTCGGTCCAAAGGTAGAGGAATTGTTGAATTAGCTCCACGGTGAGACCTTTGGAGGTGTTGATCTTGGAAACCCATGCATTTTCGTGGAGGACCCTATAGATAGATATCTTCTTAGATTTGGAAATAGCAAAATTTTCGAGGGCAATGGCTTAGGGCTTTTGGCCATTTAACCATGGGGAGTGCCAAAATTCCGCCGTCTTTTCGTCGCCAGTATTGATGGTGGTAGCCACATAGAAGAGGTCCATATCAATGGAATCACACGGAGGAACCATTGCAAGCCATTGCTGCCATGGAGCTCCATTTATACTTTCCGCATTAGCTAGCAACAAAAACCAGTACCCACGGAAGCAGCATTAGCTACTAGCTATTACTCACTCTGATCCATATTAATTGTCAATCGGAAGCATCTAATCTAACACTAAAACATGTCTGGATATATCTTATTTGGCGACAATTAATATGAATAGGACGGAGTAACAAATGCAGCTGTCGGCGGAAGTGTTGCGCGTGAAAGAAAAATAGTCCCACACCTCTCAACCTACAGCATACGAACAAGTTTAAATACTCCATTTTTTATAATTAGTTCAAGTACTACAGCTAACTTTGTCTGTCTCAGTCAGAAAAATTGACAGCCTCGGCGAAAAATCGTCCGAACCAGCGTCTCTGGCGCGATTAGACTTAAACAGGCCTGGTATTCCCGGCCCAATAAAATTAACCCTCACGAGCCTGGGCTGGCTCCCACCTCCTGCACCTATTTGCGGGGGAACCTAGTTGCCGCGTACCCCTTCCTCGCAACTGGGCCGGCCCAATATGACCACTTCAGCCGAATTTCGTCTTTCTGGTCCGTTTCCAATTTCTTTTTCTTTCTGTTTTTCTTTTTTGGCTAGTTGTTTTGCTTTTTCTTTTTTTGGTTGTTTCTTTTCTATTCCTTTCTTATTTTCTTTTCTGTTTTCGGTTTTTCCTTTTTATTTTCGGTTTTATATTTAGTAACCAATGTTTCTATGTTTTAGGAAAATATTACTTGTCCATATATTAAAGTCGTTCAAATACCATACATAAATGTTCTTATTGGAAAAATCGCTCATATTAATAAGGTGTTCACATTGGAAAATCATTTATTTTCTGTATTTTTTCTTTCTTATTTTCAGTTTTCGTTTTAGCTTTCCTTTTTCCAGTTTCTCTTTTTATTTTATGTTTCTTTTTTATATTTTCTATTAAAAACCAATGTTCAAGTACCAATGATTTTAAAATGCGAACAAAAATTAAAACCACTACTTATTTTTGAAAATCATTCAAAAATAATTTCCGTTCACAGAATTTTTCTGTTCGCCTTTTAAAATCGTTCAAAAATAGGTTCCGTTCAAATACCTATTTTTTGTTCACTTTTTGAACATCGTTCAAAATAATTTCCGTTCACAGGCTTTTACTGTTCGCCTATTAAAATCGTTCAAAAATAATTTCCGTTCAAATACATTTTTTGTTCACTTTTTTGAAAATCGTTTAAAAATAATTCCGTTCAAAGACTTTTTCTGTTCGTCTTTTAAAATCGTTCAAAAATAATTTCCGTTCAAATACCTATTTTGTTCACTTTTTTGAAAATCGTTCAAAAATAATTCTGTTCACAGACTTTTTCTGTTCGCCTTTTAAAATCGTTCAAAAATAGTTTCCGTTAAAATACCGTTTTTGTTCACTTTTTTGTAAATCGTTCAAAAATAATTTCCGTTCATAGACTTTTTCTGTTTGCCTTTTAAAATCGTTCAAAAATAATTTCCGTTCAAATACCTATTTTTTTGTTCACTTTTCTGAAAATTGTTTAAAAATAATTTCCGTTCACAGACTTTTTCTGTTCACCTTTTAAAATCGTTCAAAAATAGTTTCCGTTCAAATACCTATTTTTGTTCACTTTTTAAAAATCGTTCAAAATAATTTCCGTTCACGGACTTTTTCTGTTCGCCTTTTAAAATCGTTCAAAAATAATTTCCGTTCAAATACCTATTTTGTTCACTTTTTTGAAAATCGTTCAAAAATAATTCCGTTCACAAACTTTTTCTGTTCGACTTTTAAAATCATTTAAAAATAGTTTCCGTTCAAATATCTATTTTGTTCACTTTTTTGAAAATCGTTCAAAATAATTTCCGTTCACAGACTTTTTTCTGTTCGCCTTTTAAAATCGTTCAAAAATAATTTCCATTCAAATACCTTTTTTGTTCACTTTTTTGAAAATCGTTCAAAAATAATTCCGTTCATAGACTTTTTCTGTTCGTCTTTTAAAATCGTTCAAAAATAATTTCCGTTCAAATACCTATTTTGTTCACTTTTTTGAAAATCGTTCAAAAATAATTCTGTTCACACACTTTTTCTGTTCGCTTTTTAAAATCATTCAAAAATAGTTTATGTTCAAATACCTTTTTTGTTCACTTTTTTGAAAATCGTTAAAAAAAATTCCGTTCATAGACTTTTTCTGTTCGCCTTTTAAAATCGTTCAAAAATAATTTCCGTTCAAATACCTATTTTTTTTGTTCACTTTTTTGAAAATTGTTCAAAAATAATTTCCGTTCAAAGACTTTTTATGTTCACCTTTTAAAATCGTTCAAAAATAGTTTCCGTTCAAATACCTATTTTTTGTTCACTTTTTTAAAATCGTTCAAAATAATTTCCGTTCACAGACTTTTTCTGTTCGCCTTTTAAAATCGTTCAAAAATAATTTCCGTTCAAATACCTATTTTGTTCACTTTTTTGAAGATCGTTCAAAAGTAATTCCGTTCACACACTTTTTCTGTTCGCCTTTTAAAATCGTTTAAAAATAGTTTCCGTTCAAATACCTATTTTGTTCACTTTTTAAAAATCGTTCAAAAATAATTTCCGTTCAAATACCTATTTTGTTCACTTTTTGAAAATCGTTCAAAAATAATTTCCGTTCACAGACTTTTTCTGTTCGCCTTTTAAAATCGTTCAAAAATAGTTTATGTTCAAATACCAATTTTGTTCACTTTTTTAAAATCGTTCAAAAATAATTCCGTTCACAGAATTTTTCTGTTCGCCTTTTAAAATCGTTCAAAAATAGTTTCCGTTCAAATACCTTTTTTGTTCACTTTTTGAAAATCGTTCAAAAATAATTACTTTAAAAAAGAATCTGCCTGTTTAATACTTGAATGGCGAATGCCCATGTATATTCACTGTCAATAAGTGCATGCAATTAAAATGTGCTACTCCATAGTAATCTGCCTGTTTAATTAACACAGGTTGGAGAAGAAACATACACTGAGCAAAGTGTAAACATGTTCAAGTCTACAGTACACGATCTGCTCGTATATGGCCGCAAAAAAAAAAAATAAACACGAAACTTGTGCGAAACGTTGAGATTAACCTGCTCATCAAATAATATTTCAAATGGTCAACCGAGTGCGACCAATTTGACAAAAAAATTATAAAAAGTTCCAAACATCGATTCGAATTGAGAATTTACGGTTGACGAAACTTCAAACCGAATACAGGAATGGAACCTACGCATATACGCGCATAATTTTCGTGTATATTTTATTTTAAATTGAAATACATTTATGTAAATTAGAGACGTCTGATTTATCGCGTAGACGGTTTTATTTTTCCTACTTTTAAAACCTACACTCATATCTCAGTTTTTCAAAATCAAAGAAATACGTTTGTACATGTATGTTTTTTAAAAGTAATTCGAATGTGTAGGACACTACAACTTTTATTTTGATTCACACTTTCTTCACGAAACTAGTAGAGAAACAGGAAATAGTTCGTACAGTACGTAATTTTCAAAAGAAACAGGAAACAGTTGTACAACCGATTCGCCGAACGGCTAAAATGGGCCGAGCCCATTTGCGTACGGTGGTACGCGCAGCTTCTTTTCTTCCGCGTAACGCGTAGACTAGGGGCTCCCCCTATTTGCCCACATGGCTGATGGCACGATGGGCTCGACGCGTGTGGAACAAAGGTCTCGGCTGTTTTTGTTCAAGCTTCTTTTTGTTTTGAGAAATCTTTTCTTTCAACATCAACTAGTTTTTCTTGGATTTAAATAGTTGATAAAACTAAACATTTCAAAATAGTAAATTTTTATGCACGTTTGGAGCATTAGTTTATTTTATGTTTTCATAAATATACCTTTTGAAGCACAACCATGAGCATTTATGGGCCAAAGATTGAACAAATTTTTATTTAGCCATGTAACCATGAACACTTTGCTTTTATGTCCTGTCTATGCACAACTATTAGTACACTGACGTAAGTATCTTATTCTGTTCACAAAAGAAAAGAAAAAGTAGTTGAGGATAATGATCCACGCTAACAGTTTAGACATCAGGTTTCTAATCTTCTTTGGGAAGTTTATTTTGTAAAGGAGGAAACAAAATAAAGAACCGCAGAAATAAAGTATCAGTACAATTGGTTCGGTTTCCATTTTCATGTTAAAATTAATGTATCCTAATTAAAAATATTCTCCCGTTGAAATCACCAAACCTCTTTGTGTCACAAGTAAACAATTTTTCCATACTAATAATGTTGAAGCATTATTGTACTAGAATTGAGAATTCGTGAATATAATAATTTATATTCACATTATTTAAAAATCATATATTTAAAAAAATGTTCATATTCGTGAAAATTTCTTCACAACGAATCCTCATATATCTACAAAAATGTTCATGTATTTCAAAAAATGAATTAATTTCATCAATTATTTCCACAAAAAGAAAATAAAAAATTGTCTCTTGGAGAGCTGCACCGGGAACAACGAGTAGGGCTGACGGAGGATGAGCTACGTCCATCTACCCTGTGGCGTCCCAGATGGTGTGCAAGGGGAGTGGGGAGTTTATGGGTGACAGTGGGGGAGTGACCTCTTTTATAGCGAGCCGGTGGGCCGGAATTCCCACAATAGCAACGCGAAGATAGAATTATCTGTTGATGAGGAGGTTCACATCGGAAACAGGTTGTTGAAAATACACGAGTCGCAATGGCAACCAATTTCTGTTTCCAATGAGCTTAGCGCTATAACATCCAATTTTCGTCGGCATCATCGCTCACACGTTTAATTTTACATCGTCGTTGCGAATATGCTTATTGTCCTTTAGGGGGTGTGCAATGCATCACTCTGCACTAGTGAAGTTATATGTTTACCCTAGGTAATAACCATAGGCTTCTGAAAAGAAATGACTAATTTTCGTGTTGTTGCTCTAAAGCTGAAGGAACCTCCATTCTCACCTTTACCATTGTCGACACTCACCTTCACCTTGATTCTCATGGGTCGAAAGAGGCATCGGTCGACGAGCATCAAGAAAAAAAAGTGGCCTACCATCTAGCAAAATACGCTAAACCAAGGATAAGAAAACTGAGCTTTGCCTCCATAAAGGAAAAAAGATGATTGGACTTCCAAGTTAATTAGCAAAAAGAAAAAAAGAAAATCCAAGTTGATCATCAACTTGTTCTATAGGAAAGCGATCGAAGCGATGCAAAGCTACCCAAGGACTAAGCTTCAGTTATTGTTGCTGAACTGTGATGCACTATGTTTGTTTTATAACTTTTGCGCTGGATGTTTATGTTATAATTTGAAAAGCAATGTAAAATGCGGTCAAACAAATGCTAATTGCTAAAATAGACAACATAGGTTGTGGTAAGCCGGATTATAATTATCCACCGGTTACCGAATGCAACTTGAATAGATGGAAAGAAAAAAGGCACAAAGTCACGTCGGAGTACTATGTTTCCCACTCAGACATCATTGAGAGGCGTCGACATCTGCCAATCGATCCATGTACAACGTTAACGAACTGCACATGATCTCATCACCACTTGATTTACATCTCCAACTCCCTTGTTATTATTTATTTCACTTCTCAAATAACGGTATATGACGTACGTGAACGTGGAGTTGCCTTACATGTGTTGCCCTCTCGGCCGGCGGAAGCGATTTTTTTTAGATACAAGGCCATAAGGCCCAACGTTAAATTAATAACGCCAAGAACGGCGGCAGAGTACATGGTGCTGAACCCAGCTTACAACAAAGAGCTACACACTCACACAGGAACACAGAGCTACCGACGAGATTATATGTGAAACACCAAAGGCGAGCAACGCCGAAGAGGGAGAGCACAAGCAGGACGGGCCGAGGTGTCGGGCCGGAGCTCACCTAGAGCACGGGCACACCGCCGAGACCAACTACACCAACCAAGGCACACCACTAGCAGGATCATCACCGCCACTCTCCGCAAAGGCAGGCTCAGTCAGTAGGCCCTGCACAAGAAACACCGAGGTGCAGAACAAGGTACAAGCTTTGTCCGAGGGAGCTCGACGCAGAAACCGTCGCCACAACACCTCCGGAAAGCAACCTGCCATGAACTCCAAGGCGGTGTCTTCAAGAAGCACACGGCGCCAGAGCGCCGCCACCGCCCGGTCCGAGGACCTTGGATTTTCATCCGGAGCGTAGAAGGATCAAGAGAAGCCGCTACGACGCCCTCAAGAGGGAACGGCATCCATGGACGTCGCCATCGCATCCCGAGTAGACCTCGGGCAAGGGTTTCCCCCGGCAAACTCTCTGCCTTCTACCCGGGGCACCAAGCATCGACCAGCGAAACCCAAGCCCCTGTCACCGCAAGCCGCACGCCAGCCACCGCGCAACCCCTGTGGCTGAGGTCACCGACCAGCACCTGAGTCCCTGGCTCGCCCACCAACCAAAGGACTCCCACCGTCCAGGGCCGCCGCCCCGGCGTCCCAGCTCCGCGCACTGAAGAGGGCAAGACGAGGATGAAGCCTCCACCACCAAGTCAACCACCTGCAGCCCCCATGGCTACCGGTGGTAGCAGACCCGGCCCGGATGCGGTAGAGCTCGAAGAAGGTGGGCACAGGGCCCCTGCCCCTTCCCCAGATCGAGACGGCCGCCATGGCCGCATCACCCTACCGGCCACTCCGGAGAACTCCAAGCAGACCAACAGTCCGCAGCACCGCCGCCACGCCAGCAGCTTTGGACAAGACCGAGCGGCAGAGACGAGGGCGGCGCTTCCAGGCCACCCGCGTGACCCATATCGGGCCCAGATTGGGCCCAGATCGGGCCCTGGGCGCCACCGCACCTACCCTGAAGCCGACAACTCCGGGCGCCGCCACCGCCACCGGAGCTATCGCTGTGCCGCACGGAACGCCCCCGTCGCCTCCCCTACACCTCCGGCGCGCGCATCGCCGAAGTCACCGCCACCAGCGCCGCCCGCTTGACGCCCCACCTCCGCGCGAAGGGAGCTCGTCGGGGCGCGCCCGCCTCACCCACCGCCTTTGGCAGCCGGGCGCGGCCGCCACCGCCGGCGCCGGCGGCGGCAGCGGCCGGAGAGAGGAGATCCGCGGCGCGTTTTTCTAGGGTTTGGGACCTCTGGAGCGGCCCGCGCGAGCCGCCCGAGAGGTGTGTTGACGTCCTCTCGGCGGAAGCGATTAGCATATCTCCTGAGTCCTGACCACTAATTTCATAAGAAGAAAAGAGCATCAGATCGACCACCGAATGGCGCTCGATCGAGCAACGTCGCCTGAATCGCAGCCGCATTGGGCGTAGTGGCCAGGGCCGCTCCCTGCCCTACCGAGAACTGGCTGCCGGCCGGTCTTCGTCGGTAAAACTGGTGAAGTGATCGTGGATTGGCAGATGATTACATATGCTGTCCAGATTGAAGAAGACATGGTATCCACCTCGTAACATAGTAGTCGCTATCACTTGTCAGCGTGTGCTACAATGCTACATGCATGGTCAGGCAAGTTGTTATGGTAAACAATTTATTCCCTTATATATGTGTGGCTCCGGGTAAGTATATGTGTTTCAATTAGGGCCTCTGATTTTATCCTATTTTCCTCTCATCTGTCACTGGTTATCTCACCCGGTACATAATAGACGCATACACACAAACATTCACGTACGACCAACTCCGTGAAAATTTAAGAGCAACAAAGTCATCACAAATTTTACTTAAACAAAGTTAGTTAACTACTTTTATAACGAACCTGAAATATTAGAAATGGAAAAAATGAGTGTCTTCAAAACCTAGAAATTCAAATTAAATCATAATTAAGTTTGGAAAATTATACAAAAATGAGTGGTTGTTTATAATTATTGACGAATTCGTTGTTGTTTTATAGTATGTCCTTTAAATGATCCTCATTTGGAATTTATTTGAATGGTCTAAATTGGTAGTTTGAAATCCCAAGAACATGTTGTAACTTTTTTCTCATATTTATTTTTCAAAATATTTTCCTTCTCCAAGCATGTTTAATTTTCTTCGTGATATCTCAAGTATATTTTTTTCATTGACCTTCAAAATATTTTTTTTTGGACGTTTTCACCGGGGGGGGGGGGGGGGGGGGGGGGGGGACAAAGCCCCACCTGAATTTTCCATTGATTTCTATGTATGAGCTGACCCAAAAGGCCGAGTTTTCCTGTATTACAAGGGGATGGTTACAAGCGAGAGCAAGGGATCAGAGAGGAGGTCACACAATAGCTTCCAGACACTGCAACCAAGCATTAGCAGCATCCTCAAGGCTGGCAGGGAGCCTTGTACGCCAAAGGTGAACATCTTCACGGCAGAGCCGGGCGAGGAGAGGCAGACACGGGCGCTGCTCACGGAAGGCCACTGCGTTCCGGTGCTTCCACAGGTTCCAGCAGCACAGCAGGGTGAAGGTTGACGCCACCTCCGGTTTGATCGTGTCGGGGGCGCCGTAGGCATAGAGCTGGCGAACGCTCGCACGTACCGGGAACTGGTAGCCGAGAGCATTCCAGAAGCGAGCAGCAAAGGAGCACTCGAAGAAGATGTGCTCCGTCGTTTCGAGGGGAGCACGGCAGAGCGGGCACCCCGCCTCCGTAGCGGTGAGCACGTGCTTGCGGAGCAGGGCTTCGCGGGACAGGACCCTCCTTTTGAGCAGAAGCCAGGCGAAGAATCAAACCCGCGACGGGGCGAAATTCTCCCACACGAAGTGGTACGCTGCGTCGTCCACGCCACCCCACATCCGGAGCTTGTAGAGCGCCGCGACATCTAGGGCGCCAGAAGCTTTCCGGTAGCGGGATAGCACCCGGCGATCCGTTTCGTTGGAGAGCAAGGTCTCAGCGATGGCGTCCAGGAGCTGGGGAAGCTGGCGATCCCGGCACGATTCAGCCGTGGCACCAGCCAGCTGCGCACACCGGCGCTGAGGACATTGTGCATGGTGGCGTCGGGGTCGAGCGCGTGAGAGAACAGCGCAGCCCACCTGACCGCGAACGGCGTCACCGCACCAGACGTCAAGCCAGAAGGCCGTGCGACGTCCGTCGCCGACCCTCACCGTAGTGATTCCGCGGTAGAGAGGCATGTGGGTAGCAAGGCGCCCCAATGGTGACCGGCAGCCTTCTGTCCAACCACAGCAGACCAGGCCCAGCTCGCCCATGGCGAATCCTCCCCCGAGTGCAGGCGGTGGATGTTCTTCATTTCCCAAGTTTTCATTTCCCAAGGTCTTCATTTTTTAATAATTTGTTAACAAGGTTGAATGTGCGAAACCACCGCCACATAATCAGTTTTACTTATTTGATTGGGGCTAGAGACTAGGTGTGTTTGAGTGTTATGAAGGGTGAAACTTGTTTGGTATGAAAGTTTACAGATCGATCTAAACCATACTCTACTTGGCCAAGTCGAGGGGCAAATTTTAGCTATTTCATAGTTAAATGATTTTTAGTTGTTTCCGGCAAAAAAAAGCATACACATTATGGGTTTACATGGGTACAAGATCGATTCAATTTGGTCTTCAAGAGTAATAATTTTATCAATGCCTCAAGCTACTGATACATACATATAAACCAGCCTCCGTAGCAACACACGATGATAAAACATCGAGAAGGTACACACCTAACTCAAATCAATTGCTTACCTTTATGAATTTAGTCATATGGAAAATATGTGTACATTTAGATCTAATCATTAGCTGAACTAGCTCGAAAAGTACCCTATTCAAGCTGGAGTTAATTGCACAGGCGGTCACACATCTCGTCGCGTATGTGCACTTAAGTCACAAATCTGAAAAACGTGTATAACGGGTCACACAACTGAGCAGACAGGTGCAATTTGGTCACAAACAGTCCACATAATCCCGTTTTGGACTGAAACTTTTCAGAAAACCCCCTGGTATACAATTACGAGGATTATTTTGCAAAATTCTACACCTGACGGGTGGGGGCCACCCATCAGGGTTGTCTTCTACCTCCAGCAGGGGTGGCCGGCGACGGTGGCCGGCGGCAGAGACGAGGACCGGCGGACGGGAGGGGCGGCCGACGGCGGCCGGCAGCAAAGAAGAGGGCTCTGAGGGTCGGAGAGATGTCCGCCGGCTTCACAGTTGTGCGCTGCTGCGTGGGATGGCAGGCCCAGATCCGGCGAGCTCGTTCTTCACCGAGGTCCTTCTTGAAAGGACAATGGTGTTGCCTAGGGGGGGTGAATAGGCGATTAAAACTTTTCCGGTTTAGTCTTGATAATTGCGAAATAAAACTAGGTGTTTAAATTAACAAGCCAACAACCTAAATAAACTAGTCTCACCTATGTGCACCAACAACTTATGCTAAGCAAGACAAGTAACAAGGTGATAGCAAACTAGAATACTTCAAGCACGAAGGCTATCACAATGTAAAGTGCATAAGTAAAGAGCTCGGGCATAGAAATAACCGAGGCACGCGGAGACGAGGATGTATTCCCGAGTTCCTCCTTTTTAGGGGAGTACGTCTCGTTGGAGAGGTGTGAACCAACACAATGGTTCAACAACCACAAAGGTTTCACCTTCTTCTCCGATGAACCGCACCACAAAGGTTTGGTTCACCTTCCACTATCGGAATCCTTCGAGGCGGAAATCCGGAGCCTTTCAACAACGATCCGGGGCACAACCCACAACGGGATTGGGGCCTCCCGAACAACTACAAGTGACCACACAAGGGTCTCAACCACCACACGGGTGTCTAGGGTCCAAAGACCCAAGAGTAACAAGTTCACAAGCTTTCAACTTCCACGAATCCTCGTGGAGAGCACAAACCGATGCAACATAATGCAATGGCAAGAACACAAGAAGTGTTCAAGTCCTTCACTCTCAAATTTCAACAAAGCAACAAATGCTTATGGGGGAATAAGAGAGGAAGAACAAAGGAGGAGAAACACCAAGAACTCCAAGATCAAGATCTACTAGGTTCCCCTCACTTAGAGGAGAGATGAATTGGTACAATTGTAGATCTAGATCACCTCTCACTTTCCCTCAAAGATATGTAAGAATCATGGGAGGGATAGAGAGGAAGGCAAGCTTTTCCAAAGGTCAACAATGGAGGTGAGAGAGAGGAAAAACGAGCTCAAGAGGTTAGAGAACCATTGGGGAAGAAAGCCCCTTAAATAGATGCTCTCAAAAATCTGCCCGTTGCAGACAAAAAAGGCCGCAGCGGTAGTACCGGGCCTCAGCCGGTACTACCGGCCGGCGCAGGGTCAGTCGTCGACGATGAAGGTCAACGGGCCTCGCTCACCGCCCGCAGCGGTAGTGCCAGATGGAGCCACGCGGTAGTGCCGCACCACCCGGTATTACCAGCCTACTACCGGCCCAGTACCGCTAAAAACAGAGCGAAGCCAGTACCGAAAAAACTTGAATAGCGGTAGTACCGGGCCTAAGCCGGTACTACCGGCTGGGACAGGAAAAAGCTCCTTTTCTCCACAAAAACCTGAAATGCAATAACTT
Source organism: Poa pratensis (assembly GCA_947311845.1). Classification (NCBI taxonomy): domain Eukaryota; kingdom Viridiplantae; phylum Streptophyta; class Magnoliopsida; order Poales; family Poaceae; genus Poa; species Poa pratensis. The sequence continues at coordinate 26,411,740 of CAMZMU010000059.1, read as the reverse complement.
TCTCGTTCGAACTCCAAATCAGGTGAAACCAATTTTGTTGGAAATATTAAGGGTCACAAATATAGAGGAGATACCACACATCGGAAGGTGTGGACCTTATATCGAGGAGGACCGGTAATATTTCCAACACGAGAATGCAACAAGTTTTCCATCCGGACTCCATTATCTATGATCTTGGGCTTGCTCCGAAGATAATCACAAGCAGTACAAGATCATGCATATACACATCATAGTCCATCATGTGAGGAGGAAACCACAAGAGGAGCGTTTGACCTCTCTACAAGAGACGAACCGGTAAAACCTCCAACATAAAAACACCACAAGATATGCATATGAAATCCGTTTTTGATGAACTAGAGCTTGGTATGGAGATAAACACAAGCTCTAAATTCTCACATGGATAAAAGCCAAATAAGAGCCAAGAAAGATGATATGCCAAATATGCAAAGGTTTGAGCTCTCCACAAAGATGCGATCAAGTTACTCACTTGAGAGCCCCTCTTGATAGTACGCCGTCTATCCTATAACCCGGTCTCCCACTTACACCACGAGACCGGTAAAATAGAAAACCTATCAAGATCATACCTTTGCCTTGCGCTTTCCACTTGAGTTCGATGATGACGATCTTGACTCTCTCAAGTTGGAACACCTTTCTTGATTGTGCTTTCTAGCACATGCTTGATGAAGACTTCTCCAAATACTCCCCCATACACCATGATGGGATGGGAGAGCCTTGCTAAGCTCCGTCTTCATGAATCCACTTTAACTTCATTTTCTTATCTTGATATATATGATGGCTTGGAGATAACATGAAGTTCACTCAATCTTCTTTTCCAAGCCATGCTTGTAATAAGCTCAACTCTTCACATGACCATTCTTCATATAAACCCTTGGATGGAACCTTGGTCATCATGTAATCTTCTAGAGTCCAACACATGAACTCCAATCTTTTCCTATGGACAAGATCTACAAGAATATATCAATGCAAACATTAGTCCATAAGGATTGTCATTAATTACCAAAACCACGCATGGGGCAACACATGCACTTTCACTTCTTCACCGAGGTACGGGGACTGAACCTTCAGCTTCACCTCATCGTCGACCTCTGGGGCCATCGTCGACCTCCAGATCGACCTCCGGGGCCGTCTTTGACTTTCAGCTAGACCTTCAGATCGATGCCGGGAAGGACCGGCGATGCATCCCTTAGGCTTGAGCTCCAGATCGATCCCGGGAAGGACCGCGTCGGGCCGCCAACCGCCTGCAGCCCACCGCGTTCTCCTCCAGATCGATCCCAGATCGGGCCGCATCTCCTACAGATCGATCCAGAGTCGTTCCTTGTGTTTCTTATAATTTATATGCTGATCCGTTCGTTCGTTCATGGCCCCAGATCGAAATAATTAAAAGAGTGATGCATGTACAATGTTTTTTCACTTGAGAGTCAACGCCCGTAGACAAAAGATTCACATTCACCGCCTCAAATTTCACATTCACCGCCGCCGGCAGCCGGCCGCCGCCCCTCCTAGAGAGTCACTTGAGCTGCTTGAGGTAGAAGACAAGCCTGACGGGTGGGCCCCACCCGTTAGGTGTATATTTTGCAATTTGGCACTCCTAATATTACTCCAGGGGGTTTTCTGAAAAATTCCCAGTCCAAAACGGGATGACGTGTCCTGTTTGTGACCAAAGTGCACACGTTTGTTCAGTTGTGAGACCAAAAAATCATGTTTTCCAGATGTGTAACTTAAGTACACATACGCGACGAGATGTGTGACCGCCAGTGCAATTAACTCTTCGAGCTAGCTATGATACAAAGCCCCTTCATTACATTTAGTTCTCGGATAAGGTATGAAACTTATTCCCTCCTATATGATCCACACGGTTCTTCTTATTTAAATTTTAGTATATCGCTTTTGGCCCTTTGTGGACCAGCGTTGCTAGAAGAATTTTTTTTTTGAGGAGGATCCGATACTTATATTAAGGAAGCTTAGCACACTTTACAAGAAAGTCCAAAAGAAAACGAAATTTACAACTGGACCCCGAAAAGTGCAAAGAGCACCCTCAGCCTCCGGGAAAGAACACAATCGGATCCCTAACCGCTAACCGCTCCCCAAGCTCCTACGCAACGCCGGCGCCGCCGTACCACTCGCCGCCGGGAAGAAGGCACCACCACCACAAGTAGAAGACCGCAGAAGCCGTCCGTCGACGCCATGCGACGGATCTGAAAGGCGATGAACGCGTATGGCCAAAGCACCTGCTCCCCGGAACCTTCGATCTTCCAGCCGGCTCGACGACGCGCAGGACCACCACCAGCAACCCCGCGCCACTTCCAGACGACGCTCCCCTCGCCATCATGGCCGGCCAGAGCTGAATCGTCGAGGAAGGAGACCACCAGACCAACCTGCAGCAAAAACGGGAACCCCCACCACCAGCAGCTTCTCCCCTCGCCGCCACGGCCGGCGAGAGAAACAGAGCCAGAGGAGAGGCCCCGACGAAGCACTCCACTACCTCCCCGGCGTGGAGGCCGAAACGGGGAAAGGAGGGGGAGGACAGAACCCTAAACGCCGGCGCCACCGCCACCGTCATCGGCGACGCCAACAGGGTACACACACCTAACACTAGGACCTAAACTACTCGCACGACGGAGCCAAAGCTCCCCCCCACCTCGCGGCTCGCCGAAACGGCCACCGGAGGCGGAGGGGAGCGGCGGAAACGCCGGCGAACTCTCGAACCTGCGAGACGCCTCGGTGTCGCCTCTCTCTACTGTAGCGATATGGACACGCGGGGGAATCTAGAAAATTTTGGCGTAAGACCGGCAAACCAAGTGGCCCATGCATGATATGAATCAGAAGAGATAGCCACGAAGCTGTCCCTGTTGCATGTACTCTCTCAGCATCAGAAATGGAGGCGCTGGAGTGAGTATATATATCTGCATCAAGATCCATCTTTCGATACCTCATGGCTATTGCCTCATATCTGATCACTTTCTGAGAATCAGCTAGCTTGGTCGTCGTCAAGAAAGTTCATAACGGCAAAGCCTCCATACAGATAGGAGTAGGACGCATGTCAGAGACTAGGGAGACCGCGAAGCTGCGGGGGCTGCGCAGTGCGGTGAGGCAGCAGAAGGGGAAGCTATACATCATCAAGAAATGCATCGTCATGCTCATCTGCGGCAGCCCAAAGTGTGTATGCGTCTTGCACTACTAGTTCTACAATTTTCTTCCCAATTAAATATTATAATCCTCTCGAGGAGATGTGGTATGCGAGGTTCAAATGGTAATTCTCTGAAACTCCGGGGACTTTTTTTGCAAAAAAACCGGAGGACACTGTTCAATACTGTAGCAATGAACAGTGCATACTGTTGCTAAGCACAATAGCCGAGCGAGGAGAGGCCGCCAAAGTGCTGGTCTTTTATATAGTTAGTATATTAGTGTCTGAAACTCATAATATTATATGCTTCTTTGCACTACTAGCAGTCATGAAAACTACTTCTCTCCCGGTGGATTGTGTTTGTGCGACTGATTTGTTGTTGTGTTCGTCGCGCCATGAGAGTGGGATTGAGTTGTATCTTTTTCGTCCGGTTTTCCACAATATTGGGCAACAATCTTCTTCTTAATAATCAATGAACGGGCAAAACTTTAACTAGTTGATGCACTACTTACAGCAGAAGGAGCATGTAAACTTCTTCTGTTGCGCTTCTAGTTCTATCATATATTCATATCTATATGTCTGGAACTCATAATACCAAATGAAGTATGTAAACACGTATGACACCCTATTCAACGGATACATAGAGATGTGCTAGTTGATGCTGCCATATAACATATCTGGAAGCATATTTGGGGACAAGTAACAAGGCAAACAATTCATAACGTTCTTTATCAGTAGAGTAGGCTCCGGTTGGTGTTGGTTGTAGGCCTTCGGGTCGGTTACCCTGTAAAACTTCTTCTTAGCTAATGATTTAAGGCAAGTATTTTGCCTATTCTTCTTACAGGAAAAAAATACTATATATCGAGGAATACAAGTTTTACCATGGTTGGCGATTTTAGGGACCGTTGAACAAATCGATCCAACGCGTGGGAAAATTAGAAGTATTAGGGAGTACTACAAAAAAAGTACTGGAAAGTACTGATTTACCAGTGCAAAAATATTCATTTGTTTGATTAACTAAAAGGTTAGTTTCGAATCTGGCTCCACATGTCATTCTCTCTCATCTCCATCCTTCTCAGACACGACGACCCGACCTCTCACCGGCAAAATAATCCTCTTTTTCCGGCCGCCGGCGAGCTCGTCCCCAACGGCGCACGCTCGCCCACCTCCCCCAACATGGCGGCAACGGCGGCTCGCACGGCTCGCACGGCCGCGGCGCCTACCTGCACGGCAGGCGGCGGCCGCCCATCCTCCTCGACGCCGACCTCCGCGACAAGCTCGCCGATTTTTGCCTCTCGTACCTGCACGCCGGAGGGGACGGAGAGCGGCGAGCTCGCAGCGGAGAGAATGAACGGATCTGGGGCCATCTTCTCCGGCAGGAGCAGCGGAGAGAAGAGGAACGTACGGCGGCGCAGCTTCAGATCGTGGATACTGGGAAGCTCGTGCGGGTGGTTCCACCTAGTAAATTATCATAATACCCCTCGTTAACATAATTAAATTGGATTATTAACCCTGCTGATCGGACGGCTCTAGTTAATTCCACCGGGAGTACTAGGGAGTACTCGGAAGTACTGGCCAATCACCGGAACAGAGCTCATCGAGGAATTACTATTTATTTGCTAGGAGTTTCTGCAAATGTATATGTACAATGGTGTGCTGATATATTACCTCGAGAAGAAAACTGAAATTGCCCTAGACCAAGGTGTAAGGGCTTCAAATTAACGCTGATATACTAATATATTTCCGTGTGTATAGTGGCATCTGCCAAAAAAAATCCCAACCTTTTCGACCATCAGTCATGCCTTCATAACAAATAGCTAAATGCATGCATGCATCTGAAACAATTTAGATCGATTGTATTCTCTTAACTGAACAAATCAAGTCCTGACAATATGGTTCGTAGCAGGTTTGGGTATTTCTGGGATCAACTTTAAAACCGCTGAATGAGGCCAGCCATCAATGACACACTCCGAAATATCGAATCCAGTCCATGAACCCTAACCAAGATACTTCAAACGTAACACTCCTCTCAGATTAACTCAACACTCAAAACAACTTAATTAATTTGGATTTTCTTGTTGCCTAAATATGTAATTATATTGTGGGTTTTCAACTTTTCATGCTAGCTTAAGATTCTAAGAGAATTGGTGAATAAATCTTTTAACCGGTGATCTATTGTACGAAATAGTTTTTGACCGCTACATATAATGATGTAGGCCTGAGAGGCGTAAATATCTGTCTAGATTAGAGTTATCAATCCTAATTGGTCATCATGAGATCAATAAGCTGACAAATGGCAGTGGACCACCGATGGGCAAAACTAAGAATTTACCTACTAGCTCCAACTAAATATTTATTACTAGGTCTATCATAAAAGCTATATTGTAGACGTTTGTATGTTCTTATGTATTTATAGAAAAACAAAACAAATCAACTACTCCCTCTGATCCATAAAAAGTGTAGGGGCTTTAGTTAAAATTTGTACTAAATCCCCGACACTTTGTATGGATCGGAGGGAGTAACAAAGACTATAAAATGAGTACATTGCATACTTTTATTGGAAGTGACATGTTTCTGTAGAAATTGATTGCAAAGTCTTACATAAGATCATTTCAATATGTAAAATGGTCAACTATGTTATGTTACATGGAGTTAGTATATATGTACTAGTGCAAATGGAGTCTTACACTTCACAATATATACTAGAGAATCATCCAAAATAAGCCGAAATTGGAGTAAACATCAATACACAACTAAACCTAGATGCTATTATGCTAACAATAGAAGATGATTTACTGAAATCATACTAGCAATGCAAAGGAGAAGAAGGAAACGTAAATGCTCCGTAGAATTGAGAAGCTATACATATTTATGTTTTTTATTTTGTGAATATATTTATATTTTCTTCAGATAGAATTTTTCTGATTGATACAAGTACTTTCGGCATGTGCATCATAAGATGTGCGCCAAAATCTGTTATAGAAAGGGATAATAATAGCTCGCACCGGAATGGACCTGTAATTGATTAAGAGTTTACATCAATATATGAACACACATCACCACCTTTTACCTTCTCGGTGACAGCTGACAAGCTAACATCAATATCCATATCAAGATAACTTGTTTTGCAACAATGATAAGATCACAAAATTCGTAGTGAAATAAAAATATTAGGCCGCTCCCAGCGTGTCTGTTCTAGATGTCGTAACATGCCACATGAAAATGGCATTTAAACTACTACCCTACCAGTGGGCCACATCTAGATGTCGTGTCTATGCAGTTGTACTAGTTGAATTTGGCGCGGCGGCACGCCACGCCCCTGATGAGAATTTTTCTTAATTGTTTGTTTCTTTGTTTAAATTGTATATTATATCGTGCAAGGAAAAGTGGCGGTTTTGATCTGTGTTTGTTCTCTTTGTCTAATTATAGCATGATGATGTGTGTGGGTGTCAACCTTTGTTTAGCTATTTGGTTGAAGAGTGAATCTGGAGCTTGTTGATCCGTGTGTGAGATTAGATGTCGCTCAGAACAAATTCTCTAAAATTATTTCTCAAAGATTGTGCAAGAGCGTTCTTACGGTTACAACAGGGCTAAATAGCAACAACAGAGGGAGGGGGCACATCGTTTAGATGATTATGAGCTTATATTCAACAAAATGCACACTCACATGAGACCGTTTAAAAAAATTGTCAGTACCTAGCTAGAGATCATAAGTTCAAGTGCCGAGACTAACAAAAACCAAGAGTTCCTTCAATGGATAGTACCACTTATGCATTTCAAGCTTCTAGTTCGTAGAACTAAGCCAGAGCTACACACTTTTATTCATCTCTTTTCTGATAGTATTTAATTTGGTTCTCTGCCATCTCATGGCATTATGTAAATATGTAAATATTATTTTTATATAAAAAGGCATTAGGGTCTACCCTACTGTCAGAGGTTCAAAAAAACTTATGCATTTGTTTTGCACAATCTATTGGCCATGTGCCCTACTGAGTGTGGCTTCAAAAATTAATTCAGATACACATGGGATGGCATGCTCTGTTTCCAGATTTACATCTTGGCAATCATTTCACCTCCACCGGTCTCTTGGCTTGTTGGACTTGCTGATTGCAACGATGTTCGCTTAAAGGCTTTGAATCCCGTACAACGTCACTTCAGCAACTGCATCAGCCTCCCAGAATTTACATTGTGGCCTAGGTCATCAGACAATCAGGACCCTGCTAGCAAATGTTGCACGAATAAATGAAGAGAAATCTACACGGTATTATAAGTGAAGAGAATATTTGGAACCAACCTTTGATCTTCGCCCCATTAACAAACAAAGTACCACCTTCATGTTTTGGAAGTAGGTCCAGACCGAGGAACCAAGAACTCAACCATCAAATACTGTTAAAATAGCCAAATATACTCACAGTGAGCTAATTGCAAACTTCCAGATTTTTTAGAACTGATGTTTAATGTATAGCTTGGAATCAAGAGAAGTCCATAACAAACAAATTGCCAGAAAACCAAAAAGATAAATTCTTTACAACTCAGACATTTGCTAAATAACGTGCAAGCAAAGAACTTCTAAATTTTGAGAAAATGGTGTTAAGACAATTACTGATACAGCACAACAGGAAACCTTAAAACCTGGCTGGCCAGTACAAAGGTAGTGCACAAATACATCTACACACTGCTTCATCTATATCATCAATATGCCATTGAATGTAGCGCCGAAGGGGAACAACACTGTTATACATCAGCAAAGATATATGCAAACCATTTCTGAGCAAACCTCCCTAAAATCAAAGGTACATATCGATCAGTGCATGTCTCTGCAGACTATACAAACCAGTGCAACTTGGAGGTCCCTATTGACTGCTCAACACCTAGAAGAATGCATTTGGACAACATTTATCTTCCCTTCACAAGGATTTCTTCTTCAAAATAACTCCAGAATTAAGATTTGATGCTATGTAAATATCATTAAAGCTCAAAAGAAAAGTATAATCTTCTCCGATACGACATGGAAGGTATTTGAGATACTTTTAAAGATCACAAAGACAACATAATTACCTTATGAAAACAATATGGAAGTAATTAAATCTGAAATCAGATTGTAGCCACCTCATAACCACAAAAGAAGATCCTAGTTGCCTTACATTTATTTGGCAGTTTCTTTCTGTTCCTCTCAATGCAAGACACTTTTTTCAGTTGCCGCAGCATGGTCATTACATGCTCATTCCGAGCTGCAACTGTACTGCAAAAACTACAATGGAAGAAAAAACCCCGAGAGAGTATGAAGCGTGATCTCCAACATATCTCTTGCAAGAGCTTCTGAGTATTCTAGTATCACGTCATTCGTTTCTTTTGGGTACTAACATTAAAGGAATGCTACACGAAAGCAGCCAACATTCCTAGATGGCTGCTCGACACATGATAACCAAGTTAAAATATGAGATCGACAACATCATAAATCACTTTTTAGACGTACCAACCAGAATTTCATTGAAAGAAATAACGAAGAATAGTTCTTGCAAGCAGAAAGAAGAATGTGCAAGGCAATCCTCTCCAAAGGCCCAAGCTAAAATTCTAATGATCTAATTTGGGCTTGAAGAGTGAAGATCAGATAATTTACCTAGAAAGTAATTCGGAGGTACGGCTGAAATGAATAAATAAATATTTTACCACTTCGCATGACCAAGACATTACACTATTCAGAATAAAAGAATTGCTATTCGTTTTTTTTTGGGTACTACCATTAAAGGAATGCTACACGAAAGCAGCCAACATTCCTAGATGGCTGCTCTACACATGATAACCAAGTTAAAATATGAGATCGACAACATCATAAATCATTTTTTAGATGTAGCAACCAGAATTTCATTGAAAGAATTAACGAAGAATAGTTCTTGCAAGCAGAAAGAAGAATGTGCAAGGCAATCCTCTCCAAAGGCCCAAGCTAAAATTCTAATGATCTAATTTGGGCTTGAAGAGTGAAGATCAGATAATTTACCTAGAAAGTAATTCCGAGGTACAGCTGAAATGAATAAATAAATATTTTACCACTTCACATGACTAAGACATTATAGTATCTTGAATAAAAGAATTGCTTATCACATCGGAAGTATGTACACCGAAGATAATGAGACTTGTGTTCCGCCTTTGTTCATCAGGAAGGATACTGGCCGACAGTGCAACTACCTCAGCACTCATATGTCCTCAAAAGTGAATCTGTCCTGTACACAGAAAATGCATCGTTAAACGTAAAATGATGTAACATGGAAAAGAGAAGTGGTGCTTGTCATATAATTGGAACCAAGCACAGAGAAAATGAGCTGGAATGCATGAATGCAAATCAGTGCAACATTGTCAAATAACGGTCGCCTAGGATTTTTGAACTAAATATATGATCTCTCATAGATATATGACCCTCCAAAGAAAAAACATTGGACAAATGTAAACCATGTGAGATCTAAGATAGATCATTTCAATTAGGGAAGGACTATGCTATAGAAGATTTAATTAAGAGTTTGAACAGTGATAAAAGAATCGCTATGGACGATCATATGCAAAAACTACGACGTTATATAAACCATCGTCCATAAAAATGACCAAAACCTGGATGCGCACCCTTATTTGCATGCATCCTCCAATCCACCAGTCATAAAAGAATAACTGTTCCTAGCTAGAAACAATGCATAATTGTCTGTGCAATGAATCATCTGCATTCCAACACGCTACTTTTATGGAATATGAGTAGATTGACATTCAGGTAATGGAAAATTTTAGGGCTAATGAGACTCAACAACCAACAAAATACTCTCTAATCAGACAATTCCGTCAAGATACACAGATACTTTAACATTTACTGTCTGCTACAGCTTGTACTTCAAAACACTTCGTGCAAAGTAAATAAAAATTACTTGATGTTACATTTGTCAGCAGGTCACCAAGGAAAGCTGATCCGTGTCCTACTCTATCATTCTTGTTGTTGTTACTCGATACGTACACAGAAGTATCTGGCCTAGATTTAACTGAGACCAGGCTAAAAGACCAGGCTATGAAGTCTGAACCCAGACTACATTGGGTCATGTATCATGTGATCCTTCATTCAGATAAAAGAACCGGAACGGATCTACCAGTCCACAGCTAATGTGCTACTGCGCAAACTAATCTAAATCAGGGGTAAGCATGGAAGAAACCAACCTTCTTTTAGGCAAGAAAAGTTAAATAATGAGTGAAGTTTCTACCATAAATTGCACTTTTTACAGACTCCAAAGTCATTTAAAAAAAGGAAACATCAAGCAGAGAAAGTTCCTTCCAAAAAAATCAGATTTAATGAAGTTGGTGCCACATTTTCGTAAGTGTAAAAATTCTTCAGATTTTATGGCACTCTAAAAAGTAAAGTAATACACCGCTGGAGCTTGCCTCCTCCAAATATGCTTAAGATTAACACTCTGGAGCTTGCCTCTTTACAGGAGGAAACCAATAGTGGAGGATAGGGTTTGAATGTTTGAAATAAAACTGGTGAAGCAGTTGCCGTGGGTCACGAGCTAGCATCCTCCGCTCCTTCCCCGGATCAGACATTTGTATATAAGAACAAACCATATCACAGCCATGAGCCATGCCCACGCCTGCAGTTTGTAGACTTAGTTAAGAAACAAAAAAAAGAGTATCACTTGCATAAATTCATGTAAACAGGGGGGAATAATCACTAACAACAAAATGTTGAACATTGAGATTACTACTTTATGGTGAAGAAATCTACAAATAAAATAAAATGCAGCATTCACAACTCAACATACGGATATGATCATGGAAGTAAATTTGAACGAGGGAGTCCGCACGAACGGACCATCCGCGGAACGGACGAAAGTTTCCGCTCGCACGATCGAGTCCCCAGCAGTTACGATCGACACTAAAATTACGGGGCTGCCGCCGCCGTCGCGTAGGATTCGTCTGCGTTGCGGGGAGCGGAGCCTCCTCACCAGTTTTGACTTCGCCCACATCCTCGCCTGGATGCCAGCCTTGACAATCTCAAGGGAAGACCCCAATCGAGGGAACCAGCAAGCAGCTCCGTCCAGATCGAGCGAATTCGAGCGCACGGCGAGGCGAGCAAGCAGCGGAGGCACAGGTTACTAAAACGACTTTGGGCATGTATGGAGCTGTTTCCGGCGGCGAGGATGCACGGCTCGCAGGGTTGTGGTGCGTAACCGCGTCAACCGGAGCGTGTGACCCCGTCGGCGACCGGGAGGCGCGTCGTGTCACGCCGGCCGCTGGAAGGCGGTGAGGTGCGTGGGATCCCGCTTGCGGCCGGGAGGCGGGGAGGCGCCGGGGATCCTGACGTCGGCCGGGAGGAGCGATGGAAGCCACCGGCGGCCAGGAGACGGGGAGGCGCTGGGCTCACCCCAAATCCTCTCCTACTCGAGCCCAGCGCCACCGCCCACACCATCATCACCACCATCTCCCCCGTTTTCCCCTCCCTGCTCCTCCCATCCTGGATCTAGAGCACCATCCGCTCCTCTTATCCATCCCCTATCTGTTGTAGCAAAGCCACGAACTAGGCCCCGACGACGATGGCGACCAACGGCCACTATTTTCCCCCCATGTGGAAGAACGCTGGGGCGCTGAGCGACGGCAACAGGTTTTCCTCCTAAGCCTATATTGTTCTTTGGGTTGTTGGAACATTGATTAATTAGGATGGAAGAAGAGATAGATAGGCCAGAGATCGATGGAGATGCATGAATACTTCTCTGGCGAGATGATCACGGTGGCGATTGAGGTGAGTGCGAGCACGAGCAGCAGGCACGCGCTCAAGTGGGACCTTGACAAGTTCGTGCCTGGAGGCCAGATCCTCTTCCGGATCCTGCATTCCCTCTCCATGGTGCCCAAAGTCTATAGTAGTATTTATTCTATGTCTCTCTGTTGCTGCATATTTTCTGAATGATTGTAAACTGTATGAATTTTTCTGTGATTAAAGTGGCACATGGTCACACCTACGGGAGTACAACTGGAGAGTGCAGACTTAGTCCTCTGGCGTAAAACATTATTATTATGTTGATGAATAGGAGTTCTAGAGCTCTTTTCTGTTGCACTAAGTGTGGGTAATATTTAATTAAGAATTTAGATGCTGCTCTTTAGTAAAATTCAGAACATTGACCTGCTCTTCTTCATCTTATGACAGCGGGCAGTTACATAACAATTTTGCAAGTGCAAGAAAAAGTAGCATCTGCTTACATGGAAGAACTGGAATTGCAAGCAATGAATATGTTGCTTCCATTCAGGAAGTTGTGCAGTTAAAGACAGGTTCATCGTCTTGTGTAATATAAGTAGTTTAGATTACTATGTAGAGCAGTTGTACTGCAACTACAGGGGATATCATCACTACAACTGAGAGGCTATAACAAGAATTTGAGGTTATCATTCAGCGCCAAAAAATTGTATCGTGTTTCCTCTGGAATTACCAACTTTCAAATGAAGAGGTACTACTCCATACTTTAACTGTCTCAACGGTTTCAGTGATTCTTTCGAGCTACCATGTGATGTCTTACTCATTTTGTGACATGACAATCCTGGGCATGGTTCATGGAATCTTATGTTTATAGATACATACACTCCGGGAAGAAGATATAGATCGAAAATTCTTTAAGGCAGAGTTGCATGTCTAAGAATTCCATTCGAACTGCAAGGTTCAGCTGCGAACACACCACCAGGTATTTTTACCTTTGTCGATGAGTTTTTTTCTTGCCTTTGTTTTCTAGATCACAACAACATTAACACTTTCTATTTCCTGTCCTTCAAACCAGATAGAAGAAGATATTTTTAGCTATCTGTCTTAAATATGCTCTTGCTCAGGAAGCAAATAAGAATACTTTCTCAGAAAGGAAGCGGTTAATGTGGTATCTTAATTTGAATTTTGTAGCTTCGAGTTTTCAGAAAGATGGAGTTGTATCAATCCATTTATTGTCAGCTACATAGCAGGCTTATTGATTTGACCCAATGCTTCACCAAGAACTGATGCTTTTTTTTGTGAGAGAGAACTAGATGATTTGCTACCGGGAACTTGTAATAGCTGATGTCCTAGAGGCATTTTTGTTAATTTAATGTTTTCTATTTATTTCGCGTACTGGTTTTGAACAACCTCTTCCTGCTTAGCATGGGTCGTTTTTCTGCAGTGTGACAAAAAATCTAGAACATTTTTTCACTAGCAGTTCCAGTAGTCCTATTGCTTCCCGAATGAGAACAATCTCAGGTGCAGAGAAGATGTGCACACCCAAAGTAAAGAGCTCCTGTTTGTCCCTACGTTATTCTTTCTCCATTCTTCATTTATAAAATAATGCTCCCCACTGACCACATTTAAGTGAACATTTTTGCAGGCCCGGACATTATGTCTGATGGTAATATGTTACTCTATGTATTAGGAGATGGAAGTCAGAGGTAGGCATATACGCTCCAGTTATGTGTCATTTGTGTCAGCTCATAGCTACTTCTGATTACCAAAACATTCTAACCAGTTCATTTTTCTTATTTCTCATATAAACTGTTATATTATGCAGATCTTTGACAACAAGGAGACGTGTAGCTGAAGGTTGAGGCGGTAGCACAGACAGAGGGAGGAATGAGTGGAGCTGGAGGTGGCCTTCATTGTCATTGCCAGAGGTGATGGGTCGAGAAAAGTTAACATTGCCTGCCATTTGCTGCTATACGTATATTTATTTGAATCAAAGATAATGGTGGAGCGACAGTGGGGCTGTTCATTGCACTGGTCATGGCACTGAACTATGATGTGTAAACTTCATTGAGATCTTCTGAACTTCCGGATTTCTTCTGTTGTGTATCACATACCAATCTGTACTGCTGGTTGTTTATCCTACATTCTCTCTTTGTGCATATAGTAGGTCGGTACACATAGCTGATACTTTCTGTATTGATCACATACCAGTGCTGCACTTTTGCGTTTTCGAGTTCTGTTTCAACCCCTTTGCGTTGCTTGGTGAGGTTACTCTTACAAACTTTTAGGTGAAAAACCATAAGGCCCCACTTGTTTCGTCGTTTCACCTCCGTAATCGGTCGGGGGAAAATCTAGACCTGACCACGTCCGTATAATTTACAGGTGAGATGGGTGAAAAAATACCGGCCGGTTAGGATTTCCAGGCATCCAAGCGGGGCCTAAGAGACGTTAGAGAAAAGGGAAGAGAAGAAGGAATGAAAACTGAGACGGATGGATCGATGCAACGGGTTGTTCAATCCGACTATAGCTACAGAGTAAAATGACTTAGAAGTGAAAGTGGATACTATTGTTTTGAGTTTAGTATCAAACGGAGGTTGGATTGTAATATTTTGCAAATGAAAATACTCTATTTTTTGTTCTTTTTAGAATTTTACATATATGGATCAATTGTAGGGTCGTGCATTGCACGTGCACGTTTACTAGTAGGCAAGAAAAGTTAAATAATGAGTGAAGTTTCTACCATAAATTGCACTTTTTATAGACTCCAAAGTCATTTAAAAAAAGGAAACATCAAGCAGAGAAAGTTCCTTCCAAAAAAATCAGATTTAATGAAGTTGGTGCCACATTTTCGTAAGTGTAAAAATTCTTCAGATTTTATGGCACTCTAAAAAGTAAAGTAATACACCGCTGGAGCTTGCCTCCTCCAAATATGCTTAAGATTAACACTCTGGAGCTTGCCTCTTTACAGGAGGAAACCAATAGTGGAGGATAGGGTTTGAATGTTTGAAATAAAACTGGTGAAGCAGTTGCCGTGGGTCACGAGCTAGCATCCTCCGCTCCTTCCCCGGATCAGACATTTGTATATAAGAACAAACCATATCACAGCCATGAGCCATGCCCACGCCTGCAGTTTGTAGACTTAGTTAAGAAACAAAAAAAAGAGTATCACTTGCATAAATTCATGTAAACAGGGGGGAATAATCACTAACAACAAAATGTTGAACATTGAGATTACTACTTTATGGTGAAGAAATCTACAAATAAAATAAAATGCAGCATTCACAACTCAACATACGGATATGATCATGGAAGTAAATTTGCAGTGAAAGGTATGAATAAACTTGCAGCATCCATACACGGAAGGGAGGATGCTGCTAGATCTCAGGTTGATAGAAAAAAAAATCAAGAGGCTCCAGTAAAGATTAGTTCAGCATGAGGCTTGTAGGTTCCGGTGGCTACAAACCAGAGGGAATACCGGAAGATGGTGCTGCCTCATCCTCAATGAATCCTCCGGCCGGCGGCGCCACTGCGGAGAATGGAATTTCCCAGAACACCATCGCAGTGCTGCTCCTGGACCACCGGATCTGCGTATAGATTAGGGATAGAATGTGAGAGTGAGTCAAGGGACGAACCCAAGCGATGATTTCACCTGGCTCGAGAAAAAAAAAGAAGCACATCTAGTTTGCAAGCGCGGCGAACGACGCGAAACCCTGGGCACGGCTGCCCCTGCCCAGCTCCGGCCGCTCCACGCACGCACGCCGCCAGCCATCCTTCGACCTTGACGCATGGCACGGCCGGCTCCGCGCGCGGCGCCTCCCCGGAGCGATGGTGGACATGACCAGGGAAAGGGAGATTCGGCGACGCGGCGCCGTCCTTGCGAGCTGGAGCTCGGACTGCGGGATGCCGAGGACGGAAACAGGCGGGGCACGGTCGCCAGCGTCTCAAATCGGCGGCGGCGCGGCGCGAGGTCGCTGTCGATGCAGAGGCTGAGCCGCCTCCCTGCCACTGGAGGAGAGCCCTCTCGGGCTGGAGGTGGTAGGAGAGTTCGGGGCGGCGGCGGCGGGGTGGCGCGAGCGCGTCGGGGAGGAGGCGGGTGGGGGAAAATGTGCGGCTGTCCGCGAGGAGGGAGTGAACGCGGCGGCGGAGCTCGCCATGTCGCGCGATTTGTACAGGGAGGAGCACAGCGACGGCGGCAAGCGTCGGTGGCGGAGCTCGCCATGCATACTAAAGTGAGTGAACCTACACATGGAATATGTCTAGATACACTTGAGTGCATGTGAATGTGGACAAAACATAAAACATCTTATATTTAGGAACGGAGGGAGTAGTTAGTAAGTACTCCCTCCGTTTTTTAATATAAGATGTTTTAACATTTGTCCACATTCACATGTGTACAAATGTATGTAGACATGTTTTAGCATGTGTGTCCACTTACTTTAGTATGTATCTAGACAACATGTGTATCCCATAAAAAATCTTATATTAAAAAACGGAGGGAGTATATAGTATTAATTTGTGGCCTAATTGCATTATGCTTACTATGTGGCCAAATCAACCTCATCAAAGCTCCGGAGGATAGGGTACAGAAGCGTAGTGAAGAGTTGGTGTGTGCATGGGGTCAAACAAGAATTTATGCGAAGAACTAGTTCCCTAGCTACATACAACAATCCTCTTTTTTTTCATTGATTAGGGCAACATGTCAGCGTTTCACATATGAAACTGTGCTAAGCGACCTGCATTGGGGCTAGTACGTAGTAACATAGCGCCTCTGAATGAAAAATGACTACAGTAAATTACGGTTTCTATGATATGGACTACTATCCATATGAAACCATTTAGACTAGTCATAGTGGTGAGTAACATTGAGTGGTAACATACTTATGTTACTACCTATTGTTACTATCTCTATAGTGGGTACTAACTTATTTGTGGTGTCATGCATGATAGTGTTTATTATGTTGTAGACTCATTCTGTCTTGGGGTGTGTGATGTTCCGGTAACTAGCTATGTTACTCCAACCTCCTCTCTCCTTATTAATTACTTGTCATATCATCTTTTTTGCCTACGTGGCATTGAAGTTACTATCATTGTTCCTCCCACTAGAGGTTGGAGTAACATAGCTAGTTACCGGAACATCACACACCCCAAGGCAAAATGATTCTACAATCTAATAAATGCTATCATGCATGACACCACAAATAAGTTACTACCCACTATAGAGATAGTAATAATAGGTTGTAACATAAGTATGTTACCACTCAATGTTACTCTCCACTATGACTAGTCTTACTATGAATGTAGTGACATAAAAGTAGTATCATACGCATGGTTTTAAGAAGAATCACCACATCCCTTGGAGTTTTTTTAGATAGAAGGCTTAGCGCCCTGCTTTAAATTAATAAAGCCAACGGCCACAACAACATCCACATCCACTGGAAACGGCACCAGTTTACGATTACAGACCAGATAGAGGCAACGCAGGCCAACAAATAAAAGTTCAGGGTGTAACACAACACCAGAGACCAAAAAGCTATCATGGAACTAGCGCCAACGCCGTAGATGCCGCAGCAGAATGGCGCGCCGGCGAGTTCGTAGCAATGAACAAACTCTTAAGTAAGTTTATCAGCTCCTCCACCAAAGGTCCGACCACGTCCTTGCACAGGGGCCGCCAGAGCTGCATTCTTCGAGGCAGTGCGCTTGATCGCCTTGTCTAGGATATGCTCAGCAGCTCCTCCGGAACCACGCTCACTACGCCTTGTGCCCGAGACGGGGGACACCAGCGTGGTAGCGCGCTTGGTCTTGGGCGAGGAGGAAGGTTTCTTCATGTTCTTGCTAGGAGTGATCTTGGAGCCTGACGGCGGGTTATCCACCACCCCATCTTGCTTCTTCTTCAGCTTCGCCACCTTGGCCGCCAGCATTTCCTGCTCAAATTCCCAATCCAGCGGAGATTCCCAGCCAATTGCCACACGGTCCTGAATAGACAGGGGAGCTCTCTTCAACAGGGAAGGCGAGGCCGGCGGTGAACCCTCAGACGAGATCTCAAGCGGAGATATGGAGCGCAGAGGTGACTTGGCCGGGGCGAACATCTCAGCTTGGAGCAGGTTGGAGCCATATTGATTGATAGGAATAGGCTGAGCTTTGAATTTTGCAGGGACTAAAACTGGCTTGGAGGTGGATCTGTCCACAGCAGCAGGCACCGGCACACTGGAGCTGCCCACAGAAGTCTTGGTCCTCGCCAGGGAACAGCCCTCAGGCTGTGCAGACGGGGAATCCTCGCATCCGTCGGTGTAGTCGGGACCTCAAGGTGCAGGTCCTTAGAGCATCTCCACTCGCGGCGCCCAAACGGCCGCCCAAACGCCTTCCGGAGAGGCCGTTTGGGCGCCGTCCGGACTACTTGGCTCATTTGGGCGCCCTCGCTCCCCACTCGCGGCGCCCAAATCGCGCCCAAATTCGAATGTGCCGCCAAAATACACTACTCCAAAATATGCCGCCAAAATACGCCGGGCTGCCCGGCGTCTGCTTGTCGCCACCGCCATCGTCGTCGCCGATCTAGATGTTGTCACCGGGCTGGGGCACGTAGCCATAACCGGGCTGAGTCATGTCGGGGTCATCGGCGATCATTACGGGGTCATCGTCGACCTGGCCGTCCGCGCCGTGGCCGGTCTCGGTGCCGTGGTTGCCGCCGTTCTCGGGCGGAACGAGCCTGAGCTCTTGCAGGATCACGGCGCGATACATGTTGTGCGCCGCCCTCGCCAGCGGGTCCAAGTTGGAGACGTCGTCCGTCAAGATCATGAAGTCCTGACTGCTCTTCTTGACGGCGGCTTTCTTCTGCTCGAGGTTGATCTTGACGTCGGCCTTCTGCATCAAGGTCGCCCACCTTGCGTTGTTCTCCTCGCGCCTCAAGCTCGAGTTGGAGCAAACATCGGCGAGGACCTTGTCGATGGACGACTGCACTCTGTCCGTCTTTGCCGCCGCTGCCAAGGCCGCTTTCGCCTTCTTGTTCCCGATTGGCCGCCCCTCCGAGTTTTGGGGATCGGCGTTGAGCTCGGCGCGGCCGTTCTTGTTCAAAGTCCGCCGGTGCGCCTTCCATTTCTCACAATTTTGGAGAAGCTTGTAGCAATGCATCAATTTGAAGTCTTTCTCCTTGTTGATGGATTTGTACAACACAAGGGCGTCGATGACCTACAACAAAGCAAGCCGACGACGATCACAATTGTACTTAAGCAAGCCGACGATCACAATTGTACTTAAGCAACAAAACAACAAGGGGATCGCAAGCCGGCGGTCACCTGATCCGCCGGCCTCATCTCCTCCGGCTTCTCCCTGGGCGGGTGGGGGGGCCTTGAGCTTGACGCCCAGCGTCTTCCCCGCCGCCTTCGTCTCCCTCGCTGCCTTCCCCTTGGGTGCCGGCGGCGCCATGGAGCCGGCGCGGCGCGAGGGCTTTTCTTTTGGCTGGAGAGATGGCGGGGAAATGTGTTTTCTGCGGACGAATTGGGGACGCCGGCACTTATTGCGATCTTGTCTCACTGCCAGGCGTGGCCCGCGCGTCGGGAGCCGACGTGGCGTCGCGTTTCCTTCCTTCCGGGGCCGCCCGAAGCCTCCCCAAGTTGAGGGCGTGGTCTGGGCGTGCCGGACACAAAACTGGGCCGCGCCGGACCGAATTCGCGTTTGGGCGCCGCGAGTTGGCGCGATTTTGTGTCCGGCACGCCCCAAAGACGTTTGGGCGGCCGTTTGGGCGCCCCGACTGGAGATGCTCTTACCATGCTGAATGGTGGAAGGCGCCTTGGAGTTTGCGGGGGAATAAATTTCTTTTGAAAGTTACGATTAATGAAGCAATGGGGATGCGCACGGGCGCCCAGTGTGGTAGTCATATGACTGCACTTCATGCGTATGCAGAATTTCTTGACTGCATTTCATGGCTGCATTTCATATGACTGCACTTCATGCGCATGCATCATTAGAATTTCTTTAAGGACTCTTCATTAATGTGATCGGCATACTTTTAAATGCGACAATTAATGGCCGACCACCATCCATGCTCACTTGGAGGAAATGTAGAGGGAAGAATAACAAACAGTCGAGGACACATATGGATCAGTGATAGCAATGGGAACAAATGGCAGTGAGAAGTGACAACGTATAATTGGCAGCAGTGGTAGTTTTGCATTGTGAGAGTTGCATGCATGTTGGCTCAATTTCGCAGCCCAATCATATGCACAATAAGCTAAGTTGACAAGTATAATTCCCCTTAAAAAAAGTTGACAGGAATAATAATCCGATCGATAACGTGGAAGCCTACTACTAGCCAAACAACTGATCTGTAAATATTATCGCAAAAAAATGGAAAAGGAAAACCTAAAGTTGGACATGTTATTTAATTACCGCCGCATGCATGCGACTTCATGTTTTTTTTTTTTGCGGGGAAAACGAGCACATTATAATATCACAGGGATCTTACAGAAAGGTCCTGGTACAAAAGCAAAAAAACAAAGAAGTCCTCCAGCACCCCGTTGACGAAGATGATGGCAAGAACGTACGCCGGCGCGCCACCGCAACTGCCCCTCACGCCTTGGAACTGGGACCATCCCTCTGCAGTCGGGAAGTCGACGAACTCGGCCCCGTAGAGCCTCCATCCAGCGCCACCGAAGCCAACGCCCTGCAACAACAACAGCTCGAATCCAAAGCTTATTCTCATCTCCCGGAGCCGCCGTCCCACGAACTCCGGTGAGGGATTGATTGGGCTCGCAGCTCCGACGAACCACGAGCACAGAGAGGACGGCGAATCGACGGCCGAACTCCACCGGAGCACCACCGAAGATGGAGGAGACCGCCGCCCTCCCAAACCGAACCAGCACCGCCGCCTCCTCCAAAGCGCTGCTGCCCGAAACCCTACAAGCTCCTACACTATATACACGCCGGATCCGGGGATTCCCCGTCCTCCCGCCGCCGGAGCGGCCGCCGGAGGGCGAGAAATCCGCCGGATCGGCGGCGGCGAGGTGGGGCGAGCGGGTGGAAGCAAAAATCACTCCTTTCACTGTAGACGGGGAAATGTGGGCGTCCAAGGTCGCCTTTCATTGCATGCGACTTCATGTTAATTGCCATTTTATCTTTGAACAAGTTGCAGGTCAGGGATATGAAGAACAAATAGTACGGACCAACTAGCCAACCTTCTTGGTCGTAGTAGAAACTTTGACGATAGTACATATTTGCAGGAATTTTGGATGTAGAGCAAGTGCTCACCCTACCATTATTCCTGAGAATATACATGGTGCATGGGGCATATGCGCAGGGAGCGGAGTTAGACCACATGGCATCAGGGTGTCAGATCCGCCCCTGCATATGCGTATTTAATCCTCAGTTTGTTCGCTAAAAATGTACATACATACATGCATGTAACATGTATACGCAAGAGATACTTATGTGGGGCATACACAATGAATGCGATGGATATATGGAAAGAAGTACTAACAACAACTCTAGCGGATGCCCTAAAAGCATCATGCTATGAAACCAGCCGAGATATAGGTCTGGTGCTAAGAAACGGCGTGAACATATGCCTTAACCGGGCCTTTGTTTTCAGTGTGGTAAGATGAAACAGTAGTTTGAACATGAAGCCGAACTGGGAGCACAATAGAGCTTATGTTAGGTCAAGCTTGAACACAAAGAAGAGCTGCACAATAGTAAAGTTTGTGTTAAGTTAACTTGAATATGGTACAGAATTAGCTACACCAGTACAGCTTATGTTGAGTCTAGTTCTTCATTATGAATAAACATGATGTCTCTTGGAGTTGGTGATTCATAGGTGAAGTTAATCCTCAGGTATGGCGCTTGCGTGCAGAGCACTTGTGACGAGGGCCGTATCTATACCTACTATAAAAGGCAGTAAGGCTTCTTCCCGTCCGCCCCTGAAAAGACGGTTTTGCTCCTCAGAGTTTGGTCCTATTACAATGCATTGCCACCGCCGAGTGGATACCGGCTCGAAACGCCATTTTGCACACAACCCCCGACAAACTGGGAAACTAACCAGTAGTCCACAGAGCGGATGTCCTACTGACTTATTCGCGATTTACCGAAAACCCACGGACCTTTTTGCAAAGACGCCTTTACTCTGCTCAACCCTCTCTCTCCCGAGCGACCGCTCGTTCTCTCCCTCGATCCCCTTCTCCTTACCTGGCGATGCCGCCGCCGCCTCCCTCGGTCCGGACGTCGTCGGCCGTCTCCCGCGCCGCTGGTCGCCGGCACGGCTCCGCCCTGCGCTCCTCCGTCGGTTCCCCGCGTTCGATTCATTCCCGGCTGCCTCCAATTGAGCCCGCTCTCGAACCCTAGCCGCCACAACTTGGTTCACCGGCGCTGCTCCCCGGGCTCCCGTGACTCCTGCTGCGTCTCCTCGATCCCTTGCTCGAGCACGCCATGTCGGGGTACTGCTCCATGCCGACCACGACTTCCACCTCCAGCCTCCGCTCGATCTCGCCTCTGTGTCGCCTACCTCAACCTCGACGCCGGCGGGATGGCCCTCCAATGGATGCAACCCCGACGTCGCCTCCTCGCCGATTCGGCTCTCCTCCTCGACGCCTACTCCTATCCTTCGACGACCTCTGCTCGACCACGCCGCCGTGGCCCCTGTCCTGACTCTCTGCTCACTGGGGAAGTGCAACAGCTGTCGTGCTGTGGGTGCTGCTGGTCGCCTGCTGCTGCTAGACATGGTGGTGTGGTGTGATGGTGCTGCTCGGGTGGTCTGGTCTGCCTCCCTGGGCTGCTGCTGTCGTCGCCGACGGGATGGTGGTGATGCCATCACCGGAACCACGATGACGCTCAGCTACACGACTCCCTCGCCTATGCCCTCTATTACGCTAACTCCAGCTCCTCCATGCTTTGCCTCGGCTACAGAATATTCGAGGTGAATTTCTTCTGTGACCGGCCTTCGAGCCGATGAACTGAGGTTGGTCGTCTAGGGTTGTGCTGCTTTTGATGCTTCTGTGACGATCACTGGATTTTGATCTAGTGCCCCTAATATATACTGCAGCTGATCTATCTAGCAACTATGGCCGTGATGTTAACTGCTTGTGCTGTCACTTGCCCATTTCAGTTATCTGTCCATGACAGATTTCAGTGTGTGCTACTCTGAACCATTATGTTCAGAGATGTGCCTCTGAAGGATCTTGATTGATATTAAGCTAGGGCTATGCTCTGTGCTCTGTGCAAGTGTAGGATAATTTCTATAGCTAAATCATTTAACTAAGCATGTTGTGATGCCTCTAAATGAGTTACACAGAAGCTAGCTAATAGACTTAGCTTATTAAAAGAATAATATATAATCTTACCTATATCAACAATAACATATTATCGTCATCTTCGTGACACATGTTTTCCCTCTCCCGTTGCAACGCACGGGCAGGCATTTTGCTAGTAAGGTATATTTTCCTAACGGCTAGTTTGCAGACTAAGCCAATAAAAGCCGCTCGAGCGCTAGTGGGTAGGATTGGAAGAATTGGTCATATAGAGTTGATATTCTTGCGAGGCAAGCGAGATGTTTCCCTCTCTGTTCTTGAGCGTATTTTTTGAGAGAAAGAAAGAGAGAAAAAATAAATAGAGTGAGTGTAGCTGAGTACAAGTAAAGAGCGATTTCAAGGCGATGAGACATGCTTGTTAGTTTTGAAGATTGGCACTCCTAAACGGATAGAAGTGAGCTGTCCGAATATGTCCACTTTGCCTCCCCCGGCTGCTCATCTGGGCATTCATTCGGCTGGGCCGGACCTTGGGGAGGCTTGTACCTCAGCCCAGCCTCCCTTGGGTAGTCTAGCGTTTCGCGCGGCTGAGATGGTGGTGGACTCGACTTCGACATAGTCCATCCCGTCTCACACCACTCCGGGTGACGCTGCTGCAATAACTGGGTCGGCTGCTACTCCACCTCTGCCGACCCAGGCTGTTGTTTCTGCGGTGGCGGCATACGCGTTTGGGGACTCCGTCTCGCCACGCACACCTCCTCTCACTGCGACGGGTTTTGCTGTTGGGATCACTCCGATCCGTCGTAGTGAGAGGTTTGGGGTGGCGGTGGATGGGGCTTCCACGACGGATGAGGACTCGATGAAGAAGGCTATGCGTCGCAAAGCAGCGCGCAACTTGGACTCTCTTGGTACGGAAATGAATTCAAAGTCTTTTCTCTCGCTTTCTCCTCATTCGATTAAGTCTAAGCTTAATAGTGTAGGGTTTAATATTGGTAGTAGTAAATTTCAAGTAGAGGTTTCAACTAATGTCTTGAGGCATATGGAATTTGACCATCTAACGGTTATTCCTAAAGCTTCGACGGTGTTGACAGCCACCTATTTGGATGAGGAAGAAGTGAATGCCACATCAGATGGTCAGCTTCTTTCTCATCTCATCGGTGAAGTGTCGGAGGTTGGTTTGGATGAGGACGGGCTGAGCTCATTGTATGAGCTAAAAACAACCGGCCGCAAATCAAAATCTACCTCTAACAAGGCGTCCCGGAAACGGGCAAAGTTTTCCAAATCCCCCATTGTTTCCAAATGAATGGCATGTTAACAAATAGCAGAGGTCTTGGTGACTTGGCTAAACATTTGCACTTTGCTGGTTGCATTCGGGATCATAATTTGGATTTCTTAGCTATTTCTGAAACGGGCAGACGGGAGTTCTCGCAAGGTCTATTGAACCAACTTTCAGGCGGCATAGATTTTGCTTGGTATTCCCGTCCACCGCGTGGACGTTCCGGGGGCATTTTACTAGGCATCAGGACTGATACCATGGATGTGTTGGCTATTTCGGATGGCGATTTTCACATAAAAATGCACATCCGAAATAAAGCAGACAATTTCATTTGGAGTCTTGTCGCTGTGTATGGGCCGGCCCAGGAGGAGTTTAAATCCGCTTTTCTTTGTGAAATGGTAAACTTAGCAAAAGATAACCCGCACCCGTTCATAATCGGTGGGGATTTTAACTTGTTTCGTTATCCATTCAAGAAAAGCAGGGGTCGGTTTGACAATCATTGGCCTCTTCTGTTCAACGCGGTCATTGACTATTTGGACTTAAGAGAGATATCAATGGTTGGGAGACAGTTCACTTGGGCTAATTCTCTCCCTGAACCCACATACGAGAAATTAGACCGTGTACTGATGGACACTGATTGGGAATCTTGGTTCCCATTGGTATCGGTACGGGCTCTAGAACGTATTGAGGGTTTGTCGGACCATGCTCCTATTATTTTGACAACAGGCATGGCTAGACCACCGTGTAACCAGCGTTTCAAGTTTGAAGTTGGATGGTTGCATCACGAGGGCTTCCATGAGATGGTCAAAAGAATTTGGGAAAGACCAGTTACTGGCGATTCACCTATCCAGAGATGGAACAACAAGATCTGGGCTTTACGCACACATCTTGTTGGTTGGGCTCGTCACACTACTGGTTTACTTAAAAAAGAAAAGATACGACTATCCTCGATAATTGATGCTCTAGAGGCATTAGCAGAAGTTCGGCTATTATCTACACAAGAAATTGAGCTTAAGAGCCAATCTAATGCGGACATAGCAAAACTTCTGCGTGAGGAAGAGTTAAAATGGTATCAACGTTCCAAAGCACAATTCATCCTCGAAGGGGATTCGAATACTCGCTACTTCCACAGTATTGCCAATGGCAGATACAGGAAAAAGTGTATTCACTCCCTAGTGCAGGAGGAGGGAACGATTGAGGGACAGGAACAACTCAAGTCGTATATTACTAATTATTATAAGGGCCTGTTGGAGCACCAGAGGAAGGAAACTTCACATTGGATGAGTCGAGAATGGCCGACATACCCCAGGTTTCTGTTGAGGAAAATAGTCTACTCACTAACCCCTACTCGGAGGATGAAGTGAGAAAGGCGGTTTTCCAAATGGAACACAATAAAGCCCCTGGACCTGATGGTTTCCTAGCTGAGTTCTATCAGAATTTCTGGGATGAAATCAATTCTAATCTGCTTCAATTGTTCGCCTGTCTCCATGTTGGACAGTTGGAGCTGTTTCGGCTCAACTTTGGTGAAATAATACTATTACCTAAGGTTAACGAGGCAGAGAGGATCCAACAATTCAGACCTATATGCCTCCTTAACGTTAGTTTTAAAATATTCACTAAAGTTGCCACGATTTGGCTGAACAGAGTGGCGGATCATGTGGTTCGTCCTTCTCAGACTGCTTTCATGCAAGGCCGCAACATCCTAGATGGGGTGGCAATCTTACATGAAACAGTTCACGAACTGCATAGGAAAAAAGCTAAATGGGGTAATTTTGAAAATTGATTTTGAAAAAGCTTATGATAAAGTTAAATGGTCTTTCCTTCAGCAGACTCTCAGAATGAAAGGATTTTCTGATGAGTGGCGTGCGCTTATAGATAGCTTTGTTTCAGGTGGAAGTGTAGCCATTAAAGTCAATGATGACACTGGTAAATACTTTCAAACCAAAAAAAAAGGCCTTAGACAAGGTGACCCGTTATCGCCAATACTATTTAACATAGTGGCTGATATGTTGGCTCTCTTGACCGAACGCGCTAAGTCTGAGGGCCAAATTGAAGGAGTGATTCCACATCTAGTTGATGGTGGCTTATCGATTCTTCAATATGCCGACGATACAATTCTTTTTATGGAACATGACATCGAAAAAGCTCATAACCTCAAGTTAATCTTGTCCGCATTCGAGCAACTATCGGGTCTTAAAATAAATTTCCATAAAAGCGAATTGTTTTGTTTTGGCGAGGCCCAGGAAAACGCCTCCTTGTATGACGAACTATTCGACTGTACGCAAGGTCAATTTCCTATCAACTATTTGGGTATTCCGATCCATTATCGGAGACTCACTAATGCTGAATGGAAATTGGTGGAGGAGAGACTTCAAATCCGGTTAAATAGTTGGAAAGGCAAACTCCTATCCCTGTGGGGAAGATTGGTTCTCATTAACTCAGTACTAACAAACATGGTACTGTACATGATTTCTTTCTTCCAACTACCCAAAGGAGTCTTAAAACGATTGGATTATTTCCGATCAAGATTCTTTTGGCAAGGGGTTAGTGAGAAGAAAAAATATCGACTGACCAAATAGAGTGTGGTTTGCCGTCCAAAAGACCAAGGTGGGCTCGGTGTTCATGACCTTGAGGTCAAGAATAGAGCCTTGCTGGGTAAATGGCTATTCAAGCTTCTTTCTGAAGATGGAGTTTGGCAAACCCTTCTAAGGAGAAAGTATGTGGGTTCTAAAGCGGCATCTCAGGTTCTTTGGAATCCTGATGATTCACACTTCTGGGCAGGCCTCATGGCTACGAAGAAGTTCTTTTTCCCACATGGATCATTCTCAATTAGGAATGGATCGGAAATTCGGTTCTGGGAGGATAAATGGCTTGGCCAATGGACTCTCCGAGAACAATATCCGGCTTTATACAATATTGTGCGACACAAAGGCGACACGCTTGCTAAGGTGATGGGTACTTTGCCACCAAATGTATCGTTCACAAGAAGTCTATTAGGGCCTAGACAAGCATCTTGGAATGCCTTGCTTCTCCGGTTGGACTTTGTCCAATTGACGGAAGGCACAGATAAACTTCGATGGAATCTCACTAATAATGGTAAATTCTCGGTTGATTCTATGTATAGAGCTTTAATCCTGCCTGAAGTCCCAGTCGATACTAATAAGAAAATTTGGAGGATGAAGATTCCGCTAAAAACGAAGGTGTTTGCGTGGTATCTTCGTCGAGGTGTAATTCTTACAAAAGATAACCTTGCCAAACGCAATTGGCACGGGAGTAGAAAGTGTGTTTTCTGTAGTCATGACGGGACCATTAAACACTTATTCTTCCAGGGCGAGTTTGCTAGGTCTATATGGTCACCCATCCAGATAGGTTCTACCTTATATCCCCCGCGCAGCGTTGCAAACATTTTTGACAATTGGCTAAACGGGGTTGATTTAGGTTTAAACTACTTATTAGGGTGGGACCGATTGCTGTTATTTGGTCGCTATGGCTATGTAGAAATGACAAGCTTTTTAATGATAAAAATTCTTCTGATATGTAGGTTATCTACCGATGCATAGCTACGCTCCGATCATGGTCGGCCCTGCAGCGTGTGGAGCACCGAGAGCTGTTTTTGGAGGTGTCGTCGCGTTTGGAGGCTGCGGCGAGGGGTTTATTCTCCCAGCATGGATGGGCACATAATCTCCGGATCGACCATCCACCACCATAGACGTCTTTACAATTTCTCATCATGATATGTAATTCGCCTTTTTATTTTTCGCATACTACGGAACTTTGAAACTTGTTGGGGCTGTGTGCATCCTAGTTATGCAGAGGCCGGGTGTATTGCTTAATACTCTTAAGTAATAAAATCTCTTTATCAAAAAAAAAATCCATCGTGTGGATTTGGCACGGCAACAAGTTTGCAAATGTTTTTGATTTCATAAAAAATCAACCGAAAAGATCAGGCCAAGACTTACGAGGTTGGCTAACAGAGAATAGGGCTAAGACAGAAAGAGTTGGGTGCATATGTGCATGCATAGCTTCTCCAAATGAAGATGCAGAGCTGGTGCCAAAAAAAATAACTTCGGGAAACAAATAGGTGTCTTCATTCATTTTCTCTACTGCGTTCTTGTTTGCCTCAATGATCATGCTTATGTCTCCAAATGTGTTTCGTGACGTCATATCTTATCTCCTGCCAAATGATCTCTCTTTCACAGTATCCTCTTATGTCTCAGAAAAATCTCAAGTATCCAATTGTTCATCTATCTACTAACACTAGTACAGATCGGGCAATTTAAGACCCCGCGATCGCAGACGGATGTAGGCGTCCGTGTGCGTTATCACCTATCGCTTACCCTTAACATTTAAAGCCGTTTGCGAGGACCGCAAGGGTGTCCCCGGCGCAAACATTCGCATACGGATATAATTTATACAGCGTATGCGCTATATCGCACACGGACTCCGCAAAGTGACGCGTGTGCATTCAGTCGTTGATCGCACATGATTTTCCGAAGTTTGTCCGTATGAAATTCTGCAGAACTATCGCATAGGATTTTCCGAAGTAAATCGTGTGCGATACATTGTTCTATTGCATACGATTGGTTTGATGTTATTGTTTGTCTAATATTTCGTCTTCCCGCATTTTTCTGAAATCTCGCTAAATATGAAATACCATGGTGTTCCCGCCTTTTGCTTGAGTATAAATTGCTTCGACGGCCATGGCCATTTGTTTATTTAGGATTTGTACAATGCCACACAACAGGGAAGCCATGGGAGATCGGGGACGCGGTACCTTCGTGGACCTCACGCCGTCAGAGTTGAAGGAGGTTCTGCCCTCAGCGGCTGTGGCTGGGGGTAGCTCAACCAACCTCGCGCCGTGGGAATCGGAAGAGATGCTTTCCACAGTGGCCTCAATCGATCGCACGCCGACTGAGGCGCAGGAGGATCTGTCCCCAGCGCACGGAGCTGGGGTAACTTCGTTGGCCTCACGGCGGTGGAGGAGCCCGAAGACAGCTACTCGGGTTCGTCGTCGCATGAGCCTCTGGCCACCCCAGAGGAACTGGAGGAGCATAAGTTGGTGGATATGTCCATCACGTCGGCAAGGTATGAAGAAGCATTGGTGCATTGCGTGGTCGAGGAGTCTTTCACCACTCTTCGAAAGTTCCGGGTGCGTGCGCTACTGCGCGCCAGGCAGGAGGAAAAGAAGCAGACGCGGCTTTGGATGGGCGACGTGGGAAGGCGTTTGGCCAAGTGGAAAGTCGGTCAGTTCGGCAACCCGCTAGCCGACGTTGCCGGGGCATCAGGCTCGGGCCACTCGGTAGGCGATGATGCAGACACCTCAAGCAACGTCAAGGGCCCCGCCGGCGACGATGCAGAGGCCTCACGCAACGGCAAGGGCCCCGCCAGCGACGAAGACGTCGTCCTCCTCTCTGACGACGACGAAGAATATGTTTAGATAGGTATCAGGTGGTTCTTATGTGTTATATATATGTAATGTGCGATTGGGATGTCCAATCTCTTTGTAGCAGGAAGGGCAAACCATGCGTATGAATTAATGGAGCCTTCTGTTACCAACTGATGCACGTAAAATGCATACATGAACTTTGCATTATTTTACTTATATTCCAGTCATATTTGCATCATATAAGGGTTATATCACTGTTTTATAATGATTTTGGAAATATTTGAATGTTTCCTATTTTTTATGGAATTAACCCTGCGCAGGCAGAAAACCCTATTTCTATATTTTAATGTTTCAGGGACCCAAACGACGTCCAAATGACCTGGAAATTTACGAGCATCAGTTTTTGGAAGGAACAAAGCGTGGGAGCGAAGGAAGCAAACAAGCAGAGGCCCGAGGGCCCAGATGAGTGGGCCCATGCGGCCCATGTACCTGGCCGCGTGGGACCCCCCCTTTTGGCCCTCGGAGCTCCGTTGCCGTCGATCTTTCCTCCACCGACTCCGTTTTGACCTAAAACCTCCTATAAAAATAGTCTCCCAACGTTCTCTGGAGGAGCGCCGCAGAAACACAGAAACACCGAAACAGAGATCTGGAGTTGCAGATTGGAGGGGGAAAACTGGCGGGGCGCTGCCGGTGTGGTCTCCATCTTCTCCAACGACTTCTCCACCGTCTCCATGATGAAGAGGGAGTAGTCCACCCTGGACTATGGGTTTGTGGAAGTAACTTATGTATCTCTCTCTCGAGCTTCACTAATTAGTACCGTATGAGCTGCTGAACATGATTACGGTCATCTATGTAATACCTTTGTGGTGGATCTTTTTATGAGTTAATATATGTTTGAGATTGCAATGGTTTGTTTCAGTTATGAAATAGATGCATATTATGTACCCCGTTCTTATTTACTTGTATGATCAAGCATGTTTATGAGAGCGTGTGAGGGGAACGTGTGCATTAGTTGGAGTAACGGGGGTGGCTAGTGCAGTGAACGTGAGAGAAAGTTCTGCGATCCACTTGGGTATCTCTACCTTACTTTGTTGCCTCACTAGGGATAAAAAGAAATACCATGCTACCGGAGATGTGGTGTGACCATTGCCACTCCTCCATGACTAGATCTAGCATGTTCTTATTTTAACTTCATGTCATGATACTTATTGCTATACTCTGAGTTATCTTAATTACTGAGGTGTTATGATTTAGTTCGCATCTTGGTGGAGTATAAGAGAGACTAATAACCAAAAGGTCTCTATGTTAGGACGTGATGCCCATATAATTATAACTTGTTATTAAACTGTTGTTGCAATCTCATATGTCAACTCTAGTGTTCCATTGTCTACCACTTTATTAAAGAGAGAGTGCATTTGTGAAACCATGAACCCCGGTCCATTTTTAATCATAAGAAACACCTTTCCAACACTTTACCACTTTTCCATTTTCTGCCATTTAAAAATCCGAAAATACAAAAACACTTTTACATCTTGCATTCATCATAAAAAACCCAAAAATATCATTTATCATTGCACTACCATCCTTGCATATTTATTTACCACCATTGCATATTTATTTCTTGTTTGCATTGCATATTATCTTGATATCATTCTCACACCTTGTGCTTGACAACCACTAGGTGAGGTTGAGGACCAAAACATTTACTTTGTTTTGTAGGTAACCAAAAGAAGGATAGGAAAGATAAATCTTCACTACTGATTCCCCGAGAGTTCGATATTAAACCCTCGAGTCACCCCTCGTGGGGAAAACACGTCTTCCACTTACTACACACTCTGCACTTGGAGTCTCAACCTAACCCATTTACTTTTCACGCAGGTAACTACGTGAAGGGCCATCAAGACTGTTTTCTGGCGCCGTTGCCGGGGAATCATTGCTGAAAGGTTTATCCAAGGATATCTCACCAAGTCAACTTCATCACCAACTTGTGCTAACACCTAAGCTTGGGGAGGTTGCACCTACGTGAGCATCATCTTATCCATCTTTACCTTCAAAGCAATTTATCTTGTTTTGTCATTGTCTTGCATTGTTCGGTTTGCATATTTATTTTCAGTTTTGCATAAAAAATTAAAAAACACATAAAAACTTTATAAAATGGCTTCTAGTGTTGAAATGAACAATTTTGGTCAATACTATGGAGAGTCGTTAATGGATGCTTGGTATAGAATTAAGGGCATTAGTAAAAATGGTGTCAACAAATATACCCCTGCTACTTTGATAAGAAACTTTTATAATGGTCTAGATGGGTGGTCAAAATGTTTTCTAGACTCATTGACTAGTGGAAAATTTGCCTCTGGAAATCCCTCACATGCTAATAATCTAATGGAAAATCTATTTGGGAATTCTATAGAATCAAAAGATGAAATTATGATCAAACAACTAAAAGTTTCTATGGATAGGTCAATATTATGTCTACAAACTTATATGGAAGATTATCCTACTAAAAATGAGATGCATTCATTTATCCTTCATACAAAATCTAGTATGAAGAAGACAAACAACACTATTTCGGGAATTTCTTTGAAAATGGAAACTATATTGAATTATGCCAAGTCTAAAAAGAAGTTGACTAGGGAATTAAATGAAAGAATATCTTCTATGTTGGGACCTTTAGACAAGGATATTAAGAATTATGTTGAAAAAGAGGATGATCTCCAAATAGCCTTGAATGCTGCTTTAAAGAAAAGAAATGAGAATTTTGTTTGGATTGAGGAAGTTAAAATGCTTAGTGAAGTAAAGGAACCATTGCTTGACTTAGGAATTGTAGCTTGCATGAATTAATATCTATCTTACAAAAATTTGCAAGTGATCCTTCCATCAACTATAACCAAGCTGGTTTTGGTTCTTATATTGCTAATCATGTCTTGAAAGAAAAGATTGCTAGGTACAACCAAGAGGCTATGATACCACCTAAGCTTGGGGATATATGGATTCCCAAAGTCCTAGTAACCATTGGAAAAGAGACACACCATGCTATACTTGATCTAGGATCTAGTGTCTCTGTTTTATCTAAAGAACTATATGAAGTACTTGAATTGAAAAATCTTGAAAAATGCTCTATTGAACTTGCACTTGCTGATGATTCCATTAAACATGCTTTAGGAAAAGTAAGTGATGTTATGGTAGAGTTACATATGACATTTGTGCCTGTTGATTTTCTAATCATGGATATGGGGAATAAAACCTCTAGTCCAATTATTCTTGGAAGACCTTTTCTTCGTACTACAGGTGCTATCATTGATTCAAAAGAAGGGAATGTGAAGTTTCAGTTTCCACACAAGAAGTGCATGGAACACTTCCCAAGGAAGAGGGACACACCAAAGTTCAAGCTCCCTCATGAGCTTCGTCCACAATAAACATCAAGTAAGAAGCCTAGCTATATGGCTATAAAGAAAGCGCTTTACGGGAGGCAACCCGGTTGTTTTTATTTGTGATTTTCTTTGTGTCCTCTTGCTGTAACAAGAGACTTAGTGTTTAGTTTAGTTTCTGGAATTTTTAATAAAGTGCCAAGTTTTACTCATTTTGGTTGAAAAGTTGCTTATAGCGTTCGGAGATTTTATTCCTGCACGAATCTGTGCACGGTATGATTTTTAATTCTTATTCTGTAACTCCGAATGAGCTCATATTTAAACTGTAGTGCAACTTTTCATCCTCTGTATGCATGAATTTTTCGGAATTTTCGACAAAGTTAAGTAGGGTAGAAAAATACGTTTAGCTGCTGCTGTTTTTCTGGACAGATTCTGTCCCATTTTGTTTGATGCATGCTTAGAACTTTTAACTTGAATCTTTTTGATCCAATTGAGTTTATGAGTAGGCATACAACATTATACACTTTCTGGACATTCATATGAATTTTTGTCTAAGGATTATATGCAGCAAGAAATCTATTTGTTTATCACTACTAATGCACCCCACAGAAAAGAAATGGGAGAAACGGTGTTTTGAAGTTTTTTCACAGGGATTAGAGGAGATGCACCAAGAGCTATCCAAGGATGGTGAAGACCATAAGCTTGGGGATGTGAAGACAACCCCACTGGACCTACACACTCTCGGTTTGCACACGTCTAACTTCTGTTTTTCGATCGAAACACTTTATCGCATAAACTTGGAGCGTCTTTTTGTTTGTTTAGGTTTGATTTTTATTTTGTGAGACCACCACACTATCATTTATATATGAGAGAGCTACTGGAAATTTGGGTTGAATTATGTTGGATGCTATTATAAGATTGGGAAAAGGGATGTTGAGTTGATTTTAAAAGATACATATAATTGCATGATTCATGAGCTTGTTAATGAGTAATAATTTGCAAGTATTTTATCAAGAGCTATCTTTTATTCATGTTTTGATGCTAAATGTTATTTTACCTTGTTTTAACATGGATTAGTTAGTTCTATGGACACTCATGCATGCATTTAGATGGTCAACTTTCTCCCTCTTGCTAGCCCAAAAATTCCAACAAGCAAAAACTTGTTTCCAACACCTTCAACCAAAGTTTTTCCAGTGAGTCCACCATATCTACCTATTAGCTTTATGCTATTCCGAGTATGTTTATCATGATATTTGTGTTATCTATACCTCTGAATGAAAATGCTTATGTTGTTGATTGTTATGGGAAAAGTTGGTTATATAGCTCTCTCGAACTTGATGCACACTTTACTTTCATTGCATAAATAAAACATGACCCATTGTGATTAAAATTATGATGTTGTGGCTTGACAAATGTCTTTGGTTGAGAGTTAGCTCATATGTGCTGTCACATGGCAAGCTTTCAACATTGCACTTCATCTCATTTAGTTGATATCATGTACTTTTGTTTATGGATGCTTACCATGGGTGAAATAAATGTGGAAATGAAGTGAGTTTAAATGAGTTTGTATAAATGGTTAGAGAGACGCCTGGGCCGCTAATCTAAGCCATGCATCATTCATGGTGGAAATTTACTTACATGCTATGGTGAACCTTCTGTGATACACCTTACAATAAAAAGCTATCCAATGGTAAATAAAAAGGGTGTTGAGATTGTTCATTGTGTTTGTTTGTCTTGTCATTTTGATATGGGCTTGTTCCATATCCTGGGACAAGAGGTACCCCAGTTGACGCTCTTAATGATACTATTATTACTTACAATGATATTTAACTTGAACTTGCTTTGTTTTCCAAGTTGAGTAACACATGGAGTAGGTACTTGTATTCAAGGGGCATGAGACTTTCAACCTGTACTTTGTCAAGCACACTACTCGTATTTGCTTTCACTTTAAACTTAATCATTCAAGATGCTATGATAGGGGAATGAGAGCTTGACACCAAGGATTACCACATTACAATCATTAACTTAAGTAGAGAAGTTCAGAAGTTAGATGAAATTTATTCATGCTTTACCTCTACTCATATATATCTTTCCAAAGTGTCCACCTTTTATATTCAGATTTTCATCAATACTCTATGACCATTGTAGGATGTTCTTACTTATTATTATGCATACATGTGGTCCATAGTACTTTTCTCTTATGTTACACTTTGTGAATTATCATTGAACATCCTTGCATTGAATACTTGATATCACTTCATAAACTATCTTGCATATTGCTACTCCTTTTAAGAATGAATCATTTGACTCTATGTAGCAATAGTAATCATCTTTGATATCCATTGATAGTATTAAATTGCAAAGTCCATGTTAGTTTTATCACCTTCATACTCGAGGACGAGTATAGGTTAAGCTTGGGGATGTTGATGCATGTAAAATGCATACATGAACTTTGCATTATTTTACTTATATTCCAGTCATATTTGCATCATATAAGGGTTATATCACTGTTTTATAATGATTTTGGGAATATTTGATATGTTTCCTATTTTTATGGAATTAACCCTGCGCAGGCAGAAAACCCTATTTCTATATTTTAATGTTTCAGGGACCCAAACGACGTCCAAATGACCTGGAAATTTACGAGCATCATTTTTGGAAGGAACAAAGCGTGGGAGCGAAGGAAGCAAACAAGCGGAGGCCCGAGGGCCCAGAGTGGGCCCACGCGGCCCATACCTGGCCGCGTGGGACCCCCCTTTTGGCCTCGGAGCTCCGTTGCCGTCGATCTTTCCTCCACCGACTCCGTTTTGACCTAAAACCCTATAAAAATAGTCCCCCGACGTTCTCTGGAAGGAGCGCCGCAGAAACACAGAAACACCGAAACAGAGACCTGGAGTTGCAGATTGGAGGGGGAAAACTCCGGCGGGGCGCTGCCGGCGTGGTCTCCATCTTCTCCAACGACTTCTCCACCGTCTCCATGATGAAGAGGGAGTAGTCCACCTCTGGACTATGGGTTTGTGGAAGTAACTTATGTATCTCTCTCTCTCGAGCTTCACTAATTAGTACCGTATGAGCTGCTGAACATGATTACGGTCATCTATGTAATACCTTTGTGGTGGATCTTTTTATGAGTTAATATATGTTTGAGATTGCAATGGTTTTGTTTCAGTTATGAAAGTAGATGCATATTATGTACCCCGTTCTTATTTACTTGTATGATCAAGCATGTTTATGAGAGCGTGTGAGGGGGAACGTGTGCATTAGTTGGAGTAACGGGGGGTGGCTAGTGCAGTGAACGTGAGAGAAAGTTCTGCGATCCACTTGGGTATTTACCTTACTTTGTTGCCTCACTAGGGATAAAAAGAAATACCATGCTACCGGAGATGTGGGTGTGACCATTGCCACTACTCCATGACTAGATCTAGCATGTTCTTATTTTAACTTCATGTCATGATACTTATTGCTATACTCTGAGTTATCTTAATTACTGAGGTGTTATGATTTAGTTCGCATCTTGGTGGAGTATGAGAGACTAATAACCAAAAGGTCTCTATGTTAGGACGTGATGCCCATATAATTATAACTTGTCATTAAACTGTTGTGTTGCAATCTCATATGTCAACTCTAGTGTTCCATTGTCTACCACTTTATTAAAGAGAGAGTGCATTTGTGAAACCATGAACCCCGGTCCATTTTTAATCATAAGAAACACCTTTCCAACACTTTTACCACTTTTCCATTTTCTGCCATTTAAAAATCCGAAAATACAAAAACACTTTTACATCTTGCATTCATCATAAAAACCCAAAAATATCATTTATCATTGCTACCACCATCCTTGCATATTTATTTACCACCATTGCATATTTATTTCTTGTTTGCATTGCATATTATCTTGATATCATTCTCACACCTTGTGCTTGACAACCACTAGGTGAGGTTGAGGACCAAAACATTTACTTTGTTTTGTAGGTAACCAAAAGAAGGATAGGAAAGATAAATCTTCACTACTGATTCCCCGAGAGTTCGATATTAAACCCTCGAGTCACCCCTCGTGGGGAAAACACGTCTTCCACTTACTACACACTCTGCACTTGGAGTCTCAACCTAACCCATTTACTTTTCACGTAGGTAACTACGTGAAGGGCCATCACCAACTAATATTATCCAAATATTATTAACCAGATTCCATTTTGTCTAGTACTCCTTTCCAGTGGCTAAATTTGGCATTTCTCAAAGTTATCTTCAATGTTTTTAAACCACAACATAATCGCACACGGTTTATTCTCAGAAAAACGTGTGCGAAGATTACTTTTTATCACAAACTAATCGCACACGATTTTCCCTGAGCTTAATCATGTGCGATAACAATTGCTAAACGGCTGGATGCGCCCACGGTTTCTGCGGATGAAATCGTGTGCGATACCTGCTGGGCCTTTAGGGCCCAGCAAGTGGAACCCTTCCATATAAATAAGGACCATACGCGCTTGACCTGTACACAGGCTCCACTCTCCCCTCTTCCAGCCGCCTCCTCTCCTCTACAGTCACACACACGCCCTCACGGCCCTCCGCCGCCGCATTTGGCCTCCACCGCGGCCCTACCCCACCGGCCGACCGGACGATGACCTCGCGGGAGGCCTGTCCAAGGCCGCCGACCCCCCCCCCCCCCCCATGGCGAGGGGGCCGTCTTCTCGTCCACATCCCGAAGGTTAGCGCTCGTTTAGCAAGGCCATCCTCATGTTTAATATGCCAGATCTTTTGAATATATTGTTTATGCACTAGCAAGGCCGAATCTGTTAGAATAGCTAGTTTTTGTTGGTGTGGTATTGTTAGATCTTGGTATGTTATCTGTTAGAATAAGGATCTGTTAGAATAGCAACCTCTTTTATGTTTTATCTTGTCACTATGAATGTTTTTACTAGAAGGGATTTGATAGAACACATTTCATTTTATACTTGTGTAATATGGATCTTATTTTGGTGGCACTGTACAAGAAAATGAAGAGAGGGTTTATTTCCCTCTCTTGGCCAATCCGTAGTGGATGGTAAGTGACACTAACCAGTTCAGTTTTAATGTTATTTTAATGTTTTCACCTCCTTCCATTGATGGAGATTTTTAACACATCATGCAGCAAGGAATATTTCACACACAACATATATGCAGCAACGGATGGCCGATTTCATCGAATATCTTTGCCTTGATGGTGGTAAGTGAACAATCATTTAAACTTGTTTTTGCTTTTTGTGTTCATCTTGCATTGATGTGTTAGTGGCTGACCTTTTGACTCTTGTTATTCACAGTAAAGGGTGTCTTGCATCGATTGTTAGAACAACACTCAAGTGAACAATCATTTACCCGTCGAAGGCAAAGTCCGGCTCCCCAAAATCCAAAAAGATTTTGGTCAGCGGCGTATGTGTACATCAATTTATGCATCCTCTGAACCTAGCTTTCATATTCTGTGGAAAAATGACTGCAGAGATGGACAGGTTGCGAAGATTTGGGATTAGTGAGAGATTCTCAATCCTCTGAACCTAGCTTTCGTCACGGAGACAAAGACGTAACCAAGAAAAGTTCTTTATTTTGTGTAGCTTTAACATTTGTATAGCTAGGAATTCATACTTTTGTCGCACTGTATGAATATGAAATGAATGAAACAAGGATATTTGCTACTGGATTATTCTTGTTTTTGATTTTGCATGTGTTACAGCTGGTAGAATGCCTACTTGCATGGTTCAGATATTCAAAGCGTTTGTGATGGCTCCTTAACACAAACGACTAACACTACGATAAACGTGTGTGATCATTTCTTCAACACACGAATATCCCTACCAAGACATATGCGATTATAAGTAAATACATACGGCTGTGAAGCAGACCCCGTGTGCGATCTTCCTAACTATCGCACATGATTAAGGTAAAAAAAACGTCTGCCTTGGTTGAATCAACGCACGCGCTTTTTATTTCCGTCTGTGATCTGTAGCGACATCGCCCACCCATGAATAGCGACGGGCGCTATAATCGTTTGCGATTGGCAAAGTCGACCGTGTGTGTTTGCCCGATCTGTACTAGTGTAATGACGTTCTAAGTAGTTGCATATTTCCATATAGTTCTTGAAGCTTCATTTGTCCTACTCAACTTTACTTGTTTCTATTCAACTTGATTCAATTTTATAAAATGCCCAGCCGTACTTACCTAAATTTGTAGAAACTCTTGTCCACCCCTCTAGTTGTCGTGTATTTTTTCCCGATATTAACAGATTTTAATTGTTTTGGGGGACTTAGCTACTAATGAATGTCAGAACTCAGTTTTCAACCCACATTTATGTTGGCGTCGGTTATTTTACCGAACTGATAAACACTAATCTAAAAAAATCAGGGAAATTCTTCTGGGAGAAATCACTAAGATACAAGAAGGCGGATGGAGCCGAGCGCCATGGGCCCCACAAGAGGTGGCGGCTTCTAGGAGGTGCCCTCCCACTATTTCAGTTTTTCGGCACAGTCAGCCACATTTTTACGATTAGGGTGGGGTGGGGGTGGGGTTGGGGGTGGTTGGGTGGTATTTTGGATTCTCCCTTGCTCACGATGATGCTCTTGACCGCTGCTAAGGGCAGCACCACCCCCGCCCCCCTTTAGTAGGGGTATACACTTCTCTATCACCATCTCTCGCCGGGTACGCCGCCTCATCGTCGTCACAACCATCTCCATCACACTCCACATAAATGTCATAACCTATTGGCAAACATGATGTTTAGGTGATCTTAATATATACCTTTTACATTGATTTTTGAGTAATACCTTGTTCTACGGCCTTTGTGAAATACTATGATGTTAGGACTTCTAAGAACAAGCTTGCGACGTGGCTAGGACATGTAACCCAACACACTCAACACATGCTTAAACAACAACAAAAAAATCTTTACTTCCTTCACAGAAAAGATAGCAATTGCAAAGCTAATGACATGGGATTGGGAGGTACGTAAAAGTGCCAAAAACAGAGATATGTTTCTCGAGAAAAATCTGGAGACGAGACAAGCTTGCGCCTGGGATGGATCGCTGCAGGAGCGAACTGCTGACTCCTGTGTCGCTCATGGCCTTCGGGCGCGCAACGTCACCGCATACTGTGTTACTTCCGGTCCCCGGGCGCTCAACGTTGCCGTTCCCTGTGTCGCGTACGGTCCCCGGGCTCGCAGCCTCGCAACGTCGCAACCTTGAGCAGTTCAGCTGCCGAGCGCGCCTCTCGTTGCCATCGCCAAACAGCTTCCAGCGGCCCTCCACACGGAAAATCACCTGCTCGATCACCGAGTGGTTTTGCACTCCTAACCTAATCATTGTGACCTTGTCCCTAGCACTCTTTCCCCACATGACACCCCAAGTTTGGCATGCAATTTCCAACGGTCATCGTGAAATATCTGGCACCACATCGTCTTTCCTAAAACGACAAAATGAAGAAGCCACCGGCCGGTCATGTCCCATCGTACGGCGCCGACAGAGCTACCGGGCTTTATAAGCGCTCGATTGTCTTCAGATCCTCCTCAGGGTTCGGAACACTCCCCAGTGATCGGCCAGCAGAGAGACAGAGCTCCAACCAATGGGCCGGAAGATGCTGGAGAAGATGCAGAGTGCGGCGCAGCAGCAGAAGGGGAAGCTCTATATCATCGTCGTCTGCATCGTCCTCCTCATCCGCGGTTGCAAAACTCGTAAGTACGCAGAGTTCTTTGACACCTTACTACTCAAGCTTTTGATCCTACGTCTCCAGATGCAAGTGGGGGTTCACTGAAGCTCACACACCGAGTTCTTCGACCAATGCGGCATCTGCCACTCAAATGAATGGTCGCCATTCTCGTAATGAATATTGGTTCTTGAATTGAAGTGTGAGAAAAGTTTAACTCACTCGGGTGCAGTGGCCTGTCGGTACTCAGTGTTAGCTCTGAAACCGAATGTGCTTCTCTGAAAATACAACTGATCAGCACAATATTCTTTAATGGGGCTCGGCGTAATGGTTACTCACTGCCGTTGCCAACTGTACTGATCAACTGTTACTCACTGCCGTTGCCAACTGTGATATCCTTTATAACGAACGATGAAGTCTTACAGAACTTTAACGAGAAATTTCTTCAGCTTGCTACACGAAGTTTATCGCATAGAAAATTCAGCGAACCGTCATGTTTGAAGTTGTATGACATGGTTGCAGGTGTGAAACGGGATAAAAAATAGCTGACAGCAAAAAAAGTAAGCACGGTCGTAATTCCCTAGCGTGGATGATACAAAGCAGGGTCTTCGTATGTAGACATTCAGAGATGCCATGGCAGCCTGTCCGGCCGTCAGTCCTTGTATGTTAAGTATTTCCGACAACTCTAGCAAGTTTTGACAAGTGTATATACATATGGCATCGTACATAGTCGTGTGAATGTGTGATATGGAATTATTTATTAGTATTACTTATGTGTCCATGTAAGGAAAAACTTTCATTTCTAAATCATTGGCTTAGCTCAATTTATTCCCCCAGTTCTGTTAGGCCAAATTTATTCCACGGATTCTTTTAGGCCCACTTAACGTTCTAAACTTTCATACTTTCTCGGAGGGAGTATCGTGGAACATTTTATTTTTACCTTCACGATGTGTAAAGGACAAGCTTGGGCCTAATAGGTTCTAGCTAAAATATGTAAAATCATATACCTAAGCTATGGGTTGAAGCTTGTGCGTGTAATTTTTGTTTATAAATATGACTATTTTTATGTGGAAATATAAAATTGGTATGTTAGTTTTTTTGCACATGTCATAAAGGGGCACATTTGTTTTATCTCCATATACTTTTTTGATAAAAGAAATACTCCCTCCGTCCAAAAATAAGTGTCTCAAATTTGACAAAAAGTGAATGTATCTATACATGAAACATGTCTAAATACCTCAACTTTTGAGCAAACTTGAGACACTTATTTTTGGACGGAGGGAGTATATTAATATGAAGACGATACCAATTACACCCGGCATCTGCACCAACACGATATTAATAGCTAGTCAAAACATCGAGAATTAACATAGACAAATTATTACAAAAATAAATGAAAAAATATCAACAAAACGGTTGCAGAAAACTTTAGCGTCAACCACCAACGATATTAACTTGAGGGTAACATGAGAGGTGTTCCAAAAACGACGCCTAGAAGGGAACAACGCATGACGCCGATATCGCTAGATCTAACTAAAGAGGTTAGATCATGAGTTTTCACCCTAACAGAAGTCTCAACAAACTCCAAGCAACTCCTTCAACAGGGGAACGCCATGTGAATGTTGCAATTCTCAGTTTTAACCAATAGAAGTCAAACCTAGAGTTTTCATCTCTCAAACTCAAGACTAAACACCCAAAGTGCGTGACAATATCGAAGTCGTTATGTGCTGCTACCACGTGCATGATCCATCATAGCACAACCACACACGAATAGGACTTAGCCATGCAACTGGAACCACTCACGCACATGTTGCTGAGCAGCGCCTATATGCCTGACACATCGAGAAAAGGAGAGTCGATAGATATGTCGTTGCAAACGCCTTCATGGGCTATGAGTAGTGGACGACCAATGACCAGAGCGAGCCGCTGGGAACCTCCATCGGAGGCTGAAGCCCGCCAACCTTGCGCTCCATATAGACTCTGCCTCTGGTCAGGAGATGTGAACATTTGTTGCCATTGCTCTCTTTTTTGTAGTTAATTTGGTAGATCTATGGTCTCCTAACAAACGAGGGATTACAATCTCTCCTTAAGAAAAGACTAGTGGAATTTCGCGCGGCGTCACGCAGCGCCCGTTTCATTGATATGTACACAAAACAAACCAAGGAAATATGGAATTTTCCATAAGACACAATTACATGAAAATAGCATATGAATGTATACTCCAAAAACCATCGACCTAGATATTTTCATGAATTCAATATTTAACATGTAAAAATGCATTGATATGTACAGAAAATAGATCAAGGAAACAGAAATTCTGCATACACACAATTACAGGAAAATATCATATGAACGTATACACCAAAAATCGTTTACATCAATCATCACTACGTGATGAAGTTGCACCGGAAGGCCCGAACACATAGCAGAATAAATTGGAGCCATCGGATACGGTCAGGAAGAAAATACTATAGGAGGTACGGAAATGATGAGCTAAACCACTTTCATCTCACCATCAGGAAATATACCCTGCAAACAGAAAGAAGCACTGTTTATCAAGCAGAAAGTTGGTAAACTTGTCTCTAAACTACGGATAGAGCAATGCATATACATAAATCTGCAAGCGCAATACATACTTTTGTAAATGGTCCCTACTAATGTTAGTGAGAAACTCAATTGATTCTTGTTAGTGAGAAGGGCAATGGAGTACTTAATTCTGTATTGAAAAATTGTTAGTGAGAAGCTCAACTGATTCTTGTTCATCTGAATGCTAAACAGTACTTGTTTTAGAACATGGTTGGACTAAAAAACAATGTGGTGAGGACAGAGGCAAGTGCGAGGAGAAGTCCCGCCACTTGCATATAGGGAAAAATAAGAAGAATCCATTTTCACGTAAACTGGTACGTTAATCTTCACAAAGAGAAGTAGAATGCATTCTGTTTAAAAAGACCAGAAAAGGGAAAATCAGAGAGAAGTAAACTGCATTCTGTTTTAAAAAGCGCAAAAAAAGGGGAAAACCAGATAGCAGTAGAATGCATTATGTTTGAAAAAGCAAAAAAAAACAGGAAAACCAGAGATACTCGCGGCACATAGCCTACATAAATATTAAATCAGACCTAGAACTGGAAATGAAAACAATGATTTAAACATGTCTAGCAGTACATAGGTATCATACTGCCCCTTTATATCTAAAGTTAATGAGATAACATATTATTGTTGAGCACCGTGGACTATAAGACTTGAAACCGTAAGATAAATGCAGCAAAAAATAAGCTACATTAAAATTGTTACCTAGCTCGGTTTGAACATATAACACATCTCTCACCTTCTGTATAAAATTGTTACTTTGTAATAGCAAGTACAAACGTTTGCTGGATCTTGTACATTATCTTGTTTCATCAAGAACGACTTAAACTTCAAATATGAAGAAATGAAGTAGCACCATGATCTCTGAAAGAGTAACGGTCGTGTGCCTAAACGTTGAATTGTGGCAATAGGACTGTCTAGTGTCACTGGTTAAATTTACACTATGCGCCAAGACACCCACCAAAGATATTTATAAGTTCTATGGAATTTGCATATTGTCAATGGGCTAGACTTTGGTTAGGGATAGGAAAATAAGTAATGACTTGGTGCACCTGAGTTCCAACAATAAAAATGCATAAGAACCATGCAGGCATTTTCTCCTTCGTATGGTTTGTATAAACTGAAACTGACAAACTAAATATGGCAGGCTTCCATGTTTCTAGAAACTAAGCAGGGAGATGCAGTCAAAAGA
Source organism: Poa pratensis (assembly GCA_947311845.1). Lineage (NCBI taxonomy): Eukaryota > Viridiplantae > Streptophyta > Magnoliopsida > Poales > Poaceae > Poa > Poa pratensis. The sequence goes on along the minus strand of CAMZMU010000059.1, from coordinate 26,367,178 downwards.
AGCATAAATAACAGGAAGAAATGTCAATAGTTCTTAGATAGATATTTACCAATGTATTGTAGGAGTTGCTAGATTTGGCACTATCGTACTGAAGCGTTAGTGTCGAGGCCATGTGTTTACATGAATTATGGACCGTGACTAATTTAAAAAACAACATAGTTGTAAGTAACAACAAATTTGTAAAACACATTACCTCGGTCCACGTTGTACGAATGTAAGAAAACAAACTACATAATTTCTGGAAGTAGTCTAAGTATTGTGCACATCTGGTATGGATAGTTCTTAGATAGATATTTACCAATGTATTGTAGGAGTTGCTAGATTTGGCACTATCGTACTGAAGCGTCAGTGTCGAGGCCACGTGTTTACATGAATTATGGACCGTGACTAATTAAAAAAAACAACATAGTTGTAAGTAACAACAAATTTGTAAAACACATTACCTCGGTCCACATTGTACGAATGTAAGAAAACAAACTACACAATTTCTGGAAGTAGTCTAAGTATTGTGCACATCTGGTATGGATAGTTCTTAGATAGATATTTACCAATGTATTGTAGGAGTTGCTAGATTTGGCACTATCGTACTGAAGCGTTAGTGTCGAGGCCACGTGTTTACATGAATTATGGACCGTGACTAATTAAAAAAATAACATAGTTGTAAGTAACAACAAATTTGTAAAACACATTACCTCGGTCCACATTGCACGAATGTAAGAAAACAAACTACATAATTTCTGGAAGTAGTCTAAGTATTGTGCACATCTGGTATGGACTCCTCCCATTCTCCATAAATTGATATGCTCTACCATGAACGAAAAGGAAACAAATGCATGAGCGCAAGCAGTTTATATATGAAAATCAAATATATATAGCTGCAGAGAATCCACAGTCCATTCCTGTTGCGGAAATCAACGAGAATAGCCAAATAGTTAAGAATAAATAAATGAAGGATGCTTGTAGCTAGAGAAGCACTAAATGTGCATATTTACGTAGTCTAATTAACTGTTTCCATATTCTTTAAACTGCGTTGCAGCCACAAAAGAACACAAACATACATGATCGCACAATCTCAACTGAAGCTGAAATCTAAGGAAGAAACAAATTCTTGAGGAGAGGCTATAGTCCACAGGTATCTCATTCCATGTCTTTCTACCCCAGCCTCAACTTTAAAAACCGTGTTCATCGGGATGGTGTGGCATTAGTTACCTATCAAATAATTAAACCAAACACAATTGTGGTGTACTATTTAAAAAATGTTATGGTTTTCTGCCTCTGTTAATAATAGTATGCAGAAAAATAAAGTGATATCCATACAGGAAGTTATGAGAACGGATGCAAAGGGATTTTATCAAGAAATAGTACCTTTTATGAAATAGTACCTTTTATATAGAGATAATAGGCTTAATTAAGTTAGAACGCGGCAAGATATAAGAGAAATTCAGAGAAACATATTTCTAAAAAAATAGTAGTACGATCAATCACAGAAAAACCATCTCTGCCAACCAACAGGGGATCAGATTGAGCGGCGGCAGGAGCACCGGCCGGGCGAACACCAGCGCCCTAGGAGAATCGTCGGGGCCGGCCCCGATGGCAGGTTGCCGTGTTGCGGGGATCTGAGGCGGCCCTGAATCTTGGCACCCAGATCTTGGGCGGCGAGTCACGTGTAGCTCCGTCCGCTTGCTGTTCACCCTCCGCGCCGCCGCCCTCCGCCGAGACGGTCTTCTGCAGCGCCTCCTCCAGCTTGCCACCGCGATTGTCCTGTACGGGCTCTCTCCACCACTCGACGCCGCGCTGAAGCTGGCGGCGCAGGAGGCGCTCGCGGAGCAGGAGTGCCGCTGCAGCTCGACCTTACGCCGCCGCCGCACGGCCACCCATGCCCTCCGTGCTGCTGACCTCCGTCGCGCACCAACACGCGCATCCACGCCGCCCCCGCACGCCGCGGTAGCGCCGTCCCCGTCCGCTACGGCAGGAGCGAGACCCGCGCCCTTCCCCTCTGTCGGAGGAGCGGCGGCTCGGGCCGGAGGTGGTAGGGGAGCTCGGACGGCAGCGGCGTCGGGGTGGAGGCGACCGCGTCGGGGAGGAGAGCTGGGATGGGGAAAATGGGGATGATTAGAAAATCTAGGGTTAGGGTTAGGTTATTATACAGGGGGACCTACCAATAATTTCCATGAAGTTGAAGGGCTTTTTTGCAAAATTACATGGGTACTGTTCATTACTGTAGCTAGCTACAGTAGACGGAGTGCTGAGAGCTCACTAAAGGGATGGTCTTTTATATAGTGAGTAATGTTGAACACAATGTGTGAAATGAAACTAAATAAAAGAATTTGAGATTGAAATGTGTCTCGTATTTTTTATTGCGATGAAGGGTATACTTACCACGACACGTACATGTGTCGTAGTTTTTTATGTCGTTGCAAAATTAGTAAGTGTCGCGTAAGAGATTTCATGGCGGATAGTAGTTGTCAAAGCTAGCCAGAGTCTTCCCTGCCATGTTTTAGTCTGTTCAATTAATCAAAGGAAGCACACTACCTCAATTTCATTTTTGTAGAATTTTCTTCAATTATTTTTTGTGATACTCATTATTCTTGTTGCCTCGGTAAACATGTAATTTGTATGCTTCAGTTCGATCGAACAAATAGTAATGCTAAGACATAGTTCACAAAAGTCGTTTGCGCATAGATAGCGACGTTGAAGTCACGCTACATGTAGCTCGGTTTAAAAAAAATGAATTCGTATTTTTGTGTTTCAAAAATTTGAAACAAAAATCTTAGGGTAGATAATGTCGAGATCTACCACTGTGTAAATTTGAAAGTCGAAATTCGCATTATTTTTTGGCTATACAACTATGACAAATCTGGCAAGATTTCAAAATTTTGAAACTGTGCACTGCTCACCAATCCAGGTTTGCACATTTTGTCTTTTTTGCCATGAAAAAATACAACGAAGTTTGTATTTTTTTTAGTTTTGCACAGTGTTAGATCTCGACAATATCTACTCCCAGAAAAAAAATCAAAAAATTTGAGACACAAAAATCCGGATATGATTTTTTTGGGAAAATCGAGCTACATGTAGCTTGGCCTCCGTTTTCACATTCCGTTCGCATATACCCATATAAAAATCACATGCTACTTTGAGACACGTGAATAAAATACACTAAACTAAGAAATACACTGACTCACAATTCATGGTACGATAAATTAATGCCACACCGTCCAACACGGTTGACATAACATGAGGGGCATATAGCCGCCGAGCTAGCTAATCGTGGTGGAAACACTTTACACGGCGCTTATTGACCATCGGTGAAAAGGCGTCAAAAAAGTATTTTCGAGGTCTTTGGCTCCGCTATTAGATTTTTGTGTGAAATCTTTACTCTGTGATTAGTCCTTTGTGACCGTAGATCAATGGTGCCACATATTTGCGCCATGGTAGGTATTTATTACGCCGACACTATTTTGGTGTCGTGATACGCAGGACCCCAACGAATGCACATATTTAAAACTAATTCTTTCTTTTTGCAGGTGCTTTAAATCTAAATCTCGGTAATGTTGGGCCATGTCCTTCCACATGTAGATGTGTTGGCGGCGCAAGGAAGTCCAGCGCGTGTGAATCATTGATAGTTGTATGCACCCAACGGCCGAGGTGCCTTCTTGAGAGAGAAGGGTTTCAAATAAAACCCTAGAGCAAGCAAGAGTGAGAAGGCATAACATGGATGTTGTAAAAGAGGGTTAGAAAACACACAAGAACAACACAATCAAGCAAGAAGAGAGGAAGAATAAATAAAGGTGATTTCTGTCCAGATTAGTGGCTGCTCACCGGACTATCTTTAAGCTGGTGTTTGGAGAATCAAACGTTTTTGGATTGGCTTCAAACTTGTTGAGATTGTTCCTTACTTTGAATACTTTGATATGGCTAGCTGGTTTGAGATTTGGGTCAGTGGAGCATCAGATTTGAGAAAGATTTTATCAGTTCAGACTGATACAGTTTCAGCACAGAACAGTTTTGGTAGGCGAACAGTTTGGCCAGGCAAACGGTGTCTGATTGAGCTCAAATTTGACGAGTATGTTGGGAACACATATGTATTCATGTATACCAAATTCATGGTGTTTCGATCTGTGTTTTAAAAGCATGTTGCTGGTTACCAAGGGGGGAAGAAACTGTGATATCGCTGGTTGCTGAAATCTTGCCTCTTGTGATTGTTGTTGTTGTTGTTGTTGTTGCCGGTGAGCAACGAGCTGAAGTGTGTTGTAATTTCTAGATGTTCTAGGGAAGACTCTGTATTCAGATTGCTCATAGTGAAACTTGCTTGACCGGTTGGTCCACAGCCGGTTTTTCTTCTTTACATTGAGGAGTTTTTCCACGTAAATCCTTGTGTCACGTGTGCATTTGATTGTGTTTATTTTTCCGCTGCTTATTGTTGTTGGTCTAAGCATTGCAGGCTAGAGGCATGTGGGGTTGTGTATGTTCCCCCTCTTTGCCTCAACAAGTAATTCAAGTACTCAGATTAGATTATCGATCTCAACAGCAACACTATCTTAAATTCATATCAACTAGTCATTTACTTCAAATCGTAATAGATAACATCTGAAGGGAAAAACCTAGAGGATCTAATTCTTCACGACCAAAGATGATCCATCTCCTGTTTCGGAAACTACCTCTTTTGTCATGTGGGCATTCTCGACGTTCCGCACACCATGTTCTTCGCAGCAAATATTAGGAGCGACATGTACACAATTAGATATGAAAAAAAAGAATAAGAAGAAAATAAAATTGAAAGAATGGAGGAAAAGGAACATACCATATGGTCAGGAATGTTGGTGGAGAACTCCCGCACTTCGTCCTTAGGGCAGTGTTGGGAGTCGAGTGCGGCTACATTTTATACAGGGCGGCGTGTGGAGATCTTCAAACTGTGGTGATTTGTTCATCTTATACTTTTTTTATTGCCATGGCCTGGTAATTTGAACATCTCCTGTATTGAAAAAGATGCTTTGTAGCCGCCGCACAAAATAGATTCCTTTATAGATAATCATGAATATAACTTTCACATTGGGGTAAAAGGAGCTGCTAAAAAGAAGATTTGCAAACAAAAAACTTTAGAATAATACCCCACAATAGACATATGTTGAGCATCATGTTTGACCAACACCTGTGGACAGAGGGCTCACTTAAGACAGGGTTTTGTTTGTTGCAAATACTATGTGTTAAGTACTAGCTAGGGTGACTTGGTGTTGACAGAGGGTTAGGATCATTCTAGTTAAGAACTTGACCTATCAAATGGACACGCCCAGTGTAATCAAAGTAGACTAGGCAGGAGCATGGGGATGACCGGATGAGGAATCGGACACGTGATCGGCGAGTTCGTCATCGAACACGGCATCGGGTGTGTGCGTGCGGGCGTGACGAGCTCCTTTGAGAGACCAGCTTGAGATCGACACATGCATGCTCGTACATTGCCTCGTGCGTTCAAATGTCAATCTCTCGATCAGCCGACGATGACGCCCACTAGCTATATATGCGGTGGCTGGGATTTGGGAAGCCCGCTCAGGACAGACGATGGACTGTTCAGCCGACCAAGAATCCGAGATAAGCCCCTGGCCCCTGCAGAGGCTCTAGGAACCAAGGTTTACTACCGATTCGTGGAGGAAAGATGATGGGTTTTGGTATGGTAAGCATCTAAATATTTACTTGGCTGCCGCCGTGCAACGTCGCTTGAGTTGACAGGCAGCATGCAGTCACTATGGGACTCGTTGCAAGGACGAGACACAAGTTAACCGTTGGATGCGCCACACCTTGGTTGCAAGTTCGGACTGGTGACGAAACTACAGCTTGTTGGGCCTGCTGGACCAAATCTTTCTCATCTACCATACTGGTCATGTTGGAGGAGTAGTAAAAGGTACCGTAAAAGACACGTAGGATTAGTAGCATGCACCTATTATTTTAGAATTCGCCGTGAAAATAGCCGTGAGAGCCTGTTCTAGGATTTTGGCTGCCACAAAGCGCCTATGTTAGCATCCTCGGGGTGTTTGGGACATAAAACCCTTGTGGACGTCCCCCTTTAACTAGTCACTGTCCCGCCCTTGGCGGCAAACGTCCCAGCGGCTCTCACGCAAGCTACGTCGCAACAATAACCAGAAACTATTTGCAAACGAGTTCGACTAATGCATGAGTAAAGATAAAGCAACAGGATGAGTTTTCCGTGGATGTTTATAGTACAACGCCATGCTTAGAAGCAGTAGCAGTAGAACTGCATGTGTTGCTGGTGATTGCTCAGTCATCAGTCGCCTTCATATCCCTCTGTGATCCGTCATCCGTGTCTCTATAAAGTTTCGCGCGAGGAGGCTGCGTTCTAGCAACCAAGGCGCGACCAGCACCTCCACTTATAAGCGTTTGAATCGATACGGACTGCGTGTTCCCCGGACAATGGGGAAGAAACTGGAGAAGATGCAGAGCGCAGCGCAGCAGCACAAGGCGAAGCTGTACATCATTGTGGCCTGCATCGCCCTTCTTGTCTGCGGCTGCGGCTGCACCCAACCGAAAAAGCGTAGGTGCCAGCATTACAGTTCGCAAGCACTATCTAGAACATGGTTTCTCCTAGAATATGATCATAGCTATACACAGAAACCTACAACTTGTATGAGGCCCCGCTGCGGAGGCTGCAGAGGTCTATGCCGAATGCATATCTATTCTCTGTAAGTTGGAGCGGCGAACTAGAAAAGAGAATGGTGTACAATATTTAGTCCGTATTCTCGACAAGCGCCAACATAATTAACCCGATAAGCATAACCGTTTTGAATTTCTATGCGATCCTTTCCAAAGTACGTGCATACATGGGTAAGAAATGATTTTGAATGTAACATCCAACTGCCGACTCGAATTATACATGATTGCAGGTCGTCAGATCAAACGCGATAGGACAAAGAAGTAGGCGAAATATCAATCACCATCTATCTATAGCTTAAGCACGCCGAGATATATATATCCAATGACTTTGATGTCCTAGGGTTCTTGGACAAAATAAGCGAAATATTGAAGGAAAGATGAACAAGAACGAGCAATATAGTCAGCTCTCCTTGCAAGCGGCGTTGCAGAGAAAACAGACCGTCCAAGTAACAACAAATGTGATAGCTTCTTGTGAGCTGATATGGATACATACGCGTATGTTCTTTAATTTCACATGTACAACTACAATATATGTGGTGAACAGCTTGTGTAGTGTGATATGGATCTAGATGGAACAGCGTAAGAGAATATATGTCCTCCACTCTCATCTATTGATTTCAGAATCACTACTTTGTAAGGATGATTAAGAGTTTAAATAAAGATCCATAAGCAGATGAATGAAGCTGTTGTAAGGTTTCTCTGTTAGTTGAGTAGCTGACCGAGAAATCAGTCAACAATAGCACTGTAGGTATCGACTTCATATCGGCATTATATTAGAATATACTAGTCAACCTAGCGCGGAGATACGCCGCACCCTTCCCATTGATTCGTCTGCTATGGTTAAATATCATCAGTTAGAAGTTACCGTCGAAGAGGTTGGGTAATTAATATTGAATTTACAATAAAGAAATAACGTTGGAGAAATGCAGATAAAAATTAAGAAAAAAGGCGCTAAAAATATATATTACTGTCGTGCACGTCGAGGATGTCGGGTAATCGACACCAAATTTAAGGTATAGAAATACAGTTGGAAAATGTGGCGGGAAATGGGAAAGAAATACTGACATAGACGTAGTCTAACAACGGTCATAAAGGCCGGTAGATGTGTCGTAGAATTGTCGTCTAGTAGTAAAGAAGAAGAGTTCGATGACATGTCGCGCCCCTAGTGATAATTTAGTTAGATTAACATTTAATCTGAAGAAAAAAGTTATATTAACATTTATGGGACAATTTGAAAACTTAGTTAAATTGCAGCCGTGAACATCATGTTTGAATTGATTAAGAAATGTTCGTATTTCAAATAAGTAGGAATTTGTCTAAAATTTTAAAACTCTCCCTATTTGTCGTTGTGGTAAAAAAATTATGGAATTCAATCCAAAAATGTGGGGAGATTCATATTTTTAGGCTATTTTAAGTGCGTAACAAAATTACTAAAAGTTGAAAAATACAATTGGGAAAATACGGCTGGAAATTAGGGGGGGGGGGGATAGCTAAAATAACATTGTATTACACTTCAAGGACGTCGAGAAATCGACATTGTATTTACTGTACGATATATTTACCGTAGGGAAATACAGTTGCAAAAATGGGGCGGGAATGGTAAGGTTTCCTACCAAATTAAAATGTTCCATCATCCACGTTTTATATGCCGAGAGCTTTGTGGTAACAAATATGTTGATGGGATTTGTCGATATAATTGCAGATAGCACGAAATTATTTTGCTGGATAATTTATATGTCATCTAGAGTTGTATGTAATGCCGGGTCGCAAAATGATATGATCTATTTGAGCGGTTGTACTTCGTGAAATTTGGCAGCATTTTGTTGCCAATTTTTCTAGATCATGGATAGAAGCCAGCATTGTGTAATTGCTTCAGTGTAAAACTTGAAAGCTATTTCAAGCTTTGTGATAACTTCAGCAGCAATGGTTATCTGATCTCTACTTAGTTATTGATTGATACATGTACTTCTTCTTAGCTCAGCGTGACAGTGTAAGCAAAATTGCATTGCAATAGCAGAACACGACTTTGAAAGATATTGAAGCCATGTGAAAGTATCTGGTCCATTCCACTCTTAAGTTGATTTGTTGTTACCAGTTCATTTTGGAATAAACTGAAGTTGATTAACTCTCCATAAAAAACCCGAAACAATATAATAACATAGATAAATTAGCCTGCATTTCCACAACAGAGATATATAGATCTCAGTGGACATTTTTTTTCCCTGAGCATGTCTATATATGTTAGGAGTATCTTCAATTTTGTAGTAATTTGAAATGTTGAACTATGATTATATTTTTCCATTAATATTTAATTTTAGTATGTAAGTAGTGGGAATGCATATTTGTTGGATTTAATTCCATAATAATTAGAGAAAGTGCATCTAGATCGTATCGAAAAAGTTACCAATCCTATGTATGTTGGAGTATCTCCAATTTTGTAGTAATTTGAAATGTTGAACTATGATTATATTTTCCCATTAATATTTAATTTTAGTATGTAAGTAGTGGGAATGCATATTTATTGGATTTAATTCCAAAATAATTAGAGAAAGTGCATCTAGATCGTATCGAAATAGTTACCAATCTGAAATAATTAATTTTTTTTTTAGCATAAATAGATAGCATGTATTTGTATGATCGTTTTGATATGTTATCCATATTTTCTTCTGATGGATAGATTCAGAATCGTTGTTTTTCCAAAGTTTCTCATTTTTTTGAAATTGTTTAAGTAAAATGGTCCCATCTGTCAGGAATCTAATATCGTGAAGGAGTTTGTTTTTTTATTTAAAATGGACAGTACTGTTGAAAAATTTACCGCGGTGGCATACCGTGCTCGTTGTGATCGAAAATTTTGAATTCCGTTTGGAATTTGTTTTTTTTTCAGTGAAAAAATAGAAGAATTATATGGAGGACTAACCCAAGAAATTTTAAACAAAATGAACATTTGTTAGTTCATGTGGGAAGTTTGAAAATTTCTTAAATTTTAAAATTTCTTAGTTTCACTTTTGTGTACAATGCTTATTCGGTGCAACTTTTGTGTTGAAAGTTTGAAAATTTCTTAAATTTGAAATTTGTGGCACGCCGTGCCCGCTGCAGTGGTCTTGATACATTATGTATCTGTCTACGCAATTTGTACCGAGTCAACGCAGCAAAACCTGTTCGGGAAAAGAAAATCAGAGAGACATGTATGTTGCAATATTTTGAATTATAGTTCAAAAGATATGAATTTTACAAATTTGAGAATCTTTTGTTATTACAAAAATTCTAACAATGGGACCCACATGCCAGGTTCTTTATTGATTACAAATATCGTTTACGAAATTTTAAAAAAATCTGACAGTGGGCCCGTGATGACGTCATCAAATGACGTCATCAATGGCGCAGCGGCCATGTCGAGCACGCAGCGGTGGAAGGAGAGCGAACGGGCCAGCGCGCTTACGCGCGTCTAACGCGCCGGCGCACGGCGACCCGGATGGTGGCGGAGCTGGGGCCAAATGGTCGCCGGAGACGTCGGGATCGACGGTCGCAACCGTCGGCCGGAGGCGAGGAAGAAGAACACGGTGGCGGCGATTCTGGTCGTCCCGGCACGTGTTCATCGGCGAGGAGGTACAGGACGCGACGGCGGAGCTCGCTGTGGGCTCCGATTCGAGCGGGGAGACGCGGAACGGTGGGGTCGCGCGTCGGTGGCGGCGGCGGTCTCCGGCCTCGCGCAGGAGAGAGAAGGAGAGGGATGGATCTGCGGATGTTTTTTCAGCGAGATCCCTGGAGTTTCCTGTAATTGCAAATAGGTCCATCTCAGCGAGGAAGTGCGGGTTGCGGGGTAATTTGTGGATCTGGGAGGTTTTTTTGTAAAAAAACGCGGTGACCGGTTGGAACCGGGGCGACCGGCTGCCCACTGGGTGACGTGGCGTCCTGTGATTGGTAGAAAATCGATCGTGTACAGTGTGCGACGCTGGGGGCTGCCGTGGACGCTCTCTAGACGTTGGATCTCTCGGATCGGACGGCCCAGAAAAGCGGGCGACGTGGCGTGTGGGATCTAGGGTGGTTCTTTCCACTCTTTATATATAGATCTATGTGGTGAATAGCACTGCAGCAACCAACCGTTTGGTCTTGCTTCAGTCGACATTTGCCTCCCTATTTTTGGATCACGCATGCTCACCTGGTCGGAAAGTGGGAAATCAAGATCTCCCGCGCTATATTGACGATGATGTTGTTTTCACGTGTAGATCAATGGACGGAGGTGTCGTGGATATCTTTGGTCACGCCGGCTCGGCTTGACCCTCCCATGTGACGACGTCGTCGTCGTACTTTCGGGTCGAAGGTCACACATGATGTGCATTGGCTCATCCTCGACCTCGTCCCTTATGAAAGGTATTCACATGCTTGTCTAGTTTATATGGCTGATCGAGTTTAGTTAGCACATTTAGAAGGTCGGATCTCCTACTTTATATGTTTGGTTTTAATATTAATTCATGATCTCGTGTGTTAGACTATTTTAACGGGTTAGAACAAATCCATATGTTTAGATCTATTCACTTCTAGTATATTTTGTTGTGTTTGACCGGAACATGTGTTGGATCTATTTTTAGGGGTACAACTTTAATATTATATGATCCTCGTATGCCCTTTTTCTACAATTACATGTACTATTTTCTTAATTATGTTGTACAAGTTTATGTGTTAGAGTGGATGCATGTGCTAAATATATTTTTCCAATCTATTCGGCATATTTTATTATGTGTTTTGTAATTTTTTAGATATTTTCATATTTAGCTCTAGCTAGCCTCTCATAAAAGGGATCTTATTTTGGTGGAAGAATTTGTGGTCGTGATATTTGGCACATGTTATTGGCTTCTACTAATAAAACTAAAAATGTAACAAAGAGGGAACGTGTGCGACTGCAAGCTTGTGCGTGAACGACTTGATCAGACCTCGTACCTTCCCTCTCGATTGAGGCGGAGGATTCTTCTTTCGGGTAAGTCCACTTATTTAGTTTTACCTTTTCTGTATTTATACTGTATTTATGTTCTTAGCTTTCCTATATTTATGTTCTCACACTGGATAAACAATGGGGGCTCATTTATCGAACCCGGAAGGTGTGTGTTGAAACGAGAGTATCAACTCTCTCTCTCTTTCTCACGGACGTCATGTGGGTCATCTAGTTGCTCCGTTACTCCTAACTCAAGGTCTCCCAGCAGCAAAGAAGTTCGTGCTGAAACCAGCCTGTATTATCATGATGTCTTGAGTGACTCTCTTCTTGATACATCTGAGCATGATCACGGAGGGGTTTAAGTGTTTCTCTCTCATGCACGCCCCTTTCAAATGTTGATGTAACATAACCAATCATTATTGCTCTAACTATATGATTTATTGCTCTAACAATAAGTGATTCACTTATTTATTTATACCTAATTAGAGGAGTCACACAATGCAGTACACAAGTTGCTTTCACAGAATTTTCCTCCAACCCGTCACACCTGTGTTATGGTCCACTGCATATGACACTTTTTAGTTAAGAGTATCATGTACAATGCTACCAAAATATCACACGTTGTTGATGCAAAAAGTTAGCTTAAGGTTCTGAACATATTTAGGAACTACACGGGCCAACTGCTAGTGTATTTGGAAGACAGTGGCAGCTATATAAATCGTTTGGAACCCATCGCGGAGAAAAAGACGTAACCAAGAAAGATTGTATTTTGTTCTTTGTTGATCTTTCTCATTTGTATAACTTGCTATGTCCCAATGTGTATGTATATGTACTGATGATTTCTAAAAAAAAGATTATTTGATTGCGAAGTGCCACTGTGGTTTGGATGAAATGTTCAATGAATTCTATGACTGCGATGTGCTACTATGATTTGAATAAAATGATGGAATTACTAGAATGATCGCACACAGTTAAATTTGGATAAACGTGGTCGGTTGGACGATCAACACAGCCGATTTAGTACATAAAACCGTGATAGCAAAACAACACACACGACAAATGAGATGAAATAGTGTGCGCCCTACAGAAACACACACTATTCATCAATCGAAAGCGTGTGCAATGCCCATGCGTAGTTTTCAACATCGCACAAGATTTAGGGATCGGGTGCGATGGAGAACCACGTCGCTCATCCATTGATAACGATGGTTTCTATAATCGTGTGCAATTGCTCGATCTGTACTAGTGTCTCCTTCTGCTCGATGCGGCCTCTCTCCTCGCTGATCATATCTTCTTCATCTTCTAGTAGCAGCGGAAGGTCAGCATCTTCCTCTCCTCGTACGCCTATGCTCGTGTTTTAGATTGTCAGGGATCGCTCCACGATTCCATTACATCCGAAATAAAACCACAGCGCTCCTTACAGCATACCCAAACTTACAAGTTTTCAGCAGAAACTACAGCAAAACGAAAAGGCCTATGCTCGTGTGCTTCGTGCTCCATCTGTCGCCCGGATCTACACCCAAACTTACAAGTTTTCAGCAGAAACTACAGCAAGTTTTCTGCATAGTTTCCTTTCTTTCTGTCCGAACTTTATGTGGTTTCATTTTTATTTGTTCTGTTTTTGCGTCTGTTTCTTTGTATGCATCGTTTTGTCTTCATTGCTCCTTTACCGGATAAATTTTCCTTGCACGCTGACATATTGTTTTCCACGGCTTTCTAGGTTTGCTATCTGTTGGGAAACATGTTGCACAAAACAAAACTAATTATACGTGTATTTCAAACAAGATCACTATCAAGGTGTAGGCAACGTGTCATACCCTTGTCGTCCTTGTCAAACCGACTCCCGCAGTTAGGTTATACCTCCCAGACATGAGAGTATCTCCTCACGAAAGGTTCAACGATCAAGCGTCAAGGTAGACGACGCCTCCGAGGTATCTGTTAGATGTATATTACTGTTCATGACACACACATGTTGTATAAGTACTGGCCTCTGGCCTCCTGGAAATATAGTTGCTCATTTCCTGACATGGTATCAGAGCTCGAGGTTAGCTCTCTCCCCTGCGCGTAGCAACTCCCGTCGTTCTGGCCTGCCGCCGTTTCTGGCCGCCGCCGTCCTTGTCCGGCATGCCGCCGTCCGGCCGCCGCCGTCCTCCTCGCCGGAGCTGCACCCGGCCGCCGCCGTTCCCAAACGGCCTGCAGCCGCCGGAGCCTCACCCGCGAGCTCGGTCCTTGTCGAGCTGCACCCGCCCGTCGCCGGCCGCTGCTCCTCCACGCCGGCCTCTGCTCCTCCACGCCGGCGTCCTCCTCGCCGGCCTCTGCTCCTCCACGCCGTTGCCCACCGCGGCTGCTTCCCGCGAGCCCGAACTCACCCGCGAGCTCGGCCTCCTCGCCGTTGCCCACCGCGGCTGCTTCCCGCGAGCCCGAGCTCACCCGCGAGCTCGGCCTCCTCGCCGTTGCCCACCGCGGCTGCTCCTCGTCGGCCGCTCGCCGCCGGTCGCCGGTTGCCTCCTGCCCTGCTTCGTCTCCTTCATCACGAGCTCGGGCGGGTGAGCACGAGCAGCTCGATCTACATTCTCTCTCTTCAATAGTTGACTGGAAAAAAAATCAAAAAAAAAATCAAGAGGGCCCGCGATGTCCTCTTCGAGCTATGTTGCTGTTCCTCGGTGCTCTGTGATATTTGATGGCACCAACTACGCCGAGTTTGTGGACTTTATGCGCATCCACATGCGCGGCCTCCTGTTGTGGGGCGTTCTCTCTGGCGAGGTCTCCTGTCCGCCGTGCCCCGTTGCTCCTGTGGCTCCTACTCCACCGGTGCCACCCGCTCTTGCCGCTGATGCTTCTGAGGCTGATCGTGCTGCCGCCAAGGATGCTGATGATCTTGCAGTTGACGCCTATGACCAGCAGGTATCGAATTACTCGGAGTTTCTCTCTATTTATCGGGATGCTCTGTCTGTTAACACTCAGTGGTGCAATGATGATGCTCGTGCTGCTGCTGTCCTCACTGCTAGTGTTCTACCTCAGTTTGCTTCTGAGTTTATGGGATTGGGCACTACTGCTGCGATGTGGACTTATCTTTGTCAGCGCTATCAGCCCTCTGGTGATGCTCTCTACCTGTCTGTGGTGCGTCAGGAGCATGATCTTCAGCAGGGTGACTCTACTGTTGATGAGTTCTACACACAGTGCTCTGCCATCTGGCGTCAGCTTGACTCTCTGAGTACTGTTGTTTGCGGTACTTGTCGATGCTGTCAGACAGTGAGGTCAGACTTGGAGTTTCAGCGTGTCCATGAGTTCTTGTCTCGCCTGCGTTCCGAGTTTGAGCCTCGGCGTGCACACTTGCTTGCCCGTGGTCGACGTGTTCCCATCTCAGAGGTACTTGCAGAGCTTCGCGCTGAGGAGACTCGACTCCGTTCTGCTGGACTGCTTGTGGTTCCCACTGTGCTTGCTGCCCGCGCTCCGGTGTCGTCTGTTCCACCGCTGCTACCCACTCCTTCACGGGGGGTGGGCGGGCGGCCCTCTACAGGGGGGGAGGGGTCGGCCTCGCTCTCACATGTTCTGCGACTACTGCAAGAAGCCGGGCCATCCAGAGTCTGATTGTTTCAAGAAGCAGCGTGACATGGGCCGCTCCTCTCCTGCGGTTCGTGAGCCTCCGTCTGCACAGTCCTTCACTGCACAGGATATTGCCTAGCTCAAGCGTATGCTGGCTTCCTCTGGCTCTTCCTCGACGGGCACCGTTGCCTCGCTGACTGCTTCCACTACTGCTGCTCCGCCACCACTGCCTACACAGTCAGTTACGTCTCCGTGGGTTCTGGATTCTGGAGCTTCCTTTCACATGTCTTCTGATTCTTCACTCTGTCCTCTCTTCGACCTCTTGATTCTCCTCTCAATGTTCTCACTGCGATGGCACACCTCTTCTGTTGCTAGTCGTGGCACTCTCTCTACTCCGTCCTTCTCTGTTCCTAGTGTTTCTCATGTTCCCCGTCTTACCATGAATCTATTTTCCGCTGCTCAACTTGCTGATTCTGGCTGTCGTGTCATTCTTGATATCGACTCTTGTTCTGTTCAGGATCGTCGCACCCAGGTTCTAGTAGGAGCTGGCCCTCGGCGCCGTGAGGCTCAGGGCCTTTGGGAGGTTGACTGGCTTTGTGTTCCTTCCGCTGCCACCACACCCGCCAGCTCGCATGCTCTTGCTGCCTCCTCCTCTGCATCCTTCCAACAGTGGCATCATCGACTTGGTCATATATGTGGCTCTCGCTTGTCCTCGCTAGTGCATCAAGGTGTCTTAGGGTCTGTCTCTGGCGATGTATCTTTACATTGTAATGGTTGTAGACTTGGCAAACAGACTCAATTACCTTATCCTACGAGTGAGTCAGTCTCTCAGCGTCCTTTCGACTTAGTTCATTCTGATGTATGGGGCCCTGCTCCCTTCGATTCGAAAGGTGGTCATCGCTACTATGTTCTATTTATTGATGACTTCTCTCGCTACACTTGGCTCTATTTTATGAAATCTCGCAGCGAGGTTCTCCCTATATACAAGCGATTTGCTGCCATGGTACACACCCAGTTTTCCACGCCCATTCGTGTCTTTCGTGCTGACTCGGCTGGTGAGTATATCTCCCAGATGTTGCGTGGTTTTCTTGCCGAACAGGGTACTCTCGCCCAGTTCTCTTGTCCTGGTGCTCACGCTCAGAATGGCGTTGCTGAGCGCAAGCATCGCCACCTTCTTGAGACGGCTCGTGCGATGATGATCGCCGCCTCTCTTCCACCCCACTTTTGGGCTGAGGCTGTCTCCGCATCCACCTATCTCATCAATATCCAGCCTTCGGCTGCTTTGCAGGGTGGTATTCCTATGGAGCGTCTCTTGGTCGTTCTCCTGACTACTCCGCTCTTCGCATGTTTGGGTGCGTGTGCTATGTTCTCCTTGCTCCCCGCGAACGCACCAAATTGACCGCTCAGTCGGTGGAGTGTGTTTTTCTTGGCTACAGTGATGAGCACAAGGGCTATCGATGTTGGGATCCTGTTAGTCATCGGCTACGTATTTCCCGTGATGTGACTTTTGATGAGTCTCGTTCGTACTATCCGCGTCCTACTGCCTCGACCTTTTCGGTTGAGGATATCTCCTTCCTTATACTTCCCGACATATCTCCCTCCGTGCCTCATGTTCCTCCTCCACCTCCACCTCCGCCAAGTCCCACTGTTCCCGATGCACCGCCGACACCATCCTCTTCTCCTCCCTCACCACCTCCCTCTCCAGTGCATACTACCCTCTCTCCCTTTCCTCTCCACTACACTCGTCGGCCGCGTGTTGACGATGATCCCTCTGACATGCCTTCTACTTCCGGCGCGCCACCGTCCCGTGTACACCGGTTCATAACCTTCGTTCTCGGACCTCATTACGGTCTCCTGATCGCTATTCTCCTTCCCAGTACAGTCTTTCTGCTGTTGCTGAGCCCACTTCCTACCGTGATGCCATGGCTCAGCCTGAATGGCAGCTTGCGATGTCTGAGGAGATTGCTGCCCTTGAGCGCACTGGCACGTGGGATTTGGTTTCCCCTCCACCTGGTGTTCGTCCCATCACATGCAAGTGGGTCTATAAGATCAAGACTCGCTCCGATGGTTCTCTGGAGCGTTTCAAAGCTCGTCTTGTGGCTCGTGGCTTTCAGCAAGAGCAGGGCGCGATTATGATGAGACGTTCGCTCCCGTAGCCCACATGACCACTGTCCGCACTCTTCTCGCTGTGGCTTCTGTTCGTAATTGGTCTGTGTCTCAGCTTGATGTCCAGAACGCATTTCTCAATGGAGAGTTGCGTGAGGAGGTTTATATGCAGCCACCACCGGGGTACTCTGTTCCTGATGGTATGGTATGCCGTCTTCGGCGCTCCCTCTATGGCCTTAAGCAAGCCCCTCGCGCCTGGTTTGAGCGTTTCGCCTCTGTGGTGACTGCCGCTGGTTTCTCGTCTAGCGACCATGACCCCGCATTGTTTGTCCACACCTCACCTCGTGGTCGGACGCTCCTCCTCTTATATGTTGATGACATGATCATTACTGGCGACGACTCGGAGTATATTGCCTTTGTCAAGGCCCGCCTTCGTGAGCAGTTCCTGATGTCTGATCTTGGTCCACTTCGCTATTTTCTCGGGATTGAGGTTTCTTCGACTTCTGATGGCTTCTTCATCTCCCAAGAAAAATATATTCAGGTCTTCTTGCTCGCGCTGCTCTTGGTGATGAGCGCACTGCTGAGACTCCTATGGAGCTCAATATTCAGCTTCGTGCTACTGATGGTGATCCCTCACAGACCCCACTCGCTATCGCCATCTTGTTGGGAGTCTTGTCTATCTAGCTGTCACTCGTCCAGATATTTCATATCCTGTCCACATTCTGAGTCAGTTCGTTTCAGCTCCCAGCTCTGTCCACTATAGTCACCTGCTCCGTGTTCTACGATATCTTCGTGGCACGATCTCTCGCCGCCTTTTCTTTCCTCGCTCCAGCTCTCTCCAGCTCCAGGCCTACTCTGATGCTACGTGGGCTAGTGATCCTTCTGATCGCCGCTCGCTGTCTGCCTATTGTGTATTTCTTGGAGGATCCCTCATTGCCTGGAAGACGAAGAAACAGACTGCCGTCTCCCGCTCCAGTGCAGAGGCTGAGTTGAGAGCGATGGTCATGTTGACGGCTGAGGTGACTTGGTTGCGATGGTTACTAGAGAATTTTGGTGTTTCTGCTGCTGCACCGACTCCTCTATTGTCTGACAGTACAGGCGTCATCAGCATTGCGCGTGATCCGGTGAAGCATGAACTCACCAAGCATATCGGTGTAGATGCCTCCTTTGTGCGTGCTGCTGTGCAGGACCAGCTTCTTACCCTTCACTATGTGCCCTCTGAGTTACAGTTGGCGGACTTCTTCACGAAGGCACAGACTCGAGCGCAGCATGGGTTCTTTCTCTCCAAACTCAGTGTTGTTGACCCACCATGAGTTTGAGGGGGGTGTTAGATGTATATTACTGTTCATGACACACATGTTGTATAAGTACTGGCCTCTGACCTCCTGGAAATATAGTTGCTCACACGTACTAGTGCAGCGTCACCAGTCATCGTGATCTCCAGTAGTCGAAACAGTCATCGTGATCTCCAGTCCTCAGAAACTCTGGGATTGTCCTCTAGACTAGATCTAGATGCGGTATTGAGATCCGGTTACCTTCAGCCGTCCATGTGCCCAGCGAAGTGAAGATATAGTGCCAACAAAAATTTGCCAATTGGCAGCGAGTAAGAGTTGTACATCTGCACATGCCACCTAACATGAGTCGTTCAGCAACGCTGATGATTCTGGAAGCTCATTCCCCTTGATAATTCAAATAACAAAACAGCCACTATGCTTAACTGTTCTCATCTGAAGATCTAGTACTACACATACCGCAAAAAGGCTAGGAAGACAGCACAAACGTTACAACATTTTGAGATAGAATATTACTAGGACCCTAACTCCTGTACATGTTCTTGGGCTAGTTATGACTACCCTGATCCTGCATGAGTGACATCAATCTTAGCTTGGAGTGCATATCGAAAGAAGCATGGGAGAAGTCCGTCAGGGCACGGAACAGCTCTGGCAGGTGCGCTTTCAGGATTGACAGAGATTTCTCCCTGACTTGCTTCGACAGCTTGTTATGGACTTCAACCTCATCGTCCAGCTTGCTCTTCAGGCTCTCTACAGCAAATCTCTTCTCTGAAATTGCATCCTTTTGGTTTGTTCCCTCACCGCTCTCTGGATCAATGCGATGTCCATGCTTGTGATACCATTCCTCAAATGCCCGAGCTTTCCGCACGTATTCCTTGTGAATTTGGTCACAGGTCTCCTTCTGTTTCAACTCTTCGTCTTGAACACCTAATATGGTGTCCAGGACTGCCCGAAAGCTAACAATGGCATGCCTGGCAAGATCATCAGGCAGCTTGGCTAGTTGCTCGTTCCATGCTTGGAGAAGAGCTTTAACAGGAGGTTGCTGCATCCTTGGTGGCGATGCTACTTTCTCCTTTAAGCTGCTCTCTATAGGTATAAGGTTCAATTTCAACCAGCTGTAGAGACCATTTATGTACTCCTTTTGATAGCTCATGAGGTCACTAAAATTTGTGTTCCACTTCTCTGCAATATCACGCAGCTGCCGCGTGTGGCTGTGGTGATGTGCGCTTGTTTCGATATTGGAATCAGAAATGTCAGCTGACTTGAGATCCAACACAGTTTTCAGCTGGTTTGCATGATGCATGTGCATGTCTTCCCACATTTTTGCCATCCTGTAAAGACAGCACCAAATAAAGATTGTAGAGTTTCGTATTGTGTGTAACCAGATCTCGTTATTCAGCTTATAATAAAATGAACTAAACAAAATTAGTTGTCTGTGATGACAAATATTATAATCATCCTAAACAGGAAAGTACAGTTGATGCACCGGCTATAGATAAATCAACGGTGCTCACTGACTGTAGTACTGGATCCGGAAACGTTACAGAAGAGAACTACATTTAAGGTGCACTTTTCAGCAATGCATGAAGCAGTACAGCAGAATTGACAAGGCGGGCAAGTTGGTAGATTAATCTATTAGTGTTCTAAATGCACATTTGAAAAGGCAGTAGCATCCTGATGTTCGACAACAAAGCATTGTGCATCTAAATTACCTGTCAGCAAGATCCAAAAGTTTTTGGTAAAGTTGATTATCACGAAGATGCTGAATCTCTGACACAGTAGAATCCATTGATTGCATATCAACTATGTATCTTGTATGCAGATGGGTTACAGCAGCTTTAGTTTTCTCCAGAACCTCAATAGCAGCATTGTTTTTCTTTTGTCTATTTAACAAAGCAACCTTCCTTTGATACTCAAGCTTCATAATCTCACCAGCCTGTGCAATTTCAGAAATATAAGCTGTATCAGAGGGTGGCAGGAAAGAAATGGGAACATAATTCAGCATGAACAATTGGAATTGATGCAGTACTTGATTGATGTTTAGCTGATTTACAGTTCAAGCCTGTTTTCATTCAGAAAAGATTTCTCGCACATACCAACTGCCGGGTTATTGCCAACTTCCTTGTGTTAAAACACATGTAAAGTAACTAATTACCACAGTTCTAAGGTGTTCAAAAAAACTAGGATTTTCAACTACTTCGTCTGGTCCATGTCGTTATCAAACACAATTGCTAAAGAAAGAAAACTCAACTCATAACGACATTATTTTTCATGCAAACAAAATGATTACATTACGGCAAGTGTAAATTGCAAGCAAGTACGCAACACAAGGTAAAATGCCACTCTTGTTGCTAGTTGAGATGTAGCATTGAAAACTAGCAATTCTAATGTAAACTTTGAACATCAAGCTTATAATGATGCACATAAATCTCAAAATAGTATAGGTTCGGTTCATGTTGAGACAGAAAAATTACAGTCCCTTTAATATTATTATTATTACAGCTGCTTTAGTGCCCTAGGGCTATGAACCTATGAGTACATAATAACGTTTTTCACGAAGTTCTTTGACTCAATATACATGTAAAAACAGTTTTAATGCACGTATATAATAACATGATCGGTGCTCCCCCAACATATGTTTGTACATGGTAACATGGTAAATGAAAACTATTAAAAAGGTAAACCCACTGCCAAGAGGTTAACACATCTGGTATATCCATTAGAGCACAAAATCAGAATGTCTTTCTCCAAAAAAAAAGTACCGTCTAGAATTATGTATGTTGGTTGATGTGAAATTATGGGTGTTATCTGATATAGAAGGTAGCAGCTTTTTGTTTCTTCAGAAAGAAGATAACAAGAACCATCTCAGCTTCCGAAAGTGTTGTTTTTTTCAGTAGAAATGTAGAATCATCATAAACTTATTAGAAGTTCAGAATATGTAAGTTCAAATCAGTAATAAGCAAAAAAAAATAGTCATGGTGGACTACAAGCAAAAAAAATAGTCATGACGGACTACAAGAATGAGATGCACCTTCACTTCATCATACAGCTTTTTCTCCCACGCTAAAATCTTGTCTACGACAGTTGCTAAAGTCTCCGAATCATCATTTTCAAAATCATCCTTCCCATCATCACCATTTTGCATGCCGCTGAAGGATCTATTCCATGTTATTATTTTCATAACTCTAGCAGAATGATCAATATGCCCTGTAAAATATAGTGACCACAATTAAAAATAAGATCAAGAAATAGCTATTAAAAACATCTTAAATAATTGCGGACAAGATATTACAGAAAAGTTTGCCCCGTTAGAATGAGTGGAGATGGAGATTTTTGGCTCCCGAGCTCCACTGCTCTCTCCAAATTAAAAAAAATCGAAAATAATATTTAGGAATTTCAAAAAATTCTGAGAAAAATCCGGAAGTAGCCAATGGTATATCCCGCAAACATGCACAATATCAATTTCAAATACTTTGTATTCTGAGCTACATAAAAATGACGACAAAAGTGCGGATCTGAGTAGGCCTATTTTCAAATCTCTAAGTTTTGTCAGATTTTGTTATTTTTGTGTAGCCCATAAGATAAAGTATTTCAAATTGATATTTTGCATGTTAGGGGAATACTCCAATGGCTACATCTATATTTTTTCAGAATTTTGAAACTCACAAATATGATTTTCGAATTTTTTTTAAATGGAGAGCACTGGAACTCGGAGCCAAACACACTTTCCGCATTAGAATGACTTAACACAAAAGCACAAGGCGTACCAAGAATGGACTCAGCTAACAGTGTTATTGTTAATCAAACGAAATTATGTTCATTCCATTGAGGTAATTTAAGTACTCTCAATCATTAGCACTTTGAAGAAATTAATCAGCATGTACATGAATGAGTGCATGAAACTGACCATGAGAACCGAAATATTTTGAAACCTGTATAACATTGCCATCTAGTTTAGTCCATTTTAACAACAGTGGTGCCATATATATGAACATCAAAATTCTTTTTCCTTATTTTCTCTTCGCTTATGTCAAATTTACATTGAACACTTTGAGACTCACTTGGTCAGTGCTTGAATACCTCTCTCCGAAGCAAATAAAAACCACCTCTCTAACCAAACGATTAACTCCTATTAATCTTTATGCTAATCCTAGCAATTCCTCAGCATCCGGCTCATAAATTATTTTACATGGATCCCTATGTCCCCTCCACATCCTCTCAGTTTTCACTATTTGCCACCACTGTGCAAGGCTGCGGGATGTAACAAAGAACCAAGTGAACCCTGGTAGTCACTCGAGTGAATCCAGTGCACAGTCCAATGGGACTCGATTTGGATGTTAGAGCATCTCCAACGGATGATGTAAAACAAATTTAACTAACTTTTAGGGCACCAAACGCCAAAAAAGGGTCTCAACAGATGATGTATCCCTATTTCATGCTCTAAATTTTTACATCATGCCCTAAACTTCTAGGGCACCAAACCCATGCCCCAAAACAAATTCTTCCGCGCGTGCGCAGCCCAACCGCCAACTTCAGCCTTTCCCTCTCCTCCCGCGTGCGACTGAATCCCCTCCGGCGGCGGCCAAATCCCGGCCATGGACGGCACCTCCGGCCCTTCCCCAACCACTATTTATGATGATGAAGATGATTATTGATGATGTGCCAAAGAAGAGCTCGAAGGGCTTAGTGGGAATGCAACCATTATTGATGATGAAGAAGATGCAACAAGTGATGAAGGGAAGAGAAGCCCAGCTCCCAACTCGGTTGCCAAAACCAAAAGGCTCGATGGAAGAAAATATGCCAAAGAGAAGGGCAAGAAGGCCAGATGATATCAAAAAATCATTGGATGCTCTCATGAGTGCGAGGAAAGAAATGGGCGAAGATAGAAAGGTGATGAAGAAGCAAGAAATTGAGGAGAGGACGGCGGTCGAGGAGAGAAGGGCCACGGCCAAGGAGAGGTTGGTGGCAGCCAGGGAGCTCAAAGCCCAAGCCAAGGGAGGAGGGTGGCGATGGAGGAGAAGGTGGCATTGGAAGAAAGTCGTCGAGATGAAGGGAGGCAAAGCTCATGTTCATGGTCACAAGTGGCATGGATGAGAAGCAAAAACAATACATTGAGCTTTGTCGTGACCAATTGTTGGCGAAGAAGAGGATGATGGGAGGGTATATGTACATGGGCGGTGGCAGCATGGGTGGTGGCGGCATGGGTGGCATGGGTGGATACAACTATGGTGGCAGCATGAGTGCCATGGGTGGATACAACTATGGTGGCATGGGAGGTGGCATGTGAACTTCCATGGGTGGCCGCATGGGAGGTGGCATGGGAACTTCCATGGGTGGTGGCATGGTGGGTGGCAGCATGGGAGGTGGCATGCCTTTCATGGGTGCCTACAATGTCCCCAACACCACCCATGTCTCCAACACCACCATTGTTGATGATATCACCAATGGAGATGATGCAACAAAGGAAGATAGGGATGAAGCCAAGGATGTTGAGGAAAAAGAGGGACTATGCATTTTATCTATTTTGTTCTTGAACTTTGAGTTTGTTTGTGTGTTTGTTGAACTATTGTATGGTTGTTGAACTATGCTATGCTTGTGAACTTGATTTGTGTGCAATGAACATCTCAAATTCGTAATATGTGTGTGATGTTTTTGCAAAGATTTAGATTCATATTTTTCTCTCATATATGTTTGCAATTCTGTGAATATAGGGCACAAGTGTGGTGCCCTATTTTACATCATCTGGAATTTCAGTGGTGCCCTATTTTACATCATCTGGGTTGTGTGCCCTATATTGATGCCCTAAAACCCAGAAAGTAGTGCCCTATTATACATCATCTGTTGGAGATGCTCTTAGGACAGTATGTCTGGTCGAGCATGGCAACATAGTAAAGGGTAACGACTATGGCGACAAGGGCACAATGCAGGCTGGGGCGACGCTCTGTTCAGGACAGAGGATAAGGCAAGTCCAATGGTGAAGAATAGCGTGTTGGGGTGATATGATTTTCTTTAGCTTAGCAACAAACGAGCATCTAACTAGTACCTCCACAATCTCAGCTCTTGTCAGAATTTTCATGTTTGTGTACATATAGTTTTGGCACTAGGACTGAAGGAACACTAAAAAGTAACACATAGATTAGAATCTCTAATATAGTTTCTTATGTTTGATGAGAAGGGGAAAACAAAAAAGCATCAGCTAACATCTACCAATGGTGTGCTCCTAATGTAACACAAGGTGATATTGGTAAGATATTAGCATCAACAGGAACTAATATAGTTGCTTATGTTTGATGTAAAGGGGAAAAAGCATCAGCTATCATCAACCAATGGTGTGATCCTAATGTAACAGAAGGTTTATATTGGTAAGATATTAGCATCAAACAGGACCTAATTTTGGTGTTCCATGAAAAGAGAAACTTTTCTGTCTGCCCAGCTCATGTAAACCTAATAGATGGCAAACAGAGGGTCCTATCAAACATGGGAACCTAATAGTGATCTACCCTTATGCAGATTACCAAGGAAATATACATCATTGACACAATAGCACGTACATTTGAAATGTCAAGTTGAAACCAATAATCCCGAGTTCTGAATGTTTGCATGCTAGATTGCTACGGGAATGTGTAATAGTTTTCCATCCCTGATTAAAAATTAGATAGTCAATACAAATTTGACGTGTCAAGCTAAGACAAAATGGTCCATGCCATACTCTGAAGATTCTTCAGAGATGATACATCTTAATCTTTTACATCGGATATTCACTTTACACATGCATAATACTGGATATGGATATGAAATGGAAGATAGATCAAGACAGGACAAAGACCAGTCTGTCTAGAGCATTGTATAAGGAAAAGTCCAGATTCCTGAATCACTCCCATTGCCTTCTCTGTTGTTAGTTTCTAACAGTTCTTCACTTGACTGTCTATTTGAGTTTTTTGTTACTGTCAGCACATTTTCCATATTATACACATCAAATCCTTACCAACGATGCAACGTTGATATATAAAACACTTACTTTTTTTTAACTGAATAGGTTATATCTTAGAATGGCATTCGCTAGGACATGTGGCGTTAAGAGTGTAATCCAATGGGTGCATCTGACCCACATAAGCACAATTCAGAAAGATATATCCGTACATTTGTAGAGTCAAATAAACAATCATGCCATACAAACCAATAATTGTCTCACTTTTACCAGTTCAAAAAACACTTTTACCAATAGCTTGCTAGCAGCTACCTACAAAACATCCCGGTATCGGCATGTTACTCGCTGGGAGAATGGGATATTGGGCGTGGACATGGACAGCTCATTCTACTTCTGTAGCATAGGAACCCCACCCCAGCATTTGTTTTGGACGTCTCTCTCTACCAAGGAATCCATCAGCTCGCCATCGCCATCACCAGAAAAGATCAAATATTTATGACAAAATCACAACAACAAGCGCAAATCCGACCACTTAATAAGCCTAAAAAATCCAAAATTGCAACTATGAAGGAGAATGAAGCCACTGACCTCCTCTGGTGTCGGCGAAATTGGAGTGGTAGTGCATCCTGTTGGCCTCGAGCGCCTTGGAGACCTCGCCGGCACTCTCCGACGCCTTCAAGAACCTATCGTCGATCTCCGCAAGCACCTTGAGGAGATCCACGCGTGGCAGCTCGGCGGGGACAACCTTCCCCGCCTTCCCCCAGCCGCCGCCGACCAGTGTGACCGCCGGAGCGGACTCCGTGTGCTGGTGGTGCACTTCCTTATTCTTCCCCTTCCCCTTGCCCTTCTTCTTCTTCGAAGGCCCGCGATGCTTCGGCGGGAGCGAAGGGGGCGGCGTGACCATCTCCGGCGTGCGCGGCTCCTCCTCATACTCCACCCGCGACGGCACGGCCGCCGGCGGGGTAGGGGAGGAGGGCGGGCGCGGCGGCGAGGCGGGACGTACTTCTCGTCTTCCCGCTCCTCCGGCACGATCTCGTCGTCCTCGGTGGCGATGGACGCCATCCCCTCCTCCATGGAGAAGAAGTAGTCCCACGTGTCGACCCCGGACTTGGGGACGGGATCGAGCGGGGCCGGGGGAGGCGGCGGCGGCGGGGTGACCGGCGTATCCGGGGCGGCGGCGACGCGGGCGGCGCCTGGTGGCGGTGGCGCAGCAGCCGCCGGCGCCGGTCATCGAGATGCGCGGCCTCCTCGTCTTCTTCCTCCTCGTCCTCCCTGATGGAGTCGCTGTGGAGCATGGCGGGACCCCTGGCGACTGCTTTGGGCGGCATGGGCATGCTCATGGAGCGGTGGATCTTCGCTGGGGACGGCGAGAAGTCCGGCAGCGGCGGCGGCGGCGGGGGCAGCGGGTCCATGGTCGGCGGCGGCGGCGGCATTTCCTCGTCGAGCGGCGCCGGCGGAGAAACCGCGGCCGCGCCGGGAGCGAGCCTGTCGGGGTTGGACTCCCCCGCCGCGTGGAGGCCGCCGCGGGAGGCGGCGGCGGCGGCACCCCTTCCCCTTGCGCGAACTCGGAGAGCGCGGCGCCCGTGTCCCTGAGCGAGAAGGCGTACGCGGAGTGGGCGGCCGCGAAGGCGTTGCGCGCCGCCACTGCCGCCTTCATGAACTGGCGGCGCTCCTTGCATCGCGCCACCGCCTCCTCGTTCTCGATCCGCGACTGCGCGCACCCCATCTCGTCGTCTCCTCCCTCTCGACGCCTCCTCACCGCATTGCCGAGCGAGAGCAAGAGAGCAGAGCAGAGCGAAGTGGGGAGCTGGATCTAAGAATAGTTTGTTGGTGCTCGGCCCGAGGCGCGGCCAGAGACCTCTGCTCGGCTTGCTCTGGCCAGGGGTTTAACCTCAGGCCCACCACTACCACATCCGGCCCACTGACTCGCCGACCTCACTCGACTGCTGGCCCGCACGTCAGTGGCTCTGGGGAGCGTGAACACGCAGAGCGGATGGGGGTGGACCGGTGTCAGTGGTGGCCTCCGCGCGTGCCATGTTTGTGCTTGTCCTCTCGGGGATGGGGTGGCGCCGCTGCCTAGCCATAGCCGGTAAAAACGTAAATACCTGGAAACTTCAGAGCCAACTTTTTCACCGTGTTCCACCTGTACTTTTTCCCAACCTTTTGCTCTGCTTTTCGGGGCTATGTCCCGTTGTCGTGGGCCCGCCGACTCACTGCTGACGACGAGGGACTCGAGACCTTGGGTCTTGCTCCGCCGCTGCTGCTTTTGTGGGAGGGAGAAGAAGCCCGTGACGCTGCCACGTGGGGGCGCGTACCTTGTTGGCCCACACGTCGGTGAGGTTGCGCGGAACGTGTGATCGTTTTGTTCCGGAGGTTGGGAGGGGGTCCAACAACTCCAACGGGTCGCCGGAATGAACGGCCGGCAACTCAATGCGTCACACGCGGCGGTGGGATGGTGGGTGGCCGTGGACCGGCGGACACAAGTGTATGGCAGTCCCCCCTGCGGCGGTCGCCACATTTCCTCGACCTGGTCGCTCAACGAGATGACCAAAGATCCGAGGAATTGTGGAACGACGAACGTCGGTTTTTTCTAAGAGCATCTCTATCGCTGACGTAAAGATTGGAACCGGAAACTAAAACGTTTTTACAGCTTACAATTGGCTGCGGCAGAACAGAAAAACCGCCGCCAATTCCGGCCCGTAAACCGAAAATCACAGACATAAGAGCATCTCCACTCGCGGCGCCCAAAGGGGGCGTCCCTTTGGGCGCCCTCGTGACGCCCAAACATTATTCATATATGAAATTTGATACGAAAATGCATATATTTCATTGAAATTTTATTCAAACTAACATAATTCATTCGAATTTAAATCTAGACCTATACTAGATCTAGTGAGTAGGGTGGCACGCCGGGCACCCGCAGTTGGGGCAGGCGCCGGCCCTTGCGGCGGCGAGCACAGGACCCCGGCGGCAGTCCGAGCAGAGGCAGCAGAGGTAGCCGGTGGTGGAGGTGGTGGCGGCGGAGCTGGAGGTGGTGGCGGCGGAGGCGGTGGCGGCGGCAGAGGCTATGTCGGCCTCGATGGCGAGCTGCATGTCGGGGGGCCACCCCCGGGTAGGGTCAAGGCTTGGCATAAGTTGAGTTTAAAGATGTGCCGAGATACGGAAAGGGCCGACCTGTTTGGGCATGGAGTGTCCGAGCTTTATCTTGACCTGGAGAATATAAAGGCCGACCTGTCTTGGTCCAGAGGGGTCCGAGATATCCCGTTGGCATGGGCCGACGTTCATAATCCGAGCTATGATCAGCCGACTTAACTATCTCGGTGCTATGATTTGTATTGTGAGTGCAGGAGAAGCTATTTGAAGGAAGTAAGGTCCGACCTGGTCAGATCTTAAGCGCAAGACCCGAGGTAAGGAGCCCGACACATCCGTGCCGGGCTAACCAAGGCAAGAAGCCGTAGGTCGGGCAGGAGTCAATGCTCCTGTCACTTCCTGCCTGACACAAGAGCGTCTGACACGCGCGGCGCCCGGCAGAGGCGTGCTCCGGGTTCTGCGGGGCTGCACGTCTCTGACCGCTGACCACGCGAGATCTGGGGAAAGGCTACGAGGTAGCTTAGCCAGGCCACGTCCTGTCTCTGTCAGAGGGGACATCCTAGCTCTACTGTGGTGATGCAGGGGATGGGCAGGCCATGTCTGTCCCTGACAGGAGTACGATGATGACCAAAGCAGAGGCATGGCAACAGTGTTCAGCAAGGGGCACAACGGTAACTCGGCTGGCCTATAAATGGGCTTCAACCCCTCCTGTGTGAGGGAGGAGAGAGAGAAGGATCGAGAGAGGAATCGAGAGAGAGAACCTCGGAATCCCCGGAGACACCTCGGATCAAGCTCGGAGTTCCTTTTTCCCCCTTGTAGCTTCATCTTCTACCTCAAGTTCTCACCATTGTATCATACAGCTCGAGGAGCAGCTTGTACTTGTCACCTTGAGCTATACACCAAGTAGGATAGTGCTGCAGTAGGGGTGTTACCTCCACAAGAGGGCCCCGAAGCAGGGTACATCGTGGTGTGCTTTGTGTTCTTGGTTTCGTGTTCTTGCGGTTTCTTGCGTGTTCTTGCTTGTGCACTTCTTGAGTGCATAAACCCTCCCCGGATTCCCCCAACGACCATTCGGCCCCATCTTAGCCATACCTATGGCATCTGCCGTGATCCCACCACGACAGTTGGCGCCCACCGTGGGGCAGATTGAGGCGTTGGAGGGAGTTTACATCCGGACGGGCTCAGGCGAGCGTGTTCTTTCCGGGCTTATCGCCAAGATCGGTGAGTTCACCTTCATCAGCGACAATGCGGGGTGTTTCGCCGGCAAGCCCTTCCCCGAGCATGGCTTCACCATGATGCTTGGCAGCTTCGTCACCTATGTTGCTGTCGAGGTTGTTCGCGAGTACCCGGAGCAGGTGCTCGTGGACGACGAAACTCCTCTCCTTGCGGCTTTAGGTCGGCGTATCACTCGCCCCGAGAGCTGCGTGGAGGTGATGATGACCGGTCCGGTTGATGCCGCTGGCAAAGGAGATGCCAGCAAATCCAAGCCGGCCGAGGTTGCTAAGGTGAGATCTGCAAAGCCCAGGCTAGAGAAAGAGTTGCCTGGTACCCCCGAGGTGCAGGGCCGAGGTGCGACCCTAGTAGAATAGCGGAGACACTGGCAGACCCAGTAAATCCAGGAGTGGATGTAGTAGTGACTGTGGCCGAGCTAGAGGCAAAGCGTGTCCTGTTGCAAAAGGAGGCTGTAGCAATGATGACAGCTAGAGATGAGTTCAATAGAGATATGCGTGAGTACAATGCAGCGAATGGCTTCACCCCGGTAGCAGCTGATACAAATAGGGGAGCCGAGGTGCGGCAGAGAGGCAAGGGGCTCAATGATGAGATGAACAGGGAGGCTCGACCTACCACCTCGGCTAGGAGTGAGAGTCGCGTGTCGACTGGAAGGCCGGTATATAGTTCCCCTGCTAAGAACCTCAGAGCTGCCGAGGCAGGCAGGGCCGAGCTATCCGGGTTGACTGGAGATGCATGGCGTGCGCAGCAGAAGCGAGTCAATGAATTAGTGTATGTAGCTAACCAGCAGAATGAGGCTCTCCGCAGAGCATATGCCGGGGCTGGTGATTCGCAGATGGTTTATTCAGCTAGGCCAGTTAGTCAGGTGTCCAAGGGGCAAGCCTCGTCTCCACTCGTCGGAGGAGCCGATCGAGCCCGGAGTGTCACCTCGGGTCAGAACAAGCAGCTGCAGATGCAGATGTATGATCCGGTGTTAGCAGCAAAGCAGAAGGTGGGCCAGGGCAATGCTAGCCGAGCTAAGGGAAACCCCGGCCAAGGTAATGCAAGCCGAGCTAAGGGTAACTCCGGTCAGGGAAATCAGAATGGCGGGCAAGCAGCGTCGGCTGGCCGAGGTAAACCACCTCCGCCCCCGAGGCATCAGCAACAACCCCGGCCGCAGGGCAATATCAGCGAGAGCCGGAGTATGTTCAGCAACCTCAGAATGTCGGTCAAGGCGATGACCGATATGATGATGGAGACTCGGCCATGGCGCGAGCCGGATACCACAGAGTGGATGGGGCGTTGGGACCTCGGATAGGAGCTCGGATGTTAGCTCCGGCGATGTTCGTAACAAGCTGGATAGAATCTACTTGTCCGAGCAGTTGGAGGAGGAAGGCCCTCCTGGTCCGGCGTGTTTCGGACCTCGGATCATGAGGAGCCACCACCGCCAGTATCTCAGTTCCAGTTAGGTCGGAACACCAAGCCATACAACGGGAGCACCAAGCCGCAAGATTGGCTGACAGATTATGTATCCTCGGTGCACATAGCGGGGGGCAATCGCCGATGGGCGGTCCGGTATCTCCCGCACATGTTGGAAGGTCCAGCTCGGATCTGGCTGAATAATTTGCCGGAGTATAGTATCAACTCCTGGATAGACTTGGAGCTGGCGTTTAACAGCAACTTTGCTAGTACATACAAGAGGCCAAACCGACCTCAGCTCCTGGCAGCATGTAAGCAAGATGATCATGAAACTGACCGAGAATTCTTAACTCGGTGGAGCAATGTTCGGAATTCCTGTGAAGGAGTTGTAGAGGCACAGGCCATTTCCTGGTTTGCAGATGGTTGCCGACATGGCAGCATGCTGTGGCAGAGGCTCCAAAGAGATATGCCGAAATCCCTAGCAGAGACAATCCGGATTGCAGATTCTTATGCTCTGGGTGATCCGATGCAGCCAGCAGCAGAGGCAGTGGCACGTAACAGAAGGAGGGAGCCAATAAACAACCGGCTCGGACCAAGGTGTAATGACCGCCAAGAGTTCGGACACAAGAGGAGGGAGCCGGACTACCATACACCTCGAACCAAGTTGCAGCGGTGAACCCGGATCAGCCCGGAGCTGGAGGTGTCCAGAGGCCGAAAATCAATGGTCCGGCATTTAGTCCGAACCCGGAGCCACCCTTGACTTATGAATCGATGTTAGATGGTCCTTGCCGTTACCATACGACCGACCCGCGTAAGCCAGCCAACCATTCAACCCGGCAGTGCAGCTGGAACCACAGAATCAGAGAAGAAGGGGCGAAGGCCGGAGGAAACAGAGGAGGACCACCTCAGAGATTTCAGCCGAGGCCTAACCCGAATCTGTCCGGAGCAAATGTTACCCCGATAACCACTGCACCTCCTCCGAGGCCTGCAGCAGCAAGGCCCGTGAATGTTGTGAATGTCCGAGGTAATAACAACAATATGGTGCCGGACCAAGTCAGCAGTATGAATACCCCGGAAATGACTATAGAGAGGCTCATGCGAGCTATGTGGTCTTTGTGACCGAGCCAACTGACAAGAAGAGTGTGCAGAGGCGTGCCATGGAGGTGAATGCAGTAATGCCGGTGGTGCCGACCTATATGAACTGGTCTGAGCAGGAGATCACTTGGAGCAGGAAAGATACACCTCGGATCATGCCGAGCCCTGGAAAGTATGCCCTGGTGGTAGATCCGACGTTGTGTGGGCCTACAAACAATGTGAGGTTCACCCGAGTTCTGGTGGACAATGGCAGTGCCATCAACATCATGTACCGAGACACAATGGTGAAATTGGGCATATCGCCAAATGTTGATGCCGAGCAGTTGTACTTTTCATGGGATTGTGCCTGGCGTTTCCTGTGCACCCATGGGCAAGATATGGGTGGATGTAGCATTTGGAACCAAGGATAACTGCCGAGTTGAGAGTATCGAGTTCGAGGTGGTGGACTTGGAGAGTGCATACCATGCATTGCTTGGAAGGCCGGCTCTGGCCAAGTTCATGATTTCCACCCATGTTGCATACCTGAAGATGAAAATGCCGGGGCCCAATGGGATCATAACCATCTCGGGTGACTACAAGCGAGCCATTCAGTGTGCCTCGGCGGGGTCTAATCTGGCCGAATCTTTGGTGATCGCAGCTGAGAAGAAGAAGCTGCATCAAGTGGTGGCAATGGCGCAGTCAACACAGCTCGGCATGTCCGGACTGATGAGCCCGGACTCAACTGCAGCATTCGAGGTGCCCAAGGAGACCAAGAAGATCCCCATTGACCCGGAGCACCCGGAGCGCATGGCCCTCATTGGGACCGGGCTGGGCGAGAAATAGGAAAGCGAGCTCTGTCACTTCCTCCGTGAGAATCGGGATATCTTTGCATGGTCGGCTAAGGACCTGCCTGGTGTTCCGAGGGAGTTGGCAGAGCACTCTTTATTTGTCAGGCCGGAGGTGAAACCGGTGAGGCAACCGACCCGTCGTCTCTCAGACGACCGAAGACAAGTGGTGCTGGACGAGCTGGCTAAGTTGCTTGCAGCCGGGTTCATTATGGAGGTGCTGCATCCGGACTGGATATCCAATCCGGTCTTGGTGGAAAAGAAGAAAGACGAGCCAGCCGTGGTCAAGGTGTGGCGCATGTGCATTGACTTCACTAACCTCAACAAGGCGTGCCCGAAAGATCCATTTCCATTACCTCGGATTGATCAAGTGATTGATTCCACTGCTGGTTGTGAACTGTTGTCTTTTATCGATGCGTACTCTGGTTTTCACCAGATACCACTGAACCCGAAGGATCAAATAAAGACTGCTTTTATTACCCCGTATGGGGCGTATTGCTATCGTGTCATGTGTTTTGGTCTGAGGAATGCCGGGGCAACTTATCAGAGGTGTATGCAGAAATGCCTGCACTCTCAAATGGGCAAAAATGTGCAAGTGTATGTCGATGATATCGTCATCAAAACTAAGGAGAAACGTACTCTCCTCGAGGATCTCGAGGAGACATTTGTGAATTTGAGAAAATATCGGTTGAAACTTAACCCGGACAAGTGCACCTTTGGTGTCCCGGCTGGAAAGTTGCTTGGATTCCTGGTGTCTAGCCGAGGTATCGAGGTTAACCCGGCCAAGATCCGAGCTATTGAGAACATGAAATTACCGAAGTGTTTGAAAGATGTGCAGAAATTCACAGGGTGCCTAGCCTCGTTGAGCCGATTTGTAGTAGGTGGGGAAAAAGCCTTACCTTTGTACCAGCTCATGAAGAAAAGTACCGGGTTTACATGGACCCCGCAGGCCGACGTGGCGTTCAATGAGCTGAAAAAGATGTTGTCCACCGCTCCGGTGTTGGCATCACCATTGCACAATGAGCCGATGTTACTTTACATTGCGGCCACAAACCGAGTTGTAAGTGTGGCAGTGGTGGTGGAGCGAAGAAGGTGGCAGGTCGGTGCAGAGACCGGTGTATTACTTGAGCGAGGTGATCTCTACCTCGAAGCAGAATTACCCTCACTACCAGAAGATGACGTATGGTGTCTACCTGGCGGTCAAGAAGTTGAAGCATTATTTCCAGGAGCATCCCATGACGGTGGTGTGCGAAGCTCCAATCTCGGAGATCATCGGGTGCAAAGATGCAACTGGCCGAGTTGCCAAATGGGCGATTGAGGTGTCTCCATATGCACCATTATGAGAGAAGAGATGCAATCAAATCCCAGGCGCTGCCGGACTTCTTTTGTGATTGGGCCGAGATGCAGTATGAGCCACCCAGGCCGGACTATAATTATTGGAAGATGCATTTTGATGGGTCCAAGACAAAGATCGGGCTGGGGGCGGAATAGTCCTCACCTCACCGAAGCGAGATCAGCTGAAATATGTGCTGCAGATTCATTTCTCGGCATCAAACAATGTGGCGGAGTATGAGGCCTTAATCCATGGACTCAATGTGGCGAAGGAGATCGGTATCCGGCGTATGGAATGCTTCGGCGATTCCGACCTGGTGGTGCAGCAATCTTCTGGAACTTGGGATGCTCTGGATGCCAACATGGCGTTATATCGGTTCCATGTGCAAAAGATATCCGGGTTCTTTGAAGGGTGTGAATACAAGCATATACCTCGGACAGAAAATAATGCTGCCGACGTGTTGTCAAAGCTCGGTTCATCTAAAGAGGCAGTACCACCTGGAGTAGCCCTGAATCACTTGAGAACTCCTTCAATCAAACCTTCTCCTGAATCCGAATCTATTTTCATCCCGGCGAGCAAGAGTCCGGACCTGTTCCAATGGAGGTAGACGTCGGATGCGTCTGGTCGGACCCGGGGACTGCGTGGCAGAACTCGGGGACTGCGCACCGAACTCGGGGACTGCTCGTCAGACTCGGGGACTGGTCGCAGGATGGTGGAGGAAATAATGGAGGAGATTATGGTGGCCGAACCAATGGAGGTGGACGAGAAACTTTTTCCTTTGCACCCAGTGCCGGAGTGGGCGGAGCAGATCATGAAGTTCATAACAGAGGGAAGCTTGCCAAGTGACACAACCGAGGCTAGGAGAATCCAAAGGAGGGCAAAGGCGTACACCATCATCAACAAGGAGCTCTATAAAAGAAGCGTAACCGAGGTGTTGCAACGGTGTGTCGAGCCAGCTGAAGGCAAGGAGATGCTTTTGGAGATCCACCAAGGAGAGTGTGGTCATCATTGCAGCACAAGAGCTCTGGTGGCCAAGGTGTTCAGCATGGGTTCTATTGGCCCACTGCTCTTGCTGATGCAGAGGACATAGTCCGGAGATGTGAAGGATGCCAAAGGTTTGCCAAGCAAACGCATATGCCAGCCTCGGCGCTCAAAACAATTCCTATCACTTGGCCGTTTGCGGTATGGTGTTTGGATATGGTGGGAGAGTTCAAACCAGCCCGAGGTAACATGACGCACATACTGGTGATGGTGGACAAGTTCACCAAGTGGATCGAGGTGAAACCAATCCGGAAGTTGGATGGTCATTCAGCAGTGACTTTCTTGAAGGAGATCATTCTGCGATATGGGTACCCCCATAGCATTATCTCGGACAACGGCACGAACTTTGCTGTTGGAGAATTTGCTCGGTTTTGCATGACAAGGGAATCCGGCTGGACATAGCCTCGGTGGCACATCCGGAGTCTAATGGACAAGTGGAAAGATCAAATGCTCTAGTGTTGGCCGGCATCAAGGCTCGGCTCATTGAACCACTGCTGAAAACGCCGGGGTGTTGGATAGATGAGATACCAGCAGTACTGTGGGGTCTAAGGACCACAAATCGATCAACTGGCTATACGCCATTTTTTATGGTCTATGGGGCAGAAGCTATGCTACCCACTGACATCGAATATGATGCGCCCAGAGTGGCAATGTACACTGAAGCCGAGGCAAAAGAGGCTCGGAGGATGCAGTAGATCTGCTTGAGGAAGCTAGAGAATTGGCCTCATCTCGGTCAGCAATATACCAACAAGGTCTCCGACGTTATCATAGCCGGAATGTCAACCCTCGTGTGTTTCACGAGGGAGATTTGGTGCTGAGGCTGGTGCAGCGCAAGAAAGGTCGGCACAAGTTGTCACCTCCATGGGAGGGACCGTTCATTGTGAGCCGAGCTCTGCTCAATGATTCGTACTATCTTATAGATGCGCAGGAACCAAGGAAAGATGGGCTGGACAACCCCGGATCAGAGGTCAAGCGACCATGGAATGTAGCTCTACTCCGACCTTTCTACTCATGAAGGGCGCAATGTATGTACCTCGGTTAATCCTTAATGAAATGTCGGCACTCCGAGGTTGAAGCTCGGGGACTGCCTCGCTCATGTGCTTGTGTTTTATTTCTGTTTGTCAATTTCGTTCATATGCCGAACTGTTTTGAACCTCGTCTCAAACTTCAAGTAATGTATGCTGTGTAACTAATCTTGTGACTCGACTGACGAACGCCGAAATGGTAGTCAAGAGCAAAGATGAAAAAACGTGGGAAACATGAAAATGGACTCGGGGACTCGGTCCAAAAATATAGTTCGGCATGTGTCGTTTACTAACCCCTGTCTTTACCTTTCATTTATGTCGGATGATTTTGAAACACACCTCGGCATTTGCTAAGTACTGTATGCTATAAACAACAATCTTGTGACTCGACTGTCGAACGCCAAAATGGTAGACAAGAGCAAAGAATGCCAAGTATAGTAAACACGAAAGTGAACTCGGGGACTCGTTCCAAAAGGGTTCGGCATAAATTTTAGAAAAGCATGGTTCGGATAGCAAGATAATGTAAGAGGTAGCAAGGCAAACTACTTAAGGTCTATTACATCTGAACCCGGCATACCGGGAATTTAATGTTTTTCTTGAGACAAGTTCAGGCCTCGGAACCAGAGACCTCGGTCGCCGAAGTTGTGGTAGTGGGAATCTCGCTGGAAGAAGCCTCGGGAGCCGAAGTCTCGGAGGAGGAACCTCGGGCGCAGGAACAACCTTGGTCGCGGAAGCAACCTCGGTTGTTGGAGTGGATGCCGGGGTGTCCGTCACGTCGGGGGAGATCACCTCGGTGGCTACGGCTTTGCCGGACTTGCCCTTGGGGTTCGGAGGTTCGTCGAAGTTGAAGTCATCATCAGAATCTTCAGCCACCTCGGTTGTTTGGCCGGCCTTGCCCTTGGAGCTCTGAGGCTCGTCGAAATCAAATTCCTCGCCGTCAGAGCCTTCTTCACCAGTTCCTTCAGCAGCTTCTTCACCGGACTCTTCTTCCTCGTCCGAGCTCTCTTCATCCTCAGAATAGACGCCCGTCATCGAAGGTCCGGGTGTTTGCATAACTAGCAAAGAGGTCGGCTGCTGCTTGGCGTTTCTCAATGCCATCAGGAGTGGTGTTCCAAGGAGAGCCCTTGCGCAGGGAGGTAACCGTGTGGATCTCGATAGATTCATACCAAGACAGCACGAACACCAGGGCCTTGTCCGCTCCAGCCCGAGCTGATGAGCATCTCCACTCCCGAAGTCTAGCCTCGGCTCCTTTTAGCTTCGTGGCGAGCTCGTCGATGCAAGTGGGAGGCTTAACCTTGGGCCAGAGGGCACGATGGACCTGGATGGCAGCATCTACCAGTTTAGTTCCAATGGCCCTGAGCGGCCTGATCCGAGCATTAAGGGCGACGAGGTGGTCCTGGATATCCCAGCTTTCGCCGAGGGTTTCTGTCTCAGCCCTCTTTGCCCGAGCTGCTAGAACTTCTCGGACAGCTTTGTCCTTGGAGTGCTCAAAATGCTCTGAAGAAGACAAAAAGGCTGTCGCTGAATTAAGACATACGGTGGCACGGGGTGTAGGTCGGCGGAAAATAAGGAAAAGGAGAAAGGAAACTTACTATCCATTTGGTGATTAATCCGAGTGAGCTCGGACAACCAACTTTTCGATGTAGCCGGAGAGCGATCAGTTCGGTTTCGGCCGAGGTGGCGCGGTTCTCCAGGGTCTTGGCAATTTCTTTCTGCTGTTCGGCGGCCTGGTCTTTGACCTTCATAGCGTCCTCCACAGCAGCTTTGGCTTCATTAGCCCGGTTCAGCTCTTGTTGCAGCCGAGCTATTTCGTCCTGGGCTGTCTTCAGCTTGGAGGCATAATCTTTCTCGCTCTGCTCCTTTGCTGATAGAAGAGTCCGGTGAGACTTCTTCAGTGTGTTGTGATCCAGCAGGAGGTTCTTGAAGATTTTGGTCCGAGCATTGTTGCACTCCTGAAAAAATAGAGAGATCAGTTCGGCGGAAAGAGATTTGACACGAATATTGAAGATTTACATTTCGAAGAAATCCGAGGTCTTTTTAGCACCCGAGGCCCAATTGAGTCCCGGGGACTCGGCATTGGCCTCGGGGACTCAG
Source organism: Poa pratensis (assembly GCA_947311845.1). Classification (NCBI taxonomy): domain Eukaryota; kingdom Viridiplantae; phylum Streptophyta; class Magnoliopsida; order Poales; family Poaceae; genus Poa; species Poa pratensis. The sequence goes on along the minus strand of CAMZMU010000059.1, from coordinate 26,328,583 downwards.
CATTGGAGAAATGACAAGTTTTTGAGATTCAAGCCGAGCAATTTTAACTCGGTGGAGTGTCAATTGCTCAACCCGAATCTCGGGGACTGGGAATAGTAGAGTGTTTGTCATTTGGTTTCAAAAGGAAGAAAGAGAGTTGCGTAAAGAAACTTACCGATGCCTTCTTGCTGCAATCAAGGACCGCAGTCTGCATGTTGTAATGGACTGGAGCACGCTAGGTCCAGCTGGATGCTCAGAGGTCGGATTAGAGGAGACCTCGGCAGTGTCAGCCGAGTTCCAGTCCATGTCGTAATGCTTCTCCGAGCCTAAGCTGTTCCCGCTCTTGGTCCGGAGTTGCCCGACCTCCCAGCTGCTGTGTTCGGCTGGATGGTAGCAGCAAAAAGAGCTCGGGAGGTGGCGACCTGAGAGCTCGAAGGCGCGATCTTGGTCAGGTGGACTTCGGCGCAGGGACATGCGGCACCAGTTGGGTGCTCGCAGCCTTGGGTCCCGGTGGCGGTGGCGGCATCGGAGTTTGCTGTGGCTGTTTGGGGGGCTCAACATCTCGAGCTGAATCTTTCTGCTGCTGCTGAAGCTTTTGCTTCTGCAGTTGTTGTTGTTGCTTCTTCTGCTGCTGCTGCTGATTGCGCGCAGCTTGAGCCTTGGGGAGAGGCGAGACTCCGCAAGGTCTTAGCCGGAGTCTTGGCGTGATCTGACTCCGCATCCTTCTGAGGACGCGGAGGAGTCTGATCTTGGTGTAACACCCCGGCCACCCCGGGCCGGGCCTGTCACCCCTGGCAACTCTCTAGGATCTTGGCGTGATCTGACTCCGCATCCTTCTGAGGACGCGGAGGAGTCTGATCTTGGTGTAACACCCCGGCCACCCCCGGGCCGGGCCTGTCACCCCTGCCAACTCTCTAGGATCTCTAGACTGGCCCCCACAGATCAACACTAGTCTTTTATGCACACTTTGTCCTCACTCGTGCGCACCCGGGAACCAGTTCCCGGTCGGTCACCCATCCTTGGAGTGCCCCGGGCCAAGCACGCTTAACCTCGGAGTTCTTTCCAGATGAGCTTCCGGAAAAGAAGTTGCAACTTGTTGACATGAGTATCCTATCAATCCTATTGAGCCCTGAGCCAGGATCTCACATCCTTCCCCTTAGAAGACCGACGCCCTCGTCGTCAACCTCCAGTCCAGGAACTCCCCCCTTGGCACCCGTCTGTGCGCCCAGTGCCGGCACATGCTCCACATGTCCGCGCCCTTGACCCGCACACGCCCGTGTTGCCGCGAGAACCTGGCTCTGATACCAATTGTAACACCCCGGCCACCCCCGGGCCGGGCCTGTCACCCCTGGCAGCTCGCTAGGATCTCCAGATTGGCCTCACAGATCAACACTAGTCTTTTATGCACACTTTGTCCTCACTCGTGCGCACCCAGGAACCAGTTCCCGGCCGGTCACCCATCCTTGGAGTGCTCCGGGCCAAGCACGCTTACCCTCGGAGTTCTTTCCAGATGAGCTTCCGAAAAAGAAGTTGCAACTTGTTGACATGAGTATCCTATCAATCCTATTGAGCCCTGAGCCAGGATCTCACACTTGGCTGGGAGCAGAGTGTCCCAGGCCTGAGTCAGAGCTCGGCGGTGGAAGTGCGGGGGAGGCGACACGCACCGGGGAGGAGATGGTCCTCTCCGGGCTGTGGATATCAACGGACTATTCTGGAGGAGAGGCTCTGGCGGGGTTGCCGAGGTTAACCTCGGCCTCGGTTGTCTTAGATTCAACCACTGGAGGCAGTGGTGAATGTATCGAGCTGTGGCTCTGTTTGATCGGCCGAGCCGGGCTAGACGAAAAAGAATGATTAAGTTAGAGTATAAAAAACTTAACCTCGGAACAGCGTGAGAAGTAAAAAGGAGCAAGGTGACTTACGCATCTTCCTCCACGGGGCCTCGTTTCTTGTGCCTCGCCGAGATCTTCTTGGCACGCTTGGCTTTGGGCGCTGCAGTCTCCGAGGTCTTAGAAGCCTCGGCATCTGAGGTACCGGGTCCTGAGCGCTTCCGGGAGGCTGCAGACGCTGGATGAAAGTTCTTATATGTCGGAGGAGCATAGGAAATTGGAATAACATCGATAGGTTCCAGAATTTGGCAATCGTCATCGTCATCATCGGGCCAATCCTGGATGGATGATCGAACTGGTGGGCGGTGCAATGGGCAATCGTGAGTCTTACCCGAGGTGGCCTTGGGAATAGGGAGGTGATCCTCATGGTCCGGATCTTCAGCATCGGCGGCGACCGGAATAGGCAGGTCGGGAGTCCACTTCTTAGAAGAAATGGGGCCATCCTCGACTTCCTGTCGAGTGAACTTCTGTAGAGGTGGCGAAGTAGAACCGAGTTAGCACAAGGATCAATACAATGTCGGGGTGGAAATGAAACCGAGGAATATTATACGCCGGGTAAGGTACACTTACTTGAGCTGGAAGGTGATCTCGGTCATAGGGCTTGACACCCCATTTCCACTTATCGGGCATGGTGGTCTTGGCAATGGCCCGGATGCGCCTCTTTACTTCGGTGTCGCTGAGTTCATGAGTGTTGTTCCGCGTGGGATCGTAGCGGCCACTCATGTGGCAGATCTTATGGGCCCGCGCTTGTAGAGGGTTAACTCGGCGGGTGATCATGGTGCGCAAGATGTCATCTGCTCCCCAACTTTTCTCCTGGAGTGACATCATGGTTTGATGAATCAGTAACACCTCGGGGCGTCGGGCTCGGGCTCGTAATCCCAGTTGAGTTGGGCAGTGGGGGTTCCGATGGTGAACTCCGGCAAATTGACGAGGTCTTCATTTCCCGGGTTCTTCACATAGAAGAAGGAGCGTTGCCATTTCCGCAAGAGTCCAGACCCTGAATCCGAGGAAACTCAGAGGATCGCCGAGGGGAAATAGAGGCCGCCCCGCAAGCGGTCATCTCCTTGTCCGCGACCTTCTTGTTCGGGACACTTTGTTTCTTGAGTTGGAAGTACTTGGCCCATGACTCGATGCTAGGCCATAATCCGAGGTAACCCTCGGAAAAAGTTGCGTAGGCCGAGAGTTGGAGGATGGCATTGGCGGGCAAGTGGTGTGGTTGTAGCCCAAAGGTGTCCAAGAAGTCCCGGAAGAATTTCCCGGCCGGGAGTCCGAAACCACGTTCGAAGTGATCCAGTAAGACGACCCGCTCCCCGGATTCCACGTCGGGTTCGATATCTTCTTTCTTCGGAACCCGGCAGATGAGATTGGCCGGGATCCGCCGTGAATCTCGGAGCCACTTAATGTCGACCTCCGTGACATCGGATCCCTCCCAGCCACCTCGTTCTCAAGGTGCTCCTTCCTCGGCGTGATCCGGGGCAGAAGACATTGGACGCTTTCCTACAGAAGAGGGAGGTTCAACCGGGGTAAGTACCTCGGACAATTCAGGATAGCCGGGGTAAATACCTCGGATCATTCGGGATAGCCGGGCTAAAGGATTTAGGCGGGAAACACGGATCTACGGAGAACGGTGAAACGCAAAGATCTACCGATGAGCTAAAAAGGAAAGTAAACTCGAGTTCATCAATGGGCAAAACTAAGAGGATAGTGCTATGGATGTATCTAAAACGAGTCTAGATGAGATCTAAAAGTGCTAAAAGAATGCGAGAGTGGATCATCGAGTTCATCAAGATCGTAGGGTTCATCAAGATCCTCGAGTTCATCGAAGGGTGAACTCATCCATAGCAACGGAGGGGAAACAAAGAACTCACCGGTGAAGAACTCGAAGATCGACGCTTGATGGCGAGTCGATGGTGGCGCGAAGGATCGACGGCGGAGTGCCGGAGCAAGGCGCGGTGCGCGTTTCCGGCGAGAAGCTTCGAGACGGCGAGGTCGCAACGGCGAGTGCTCGACGGCGGCGCTGGTTGCAATGGAGGCGAAGCGGCGAGTGAATGGGGAAGAAGATGAAGTCCTGCCCTGGGCCCCTATTTATAACCGCGTGCGGTAACTGCGCACTACCGTGCGGTTACCGGGAGGACGTGGGATCGTGTGCGGGCGAGAGTGCGGTTGCGGCGGTTGTGGCCGCACAATCGACCACATCATGGGCCACAGGTTGGCAACCGCCAGCGCCAGATCTTCTGTGCTGGTCAGCGTGAAAACCGAAGGGTCGTGGGCGGTCAACTTGGTCAAGCACTTGAGTGCGCATGTGCACTGTTGGGAGGGTCTGGCTGACGAAGGCGGCGTGTGGTCAAGACCTGTCTTTCAAAGGTCCGGATTTTAGGGTCCGAGCAGAGATTCTTCGCCACGTGCCCCAGGGAGTTTTGAGGCAAGATTGTGTTGAGTCAAATAGCTCGGAAAGTTCAGATTGCAGATCAACCATGGATTAGATTATGGTCTATGAGAAGTACCTCGGCAAAACTTTATATAAGGTCGGATTTAGAGGTGGTGCCTTGTTTATTTTTGAACCTGCTACGGCCCTCCATCCGAGGTCATAGGACCGTACCAGCTTCGGGGACTAATGTCGGGGGGCCACCCCGGGTAGGGTCAAGGCTTGGCATAAGTTGAGTTTAAAGATGTGCCGAGGTACGGAAAGGGCCGACCTGTTTGGGCCTGGGAGTGTCCGAGCTTTATCTTGACCTGGAGAATATAAAGGCCGACCTGTCTTGGGCCAGAGGGGTCCGAGGTATCCCGTTGGCATGGGCCGACGTTCATAATCCGAGCTATGATCAGCCGACCTAACTACCTCGGTGCTATGATTTGTATTGTGAGTGCAGGAGAAGCTATTTGAAGGAAGTAAGGTCCGACCTCGTCAGATCTTAAATGCAAGACCCGAGGTAAGGAGCCCGACACATCCGTGCCGGGCTAACCAAGGCAATAAGCCGTAGGTCGGGCATGAGTCAATGCTCCTGTCATTTCCTGCCTAACACAAGAGCGTCTGACACGCGCGACGCCCGGCAGAGGCGTGCTCCGGGTTCTGCGGGGCTGCACGTCTCTGACCGCTGACCACGCGAGATCTGGGGAAAGGCTACGAGGTAGCTCAGCCAGGCCACGTCCTGTCTCTGTCAGAGGGGACATCCTAGCTCTACTGTGGTGATGCAGGGGATGGGCAGGCCATGTCCTGTCCCTGACAGGAGTACGATGATGACCAAAGCAAAGGCATGGCAACAATGTTCAGCAAGGGGCACAACGGTAACTCGGCTGGCCTATATAATGGGCTTCAACCCCTCCTGCGTGGAGGGAGAGGGGAGAGAGAGAAAAAGGATCGACCGAGGGAGGAATCGAGCAAGAGAGGAACCTCGGAATCCCCGGAGACACCTCGGATCCAAGCTCGGAGTTCCTTTTTCCCCCCTTGTAGCTTCATCTTCTACCTCAAGTTCTCACCATTGTTGGATCATACAACTCGAGGAGCAGCTTGTACTTGTCACCTTGAGCTATACACCAAGTAGGATAGTGCTGCAGTAGGGGTGTTACCTCCACAAGAGGGCCCCGAAGCAGGGTACATCTTGGTGTGCTTTTGTTGTTCTTGGTTTTGCGTGTTCTTGCGGTTTCTTGCGTGTTCTTGCTTGTGCACTTCTTGAGTGCATAAACCCTCCCCGGATTCCCCCAACGACCATTCGGCCCCATCTTAGCCATACCTATGGCATCTGCCGTGATCCCACCACGACACTGCATGTGGCCGGGATCCCACTCCGGCGTCGGCGGCCAGTCCCCTAAGCCGTCATCATCACCATAGACCTCTTCCGCCTCTTGTTGAGGTTGCGGCGGAGGAGGTTGCACGCGGCCTCGTTCCGATCTTGCATGACGAGCCTGCTCCACCGCCTCGTAGTGAACCCTCTCCCGTTCCATGCCCGCTGCGAAGTCCTCGTCGGTGGTGTTGGTGAGGCCGTCGGAGTCGGAGTCTTCGAGCCAGTCCGCAGGCGGCTTGGGGGCGAAGAAGGAGCGGATGCGGTAGGCGTGCTCAAGCTCGACCTGCTTGTCCCAGTACGCCGAGTTCGGCTCGAACCTGGGGTAGTCGAGCCGCGCCTGGCCGGCCAGCATGGGTGCAACGGGACGTGCACTGGGTTCGTGGCCCATCCCTCGGGGAGGACGCAGTTCACCGGCACCGGCGTGTTAGTGCGGACGAGCTCGCGCGCCTCGGCTTCCGTGAGTTGGTTCGCCGGTGGCGGAGGAGGCGGTGGAGGAGGTGGCAGAGCGTTGACGGCCGACGAGCCTGCCTCCTGCGATGGCCAGCCGCGGCGAGCCATGGCGCTCTGCCAAGCCTGGCTGTCACGGCGGCGACGACGGGCCTCCGTCTGCGCTCGTCTCTATTCCTCCGTGGCGCGCCGGGGATAGGCCATGGCTAGGTGTGGGATGGAGATGGCTGTGTGAGATGGTGGAGACGGCGAGGAACCCGCTCTATATAGCGGCCGGGGAGGCGAACGGATGAGGTCGCCTTAACTCCGGCCGTCCAACGGCTCACCTGCCACACCATTAACGGCACGCCTGCATTGACGCCGCCCTGGCCCAGACGCTTCCTCGCCGCAGAGCGAAGCGACGCGTCGCTGCGCCCGGCTGGGAAACCGAGACACCTCCCGGCATTAATGCAGCCTCTTGTCTCACTGCCAGGCGTGGCCCGTGCGTTGGGAGCCGACGTGGCGTCGCGTTTCCTTCCGTCCGGGGCCGCCCCAAGCCTCCCAAGTTGAGGGCGTGGGCTGGGCGTGCCGGACACAAAACTGGGCCGCGCCGGACCGAATTCGCGTTTGGGCGCCGCGAGTGGGCGCGATTTTGTGTCCGGCACGCCCCAAACGGCTTTGGGCGGCCATTTGGGCGCCCCGACTGGAGATGCTCTACCATTTTTACCGCAATTCCGTCAAATTCATCACAATTTCAACATAAGTTTGCGAATTAACATAGTTTAAAAACCATCTACGACGAGAATTAACATTGTTTTGTACCAAATGCCCAAAATATCTCATTCATATGTGCACTAATCACCACCAAATCAAGCATCACCGCCACCACTTGTGTGAGATCATGGCTCAGGGCTCAATAGGATTGATAGGATACTCATGTCAACAAGTTGCAACTTCTTTTCCGGAAGCTCATCTGGAAAGAACTCCGAGGTTAAGCGTGCTTGGCCTGGAGCACTCCAAGGATGGGTGACCGACCGGGAACTGGTTCCCGGGTGCGCACGAGTGAGGACAAAGTGTGCATAAAAGACTAGTGTTGATCTGTGGGGCCAGTCTGGAAATCCTAGCGAGCTGCCAGGGGTGACAGGCCCGGCCCGGGGGTGGCCGGGGTGTTACAACTTGCCATCCCTTGCTTCCTTTGCTTCAATATCTCCTTCCTTGTTATGGCATGCCACTCTTTGGTCAAGTCATCCATCTCACTTCGATCCATCATCATTATCTTGTTGAATTTGGTAAGGAGGTTAGCGACAAACTTGTTCTCCTCGGGCTTGGCTCTTATCTCTTCAATGTCGGCCTTGCGAATCCCCTCCCCCCGGAGTAGTTGCCACCTTTCTTTCTTGCTTCTCTTGAGTTTTCTTCTCGGCTAAGATCATCTTTGCTTCCAATGTCTTGGCCACATTCATCTCATTTGAGTGCACCATGTGATCTATATTCACTCTCAAACTTGGTGCCTCAGCTTGCTTCTTGAGCTTCTCCTTGGCCTTCTTATTGTCGTCAGGCTTGTCCTTGTTTCTTCCTCCTAGCGAGGCATCATCATCTTCATCATCAACTATTTTGGTGGCTTCCCCTTTTTTTTGGTTCTTTGTCCCTCAACTTCTATTTCTCGCTATTCTTGAGCAATTTCCAACAATGATCTAGCAAGAATGGCTTGTTCTTCGAAGCCGTCATGTCCATGTACTTTTCTCTTGCAATTCGGTCCTACAAAAAATAAAACCGTGTCAATGTTCAACAATAACAAACAATGCAACCAATATCAAGCAATGCAAGAACATCTCACCCAATCGTCCTCATTGGTACTGCTAGGAGGTGCATTCCGCACTTGCTCCAAACATCCACTCTAACGGCTACACGCCGTTTTGACCGCATCCCAACGACCTTGGAGTGATCGATAGGTGCGTGGGATTGTGGTAACATTGTGAGGCATCAACTAAAACAAGTTTTCCTCCATCCTTTGCCAATACCGCTTGCCGGTTTGGTCATTGCCGTGAATGGAATCGAGAGAAATGCTCTCCCAAGCCCTGATCAAGTTCTCATCTTCCAAAATGGTGTGGTTGATCGCCCTCGGTCGTTTGTTTGCTTGCGATGAATCGAACACACCACCACCATCAACCTCCTCCACCTCATCTTCCTCACCACCACCATCAATGCCACCTTCGATCTCGTTGTAGCCGAAGACACCGAGTGGGGTTTGATCGATGTCCACTGTGCCCTCATTCAACATGTTCATATATGAAGTAGTAGGTACCTCATATAAATTGGAGCTACAAATTCAACCGAACCGACCACAATTAAAGACCAATCCAACCGAACCACAACTCGAAATTGAACAAGTGAAAAGGGATTCATACCTCGCGGCACTGGCGGTGTTGGTGGCTAGAGCAGGTGTTCCGTCGAAAAATTGGGGGCAGACGGCGGGGTAGGCAGGCGGAGAAGCCATTGGGGCCGTGGAAGTCGGTGGCTTCTTCCTTTTGTAGCCAAATCACTTACTCTTTTAGCCAAACCGATTGTCCACATCATCCCATTAGCATTCATTATTTATTGTCTATCTCTATATACAATGCATGCAAATCTGTAGTATCTAAATAGGAGCAACCCACTATGTGTATTTCTCTCAACATGCAAGCATGCCACATCATCTCAATTTTTTCTATTGGCTGTCACCCGTCGCCACTATCTGTCTAGTCACGCGTGCATTCCACCTAAGCAATCTCCACTAATGTATTTATCTTTACATGCAACGCTTCCAGCTAAGCAAATATGTCAGCTCGGCACAAAATTCACAAAGAGCTTAAACCTGGTAGTCTTTACCTATACAGCTCGGGTCCCCTTGCTTTTCATCTCCCCCACTATCTTTTCCTGCAATAAATTGCAGGAAAGAAAACCTGATGTCTGTTTCTTCTCATAACACTTCCTCTCCTCCACACAGCAGATGCAACAGTAATTGTGTTGAATATATAAGCAATTTAGCAATTGATTTAATTTACGAAAATAGTAAATAGCTCATGAATAGAATAATCAGAATTAAACTAATCATGTGATCTACTAAAATAGTAGATAAACAGAACGAATCTACAACATATACTACTAGCAGAAATTGTAGTAGTAACTCGAAGAGGAAGATCAGAAGTTCATACAGTGCGGCAGCAGCAGAAGCGTTGGCGTTCACGTTGTCACCCATGTCGTCGATGAAGAGGTTGCCGATGTCGGGAAAGAAGTCGTCGTTGGGGAAGAACTCGAAGCCTGTAGTCGCGCGAATGCGCTCCCCAAAAACTTGATCGCCCCTCTCCCGTACAGGATCACAAGAGGCGGGGTTCCGAGGCCTACTGTCCCTTCAACCGGTGCACGCCGGAAGACGAGATGGAGAAGACTTGGAATACAGCGGCGCAAGGTTTTGGAACTAGGACAGCGAACGACCATGTGTTGCGTGGTGGCGGCTAGGGTTCGCCCAGCGGGTATATTTAGTGCGGGTCGGGTAGGACGTGGGCGCAGCCGCACGATCGAGTCGGTAACAGCCCCACGATCCAAAGGAATAGGAAACGGCTGAGTAATTAACGTGTTCGTTAATTATTAATCAATGACTCATTAAATTTTCCCGAACAGCATTCTCGCAACCCGCGGCGTGGCGCGGCGCGGCGCGACGAGCGGCAGAGGAGGAGTGCGTGGGAGAGAGTCTTCTGTTCTCACAAGCACACCAAGCAGCACAACACTCCACCTTATAAAGTGGTGCAACACTCTCTAAACTAGTAATGTGAGACTAAACTTTAGGGCCTCTTTGGATTGAAGGAATTTCGTAGGAATTTTAGAGGATTCCAATCCATAGGAATTTTTCCTATGGAATGCATTTGGATCATAGGATTAGCACCATCAAATTCCTAAGGAATCTATTCCTATGCTCCCCATTCCAAAGGAATCTTAACATGAGCTCAAACCACTTTTTATTTTTCGTTTGAGAAGTCCAATGCACTCACACTCTATCTCTCTCTACTCTCTCTCCTCAATCCTGCAAAATTCCTGTACACATCCAAATGCATCTCTTACGAAATTCCTGTATTTTGAAATCATGTAGGAACTGAAGTGCATGACATCTCAATCCTGTGTTTTTCCTATTCCTATGTTTTGAAAATCCTATAATCCAAAGAGGCCCTTAGTCACACACAACCAGCCACAAATGGGCCAAATGAGAATTTCAGAATTTTTAATTGGGCTTTGGACCAAAGGTCCACTAGTAATACTAGTCAAAATTCCAACAAATTGATGGATGGATTGTAGCGGATGTGCAAAACACTATTGAAGGAATACGAGCAGACTTTTGTGCCTGTAAATACCTTGCCTCGATCACTGCCATATGCGCTATTCTCATGATCCTGCCCAATGTTAGATGTCCGCACCACTACTAATACAGATAGCATGTCTTATCCACTTTCTATGTCATGTAGATGGATATAAGGTTAGTTTGTGCTTGATACTTTAGATCAGGAGGCATAGCAAGACAGGGGACAGCAGTGCTCAAGGCCGGGTGGAGTAGGCGGTCTACTAAGTCATGAGTTCATGACGTAGATGGCCGGCGCCGGCGATGGTGTGATTAAGCCTGATAGAGTTAGGAAGGCAGAGAGCAGGTGCAGTTTTCTCAATAAGTCACAAGATACGCACCGGTCAAGTGATGACAGCCTCAAGATCTCATATAGGAATGAAAGAAGATCCAAAATGACATTGGCAGCTGAAAGGAGAAGGTTAAGGAACAAGATGATGTTATCCCAAAAACATGTGCAGCGGTGCCGATCAATGAGGTCCCTCACTCCATGTCTCTTGCTGAACCTGGAATCATCTCCACTTCGTCCTATTGATTTTGTTACACAAATAGAATTGCTAATGAGCTGCGGATAAATGTGTTGGATAGGGAATGTTGCAACTTGCAATTAATTTTAGGCAGCAGATTAAGACGATTTTAATTATTTTCATTTTGCAGTGGCATTCTTATTGCTCGATTGCTTTCCAATTTAATATGTTCATATACTAAATATTGTAAGTGTCGATGTAACCATAGCGGTTGTTTCCCATCTGCATATTAGTGTGGAGATGTATGAAAGTACAACATGTATAGTTTATTAAAATGTTCTAGATTGAATAAAGAAGCTGAAAGTGAATCTTGAATATCTGCATTATACTATTTTCTTATGACAGTTTTTCTGTTAAATGTTTGTAAAATTTCTATTTTATAAACTATTAAGTATGTCTAATTCTCATTGGATCCGTCAAATAATATCGCGCTCAGAGTATTTCAATCGTATTTCATTCATAGTGTGGATAATCTCATCCAGATGCAATGATGTAGTTATTAATTTTTTTTTACGAAATAAAAATAATGATGGAGACTTTGTTATTCATAGTGGTGATGATTTATCTCACACTCATATTCTCATATGTTCTAAATTGTATTACCACGAAATGTTATGCTACTAATTCCCGCTGCAACGCGCGGGGAATTATCTAGTCATCTATTCCTTTAGCCATCAAATCTTCTAGATAATCCTTTTTTATCGCTCGATTGATAAGATCGCACCATCCCGCTATGTAATTACATAATTAAATCATGTGTAAGTGCAACACCATAATTAGTTTCACCAACCAAGTGAACTTTTTGCTAGTTATTTTTTATGATGAAAATCATATAACTATTATTCGAAATTATATGCCCTTCTATATGTTACGGTTCCAAAAGTTATTTCTAAAAATATTATGTCGCAACGTGAATGGCATCTTCATGCAAATCATCTACATCATCTGTTTTTTGGCCCATTGATTTCACCTTATCTACATCCATTGGGTACACCCTGATAACAACCTTCAAATTTTAATATACACATATATTTCATGTCTATTAAATTTATCCTCTCGACTATGAACAACTAAATCTTGCATATTTATATAGACAACTTCAAGTTTGACGTGTCTTATTAGGTTTGTTAAGAGATACCCGCTGCAACGCACGCGTATCATTCTAGTTACCTTTTATGATACTATGCAATTAATATGGATATAGTTATATAGACCCGTGTATGGATGCTTTCATAATTAACTACCCGTGTATGGAGTAGAACATTACCAACAATTATCCTGCCAAGTGCAACTTAACTATAAGTTGAGATTATCGTAGGATCATCTAAAGACGACTTGCTAGCATTTAGAAATGATTTTATATTACATGGAAAGACTGATAGATTTGTATTGTATGATCCAACTCAAATGAATCAGCCTTGGGAATTAAAACCATCATCGTATCCGTCTGGTATAGCACAATTTTGTACATCTGATAAATCTTTCTAGATGATCACATCACTAATAAGATGTCTTAATTTATATAGAAAATTGCATGAAGACCGCCGGTCATGCACCTTGATATTCCATACAACATTTTTAACATCTTCAGACATAAAACGGACCAACAACATTTTAATTTAAGCTGTCAATGCTAACTAATTTGTTGGCAGCTACTGATTTACAAGTATTGTTCTCGAGAACTGATCGAGTAATACACAGACGCCGCCTCTCCAAATAAACTTAGCAACCATCTCCATCTCCGCATCTTTCATACATTGTTCCCCCTCTCCAGACAACCTCGTTGTTGTACAAGGAGAGGGGCAATCTAATCTATTTGTGCATTTTTAATAAAGTAGTTTTTAGTAGATTAGGTTAACATTTTGGTCAAGGACAGCCAGGAATGGGGAAGGAGGGGGCCAATTGAACACTAGACCACTTGGGGGGGGGGGGGGGGGGCATAGTCAATTTCTAACAAATTTAGGGGTCAATCCATATATTAAATAGGGGGAGAGGTTTCACAAAACAAAATCCATCATAGGAGGGCCATGGCCCAAGCCCACACCCCTGCCTCCGTCCCTGGTTTTGGTAGCCGTGCCGATGGAGACGAAAATCATCTATAATAAGTGCTCTTCGGCTCTTCATTGGATGACGAGATCTCTTCTACCGACGCCAATGATGGTGTTGAAAGATTAAATTTCATTTTGGATGCCCCACACTCGACAATGGTGGTTCACACACTCTTCTTCCAATGACGTCGACAAGGCATTACGGTTGTTGTTCCCTGAAATATTGATGTTGGTTAGTTATTTTAATAGTTGCATGAGCGTGTATCCCTTGCACTGTGGCTCAAAAGAATTATTGGAGAACCCTGTTTGGTATCCAGAGGCCTATTATTTGATCTCTTTGTCATGTTTCGACGGTTTTCTTGAGAAGAATGCAAGATTGTATTTTTGAAAAAGAAAGGATTTGAAGATCTGGATGATTCTTTCGTAGAGTTCGTTTTGTAATCGCGGTAGACAGCTCTTAATCTCTCTACCATGTACAACATTGAACATATATCGTGGTATAATTGTAAAATAACACTTTAAGCAAAACCTTCAACTAGATATCTGTCGAAGGACAGGGATAGACGCTGGTTTTTTGCATAGGATTATCATATCCGTTCAATTATGTAAGATCGATTTGTACGTGGCTTGTAACTTCAACTTTATTTTATAAATGAGACACGTATTACCATGCAAAAAGATATCTTTTTTTAATAACTTCAACATTTTTTTAGATCAACTTCAACAAAATATCTGGTCGGACAGCTTGGGCTCATATACCAAACAGTAGGCATCATAGTGTGCTCACCTCAGCACTTGCTGCCTGTTGGCACGATCATGTCCCCCTAATCCCAGCCTTGAGTAGCTGACAGATCCTCCAATAGCAATGATAAGTTCCACTGTGTACATTGTTCTTTCGTCTGTGCTACAACGCACCATTGTGCATGTACGTCGCTATTGATCAATGAAAATACTTTGTATTTTTTTTTAGTTTAAGGTGGTCGATATTCACCGCTCGAATTGATAGAATAGAATTGACCCAGTTTATGAGGGAAACCGGGCCCAAAAACCATACAAACTGTACAATGCCCTGTTTATGAGGAAAACAGGGTCAGAAAACCGCACAGACGAATCGACCCGCCGCCCACACAACATAAGTCAACTAAACGCCACAAACACACACCACCCGTTCCGGGGCGGAGCCCCGGCGAAGCAACCAGATCGACCTTCGCATTACCCGAAAGCGATCCAGTCATGGTCGACAAACCCTCTGCCCGCGTAGTCTTCCTCCAGGTCACCACCAAAACCACCCTGTTCCGGGGCCGCCGCCCCGGCGTAGCAACCAGATCGACCTTCGCATTGCCCGAAGACAATCCAGTCAGGTCGACGAACCCTCTGCCCGCGCAGTCTTCATCTAGGTCGCCACCCAGACCCACGCTAGTCAACGGCTCTGCCTCATAGAACCGTCGTAGCGTGGGAGACCGAGGCTGCCGCCTCGACGTACCACCACCGTCCAGGGTCGCCACCCTGGCATCCGCATCCCCTGACCACAACGCCATCCTGTCCGGCCTTCGCGAAACCATTGCACCGCGAGGGACAACAACTCCAAGGCGACGCCTTCAAGAAAGGTAGCGACGCGTCCGTCGCCGCCGCCCACTCCAACGGAGTTTAGATTTTCACCCGGAGATGTTGAAACCGATCACGTCGGATGGCATCGAAGCTCCACAAACGACACAATCAAGAAGGGAACGACGCCCGGAGGTGCCGCCGTCGTTGGCCCCGACCATGTCGGAGCAAGGCTTTCGCCCGGAGCTCGATTTGTCAGCGAAGCGCAGAGAGCAGCCAACCAGTCAGGGCAGCACTGTTGCCGACCACCGAGCCTCCATTCGGCCAGCTGCACCAGTCTTCAGGCCCTCAGGAGCGGCCATCTTCCACGCGCGCCGCAGCCATCCCCCGCATCGCTTCCCCCTCGTGAGCCACGCAAGCTGCGGCCGCTCCACCTGCTTCCCGCCCTGCTCGCACCACGCAGACCGCCGTCTGCGCCTCGTCGTCTAGCACCCTCCGCCCGCTTGCTGCCCGCACGGCCTGCCAGGCCCAGATCGAGCTCGAGTGGGCCCGATCTGCCACGAGCATCGCACGGGCGAGGACCTTCCGCTCCGATGGCGCCCACGCGCCGCACCGCCGCCAGAAGACCACGCCCGCCTCCAGCACGCCCGAGCCCGCCGGCTCGGCTTCCCCGGCCCGACCGCCGCCGCCCCCGCACCGGTCTTCCACCTCTCGAGACGCGAGGACCATCCCCCCGACCACCTTTTTGGTAGCGGGGGCGCTGCCACCGCCGCGGCCGAAGCCGGCGACGGCAGCGGCAGGAGGGCACCGGACAGGAAGAGGGTGTGATGGCGCGGGTTTTCTCCCCTGGCGCCGCTGGGGGAGCGACGCGGGGGGCGGGTCTTTTCTTTATACTCCTTTCTTTTACAGTATTGCCCCAAATACTTTGTATTTAAATAGCGTTCGAAGAATTGAAGTTTAATTTATCCTCGGATTATCATGTACCCGTCATTATTGTGCTATTAGAAGTGATTAGAACACACGTGTGATCTTGCCTCGTGTGTGCTTGCCGATCTTCTTATAATTGCAAACAAAAGGTACAATCTCTCCAAACGACAATTTGGAGAACCGGTTTTGCAATTGTGGGCATAATAAGTTGCAGCGGCTTCGGGCAGCGAGCTCTGTTCTTTTTCTTACGCTCATCTGCCAAACAGTTTAGGATGATTTCATATAACAACCAAATGTTGCCCCAAAATCCACAAAGACATATACATACCTTTTGACAAAATAAGATAAAATCCAACGGGATTGCGAGAGCTGATAAGTAGATTTCCATTAGTCATTGATGTCAAATATGTTTTTCACATAGCTAAATCTAACATGAATTTACTCATCCTATGGAAATCTAGAGATGTCTTGGAAATATTGAAGCTAATTGTTTGTGAAATTTCAGTATCCTGTGATGCTAGCTACTGTTTCGAGGGGTCGAGAACGTGCCCGGCAAAGACGACGGCGCCGGTCTCCTCCTCCACAATGAAGTAGGCGAACGGATGATCAGCGACAAAATCCACCCTTGGCAGCGGAGGAGGCGGCCTGGCTGGAGCCGAAAGCTGCATAAGAAGCATGGTGACGGCAGCGGCTTCGGTGCCTTCCTCGTTCACCTCGATAACCGCCTTGTGGATGACTTCATTCACGAGCAGTGGGACTTCCTCTATCATGTCAGACAGGTCTGCCGCCAGGCTGAATGGAAGTTGGAGGCCTAGCTTCTTGAGGATGTCGACAACTCTGGTGGAAGGACAGCTTGAACCTTGGCACCCGGAAGTCACGGACGTCGACCTTTCGACGAGGCAGGTGTTGGTGCAGAAAGCTCGGACTTGAAGCGATCGCTTCGACCAAGCTGCGCAGGCCATCATCGGCGTCCGGGAGGAAGATGCACATGGAGAACTGTGTGGAGTTGGAGATGAAGTCCTGACTGTTGTTGGAGCTGACGTTGTTGTTTAAGGACGTCGTCGATGGAGCAGCACGAGTGTATCCATCAGGATTGACAAGTGGAACACGACGAGGAAAGAACGGGGCAGGCTTCTTGGGATCACGCGTTAACAACGCGTCCAGCATCTTGTACCGAAGCTTGAGCACCTTGAATCCGTCATGGACGGCTATGAACTGAGGCTTCCAGCTCTGCATGAAGGGCACGTCGACGGGGCCGGCGCCGCCCAGCCGGCGGAACAGCGCGTACTTGGTGTCACTCTTGTTGAAGGGCTGGTCCCACTTGCCCTTGAAGTACACGGCGTTGCCGAGCACCACACGGGTTTTTCTAGTCACCGACCCCTGGCCGAGGACATGCTCGACCAGGCCGTTCGTGACGCGCGACGCCCAGGCGTTGATCAGCCGGCATGCTCCATCGGAGTCGCCGCGGAAGTCGACGGTGGACGCCTCGGCCTTGTACGCGCCATCGACGACGGCCTCGCGGAACCCGGGCTTGAGAGGACACGACAGGTCGCTCCAGACGCCGCACGCGAACGCGACGCGAGGGCCGCCAGAGCCCGACCGGTCACGCAGCGCGTCCCCCGCCGCGCGGGCGACGAACTCGTCGAGCTCGCCGCGGGATCGCACGCCGAGTACTCGTAGGATCTCCTCCAGAGTGGCGCCGCGGGCACCGGCGGCCAGGAGAGCGAGCGCGGTGTAGATGGACAGCGGCGAGAAGACCAGGTTTCTGTTTGCGTTCTTGTCGGCGAGGGAACGCGCGAGGCCGGCGGAGAGCGCCGTCAGGCCCTCGGCGGCAGTGCGGCCGACGGCAGACTGCCGCTGATCCCTCGTCGGCATGGTTGCTGGGAAGTCCATCGTATCGATCGCCGGGTTCAAGATCGACGGTTGTTCTCACGGATGGCAATCAGAAAAAAACGGAACTGTTGTTTGGTTTGCTAGGGTATATAGGCACCGTGGATCAATCGCCGATCGCCTTTTACCATCCGATACGTTATCAAATTTGGAACTTTTATGCGAGACAGCTTCCGTTTCAGATTACCTCCCTCTCTGACTCTCTCTACAATTTATGAAAGACAGCTGTATATTGTTTCCGTTTCAGAGTATATATTTTTCACAAAAATTGCTTTCCTTCATTTTAATTCCAGCGTGAGTGCACTTCCTGCCAGGTTGAGTACGGTACGACCACGACCTGCCAAGTCCACAGTATAGAAATTAAACTGGAATAATTGCCCTTTTTCACATGTGGATTTTTTTTTTTGATTGAGAAAAACATGTGGAATAGTTGTCTATTGCCCATCCGGAGGTCTGTGCTTATGCGAAAACTTTGCAAAGTTTGCGGATAAATTTCTGATGATTGGATTGTCAATCAGAAATACAAGGCCCAACAAAGCGGAAAGGAGGTTCTACAACCTATATGGCGCACAACTCCTATCTATGACAAAGTCCCTTAGTAGAAAATAACGGCTCAATCCTATACTAGAGTAGAGTTTTTGTCTAAATTAGTGGGGATAATCCCAAAGCGATTGGGTGAACCCTCAAACTTCACCCAGTCCATCAAATTCCCGTTAATACTAATCCACTAGGTAGGGGTAGTGTATTGGATATTAAAGAAAATACACTAGAGTTTGAGCATTTCTGGGGTAAAGTGGGGATAAAACCGGTCAAATACACTAGAACCAAACGACATTTTAGAGATAAGTGGGGATTTGGGGTTTTATTGGGATAGTCCCCACCAATCTCCAGAAATACACCAGTAACAAACAAGACCTTAGGGGGTAACCTCGTGTGTGAAGAAATACGACGCTGGTCAAGCCCATCTAGCACATCGCTATGTTCTCACTCAGCAACCTGCTCGTCATCGTCTCCATCTCTGATTCCCTCTGCCACCTCCCCTACCCATATGTGTTGCCGTCGATTAACCCCTACGCCACAACCGGTCGAAGCCGGCCGCTCCCACCTCCCGCGCTTGGCGCCGTTACATCGCCACCTCAGCGCCCCGCCCTGCTCGAGCCGTCACCTTCGTAGGTCCGCCGGCTCCCCAAGTTTCCTCTAAACCCTATCCCTGTCTCTGGCGATGACGACCGGAAACCTAAGCCTCATCGTCTACGAGTTTGCCACGCCCACCCCACCCCGGCTAAGTTACAGCCTCAGCCCCGCCGGCGATACGCGAGCCGCTTCACCCTATCTCCGTGAGGTCCCGGCCTTGCCTCGCCGGGACATCGCGGCCAGCCGCGTCATCCTCGTCTTTGGCGAGGTGCTTCGCGGTAATGCCTACATCGCCGTCTTCCTAGTCTCGCACAAACTGACAAGGCCCTGTTGGAGATACGCCCTAGAGACAACAATATTGAGTTATTATTTATCTCCAAATTTTATTATTAATATTTATATCTTTATGCATAACTGCATTGACAATTGAATAATGAGTATTCAAAGGAAAACCTATGATGCACGTGCAGAGATATAGACAATACCAAGTGTTCCTAGTCTTGTCTCTAAGACTAGTTTATCTTGTTGTTAGATGACCATGTTTTTTGATCATGAACTTTGTATAAGTCAAAAAACTACAAGAGTTTATTGTCGGAATGACAATAGTACTGACCAACCCAATGTATTATCTTGCTAAGAGACAAATCGTCATAGATGAAATTAGCAATTGATTATATAGAGTTTTCGTTAGCAGGTATCCCAATACCATGAGCACATCTAGTGACCACGCATTTGACACTTACAATTTGATCGTCAACCGTCCGATTTTAATGGGGGATCATAACGGTGACTTTTGAGTGTAACCTAGAATGTGTAAAGGAACTGAGATTATTCAAGAATGTTACTTACTCCTCCAGGCGATGGAGAGATACATACTCTAGGCCATCTCAGTATTACCGATGTCACCCAATCGTCTGGCCAGACACATTGTGACTTTTAACCACGTGGTCTTGTGTTCTATTCCCACCGACGACGCCAATTGACGTGGAGTTACCACGGCAAATCCCATGGTTAGGCACCTAGGGTTTCGTGTGAGGGGGAGAAGATGGTGCTCGTGAGTTCGTCGGCTGATAAGCAAGGATTTACCCAGGTTCAGGCCCCCGGAGGGTAATACCCTACTTCCTGCTTGTCTGGTTATTGATCTCGAAGGTGTTACAATGGAGGTCCCGGCGAGATGTGATCTCGCTAGGGTTTGGTGTATGGAATAGTCCATGACTTAGATCGGCGGCCCTCCCAGCCTTTATATAGGAGGCTGGGTCTCGGGAGTTCGCATCCGATTAGGTTACAAGTAAGGAAAGCCTAACCGCCATGCATGTCTTGGAACGTACTCCTTGGACGATGGGCTTCCATGCTAGGCCTTCTTCGTGGGCCACATGATGTTCTGCTAGTTGGATCGCACCAGGTATACCCATAGTGGGGTACCCGAAGAGTATGCCCACGTCAACAATGATATCAATACGAGTTTACATGTGTTGTGATTAAATTGTTTTGTTCACATAGAAGCACATTGTCTCATCTCGTGATATCATTGGTATCGTGTAGCTAAGGGGATTAGCGTAACAAGAAACAAAAAGGTTCCATCGTTAATTCGTGAATGCACAGGAGCCAATATGGACGTCTAGCTCCCAATGCTGGTTATTGTCCGTAAGTACTCCGAGCATGTTTGTGTGTCACTGAACCTTCCAGGTCACACACTTACGGTGTAGTCAATCTTTAATCGAGAGAATTATGTAGTAATAGTGGTTATGAGTAGTGGTCGGAGTCATTCCGATGTCACAGGAGCAACTCCGATGTGAATTGGAGGTGTTCCGGTGAAATTATCATGAGAGACATATAATGCTGGTATAGGGCTGTCCTATGAGAGAAATATGGCAAATATGAGATATTCCTAGATGCTGGGAAGTATTTATGACATCAATGGATAGAGTTGATTATTTTATCTATATAGTATATTTGGTTCCGGAAGAGTTTCAGAGGAATACTAGGAAAGGGGGAAGTGTCGGAGGGGGACTGGTAGCCCTAGGGTTGAGCCGCACCATGGGTGGGACCAACCGCATGGGTCCCAGGCCCACTAGGTGCGATGCACCACCTCCCGAGCTTTTCCTTTATTTAAATTATATAAGTGATTTATTTGGAAAGTCTATTTAAGTAAAAGAGAAAAGGTAAAAAGGAAATGATTTGGGGGAGGATCCTTGTTGGACAAGAACTCCCCAAAACCGACTTGAGAAGGGGATCGGCCGGCCCTAGGGCCGCCGCACCAAGAGTGGAGGTTCTTACCCCTTGCCCAAGGCCCCCTATATATACTCCCTAGACCCGTAGGGTTTGACACCCAACATTGCCTCCGTTGTTTTTTTCTCTCTCTATTAGATCTCATGTGTTGAGAAATAGTTTTCTCTAGTCTCGTATAGATCTAATCTTGTTGATTTATTCTACCACTTATACTACGATGAAACGATGTGTCTCTTTGCCGGCGTCGGAGCTCTAGACGCCGGAGCGTTGACGGATT
The DNA here is from genome assembly GCA_947311845.1 of Poa pratensis. Lineage (NCBI taxonomy): Eukaryota > Viridiplantae > Streptophyta > Magnoliopsida > Poales > Poaceae > Poa > Poa pratensis. Next base: position 26,307,567 of record CAMZMU010000059.1, on the reverse strand, counting down.
GACGCAGTGGATACCAGAAGTTGGATTGCGAAAGTAATCCTCACAGTGGAATCGGCTACAATCTCACCTCCCGGCGTCGACCTGGGATTCTTCATCAGGCTACACCGACATTGACTTCGATAAACACAAAATCTTCCGCCACGGTGTTTGTAAGCATTCTAAATCTAGCATTATGGGGTGTAACATATCTTCAGTAGTAGATCTTGGCGGTTATGTACGACGGAAAATTTTAAATTCTTGCACGTAACCCAACAGTGGTATCAGAACCGATCTATGCATAGATATGATTTGATTTAGAGCACAAATTGGTGTGGGCATCGCGTAAGTTTGTGCAGTATATTAGAACTCTTCTAATATTTAGTGCATCATATTCTCCGACGGCATAAGCAAGATCTTTCAGACTTCTGGCAATTCACGGACCTTTCATGCTACTCCTAGTTTCGCTTATCGGCACCAACGGATTGCTTCAGTAGCTCTGGGTCTATATCTATAGTTGGGTTGGAGACGTTGACGTACAGTGGAAAGACATGTGGAATTGAACGCCACACGGGGTCACGTGCACATGTGATCGTTTCGATTGGATTTCGAGATGTTTTCGTAATATCTGAGACTTAACCATCACGCAAAGTTAATCTAGCAACTTGAATAACCATGCCTCAAGTATGTAGGTAGTAACGGTTACTCCGTAGATGCTAGAGAGCCACGTAAAACTTGCAAACCAACGTCAGAGACGTTTAACTCGTTTTACAGACTGTGCATGTGGTTTGATATAACTGTTTTGTTATGGTGTTTTAACATGACTTTTGAAAATGAACAGAAGATCTGACGTTTTATTCCTCGACCAGCATAAGGGAATGAAAAAAAACACACAAATCACAGCGACCAGAGATTGGTCGTGCCAGTTACTGGGCCATCTGCTGGAAGATATTTCGGCCCATTTCTGACCTCCGAACTGTTCTTCTCTCTCACCGTCACACTCGCCCGTCGCGCGCTCCTTTCTGGGATGCGAGTCTGCAACCCGCCGCCAGCGCTCTCAGGCTGTCAGATGTCGCCGCCGCCGCCGCCGCTCCCACCACTTTATGCCCTACCTCACTCGTCCCATCCACCGCCTCCTCCTCGTTCGCTCCCTCTCCTCCACTCACCTCCGAGACCACCACTTCCTCCTGCGCTTCGCCGCCCTCGCCAAGGAGCTCTCCGACCAACCCCCGCCCTCGCCTCCCCCGTCCCGGCCACGGTCCCCGCACCCGTACGACTACAACCGCCTCATGTCCGCGCATGCGGCATTCGATGCTGGCGGTGTAGCCGGCGCCGACCGCGCCCTCCACCTGCTCGACGAAATGCGCAGCCTCCTCCAGCGCCAACCAGACGCCGCTTGCTTCACCACAGTCGCGGCAGCGCTCTCTTCTGCCTCCCGCCCAGGAGCCGCGCTCGCCGTGCTCAAAGCAATGGCCGCAGACGGCGTCGCCCCCGACACCGTGGCGTGCACGGTCCTGGTCGGGGTGTACGCCTGCCACCTGCAGCGGTTCGACGCGGCCTATGAGGTCGTGCGATGGATGACGGAGAATGGTCTGGCCCCGGACGTCGTCACTTACTCGACTCTGATCCATGGGTTGTGCAGTGCTGGGCGGGTGGCTGAAGCTCTGGGTGTGCTGGACTTGATGCTGGAGGAAGGATGCCTCCCTAATGCGCACACATATACACCTATTATGCATGCCTACTGCAGTACTGGGATGATTGATGAGGCCAAGAAGCTGTTGGACTCGATGGTCGCTGCTGGATGTGCTCCAAGCACCGCTACTTACAACGTCTTGATTAAAGCTCTTTGCAAGGTTGGTGCTTTCAAGGAAGTAGAGGTGCTTCTTGAGGAGAGCAGCTCAAAAGGGTGGATGCCGGATACAATCACGTACAGCACTTACATGGATGGGCTATGCAGATCTGGCAGGGTAGATAAGAGCTTTGCGTTGGTCGATAGGATGCTATCCGATGGGTTGTACCCTAATGAGGTTACTTGAATATCCTTCTTGATGGCGTTTGTCGCAGCTCAACTGCGTGGGCTGCAAAATACCTTCTGGAGTGCAGTGCGAGCTTGGATGGGATGCCAGTGTTGTCAACTATAACACGGTGATGAGGAGGCTTTGTGATGAGCGGAGATGGTTGGCTGTTGTCAAGCTGTTCACGGACATGTGGAAGAAGGGCATAGCTCCAAATAGCTGGACCTTCAACATTCTAGTCCACAGCCTCTGCAAACTCGGGAAGCTCCATAACGCGCTTTGCTTGATAGGGAGCGTAGAGTTTGTTGCTGATGTTGTCACATACAATACATTGATCCGCCATCTCAGTTTGTTGGGGAAATCTAACGAGGTCCACCTCTTGCTTCATAACATGCTTCAAGAGAGGATTGCTCCCAATGAAACCACCTACATTCTTGTCATTGATTGTCTGTGTAGAGAGGAGAAATTCTTGCTGGCTCTTAGCTGTTTCTACCGATCACTCGAGGACGGTTTCTCTCCGTCTGCTGTTTCCAGTATTGTACGAGGTCTCATTGTTGGTGGTAAGCTTGGTGAATTACATACTCTGATTGGGCAGATTCGTGGACAAGGCTTCGCAATAGATGTGTATATGTACCGGAAGTGATCATTGCTTTTTGTAGGAAAGGGTACTGTCAAGGCACAGAAATGTACAAAGTATGCCATATATTGGAAAAAATGATCAGTTTGAGATGATTTTTCTCCAAAATGTACAGTCTTGTCATTGATTGTCTGTGTAGAGAGGAGAAATTCTTGGTGGCTCTTAGCTGTTTCTGCCGATCACTCGAGGACGGTTTCTCTCGGTCTACTGTGTCCAGTATTGTATGAGGTCTCATTGTTGGTGGTAAGTTTGGTGAATTGCATACTCTGATTGGGAGGATTCATGGACAAGGCTTTGCAATAGATGTGTATATGTACCGGGAACGGCAGGAAGTGATCATTGCTTTTTGTAGGAAAGGATACTGTCAAGGCACAGAAATGTACAAAAGTGTGCCATATATTGGAAAAAAAATGCTCAGTTTGAGATGATTTTTCTCCAAAATTTAACACGAAACAAAAATTTAGTCCTGTTGCTAACCTTGCACTTTTCAAGAACTCTATAAGATAGCCTTGATAATTTTTGCTTCATCCTTTTTCCAGTTACTGTTTCTGTTGCTTTGTTTTCTTTATGAAAAATAATACCTATTGTTTTGTAAGTTTTGTGTCCGAAATTTTCAGTAGAAGTTCAAAATTGATGTACCCGTTTGCCCCAATTTTTTTGTTTGAAATTAATTTTGGCATATCCGAACTTTTCAGAACTCTTGTACCTTGCATTTATAAGACATTATTATATGCCCTTGTATGATAAAGTCAAATTGAACTGGTGGTAGTACTCAACCAAATAGCTTAAATTTGAGGGGTTGATTTGGCTAAGTGCTCAGGGGTTCAAATCATCTTGCAGTAGTTCCAAATTTGCAGTTTCACTGCGGCAGCACATGCTAATGTAGTGATGCCACTGTTGATCATGCATGGTGGACATTCTGCCACATCTTGCATTTCCTTTTTCCCACACATTTACAAGATCACCAAAATCCAGAAACTTTACATTTTCTCATGAAAGAAATCTTCAGGTAGGGCGCATCCGACTGAACTCTCCTTCATTAGTGCCAGAACTGGAATTGAACTTACTTTCTACTGGTGTGTTCATGCGAGCCTGCCGTCTCGTCGCAACGAGTGGGTTCTTCTCTTCTTCATCCATGGAAACAAGCTCATACATGTCATTTTTCTGGAAGACCGGGTGCACATACGCATCCTTCAGGTATTCTCTCAAATTCAGAGTTGGGTCATTTGCCCGTTCCAATGTGTCCTTAACCATGGCTTCCTGCAAAACCAAACAGTAAGAACATTTTTTTTCAATAAAGCACACACTACATCAAGACTGCTAGCTTAATATCCGAGACGCTTTGGTGGACATCTGCATGACCAATAAGTGCCAACCATATACCTGCAAGGGGAACTTTATATATGCTGGTTCAAACCGACCCTTGCAAACATAGTGGAACCATATGGTCAGGACAGGAAGAGGAAGTAGAGCAACTGTGGACTTCTCTGCTTCCTGTGTGCTCAGCAGTCCCAGTAGGAGGATTTGTGATACTATTAATTCGGCAATAAGTCGCCTTTGTACATCTGGCCAGAATAGTGCACCACTCTCGTATTGCTGGCTATAGACATTAATGATCTTGCAATAAAAGAAACAAAATATACATCAGCAGCCTGTGTTAATAGAAGAATAAAGGCTGCCCAGAAGGCATGGTGTTGTAGTCTACTATAGGAAACATTCACTGCTTACTAAGAATGGCATGAATACTTATGATATTATAAGCGTATATATGTGTTTTATTCCGTAGTGAATGTGCTGGTAGAAAACATGCTGGCTCAAGGCCTCATACAAAGAAAAGCATAATGGTGAGAGAACAGAAAGATAATCTGATTGAAGAGCATGACTTGAACTCAAACACGAATTAGTACCTGGTGTCTGAAAACAAGATAGGCAAGGCTGAAGAACACAATAATGAAAGGAAGAAGAATTGGTGTGACAACAGCATATACAAGCCCTAGGAGGAAGTACAATTGTATTCGCGGTTCAGTGGTGCCAAAGTCCAAGCTCCCAGGATCCATGGCCTGCTCGCGATCCTGCTCAGTTCTCACCAAGAAAGCATTCTTTATATGGAACATGACCAATGCTTCAACCTTAGAACTTCAGCAGCGACACCGGCCCATCCATCAACCATTACGTATGTGATGAAAAATGTTGCTTTCATGGGAATTGATTCTCCAACAGTCTCTGGAATTCTTGTGACAGCAGCAGCAGAAAAATGACAAAACATTTTAGGTGGAAGTAAATATTGGCCACATTGTTGTAATAAAAATACCATCAATGCAAAAGAAGCAATGGCAAAATCTATATTACTTGTTAGCTGGCTGATGGATAAAAGTGTCGAGCTGTTGGAATGCTGTTCCGGTTATTACACTCCCCAAGAAAATATTGACAAAAATGAACAGAAAGTATTTCGATGCGGTCCTCCTATCCAATCCAGAGATTGATATGTGGCCTTCAATCTTGCTCATGGTCATTAGAAATGTCGGGAGCAGTATAAGGAAGATTTTTAACACAATGCCTGGCAAGAAACCTTGTATAACGGACTTCAGAGAATTTCTGCAGGTCATTGCATTGATAACCAAAATTATATCAGCAACGCAATATCTTTCATACTAATCAAGCTAGAGTTGAGTATAACTTGTACTAATCAAGGTCTACAGAACTGGGTAATACAACTTGTTCCCTACCAAAGAAATTATATAACATGTTCTACTCACTTTAAATCATGTTCCAATCTTACATTTTTTCGAGGTTATTGATTTCCATGTGATTCTTAATATTCTCCAATGTAGCAACTAACAAGGAAGGAGTATATTATGAAACACAACTTTACACTAAAAAAGATTCTAAGGTGCTCTCGTTAAATGATGTTAATAATGGCTGCTAATGAACTGCAAATATTGGCCTTGGAAATTGGCAAAACTGCTCAATAATCAATATCATTGCAAATATCACCAAAGTTGGAGTGTAGGCTCACATGTCATAGTAATTTGAATTTTGTATATCTTTTCGATGGGACCAAGATGATTTATATAAAATTTAAATGTGTACATGATAGCTCTTAGGCCATGAACTAAGTGAGTCACAAGTCAATTGTTGCCTTGAATAGTTAAAGTAGTAGGATGTCAGGATTCAGAAGACCCTTCTTGTGAAATAAGACGCTGTAAATGTTTTTTCTCTTATTGAAAATTCAACTATAAGCTAGTAGCTATTAAAAGTCACCTTTCTATTATGGGTTTCAAGAAAGGAAGCACCCGCTCAAGGTCATCTACATTTGCCAAGGATTGCACAAAAGCAATTGGTATCATGAAGAAAAAAGTTAGGAAGAAGAGCACAACGGCCATGATAAGCCTCCTAACAGAGAGCTCAACAAAAGGGATTGCGAGATTAGGCCAGTAAACATCTCGAGGTTCCGGAGCCCACTCGGTTAACCACACTGTCGGGTTACTTGTCTGCTGCGTTTGAGCACAGACAGCAGCCCCCCACTGACTCTTGAAAGAAACAAATGCTGCCGGCATAATTGCGTTTGAGTCACTCATCACCTTTTGTCTCTCCTCATCTTCCTGCAAGACAGGTCAAAGACTATCAATATTGCCAAGTATTATGGACGTTGTGGGGTACTATGCATTATGCAGCACCTGTTTACATAGCTCCTCAATTGCTGCCTTGTAATATTCTACAGCATCCACTCTTCGGCCCCAAAGACCCCAAAGTCCTGTCTATAAGAGGCCCAAGTCATACCACTTGCCAGATTATGTCATACAGCGAAATAGCTTTATCGTAGATGAAAAATAAGTTTTATCTTGCATGCTTTGCAGGCAAGGAAATGACACCTTCACAGTTGGCTTCTTTGCAGGGTTACGGGCTTGCTGATTTTCGTAATAGACCAGCCAGTTCTGTAAGCCTTTCTTCTTCTCAACCAAACCGGCAAGGGCGTTTGCATTGTACACGATCTGTTGATCAAATACTCGACAAATTACTTCAAATGAGATAATAAGGTAACTTGAATTTGTTATAGACATGGGATCCCTTTTTCTAGAAGAGTAAGCAGATGTTTCTACTTCAGATGAAGAGTACAGAAAAGTTTGCACTTCAGCTGAAGAGTAAAAAAAAACAACTGAATAAAATATCTTGCTTCAATTTTAAAATTTCCTGGTTCTCAATCATATTGTTTTATTCACCATAATAGTACCAGAGTTGACAGAAGATCGGCAATAGTAGAACCTGATGACTGAGGTAATGATCCCGATGATTCACAGCAAAAAAGTGCTCAACATGTTCGCTAACTGTTTCGTCTGGATCTGGTGGTACATTTCTCACAAGTACCTAAATAAGGCAGGATAATAGTTATGAGTAGGAAATTCTAAACAACAGTAAGTCTGCTAAAATAAGTTTTGACGCAACAAGTGTAAGACAATGCAAAGTTAACATATACAACTGTTGAATTTTCAAAATCTATTAGTTAAACTGGCAGGGAGAATATTTCTTACTGTGAATTGATCAGGTCGACGATTCTGATTAGCAAGAAAGCGCAATCTCATGGTTGTTACAACCTTATATTCATGATACAGCACGTAAAATGTCCAAAAGGTAAACACGTAGGCCATTACTATGTGTGCCCAAAACCTATGGAAACATTCAACATTTCAGTAGAACACTTGTCAGCCAAAGTGAAGAGGCAGACATTGAAAAATATATACATAAGAGAGAATTTGTAGGTATATGGACAGGCAGGTGCTTGGGGAAAAGAATTTATGTCTTATAGTTTTAATTGCAGATATAAAAACATGATTTGTTTTTGTCTTGCTCAAGATATATGCAGCCTGCATATGGTTTTTCTGGAAGCACTTGCAGTTCACTATTGTCTCTAAAGCATTGAATTACTTCAAAACAAAATCTCAAACACGCACCTGACTGTGCCATTTAGTATTAAGAAGAAAGTGTGAACGACCATTGTGTTACTCAAAACACTGAACATTGTAATTTTTAATACTCTACAGCTAAGGTATTTCTATTGGTTACAGAAGTTACCACAAGTTCCTCCGTAAGTCATAACACAATGGCTTCTGGCATGTCTAAGCAAAGAAAACTATACATTGTTTGGATGCGAAACAGGAGGGGAGGCCCTGGCGGTTAAATTGTACTATGTAAAAGATACATAATTACAAGAAGGGTCTGCACAACAGAGTGTTAATACAAGTAAATTATACTACGACATCATCCTGAAGATTAATTGAGCAAAAACGATAATAACTATCTCTGGAATAACCTTTACTAAAGGAATTCTTTTGCAGCTAATCCTTATGGGCTATGGCTTATAATGTGAAAGCAAGAACATTGTTGAGTTTTAAATGTTTCTGTTTGGCAAGTAATCAATTGATTTAGCAATGCTTTTGGTTTATAAGCCATCATTACATAAATATTTTGTTCCACTTTATTTTGCGGATGAAAGGACAACAACAACAACAACAACAACCAAGCCTTTTTTTCCCAAACAAGTTGGGATAGGCTAGAGTTGAAACCCATAAGATCTCGAAACTAGGTCATGGTTCTGGCACATGGATAGCTAACTTCCACGCAGCCCTATCCATGGCTAGTTCTTTGGTGATATTCCAATCCTTCAGATCTCTCTTAACAGACTCCTCCCATGTCAAGTTTGGCCTACCACGACCCCTCTTAACATTCTCATCCCGCTTTATCCGTCCGGTATGCAATGGCGCTTCCGGAGGCCTACGTTCTATATGACCAAATCATCTTAGACGGTGTTGGACAACCTTCTCTTCAATTGGTGCTACCCCAACTCTCTCATGTATATCATCATTCCTAACCCGGTCCTTTCTTGTGTGGCCACATATCCATCTCAACATGCGCATCTCCGCTACACCTAACTGTTGGATATGTCGTCTCTTGGTCAGCCAACATTCTGCGCCATACAACATCGCAGGTCGAATCGCCGTCCTATAGAACTTGCCTTTTAGCTTTTGTGGCACTTTCCTATCACAGAGGACGCCAGAAGCTTGGCGCCACTTCATCCAACCAGCTTTGATTCGATGACTCACATCTTCATCGATATCACCATCCTTCTGGAGCATAGACCCCAAATATCGGAAGGTGTCTTTCTCAGGTACCACCTGTCCATCAAGTCTAACCTCTCCCTCCTCGTGCCTAGTAGTACTGAAACTGCACCTCATGTACTCAGTTTTGGTTCTACTAAGACTAAAACCTTTCGATTCTAGAGTCCGCCTCCACAGCTCTAACTTTCTATTAACCCCCGCCCGACTATCGTCAATTAGCACCACATCATCCGCAAAGAGCATACACCATGGGATATCTCCTTGTATATCCCCTGTGACCTCATCCATCACCAAAGTAAAGAGATAAGGGCTCAAAGCTGACCCCTGGTGCAGTCCTATTTTAATTGGAAAGTCATCGGTGTCGCCATCACTTGTTCGAACACTTGTCACAACATTATCATACATATCCTTAATGAGGGTAATGTACTTTGTTGGGACTTTGTGTTTCTCCAAGGCCCACCACATGACATTCCGTGGTATCTTATCATACGCCTTCTCCAAGTCAATGAACACCATATGAAGATCCTTCTTCTTCTCCCTGTATCTCTTCATAAGTTGTCGTACCAAGAAGATGGCTTCCATGGTAGACCTCCCAGGCATGAAACCAAATTGATTTTTGGTCACGCTTGTCAATCTTCTTAAACGGTGCTCAATGACTCTCTCCCATAGCTTCATTGTATGGCTCATCAACTTGATTCCACGGTAATTAGTGCAACTTTGAACATCCCCCTTGTTCTTGAAGATTGGCACTAATGTACTCGCCTCCATTCTTCGGGCATCTTGTTTGACCGAAAAATGAGGTTGAAAAGTTTAGTTAGCCATACTATCGCTATGTCTCCAAGGCCTCTCCACACCTCGATGGGGATACCATCAGGGCCCATTGCCTTGCCTCCTTTCATCCTCTTCAAAGTCTCCCTAACCTCAGCCTCCTGGATACGCCGCACAAAGCGTCGGCTGGTATCATCGGAGGAATCATCTAGCTCAATGGTAGAGCTCTCATTCTCTCCATTGAACAGGTCGTCGAAGTACTCTCGCCATCTACGCTTGATATCTTCGTCCTTCACGAGGAGTTGATCCGCTCCGTCCTTTATGCATTTGACTTGGTTGACATCCCTCGTCTTCCTTTCTCTCGTCTTCGCCATCTTATAGATGTCTCTTTCGCCTTCCTTCGTGTTTAGACGCTGGTAGAGGTCCTCATACGCCCGACCCCTTGCCTCGCTCACCGCTCGCTTTGCGGCCTTCTTTGCCCCCTTGTATATCTCCATGTTGGTTGCGCTCCTGTCCAGGTGTAGGCATCTGAAACAATCCTTCTTCTCCTTAATAGCCTTCTGGACCTCAACGTTCCACCACCAGGTATCCTTAGCATCCCTTCTACTTCCCCTGGTCACCCCAAACTCCTCTAATGCAATCTTCCGAATGCAAGTCGCCATCCTCATCCACATATTGTTTGCATCGCCTCCTTCCTCCCAAGGGCCCTCCTTAAAAACCCTCTCCTTAAAAGCTTGAGCTGCCTCTCCCTTTAACTTCCACCACTTTGTTCTAGCAACTTTTGGGCGCTTATCCCGCTGGACACGAATCCAAAAACGGAAGTCAACCACCACCAGCTTATGTTGATGGACAACACTCTCTCCAGGTATCGCCTTACAATCAAGGCAAGCGCGTCTATCTTCTCTTCGAGAGAGGACAAAATCGATCTGGCTAGAGTGTTGGCCACTACTGAAAGTCACTAGGTGGGATTCTCTCTTTCTAAAGAGGGTGTTAGCTACGACCATGTCGTAGGCTAGGGCGAAGCTTAAGACATCCTCCCCTTCTTGGTTCCTGATGCCATAGCCAAAGCCCCCATGCACCCCTTCAAAACCTGTGTTAGATGTACCCACATGGCCATTGCGGATGAAAGGACGCACTCATATTTTGTTCTAGCACTAGAAATGTGAATAACATGCACCGTATGTGACCACAATCTTACCAAAATGCAAAGAATGAAAAGTAGCCTTTGAAATATCTAATAACAGTACATATAAGTATCACAAGTTCTTATTATGACACGACACAACTACATGATGGCAGCCAGCACTAAGATTACGGATATAGAATCTGAAAATAATGTGTCAACTCTTGATATCTTGATATACTCCATAACACGCAACACATAACTTTTCAAAGAAACAACACATGATCCATGCTGGTGCTGCAAATAGTACACCATATAAATGGAGAAAAGAGAAATATTACCTTTTTGAACCTTTTCCAAGATTCGATATTGAAAGCTTGTCAATTTCATCATAATTTAGACTCTTTTCATTTTCCAAAGTTCCGCTAGTCCAATTAACAGGTACAAGGACAACAAATGCCAGCACAGAAATTGGCACAAATATTTTTAAACTGTATAAAGCAAGAAAGCAATTCCCCATCAGTAAACGTAATTTGTTTGTCTATCACAAACAGTGTGCGATCTGTTGACTTATTAGTGTAAAACAATCATGTTTTTGTTTTACACCAGCAGTCGAGAACTAGAGATCATCTATTAATTGATGCTTGGAAGACATGAAAGTGAAAGCGAAATAGAATTGAGAAACATGGATATCATGCTGACCCAAGAAGATAGATGCGAACATATACAGCGGAGTCTAGTCCTGCATGCTCAATTAACTCAGGCTCTGGCATTTGCAGCGCTGCGGGCATCCAATTCAGAAACCGGATATATGTTGACAGATCAGCATTCACAAATTTGGAGAAACCTGCTCTTGTGTGCCTTGGGCTGCTTCTTGTGCCTTTGAGGTACCATCTTGGGAAGTATACTCGATCATTAATTGGTTGTATCCTCAGAATTGCAAATGCAAGAAGAAAACCCAATGCGGATAATATGTTTATTCCTGCAGCAACGCCAATGTCGTTGAGAGAACCCATTTCTCTCTAGAGAGACTCACTCCAGAAGATGGGTCATGGAAGAGTTGTTAATTGCAAGGATAAAATATCTGCATAGAAAGCAAGAAATGGTAACAAAAAATGTGTATTAGAGTTAGTACTTTGGAATGGCTATCTTTTGGTAAGTTGAATGAAATCAGGTCATGATCAGTAAGTAGCATTAGCAACTTAAATGTCCTGATAGATTATGAATGTCGAAACAAAGTGAGCAAACTTGGGACAAACAACCTGTATCGCCATATAAAAATAACATGTGCTAAGCTTGTTAACGGTATTATGTTTTCTTTCCTAGGAAAATGCATGCTAGGTGCTCGTACACAAGCAACGATCGACCAAGGAATGTGATCAGAATAAACTTCCAATGACATCTTTCAAGTTTGCCGTGAAATCTTCCCTCGAGTTATCTCTAGAACACAACTAGTTTTCTACAAGTATAAATAAAATCGATTAGTTACTGGCACTTGGATACGAGTTTTACTCGAACAAGTAACTCTGTCGTGCCACAAAACGTAAGACAGAGACAGGAAACATATCATTGATTTGTCAGTATACTTTCTACCTTGAGCTGATTCTGCCTGAACATGGAAACTAGTGTCACTCTCATCCGTTTAAGTGATAGGACCAACATAGAAACTTATACAAGAGCTGGGACGAAAAATTAAAGGGAAAAAAGATAAAAGAGAGGACATCGAATTTCCTAATTTGACGCCCAATGCAAGCAATTCGTACACACATTCACACATTTTGATCCAATTGCCAACTAATTGGCCACCATGCGGCGTACGTAGATCATTTCTCGCAAATTCAGAAGGACCGAGCATACATAGAAATTTTTCTTTGCCTAGAAACACCTTAGCGCCATCAGACATGGAATCAATCAAGCCACTCACGATTGTATCGTCCTCCTGCGCGCATTGACGAGACGGGTAGGATCGGAGGTCATTACCTCCTAGGCGCTCCTCAGGCTTCGACGCTTCATGTGAGGCCGTGATCTGCGCGCCGGCCGGGGAAAACGGCGGGCAGAGACGGATAGGCCGGGGAGGGTCGGCAGGGAGAAACGAAGCGAGAGAGCGACGCCGTACGTTGTCGTCGTTGCTAGGGATCGTTTGGATCTTGTCGGGTTTGGTTATTGGCGATCGAGAGGTTGCGGACGACGACGCCGGGCCGACACGACGCGCTCCGGTTCCTCTTCTCGCATGGCGCGCGCCTCCACTTGTTTCCTGCTGCGGTCGCGGCTGATTTTTTTCTTTCTGAAATAACGACCCCCTCGTAGATTTCCTAAAGAGACCAGGTACTGCAAATCTACTCCGTACTTAGCTACGTACCGCAAAGGGTTTCTTCAACATCAAGATGTGGGCTAGCTGTTGGTACTCTTTAAAAAAAATGTGGGCTAGCTGTTGGTACTCTTCTTCTCCGGCGACTGCAAATGATTTGGATTTTTGATAGTTACGGTTAAGGCGAGTTACAACAGTCCAACCTCTTATATCCTCATAGTTTTATGTTGCTTGCATCCGTTTCAAATCTGTATCCTTAAATACCAAGTAATGTATGCCTACGGACGAACACCATAAAAAAAGGCAAATAAATGTGGCTCAACTCTACTCCCGCACCGGTGCGGTCCTTCATGGTGGCGTCTCGGAGTTGGTAGCACCGTGTGCTTGCCGATCTTTCAGGTCGGTGGTTTTATGGTTCTTGGATGGTGTCAGAATGGCGGCGGCGGCAACTTCATCAGATGAGTCTTTCCTCCTGCTCTGTCCCTGTTGCTGCGGCGTTGTCTCTGGCGCTATGCTGGAGCAGAGAGGAGTTATCCAGCAATACGTGCAGACGGTTGTCTGTGCTAGTGACAAACAGAAGATGGTGCACCTTGTGATGGGTTTGTGGTTGAAGGTTGACGGTTCTGGTTCCCTACTCCGACATCGTCGTGCGTGGGGGTGCCGATTCTGATGTTCGATGGCGTGTCCGGGGTCGTGCTGCCCCGGCGGTCTGATTCTTTCAACGACAATGGTTTGCCCTATGGCAAACTAATTTGGAGGTCTGAAAAGATGCTGATCAACGATGGAGCCACGTTGATCTCGGGTGAAGAGGTGATATGTCTCGCTTCACTTAAGTGGCTGCTACGATGGTGTCGAAGGAGAGGGATAGGCATTGGTTTGTCACATAGATTCATCCTATCTTTGCAGATCTGTAAGATCAGTGTGTACGTACTTTGTATCTTGTTCTTTATTTATCAATGTGAAACATATTACTGGAAAAAAAGAATGCATATTTTCGATGTTACATATGCTGCAAACACATGTTTTTATGTTGTAATAGTTTTTTGTGTTAAAATAGGTAGTGATTTTTGTTGCAAATGAATCCACGGCAATTTTTTGTTGCTAAGCCATTTTTTATTAATGCTAATATGCTGTAAACACGTGAATTTATTGTTGTAATTACATGTGATTCGTGTTGAAATAAGTGGTGATTTTTGTTGCAAATAAATATGTGGCAAATATTTGCTATTTACCCACTATTTAATTGCTACCAATACATGATTTTCATTGTAATCGTTTATGATTTTTGTTGATAAATTTTGTTGCAAAGCAATATGAAGAAAAAATTGTTGTTCAACCACTTTGTTTTTTTGAAATGTTGCGATGATTTGTTGCAATATTATATTTTTTGTACACGGCGTGAGAAACTTTGTTGCAATACTCGGGGTTTTGTTGCAATGTTAGGGGTAAATCACCATGGTGCATTTTGCTGTAAATATCGGGAAGCTTCGGGGACAACACAATTTAACCTTTCGTTTAAGTGGAGCTATTGTTTAGTGCAGATTGTTTTCTAAAAGAGTGGAGGGCTAAATTGTAAGGATGTGCTAAGCTGATTTCTGATAATAATTGGATAACGATCTAACGGGTGAGAAGAGGGACCTAGATTGGGGAGCACTAGGGCGACCTACGCCTAGCACGCCCTTCTTAATCGTGAGGAGGAGCGGCGCCGCCGGTGACATCAATCCACGCGGCTCCGTCCAAGTCCCCAGAAGCCACCGAAGATTCGAGGTCAGAATCAGACGACCCTCCTGCTTGCTCTTCGATCGTCTCCTCCTTTCTCTGCTTTAATCGTATTCCTTTCTTTACAGTAAAACCTTAGCTAGATCTCTCCTCACCATTAAACCCGGACAAAGTTTACTGGTTGCAACAGTGTGGAGAGAGAGAGGAGGCAGAGGATATAGCTGATGCATCCTGCTCAGATTCCCCTACGGTAAGTAACTAAGTAAGACTATCAGATTTTTCCTTTTCACTTTCATGGATCATGTTGTGATCGAGTCTACCGAGGAGAGAACGAAATCTGCAGTGCACGTGTATACCTTGCAAGATGGTGTCTGGTGCATGCTTACCTCGGCAGCGACAGAGCTCCCTTGTGAGCCAAAACGGAGACCTTTGCTCGTTGACAATAAAATTTATATATTGGCCTTGTCGAACGACATTCTTGTCTTGGATTTGATGACCTTAACTTTCTCCACATTTGAGCGTCCACAAGGGTTGGTTATTAGTGGCAAAAGAAAAGGAACAATGTTGTCACGGGCCGATGATCATTCTGGTGTATATCTCATACATTTGAATGAGCTAAAGCTTTGCATCTGGCTCTACAAAGGGGACAAATGTTTGCTGGTGGATACTATTTGTTTACATGAGATGCTTGTTAATTGGATGGTGTCTGATGACACACTTAAGGGTAAGCATATCACTACTCCACGGCTAAGCCAGGTGGGAGACAATGCCGAGTTTGCGTTATTAAAGATCGGTCGATGCGTACTCTATCTGGATATCAAGTGGAGGACGTGGCGTAAAGTGTATGATATGACAAGTAATGATTCTCTTTACCGCCGCTTACATCCTTTAACGATGGTATGGCCTCCCAAATTTCCCCCGCTCAAGGATGATCCTACAAGGTTTGTCTTTTAGCCCTAGGTGTTGCTACCATTATTTATATATTTTTGTGTGGTCACACTAGAGATTGTTATTAAAGTTAGTGGAGAAAGATTCACTTTTGCATTCTCTCTCATGGATTTCATGGATTATTATTAACTTATTATGCATGTTTTCTTATTTAGATATACGACACTCAACATTTTCTACTTATATATGAAAAACTGTATAATCTTATCTAGCCAACAACGTATTGGGTACTTGGTTAATGTTCATTTTACCCTCTCGTGTGACTATTTCGTATGTTTTAATGTGTGAAATAAATCTGTTCGGGATAGAATGCATTTAATATTGTCGATGGAAGAGTTTTTATCATTTCGACTTTTGAGTGTCATGTAATATTTTACTTTCATTTTACAACTAGTTATCCTTTAAGTTGCCTAGATCTTGTGATGATTAATCATATTCTTATCCAAATCTGAGATCTGTTCCTCTTAGAAACAGAGACACCAAATAAAGATGAGAAAGATCTTTGTTCCGTCGAAGCAAAATATATCTTAGAGAAGCAAGTTCGGCAGTTTAAATCTTCACTGTTTGCGAGAATCTTGTACGTTTATGTCTAGAAATGCCTACCACAAGCCTACCGGTTTTGAAACAGTCCAATGTTTTCCTAGCAAGTTTTGTTGTAGCTAGCAAATGAGATCTAAATTGGAGGAGATCACCTATCAAGTGCTAAATTGAATTGGGTGATATGTGTCTGATTATCATAATTACTTCTATTTGTTCCCAAAGCAAAAAAAATGTTTAACCGAGCAATAATTTTTCAATAATTCATAATACTGAATATTGCCTACCAAGCCTTTGATAAATAAACACATATAACATGTTTTCACTCAGGAAAATAAGTAACTCGACTACCAAATGGCTTGGTACAATTTTTGACAACAATAGGTGAGCATGAGTCTAGTCTTATCAATACGTGGTCTTCAATCTTCATAATATAAACCAGTTATTCATAGACATACAAAAGAAAAAATGATATTTTTTAAATGTTCCACCAAATAGTATATGGAAAATGTACATCTATATATATACACGAAATATTCTCCTAGTTTGTGATTTTTTGGGGAAATTTGGATATCCATATATTGATAGAGCTTAGAGACATTTTATAGATAATAGCGTGAAAGGCAACAATCTGTAGTTGTTGAGCTCCAACCCAAATAGAGAGACGCTATGCATGTACAGTCGGCATTACCTCCACCAAAGGAATAGGAGCTTGCTCAAAGGATGAGTAGATCATTACCCCTACGAGAGATCCATATGTAAGAACATGTGCGGCAAAATTATCCTAGAATGCGAACTAGTTCAGGGTTAGCTTTCCAATGGTGTAACCAGCCCACCCAAATTGGGTGCTTGCATTTAGCTGCATTTAATCTAGACTTTAATCTCTCTATTCTTACAGTGACAAGTGAGAGTTTTTTTTTGCGGGAAACAGTGATGATATTAAATCCAGGGAATTACAGAAAGGCACCCAACAAAGATGGAAATTACACACAAGTCCTCCTGCAAATCGATGTCGCCGGCCATGAGCAAGATGTGCCGGTGGCGCGCCGCCGCTGCATCCTCCCACAAGCCTTGGAACAGAAGATGACTCCCTGCGGACGAGAAGTCGCCGGACCTCGAACTCCGGAGAGCCTCCACCCAACTCCGGCAGCTGCATCGCCTAGCTTCATCATCAACAGCTTCGATCTTTACAACTGGATCCGCCGCACCGGACTCCAGCGGGAGAAGAAGCGCACACGGCGGTCCCGGAGGACCACGAGCACGCAGGGAAGTCAGCAGCTTGACGCCGGAGCTCCGGAGAACGCCGTCTTCGTCGGAGGAAGCCGCCGACACCAAAACGCCCACCACCGACGCCATCGCCTCCAAGACGCCACCGGCGAGCACTCCCTCTAACCCTATACTATATACATGACGGGATCCGGGGATTCCTCAGCCTCCCGCTGCCGGAGCAGCCGCCGGAGACGGAGGGATCCCACGGATCGCCGCCGTGCGAGGTGGATTCGACGGAGGGGTTGCACAATTCGCCCCTTAGCACTGTAGCGGAGACTTGCCCGTCAACAGCAAGGCGCTGCTGGAGGAGTGTTAGCCCAAACCAAGTCTGGTGACTTCGTCAATCTTAGAACCAGTCGGCTTAGTCTTTCAGATACGCTCATATGGTTAGCGTGTGTGTTCATAGGGTGAGTATGCTTATGTGTTTGTAATCGTCTACATATGTACTGTGTTTCTTAAAAAGCGTGGCAATTTTTTCTGTTGAAGACAAGGTTATTTCGAGCCTTCCAAATACACGAGAGGAAGGTAAAATATTCAGGCTCTGTTTGTTTCTAGAGTTTTTTTGGGGATTGGTGGGGATTATCCCGATCAAATCCCCAAATCCCCACATATCCCAAAACATCGTTTGTTTCTATTATTGGACATGTTTTATTCCAACCATTTCTCACAAATTTCCAAACTCTAGTTCATTTTCGTCAATCCCCTAGGGGATTCAATACACTACCCTTACCTAGTGGATTGGATCCCTAATCCCCTAGCGGATTGGGTGAAGTTTGGGGTTTCACCCAATCCACTAGAGGATCATCCCCACCAATCGCCTAAAATATCCTAATAAACAAATAAGGCCTCAGTGATCTAAACCATAATTTAGGATCTAAATACAACATTAATTTCACCTTCAAAGTTATCAACGTGGTCAATTAATTATCATACGGCTGTATCTAGATTCTTCTTTTATAGAAAGACTAAACTCACTACAGGAATGGCGTCATACGCCGACGGCCAGAGGCTACGCCGACGGCCTTTTGTCGGGGCCGTCGGCGTAGAGCCCATGGTGGTCAGCCCGCCGCCGTGGCCATCGGCGTAGAAACAGCCGTCGGCGTACAGAGGCTACGCCGACGGCCACCCTCGTCATAGAAAAAGCCGTCGGCGTATCCGCTCTACGCCGACGGCCACCCTCGGCATAGTCTCTCTACTGTTTCGATCTAGCTCACCATTTTTCGCATAACTTTTGCATTTGAAATCGGATTTTGATGTTCTTTAGCTCGTTTCGAAGAGGAGAATGAAATCTTCATCATCATACACATTGTTCAAACTATATTATTGAAAAAAAATGATGAGTAAGGATGGAACCAACAAGAAAGGGTGAAGACCGGCGATGAAAGGTATAAACATTCCGCGTCTTCTCCCCAGTTACATTGCTTTGTAAGCCACACTATATTTACGACCTAAAACACCTATTGAGACTAGTTCATCCTATGATTGATTTGGAGTTGCATATTTGATATCTTGTAGAATTCCGAACAAAAGTCTAGGGTTTCGCCGGAAGAAGACCACTAGAGCGCCGGAATGCCTAAAAAAATTACATGTGGTCATTTATTATGTGTAAAAGTGTGTTGGATGTTGTACATGTCCAATATCCTACTCCGGTGTGTGACCGGCTTCACCGGCTTCACTTTCTCTCTAGTAAGTTGGTGGACTTATAGCTGAAAACTCCTACTTTGGACGAAACGGAGGGAATCTTTGCAAGAGTTGGGTGGATATTGGTTTTGGATGTTCCTATGTCCTAACCTAACACAACCAAGGAAAAAAGTCCACTGGCCTACCCCCTTTCGACTCTGTTCAAAGGGGTAGAGGGAACTTTGACTTTTTCCAGCGGGTCTAGGGTTTCGTCGAACCGGGGCTCTGGAGCGTCGAAAACCAACCAAAACCTAGGTGGTTCCATACCATATGTATACAAGTGTGTCGGTTGTTGTACATGTCCAATATCCTACTCCGGTGTGTGACCGGCTTCACCGGCTTCACTTTCTCTCTAGTAAGTTGGTGGACTTATAGCTGAAAACTCCCACTGCGGGCGAAACGGAGGGAATCTTTGCAAGAGTTGGGTGGATATTGGTTTTGGATATTCCTATATCCTAACCTAACACAACCAAGCTAGGATGAATAGGCACGGCGGCCATTTTAACCGTTTTTGCAAGAGTTGAGTGGATATTTCGATGAATAGGCATGGCGGCCATTTTAACCTTTTTTCAACAAAATAAAAGAAAGTGACAAAATAGTCAAAAAATTAAATCCTTTGGCATGGAGTCATTTTATGTGTACTAGTTGCTAAGATAAATGATAAACTTAAATTTTGACAAAGTTTACAAAAAAACTTCTTCACAAAAAGGTCAATCATCTATAAACATGTATAAGTTTCGAGTCAAATGACCAAGTTATGGTCGTCCCCGTGCCATAGTTTGTGATAATGTGCCCATATTTGACATATAGGTGTATCTTTGTATGACAAACAATGTTGGAGAACTGTGATTTTTCAAATTAGTGTTATAAATATCATTTTTCATTTTTTAATTGTCAAAAATGACATTTTTGTGAAGCAAGTACGAAAAATATGGTGGAAAATGGCACCCATCCAATTATCACAAATAATAGACCATCTTTTATGGATAATCCAGCAATATTATGAATTTTCTCGATTTCTACCTAATTTCGCCTATTTAAATGACTTTATGTCTATTTTCCGAAAATAATTGAATTTTGAACTACAAGTGTGTGATAGTTTGCTCTGAAATTTTATAAAATTCATTTTAAGATACACCATTAGTGGTTATATAAAAGAACCATCGATAGTTTTTAAAAATACGACCCTTTCGATGAATAGGCACGGCGGTCATTTTAACTGTTTTTCAACAAAATAAAAGAAAGTGACAAAATCGTCAAAAAATTAAATTCTTTGGCATGGAGTCCTTTTATGTGTACTAATTGCTAGGATAAATGATAAACTTGAGTTTTGACAAAGTTTACGAAAAATTCTTCACAAAAAAGTCAATCATCTGTAAACATGTATAAGTTTCGAGTCAAATGACCATGTTATGACCATTCCCGTATCATAATTTGTGATAATGTGCCCATATTTGACACATAGGTGTATCTTGTTATGGTAAACATTATTGCAGAACTGAGTTTTTTCAAAATATTTTTTTAAATATCATTTTTCCATTTTTAAGTGCCAAAATGACTTTTTTTATTAAGCAAGTACCAAAAATATGTTGCAAAAAGTCATATACATGATTCAAAAGATGATATGGATGTCATATTTGAATTCCTCTCATTTTTCTAATCGACTTAGACATTTTATTTGTCAAATTTCAATTTACGGATTTAAAGATATGAATTATTCCCTATTAAATGTAAAAAGGAGAAAATAAAGTAAAATAAATTTTATTGTTATTTATTTAAAATATTATTACATAATAGTTGTTACTTATTCAAACAAATTTTAAAATTTAAACAATAAAAAAGTGTAACATCGTAACCGAGGGGTTAATATGATACTAATGTCAGTAAGTTTTAACATTTCATTTGGCAGCTAATTTGAAGGAACTCAAAAGTTAAGCGTGCTTGGGCTGGAGCAATCTGAGGATTGGTGACCGAATGAGAAGTTTGACCATGGTAATTACTTTGACCTATGATTAAGTGTGTAATTAGAGATTAAATATGTGGCTAAGTGGGAAATTTTGAAAAAGAAATAAAATATAATTAAAAATGTTCAAAAAGTTCAAAAAAAAGTTTAATTTTTTTTGAAAAAAAATTATTTTTTTCGAAAAGTAAAAAAACTGAAAAACATATGCCGACGGCAAAGCGACCTGAGCCGACGACGTATAACGCCGACGGCTGCCGTCGGCGTAGCCAACGCCGACGGTTTTTCTGGGCTTTGCCGACAGCTTCAGGCCGTCAATCTATATGCCGACGGCCAAACGACCTGAGCCGACGACGTATAACACCGACGGCCCTACGCCGACGGCTGCCGTCGGCGTAGCCAACGCCGACGGTTTTTCTGGTCTTTGCCGACAGCTTCAGGCCGTCGGCGTATCAGCCCATTCCTGTAGTGACTATGTCTAGCTGGGGGAGAAGCCACACTGAATTTTCATTAAGATAAAAGCTCTTTAGTGAGAATTTTGAAAGTTTATCCGTGACGGTGTTCGAACTCCGATGACTGGGCCTGGGATGCACCACTACGACCAACCTACTCGACCATTGTCCCGTTCTCTAATTAAGAAAGTCATGGGAAGAATCCCTACCTAACTCAAAAGTCAAAACTCGGCAAAAAAAGGAAGAATTTTTTTTTGCTAAAAAGGAAGCAAAATAATTAAACTTGTCGAAGCAATCACACTACACACAAAAAATGCACAAAAATCAGGTACTCCCTCCGATCCATATTAATGACCTCAACTTAGTTACTAGATACATCCGTATCTAGATAAAGTTGAGCCCATTAATATAGATTGGAGGGAGTACTAAGATTACAACACAATGCGATACAAGCAGGATCTGTGGAACAAGGTAGTCCTTGTAAACATCATGCAAGGTTGACATTTAAGCCGTGCGTATTCGATTTGTTTTATTCCGTACATCGGAGAGCCTCTGGTAGGGGAGCACAGGTCAAATTGGTGGTAGGGTGAAGAAAGAGCACGGGCCAAAAGCATACCGCGTGGTCAGAAGATTTAGCTCAGCTGTCAGTCCCCCACCAGCTGCCGGACACAGCACCTATGTTCGGATAGTCTTATCGTCTTGTTTACGGGCCATTTCCATTGAACAAATCGGATTGGATAGGCGTACAATGGGTTGCAACTTCAGTCCTGGTTTCAAAGGTTTCAGTTAACAGTGAACTTTCGTAGATGCAGCACGTTACTCTTGGTACGTACGGAAGGATAACTTTTTTGCTAAAGCATGACTGGCTGTTTAGCGTGTTAGTTTGTCAGATAAGAATCTCTTGGAGCCCCATAATAACAAAATGATGCGGCTATTAAAGGGTCATCCCTTTGCCGTTCTCGCAAACCAGTGGTGCACTGGCGCACCTTGGAGACCGGGAGTAAACAAATTCCCAGTGCCTCCAATGCCTAGTGCATGCAGCGAGATGGAAACAGTGCATAATGTGGCGCCTAGAACCACCTTGCTATTACCGGATCTTTGATCTCTTTGGTATCATCTCCATCCTTTTTATAGAAGAAGTTGATCTACTAATTCCATGGTGCATAATTGCCCCACGTGAACTTTTCCTGCTTTCTTAATTGGACCAAATTGGACAAACCTGCCAACTCCTTGACCAGAAATCCACTTTGGTGCCCCAGCTCAAATGCACTCTGTATCCACTCCTTGACTTCATACCTTCATCCTCTATAAGTACCTAGCTTTCCTTCAAGTTTCAGTAGATCTATTTTCTGTCTTTGTGACTCACAGTAATATCGATCAACTTTTAATCGCATTAGTGATCACGGGGCATATATTTGTACCATTAGTGTAGGTCGATCTCATATCTTCTGAAGCATGCAATTCGTCTTATAATTATTATCATGATTAGTATCTAGACAAACAAATATGTGTGACCAAGCGAAAACAAAATTCAAGCAGCAGCTTTTGAATAGCTCGCAACCTAGAGTACTGTTCTTCAAAAAAAAAAAAAAACCTAGAGTACTGAATGTATCCAACCAAACCTTCTAGTAAATTAACACATAATATCGCAATTTGCACACCAGGTTTCGTCTGTTCATAGAGAACCAGCCTACTTCTCAGGCATGTAAGAGGATCTTCACTGTGCCCTGGAAAAGTATCCACCACCTCCCAAACTTTTTGTTGCGCTAGGATACTTTCCAAACCGAAGATTATCCGGTCCTATTCATCTTTTGGTTATTTTCACATCATTATGTCCATACTTCTAACGAGATTCAACTAGATTGTTTAGTAAATTTAACATGTTATTTAGTTCAAAAATAAGGAAATAATGTAGTTAATACAATAATTAAACTTAAAGTTAGATTAGTTCTAGAAAAACGACATGACAATCGAAATATTTGTTTCCTTTGAGCACCCACAACTGCTCAATATTATCATCTTCCTCATATTGAAATGGTCATTATAATCCCTCACACCATGAATATTGCGCACGAACCAAAGTTTGAGATTTCTCTCTCCACTGTTGTTGAGCACCACCAAAGTTTCAGATTTCTCAATTCCTCCACCTAAATTCGAATCCCTTTGATGAATCAAGAGAGGAGAACTATACCTACATCCCCACCGAGCCAAATCTTAATCAGCCCCTGGGTTCCTCGAGTTTATGTTACTCTTGGATTTTTGGGAAACCCTAGGCGGTTAGGGTCAATCGGAAGCTTCTAGGTTGTGGAATTGCTCGGAGAAAACTTTGTGAGGGTTCGAAGGTCACCTTAAGACTTACGACTAGCTACTTGATGCACCTAAAATGCATCTACTTTTCCAAGCACTTTGCTTCATAATTTGCTCCGGAATCTTCCCATATTTGAATAAAACTGCTGAATCTGACGCTGTTTTTAGCAAAGTCTCCTTTCTGGTTGTTTTTGCAGGAAATTAAATCGGGGAAAAATACCACGTCATTTTTTATGGAAAAGAAGGACATCGTGCAAAAGACGGACTCGAGGAGGCGCACGAGGCCCAAAAGAGTGGGCCCCACGCGGTCAGATTCCTTGACCGCGTGGGCCCACCTATCTGGGGCGTCGGGCACCGCCTCTCCCTCGGTCTTCCGCGTACCCCTTCATATAGACGAAAAAGTGGACGCCCTAGGAGGAGGAGAGCTTTCGCGAAACACACCGCCGCCGCCACCACGATCTTCGATTTCGGAGACAGATTGATCCAGGATTTCTCCCCCGGAGGAGGGATCCGGAGGCCGTCTCCACCGCCATCTTCACCGCCTCCATCTCCATCAACCATGAGCTCCCTCACCATCACCATGTGTGAGTAGTCCCCTGTAGGCACATGAGGTGGATGGGGATTGGATGAGATTGATCATGTAATGGTACCCGTTGTTCTAGATCCTAGGGGTTTATCTTGAAGATACTTTTGTATTGTGTTGATGCACTTATGCTATGTTTAATGCTTGCTACTAGGGCCCGAGTGGCATGATTTCAGTACTGAACTTATTTTGCCCCATCATATATTTGAGTTTGGTATCTATCTGCAAAGTGTATTACCTGCTATTATGTTGAACCTGCGAACCCTAAAAGTGACAGGTAGGGAAAACAAGGGGGAGATGTATTAGTTTGAGGATTCTATGTGTTCATGAAGTGTTAATGCGTTGTTCCGGGCTATTCGAAAGGGTAGACCTTAATTACCTGTAGTTCCAAGTTGGCCCCGGTGAAATGGGCAGGTAGGACAATAGATGTTGTGCAAATTCTCTTGGTTAGTACGCACAACTATTTATGGAACACATACCTACATATATCGGAGTTAGAGATAAGTCCCATTGCTGTTCGTATCTTATTATATGATCAATCTTATTCATGCAACACCCCGCTGTCACCTCGTGCCTACGTTTTAAATCCCTGAGTTACACTTTCACTTTTCCGGTGAAAACTGGGAAACCCTTGTTACTACTACTGTTTTATTTTGCTTGCTTGAATCACCTTACTGCCATCACTATTACTGCTGCAAGTTTATTGATATACAGGTGTGGTTGAGAGTGACGCCTCAATTGCCAAAGTCTTATTGGTATTCTTGTGTTCCCATCGAGTCGAACTATAAATTTGGGTAATACTTCCCAACGAAGATTTCAGCGATCCCCTATACTTGTGGGCATCAAGACATTTTCTGGCGCCGTTGCCGGGGAACCTAGCTTTATTGGTAAGACCACTTGTTATCATTTATTTGCTGCACTTGCTTGTTCCCAACTATGGGAAAGGAAAAGAGTACTCCGAAGGAGGTAAGGCCTTCAACTACTCGTAGAGGTACTGATTGCCAAGTAGGCAAAACTTTTCACCTGATGTTGCTTCTGCTGTTATTACTAAAAAGAAAGGAAAAGTTTTATCTAGTTCACCATTGTCTAAGATGTCTACTAGTACTGAAAATGATTTAATATGTGGTAGCATAGACAAAGAAGTGACACCTGAAACATCTGAGACAACTGAAACACCTGAATTGCCTGAATCATCTATTATTGAAAATGTGGAGTCTGATTTGGAAGATAGTGAGTCTTGTGATGATGAATATGAAACTTCTTCTTATGAGGAAGAAGATGCAATTGCTATGGCTTTTATGGATTCGAATCTTGATAAATTGGATAAACTTGATAGCAATAAAAATTCTTCTCTTGCTGATTATTTTCCTGTTACTAAGAAAATGAATGCTCCAGCTATTAAAATTAAAGATAAAGATTATGAGTTTAGTGTTGATCCCGAAATAATTAAAAAGGCTGAGAAGTTTAAGTTTAATGGGAGAGACAATGAATTTCCTTTTGAACATATTGCTGTTTTGCATGATTTATCTGTTTTATTTGGTAAAGATGAGATTCACCAACGCTATTATTTCTTAAAGTTGTTTCCTTTTACCTTGGGAGGAGATGCTAAAACTTGGTATAATAGTTTAGAACCTGGATCTATTACTAGCAAAGAAGAATGCTTGCAATTATTCTATAATAAATATTTCCCTGCTGATAAGATTCATGGTTTAACTATTGAGATTAGCAAATTTTCGCAGAAAGAGAAGGAGGATCTACCCCAAGCTTGGGGGAGGTACCGTAAGTTGGTTAGGAAATGTCCTACACATGGCTTCAAGAGTAATGAAATACTTGATATATTTTACAATGGACTAACTGAAAATACTAGAGACTATCTTGATAGTATTGCAGGGAATGTTTTCAGGGAAAGGACCATTGATGAAGCAACCGAATTATTGGAGACTATCTCTAGGAATTATGAAGATTGGAATATTGAAGTGATAAATGAAAAAGAGGTATTCCCAGAGAAGAAAGGAGGTATTCTTAAATTAAATGATGAACAAATGAAAGTAGCTGCCAAGGATATTGAAGAGAAGGGAATTAAAACCTCTCATCTCAAGGAACTATCTGAAATGGGTGTTAAACTTCCTATTGATAAACCATGTTTTCCAATCCAAGTCAATGCTATTAGCTCTATGGAAGGTAATGAAAAGGTAACACCTCCTATTGATGTATCATATGTTAATGATTTTGCTTATAATCATAATCCTGAGGAGCATAGTATTAGAATGAGTATTATGGAAAACTCTCATAAGATTAAATTTCTTCGCGAAAGTTTAAATGCTAGTGTAGAAGAAGTTAGAAGAATTATTAAACACTGTGAGATGATGAATAATCAAGTTGAACAGATGGTTTCTCTTCAAAATAAATTGTATGAAAATCTTATTGAGAAGAAACAGGTTTGTGGAGTTAATACTAGAGGTGGTGCAAGTACTCAGGATCCTGATTATCCTGAAGACCATCCTAAGAGAAAAGAGCAAGAGGCTCTCAAGAAGAAATCTTCTGCAGGAAAATCTCCCAATGAAAACAAAGATATTGATGATTCCAAGAACAAGATAAGGATATTTCTATTTCTGATGCTGAGACTGAAGATAATAATATGAAGAGAGGAATCATCTACACCTGAAGAACAACATGAAGCTGAAAATATTGAAGAACCTGAACCTCCTGAAAAAGACCCTCAACCATCTATTGATAAGAATAAAAAGAAGAAGCATCCAAATCAACAAAAAGGTAAAGAGAGGGATCCATGGGTACAAAGGCCCATACCATATCCCCAAGAGGTAATAAATCTTTGGATGATGCTAGGTTTGAGAAATTTCTTGAGTTGATTAAAACTTTATATTTGCAAATCCCTCTTGTTGATGCTATTAAAATTCCTCCATATTCGAAATATATGAAAGATATTGTCACTAATAAAAGAAAGATACCTAATGATGCAATCACTGCTATGCTTGCTGAATATTCATTCGAAGGGAAATTGCCTGAAAAACGTGGAGATCCTGGTATTCCAACTATTCCTTGTCATATCAAAGATACTTATGTGAAATATGCACTATGTGATTTAGGAGCTGGTGTTAGTGTTATGCCTTTTTCTTTATATAAGAAACTTAACCTAAACAAATTGTTCCAACTGAAGTTCATTGCAAATGGCTGATAAATCAACTGCTGCCTATAGGTATATGTGAGGATGTTCCTATCTCTATAGCTAATGTGTTAATTCCTACAGACTTTGTTATATTAGAAATGCCTGAGGATGATAATCTATCTATTATTCTTGGAAGACCCTTTTTAAACACTGCAGGAGCTGTGATAAATTGCACTGAGAGCAAAGTGACATTTAATGTCAAAGGAAATGAGCATACTATTATTTTCCCAAGAAGAATCCTGTTACAATGATAAACAAGAGTGTGAATTCTATTCAAAGAAATACTATTATGATTGGAAGCTTTGAAATTGCACTACCACCTCCTGCACCAAAGTATGCTACCTTGATGATTGGAACTATTCCAATCAAATATGAGGTATCCTGAACTTCTTCTTTATATATAAAATAAGAATCATTTATGTTATCCTTTGCATATTATCAATGAGACTTGATCAACCTCATTATTAATGTGGAAATGATGAAAATTTGATTCCCATAAAAATTTGTGTTGCATTTTAAATTACTTGTCCTAGAATTTTAGAGTATATGCATAATCATGATTATTTCAGAATTCAGAAAATTCCAGAATATTAAGTTTGAAAAATTCTCTGTAGAAAATTGTCTCGAAAAATTCTAGAAAAATTTGTAGGTAAGTTATTTTACCAGGGGAACCAACAGCCAGAAGTGGGGCACCAGAAGGCCACCAGGGGCCAAAAGAGAGTGTCCCACGCGGCCAGATTCCTTGGCCGCGTGGGACCCACTAACTTGGCCACCTGGGGGTGTTAGGTGAGAGGTCGATGCCCATCTCCTTCCTCTCGACAGAAAACCAGCTCCAGGTATTTTCCCAAAATTTCCCGTGCACGTTCTTCCTGCTATCCTTGGATCTCCAAGTTTAGGGCAGATTTTTCAAATCTGCTTGGTGGAATTGCTCCTTGGTATGTAACTCCTCCACCCATCCAATTACTTTTTGTTATTATGCTTTGTGTATGAAGTATTTTGCTGTACAAGGTGTCACCTAATATGCTTGAGAAACCCATGGATTTGAGTTTTCTAGTTAATATGGATGCATGATATTGATGTGGAGACTAGCTATGGATGGCTCAATGTTGTTTTAGATTGTTACATCTTAATTTTTGTTGGGTATTATTTTTGTACAGCAAGGTATCATGTTGAACAAGGGTAAGGAATTGCTTGGAATGACTTCAAGACCAAGAAGAAGAGTATTGAGAGTCTCCGAGAATTATGATGACAATCATCTATGGGAGGATAGTGCAGTTTATGCAGGAGAGAAGCTTCGGATTCATGCAACCAAATGGCAAGACCCCTTGTTCTTGACCATTGGGGGATAACAGAGGACTTCAATGCCTTTGTCACTGCGACCGGCTTACTCGAGTTCTCCAACAATCCACGGAATACATATGAAGAGCTCTCGCGGGAATTCCTCTCCACATTTCGGTTCGAGGGCCCTGAGAGCTACAAACACAGTAAGAAGAGTAAGCCACCACCTCCTACCTTTGTCATAAAATTTTCTATGAGAGGAAAGCGTTTTGTTATGTCATTAGAGGAGTTTTGCAAGGCTATTCGAGTAGAAAACACTGGTAGTTGGGATGAGACTAAAGCTGATACTAATAAAGATCTTGTAGCCTTTTGGCGTAGTATTTCTGTGAACGCTCCTGAAAGACTTAATAGGGGTAAATTCACACACATACAGCACCCAGGGTTAAGATATTTTGCCTTGTTCCTTGCGAGAGGATTTCTTGCCAGAGATAACTCTTCTGCTTGCACTGGACCCATGATTTATTTACTTAAATGTGCAAAAGAGAACACACCATGTGAGTATAATTTGGGAGTAATTCTTGCTAGGACTTTGCACTTTGCTGTGAGTAGAAATAATACCGATGAAACTCCTATTTATGCTGGTGCCATTGCTACCTTAGTATATGAGCACATTAAGAACGAGAGAGGATTCAGCGATAACATGGGCACGCGTGTGGAAGAGTCTAAATTACTTGATTTTACTTTACTTTCTCGCATGGAAATGGGGGAGAGACATGGGGAACATTATATATACAGCTATAAGGGCTCTAATGGGCAAAATGTGCCCGTTAGGCTCCCTCGTGTTGACCTTTTTGACAGGACTCTCGGGAAGTGGACCGTGGAGGAAGTGCAACCTCAAGAGGAGCCCCAATATCCAGAAATGCAAAGCTATCAATATGGTTTCACTCCCGGAAGTGGAAGTGGTGGATATGGTTACCACCCAGGATACTAGCTTGATCACAAGCTTGGGGGAGTACTTCTCTCCCTTCCCATTCGTTGTCTTATATCACTTTCATCCTGTTATGTTTTAGTTTCTTGTTGCTAAAATCACAAAAACACAAAAAGATTTTATTTGTTTCTTTTGCTTATTTGTTTCTGGTCATTTACTTATGTATTCGAAATATAAAAAGAACAAAAATATTTTCGTTTTCTTGAATCTAATGCAAAAACGGAGGTGCAGGAATTTCTGATTCTGTTCACTGTTTGATTTTTCATATTTTTTCTGTAACTCCGAATGAGCTAAAATTTTAACCACTGCTGCAACTTTATATGACCTACACACCCGTAAATTATGAAATTATTCTGATGTGTTTAGGTAGGGTAAAAACAGTACTGTATGCAGTAGCATTTTATGGCAGATTTGAGTTTTTACTGCGCAGTTCAAGTTGGGAGAGGAGAACAACAATGATGAGCTGATGTGCATGAAGTGGATGAAAGGTATGACACCTTTGCCGTGCTTATGTGGACTTTTTAATAATAGCAAGTGCGCATGTCATAATTTCTCTAACATCTAGGGAAGTGCTAGCAAATGTTTATCTCCTCCGTGGTTTAGTATGTTATATTATGATGCAAGAGAGATATTATTTAGTGTCAACACTTGGATGTGGATTGAGTAACTGTGGTTCTAAACAAAGGTCTACGCATCCCATTGTGCTTGCTAAACTTGCCAACCAAAGTAAAAGATCTTTTCAAATGATAAACATGAAGTCATATGCTTGACAATCTTAGGGTTGAGAGTTAGCCCATATGTGCTGACACATGCAAAGCTTTCAACGTGTTCTTAATTATATTTAGTTGATATCATGTACTTTTGTCTATGGATGCCTATCACGGGTGAAATAAATGTGGAAACTTAGTAAGTTTAAGGAGTTTGTATAAATGGCTAGAGAGATGCTTTGGGCCGCCAATCTAAGCCATGCATCATTCATGGTGGAAATTTACAGCATAACCATAATGTTCATTCTATGATGCACCTCATAATAAAAAGCTATACCCATAGTAAATAAAAGAGTGCTGAGATTGTTCATTGTCTGTTTGTCTTGTTATTTTGACATGGGCTGGCTTCCATGTCATGAGGCAAGAGGTACCCCTGTAGCAACTCTCAATGACGCTATTAAAATACTTACAATGACCTAAAACTTGAATTTACTCTGTGACCCGAGGTGAGTAACACGTGGTGTAGGTACTCGTATTCACGGGGCATGAGGCTTTCAACCTCTAGTTGGTCAAGCATATGAGTCATAATAGGGAATGTTAAATGATTTGATAAAATTGAGAGCAAGGATGTAAGCACAATGAGTTCACTAGTCAACAAAGTAAAGAATCAAGAGATCTCAAAAATCTTGACATGATTCAATCAATAGCGATGCAAGAACCTTTGTTTTCTTCTACAGTTGGGCAAACTCATCCAAGTGCTGACACTTCATGTTATTTCCTTTGTAACAAATATAAATGCTTTAACACCGGTTAGATGCATCTTTGCCAGCAGTTTGTTATTTGTTATGGAAATTATGTTTTGAATACTTGTTGGTATTAAACGGTGTTGTATATGCAATGCAAAGTTCTTGTCAAAGTCTTTTCATCGCTTCTGCACTACGTTTGAGTTGTTCGAGGACAAACAACGAGCTAAGCTTGGGGGAGTTGATGCACCTAAAATGCATCTACTTTTCCAAGCACTTTGCTTCATAATTTGCTCCGGAATCTTCCCATATTTGAATAAAACTGCTGAATCTGACGCTGTTTTTAGCAAAGTCTCCTTTCTGGTTGTTTTTGCAGGAAATTAAATCGGGAAAAATACCACGTCATTTTTTATGGAAAAGAAGGACATCGTGCAAAAGACGGACTCGAGGAGGCGCACGAGGCCCAAAAGAGTGGGCCCCACGCGGTCAGATTCCTTGACCGCGTGGGCCCACCTATCTGGGGCGTCGGGCACCGCCTCTCCCTCGGTCTTCCGCGTACCCCTTCATATAGACGAAAAAGTGGACGCCCTAGGAGGAGGAGAGCTTTCGCGAAACACACCGCCGCCGCCACCACGATCTTCGATTTCGGAGACAGATTGATCCAGGATTTCTCCCCCGGAGGAGGGATCGGAGGCCGTCTCCACCGCCTCCATCTCCATCAACCATGAGCTCCCTCACCATCACCATGTGTGAGTAGTCCCCTGTAGGCACATGAGGTGGATGGGGATTGGATGAGATTGATCATGTAATGGTACCCGTTGTTCTAGATCCTAGGGGTTTATCTTGAAGATACTTTTGTATTGTGTTGATGCACTTATGCTATGTTTAATGCTTGCTACTAGGGCCCGAGTGGCATGATTTCAGTACTGAACTTATTTTGCCCCATCATATATTTGAGTTTGGTATCTATCTGCAAAGTGTATTACCTGCTATTATGTTGAACCTGCGAACCCTAAAAGTGACAGGTAGGGAAAACAAGGGGGAGATGTATTAGTTTGAGGATTCTATGTGTTCATGAAGTGTTAATGCGTTGTTCCGGGCTATTCGAAAGGGTAGACCTTAATTACCTGTAGTTCCAAGTTGGCCCCGGTGAAATGGGCAGGTAGGACAATAGATGTTGTGCAAATTCTCTTGGTTAGTACGCACAACTATTTATGGAACACATACCTACATATATCGGAGTTAGAGATAAGTCCCATTGCTGTTCGTATCTTATTATATGATCAATCTTATTCATGCAACGCCCCGCTGTCACCTCGTGCCTACGTTTTAAATCCCTGAGTTACACTTTCACTTTTCCGGTGAAAACTGGGAAACCCTTGTTACTACTACTGTTTTATTTTGCTTGCTTGAATCACCTTACTGCCATCACTATTACTGCTGCAAGTTTATTGATATACAGGTGTGGTTGAGAGTGACGCCTCAATTGCCAAAGTCTTATTGGTATTCTTGTGTTCCCATCGAGTCGAACTATAAATTTGGGTAATACTTCCCAACAAAGATTTCAGCGATCCTCTATACTTGTGGGCATCACTACTGAGCTCCTACGTCACGGGGGAGGCCCAAGAAAAAGAAGATGATCCTCTTGGCGTTTGGGTGTCCTTCGTGGCACCCAGCACCTTTCCAACAATGATGTAGTTTCCTCCCAAGGATGCAAACACTAGGGTTACATTTTCATTTCCGCGTGTCTGGTTATTCCATCTGGACTCTTTTATTTTCTTATCTACGTTTCTTATAGCCATCGAGTTTCAAATACCTTATTGCATGCATCATATAAATTGTTTCACTTTAGTTGTTAAGCTCAGAGTGAATGAATTGAATAATGCAAATTGAATGCAATCGTGCAAGTACATCAGATTAATTAATCTTACCAACGCAAATTTTGGACAAGAATTTGAAGGAAAAGTAGGACATGTGCTTGTTTCCAGGTACATTTTTTCTCTCGATAAATTGAGATTTAACTCAAAAGTCTCACAAAGAAATATAAACGGGAGAGTAACACCCGTGCTCTGCATAATAAGATGCATATTAAAATTCAATCCATGGTTGCGGAAGACCTCCCTAACTGTTTCTCAAGATTAAGGTCTGCAAGCTAGAAGCATGACACACCCACTCCTCCATACACAGATAAGGTGCCGGATTGTTTCTTTATGTTACAGTTGATCAAGTAATATGTCTCAAATATATGAAATCAAATAGTACAAAAAACATGCTTCAGAATTTATGAGACCGACAACCCCTAATGGTAAAGGTGCATGCCATGTGATCACTAATGTGAATACCAAGTGGTTGATGTTACCGTGAGTCACCAAGATCATTTTGCTTTTAGAGAAAGAAAATATAATAGCACAGTGACTAGAAGGAAATTCAATTTTTTTTTGTTTTGAAATGGAGGGTGTACCCAACCTCTACATCCAAAGGACACACACAACCGTTTTCATTAGATTATTTAACAGAATATTACAAAAGTAATACAAAGATCAACCCGAAACAAAGCCACCAACCTAATAGCGATAGCTCGGTACACCTACAACACTGATTAAGGGGGTGGCCTTATAGTTATAGAGAGCTAGGTGTGAAGTCAAGAAGTTGCGCATGTTTGCTCAATTTTGTCCAATTGCATTTAATTAGGAAGGTGGAAAACAAGTTCATTCGAGCCAAGCATGCACGATGGAATTGGTAGATTAACTTCTTCTCTTCTTCTATAAAAAGGATTGATCCGGCATCGTTATCATCTCACTGTTCATACTAGGCATTGGAGGCACTAGGAATTTACTTAGAAGTGATACAACAACATGGTGCTAAGCTTGAGTAGCCAGGTTTGCTTTAGTATGAGCTCCTACCGACAGAGCCAGAGTTTCTATCTGCTTCGGCTACCATTGCAGAGAGCGGTAGAAATTTCCAGACAAAAAACACGAAAAAGCCATACGAGATTCACAATAGCAGTCTCTGTACTTCCAGATGTCACATCCTAGGCTCGCATGAAGCGTCAATGTTCACACCCATTCCGCTGGGGCCGGCGGTGCCCATTTGGTCTCACTGGGACACGGTGTGCAACGCACGCTGGTGCACCTCGCAGCAGCTAAGCATGCTGTGCCTTCGAGATAAACCCTCTCAGCGCTATTACGGTAGTTCAAAACTTAGCTTACAGATGGTTGTCCAGGAACTCAACAGAAGCAGTCATCACAAACATGATACATTCCCCTGCAAAATAATGTTCGTATGATACCAACTTGCCAAACACACCGTAGTCCCCGGGTCAGATTAATAGACATTACTCTCCAAGCATTGACTAAAAATGGCAAAACTGACATCTGTAAACATCAGCACAGAATAAACCAAACCCTAGTACAAAAAGAATTCGGAACCTAGTTAACCATAGCACGAAGCCCTGGACAAAGACAGACGTCGACCTGGTGTAGCCGATGATGGAAGATGACGTCCATGCCAATGCCGACGCTAATGATCACAAGAGGATTCTCACTTGTATTATATATATAGCTTTGCAAGCATAGACGCATGCCTCTCCCCCCATCGCGGAAGTTCGAAGTTGGGCGGTGGGCCAACTAGAATATTGAAAGGTTGTTGGGTCATATGATGCCATACCAAGCTATTATTGCGACAATGTAACATGGTCTGATTCCATTTCAGCGGCTTTTTAGGATGAGGAAGGATGTACACAATATTCATGGTGTGAGGGATTATAATGACTATTCAAAATGAAGAAAGAAGTTAGTTTGAGCAGATACAAATATTTCGGGTGTAATGTTGTTTTCTAGAACTAGTCGAATTTTAATTTTAGTTATTATATGAACTATATTATCTCTATGTTTATATTATGGTTGAACTAAATTACTTGTTAAAAGTTACTACGCAGTCGAGTTATATCTCATTTAGAATTAAGTATGAACATTTTGATTTCAAAATAGCCAAAAAATGAATAGGGCCGACCGTTCAGGGGTCGTTGGTGTGGGCAGCCGCCCCCTTCGGTCCAGACAAGTACCCAAGCACCCCCAAAGCGGCCCATGTTTGTTAGGTTCCGGATACTTTTCCCAGGACGCCGGTGGAGATGCTCTTACATGCTTGTGAAGTAGGCTAGTTCTCTGTGAACCGGCGAATCCTGGAGCGCAAATTGCGACATTATGTGTTTATTTACCGAA
Source organism: Poa pratensis (assembly GCA_947311845.1). Classification (NCBI taxonomy): domain Eukaryota; kingdom Viridiplantae; phylum Streptophyta; class Magnoliopsida; order Poales; family Poaceae; genus Poa; species Poa pratensis. The sequence continues at coordinate 26,272,049 of CAMZMU010000059.1, read as the reverse complement.
GGGTTGGTAGGTAGTATTCAGTATTAGGTTGTGAATTATCCAAAAATATTGCTTGAATTTTTGTGTGCTTTTCGCTCGGGCACATATATTTGTTTGTCTAGATACGAATAGAAGTAATCATGATAATGATTAAAAAGAACCCCGCACGCAAACGTGGGCACTAAAATTCAACCCATGGTTGTGGAGTACTTCCCTAAAAGTCTCTCCAAATTAAGGTCTGCAAGCTAGAAGCACGATGCCTACGCCTCTAGGTGCATATAATGTACTTGATTGTTTGTTCATGTTACAATTGATTATGGCATATGTCCCAAACATCTGAAATAAAGCAAGCATACAAAAGATATGAAATCGACCTACACTAATGGTAAAAATACATGCCATGTGATCACTAATGCAAACAAAAGATGATCAATGTTATTGCGAGTCACAAAGACCATGCTGGTTTGGAAGACAGAAAATAGATTAGAAGTAGGTATTTATAGAGGAGGAAGGTATGAAGCCAAGGAGTTGGGAAATTTGTTCAATTTGGTCCAGTTGTATTTAATATAGTAGGAAAAGTTCACGTGGGCCAATCATGCACCTTGGAAATGGTAGATCAATTTCTTCTATAAAAAGGATGAAGATAGTACCAAAGAGGTCAAAGATCCGGCAGTAGCAAGGTGTGGCTCTCGGCGTCACATTATGCATCGTTTTCATCTCGTTGTAGATACTAGGCATTGGAGGCACTGGGAATTTATTTACTCCAGATCTCCCATGTCCGAAAGTGCACCATTGGGTTGCGAGAACCGGTACTGGACCGCTATGTAATAGCCCTACCATTGTGTTATTGCGGGGCTTCTAGAGATTAGTTTCTGACAAATGAACACGCTAAACAGCCAGCCATAGTTGAGCAGAAAAAAATGTCCTTCTGTACGTGCGACCAGAAACCGGAACTGAAGTTTCAACCCATTATACGCATATGCGATCAGATTTGTTCAATCCAGAAATCCTGTAAACAAGACGGGGGCCATCCGAACATAGGCGCTGCATCCAGTATGCCAGCCGACTATCACGCGGTATACTTTTGCACAAAAAATACGCGTAGGGTGAAGTAAAACTTTTGGTCCGTGTTCTTGCTTCGCCCTATAACCAATTTGGCTTGTGCTCCGCTACTAGAGGTTGTCGGATGAACGGAATAAAACCTTGTTCTACAGATCCTGCTGGTCTCGCATTGAGCATTGTGTTGTAATCTTAGATGCGTGCTTTGGTACACCCCAGTTGTCTTTTGCTTCTAATTATTTAATTAGATAGATTATTTATATATGTTGGCCCGTCGAAACCATATCCACACATATATGTGGCGAGCGGGCCACGGGACGTTATCCGGTGTGACCAATGTGTTTTTGTTCAGTTTTTTCCGTTAACAAAACCAACTAGTTGAACAGCCAAACCATGCGTAGGCATTGAGAATATCCTTTTGTATATAGGATTTATAATGTTTTGCATTTGAAACTAAACTGCAATCTCGCTCTAGGAAACAAAGTACTCCGCTGCTTCTTTACTAAATGGCTGATGAATGCATGGGTGTGCTCATAGATTTACAAAAATAAATAAGAAAGAGTGATAATTAGTTACGGTAGAGGCACATATGTAGTAGACAGAGCTAGATATATACCATGTGATGAGCACTAAACCTTCTTCATAACTTGGAATGTGAAATTAATCTAAGGGTACAACTAAAAAGCCTTACTTCTTTCAAAGACAACAACAAAAGAAATAATGAAACTTGAAAGAACGTCAGCATTTTGTGAGGAAGTAGAGCCAACAAGACTACAAGAGGTCACATATATTCTATAAAAGGAAAATAGGGTGACCAATAGGGGATACGAATAAACCAGAAAGTAGCGAGAACATCCAAACAATTAATGGAACATGAGGGGTCATGATGAATTGGCAGCTTCATTACTTGTTCATGGCATGTAGATGCTAGGATTTGGAGACATTAGGAATTTAGAATTTGTTTGGTTGATATTGCTGCCAAGCTCATTCCAGTACAGTTTACCGTCCCGTTGTCATCATTCACCAAGCTTGCACGATCACTCCACTTGGATTTGCCTTCCCACGCGAGGTGTGGGAAATGGGAGCACATCACCGTTGTCCCCTCTAGTTTGTAACACACTCACTGTTCCTTCCGCTGCCCCGACGAATCACATGAGATTTGTTTTAGGAAAAACAACTATTTTGTACTTTATCATTATTAGTAAAAAAAAAGGCAAAGTATACTCTAACTAAATAGAGCATTAATCAAAATTCTCCACCTAGTTTCAAGTTGGCAAGCATCTTTCAGTTGAAACTGTTGGATAAAGCTCTTATGCCCTTGAATATGATAATTTCCAACTGCCCAAATAGTCTCACTAGCGACGGTTAAATCCCATCGTGAATAAGGGGGTAAACCGCCACAAATATTATTCATGACGGTCCCCGACACGCAAATACCATCAGACCTAGCACGACAGAACAAAACAATTTGTGTGACGGTGCCTGACACAAATAAATGTCCTCGCGGCTAGTTCTGTCGACTGTCGGTGGCCGTCAGAACAAATTGATGGCGTCGGGTTAAACTCCCATCAAAAATAGACGTCACGGATAACAAATCTGTCGGTTTGGCCGCCAAGAATATCATTTGCCGAGGACCACGCTGTGGCGTGGTGGTTGTGTGAGCAGTGGCTCACCAGCCCGTCCAGGGTTCGACTCCCGCGGAGCGAATTCCTGGATGTCTCACATCGGGCACTGTTCACGTGAACAGTGTTCGCGCTTCTGAGCCGGTTCCACCGTGGTTTTTTCAGAGGTAGTGTGGTGTGCCCACCACCGCAGGGGTTTCCCAGTAGGTCTAGGCTCACGGAGGTTCAGAAGTTTAGTATAGTCTGATTAGGTCTAGCTTTCGCACAGGTGGCGTGCGTGTGGTGTTGAGTGTGTGTGGTGTGAGTTGTGCGTGAGTTCAGATACTACAGCTGTACTGTAAAAGACCAGGAATTCTCAAAAAAAAAATATCATTTGCCCACGTCAGAGCATCCTTTTTCTAGTGCCGGCTCTACTGTGTCAGTTGGCCGTCACAGAAAAATGGATTGGCACGTCAGCTTTTGCTATCAGGATTAACAAGCCGACCATCAGCAATGATCTAATGTGAGATTTTTAGACCGCGACACGAAAAAAATTGCCCGTCAGGACTAACTATTACCGTGTCGGTGCTTTGGTCCCCCGACACTTTAATTTGTATGGCTGTGACGAACGGCCGATCTCTGTCAATGATTCTGACTGATTGTGACGTATAGGTCGCTTGCTGTCATTGACTACTATTATCGTGTCGGTTCTTCCAGCGCCAGACACTAAAAAAATCACTGTCACTATTCCCTGAAATTCTAGTAGTGTCTAGGCTGACAAGGATAAAAACACTCATGAAAAAAAACGGTCTAAAGTGTTATTTGAATGACTTGATGATATTGGTCACATTTGAAGATGGTAGATCCGAGAGAGGACACAGTGATTTCCAGCACATTGAAGAAAAGGTGCAAAAGAAGGAAAAAAGATGGTACCTGGTTTTAGTGTTTAATCTATTATGTAGCTGGAGCCCAAGAAAACTTTATGCTTTCTTCAGACAACAAGAATCCCGAAGCTAGTTGAAAATGGAAGGAGCTTAAGCCTCTCCTAGAATGGAAGGAAAGAGGCTCCCAAGCGGAAGTCAGTTTTGGGTCATAGGAGTATATACTCCCACTACTCAAAAACCAAACTTCAAAATATTTAAAAAATCCAAACAAAAGATTCGGCTGTACATATAAACATTCTAGTGTAAAAAGACAAATCCCGGGTGTTCCAAAATGACTTTGCACGAAACATTTTTTGCCTTTTTTACACCAGCCACAAGAAATGTCTTTTCTTCGCGATTTTTTTTATAAATATAGAATGTTTGTCATGAGTTTTTATATATTTTAAAATTCGGTTAAAATGTAATTTTCACAACGGGTGCATCTAAACCCACGATTCAAAACACCATGCATGTCCGCTCCCAAGAGTATTTCCAAATATCTGCCATGCCATTTCACTCCAAGATAAGAGGGAGATAGGGGCTCCTAATAGCTCACATAAGGAGTATGTGTTGACTTAACGCTTAGAATTGGATGGAAGTGCTACATCAAATAATACTAGGTAGAAAAATGAGGAAAATAACGTCTTGCGTGCCTCGTACAACAACTTCGCCCAAGCCAAGTTCACGATACAGAAAAGAAGATTACGAACTTCATCGGCTAAATTGCTCATGAGTGTGGCAAGTATACGTATCACGGGTATATTTTAGTCATTCGACAACCAGCTGTATGACTCCACTCATCCGGGTTCAAATATTGGTTCCCCCATACAACTGATATCTTCGCTAACAATTTATAAGATTTTTAAATTCCTAGATTATCTCTTGGAGTCCTGCTCTAGGCTCAAGCAGTGGTAGGCCGGAGGAGAGGAAGAGAACCAAGAAGAGTTTGAAGGGAGTAATGAATTCATGCATCGGATAACTATCTCAAAAGTTCGAACTGATGGAAAGATTTAGGCAATATATTTATACTTCAACACCCCCTCATGTTTAGGCTATTTTAGTCCTTAGAGTGAGTTTGATGCATGCCACATAATATTCTGTTAATATTGCGTGAGCAGGTCTTAAACTTGAGACATCTTGGCTCTGATAAATTATCAAATTCATGCGCCAACAACTATCTCAAAAGTCCGAACTGATTTAAAAGCTGAGGTGGGTGCCATGATGGATAAGTTTGATGAGATGACCAAAACGAGAAAGGAGATGACCAATAAGGCTCTCCAAGATAGGGTGGAATCTTGTCGAGAAAAAGAAAAGACAAGGAGAAAACACACATTGAGGCAAAGATGTGGTTTGGCGCTTAGGCTTTCTCATACAAAAGGCTCCAGCGTCACGACCAAAGATAAGGCTCAATCCTAGGGGTGTAAACGGATCGGATCGGATCGGATTTTACCTCTACCATATCCTCTACCATATTTTTTTCTCGGATTCGGATCGGATCGGATAATGAACGGCTACGGATTCGGGGGCGGATAGATATAATCACGGATTCGGAACGGAAACGGAGCGGATTCGGGGCGGAAAGAAAATTAGTCGGATCGGTATGTACAATGTATATCATCAAGCCACATAACCAAAAATAATAGCTCAACAACATAATAATCTAACAAAGTTATACTCCATAGTATGTAGAATGACCATGCAAGAGAGTCGTTGTTCAACAAATGAGCTCCACAACTCACTAAATACAAATTGTGCTCTATTAGTTTAGACATTTCGGTAGAAAATAGGATTATTCGGATTATAACCATCGGATAATCCTAACTAATATTCGGATAATCCATATTCGGATGCTATTTTTCATACCATATCCTATACCGTATCCGGGTGTTCAGTTCGGAATCGGATATCCTTATCCGACAAATTCTTCGGAACCGGATATGGATTCTTTAAAACGGATTCGGCGACGAATTCGGTGCGGAAATTATCCTATCCGTTTACACCCCTACTCAATCCTAGCTTTTCATTGCGCTATCGCGCCACCTGGAAATGGTCTTGTGGCCTCTTCATTGAGTTATTTCACACGAAGAAAATGTATCATAAGTTGCCCATGAGCGTGACTTTCTCCCCTCTTTCTTTCAGCCCATATGAAGGCAATTGACGCGCAAACTACCTTTGAGGAGCATAGGCTTACTCTTGAAGGATGAGATTAAAGCAATTAAGATGCCGATAAGTTGAAGCAAGATGTTGACAACTTGAAATAAGATGCTTGCAAGGAGAAAAATGCAAGAGAATCGAGAAAAACATGTTCATGATGATAGATTGGAGTGGGGTCGATGAGAAGACAAAAGTTGTTTGGTATATCCCTAGTTTAGAGATCTTAGCTTCGAGGAGTGCACCACCTTGTGATGGTGATGTGTGATTCTCCTGGGAGCAATTTGATGTATCTTTTAAATGCATGCTTTTGGATGGGTTTTCTTGTTTGTTATTTGTGCTTTTGAATGATGGTACTTGCATGGACAATGGTGATAATTTTTCGGTCTACGGATGATTTAAATATATCTATTTAGTGTTTATATGTCAAATTAAGCTTGTATGATGAAACAAATGAAACATGCATAAAATGAAATTATAACTCAGTTTAGGCCGTTTGATTTTACACACCGGCTTCAGATTCTGTGAGGCCATTTAAAAGTGCTAGGAGTAGACACGCTTGTAAAACGATTTTGACGCCAAAATTTAAGTTTCTGATAGAGATGTTGCAAAACGCTATCCAAACTGGATGGGTTTACAAAATAGTCAGGGAGATATTTGTTTATTCTTCGTGTTTCCCCTCACCGAGTTAGCCTTATAAGTTATAATTGCACGATTTGGAGTACTTTATTCGAGAAACACACGAGCTTTTACATTCATTGTAAAATCGTGAACCAACTTCAGATAAAAACTAGTGGTATTTGGCGCGGCGCACGCCGCGCCCTTGATGTGAAATTTTGATGATGGTTTGGATTTTTTTTAAAAAAAGAGAAATGTTCAGATTTAAATTGTTTGAAATGAAGACAAAATGTGTGAGTCTTTTGTAAGGCATTTTTCTTGGAATCTTCGAATTTGATTTTCGGCAATGTGGCATGTAATGTTAGCATTTTTGTGTGTTGTTATGTTGGTATGTCTTCATTTTTTTTTGATGAGTATGTTTGAATAGAAAATTCTTGATGAATTAATATATTTACATTTTTTATATATGTATATAACGGTTTTTCTATAGATTTTTTTTTATATTTTATGGAATGTCGGAATATTCGCGTAAATTTTGGCCAAATTAGAATATTCAAACATGTTTTTACTTTTGTGTGAGTATGTAGCAATTTTGACGATCATTTTTTATATGTTTTGTACAATATTCAAATGTTTAGTAGTTTGAAAAGTCCAAACATGTTTGTATTTCGACGTGAACATTTAATCGAGATTAGGAGAAGTGAACATGTTTGAATTTGATTCCATATTTGGGGAAAGTTTGCTCGTGTCGAGTTGAACTGCTAGCCAAATTGAAATGTTGAAACAAATTTGGTATTTGTTTTGAGTGCACTTCGGTTATTTTTGATGAGCATTTTGGTTTTTATTTTACGGAATATCGGAATATTTGCTCAAATGTTAGACAAATTGCAACTTGAGAGCATGTTTTCTATTTTGTTATTGTAAAGTTGAACAATACATGTAGTTCTTAGATAAATGACGCCATTATTAAGTGAGACATGAAGCATTTGGAGTGTTGTAAAAAAATGATTCCATTATCATTTGTTTAAGAATTTGGAACATTGCATAAAAAGTCTTTTCTTTTTTTATCTATTTCTTTTGTTTAAACAAAACTCCGAATATTTCATATTTCTTTTATTTTTTGTAGACCATAAGAAAAGATTCGTTCAAATGAAATATAAACAGATTTTATATTCCATCATTAAGTAGACCCCATCCGCGCTTGTGTGATTTTTTTTTAATTTTGAAATGTGTAAATAAGTTCGTATTTTGGCATTAATAAGTATTATTTATTTTGGTGAGCATGTAGATATATTCTGTAGTACCTTTAATACTGTAGGAAGTTGTAATATGCAAATATACTTCTATCTTCCAAATAATATTTAATGTAAGTACATTGTTAGTAGTAATGCATTTTTTTTGAATTCGAGTCCACAATTCGGGAAAATTCATTTATATTGCATCTAAATATTGACTATTTTGAATTCTGTAAATATGTTTTGTGTTTTGCCATATATGGTTAGTGTTGGTTTTTATGAGCATTTGTTATATAGTTTAGAGAATATCCAAATATAAAGCAAATGGAAGTATTTAAATACGTTTCTTTGTTGGCATGAATTTTTAAATGTAATTAAAAAATGTATCTGAGTTAGAAATGTTCGAACATGTTTGTATGTTGGTGTTAATATTTAATTGAAATTAGGAGAAGAATGAATATGTATTATTTCTATATGGTGACAAAATTTGAATATTTTGGGGAGGAAAATCAGCGTAAGTATTTTTCGTCATATTTTTTTCTAATTGTTTTGATATGTACTTGTATTTTTCAGTGGATATATTTAGAGATGTTCATTTACATTTTGTTTGAATTGTAAAGTTGATGAAAGTGGGAAGATATGTGTATGTTTCCTTTTTTTTGTTGCAAATTATCAGGTTTAGAAGATATTGGAAATTCTGAAGTTTTCAGTTTCAAAATTTCGGACATATGGCATAAATAGTAAATGTATATATTTTATGTGGTCATGTTGATATTTTTTTCCCCAACAGTTAGGTTTAAAGATATTGGTCTAGTTCATATTTCACATTTCTTTTATCCCATTTCTTTTGCTGAAATAACACTTCAAATATTTGGGGGTTTTATTTTTTGGAGTGATGATTTTGTTGTTGTTAATTACTGTCGTGTCTTTGTGAGAAATAGTTGTTCTGATTAAGTTTTAATTCGAAATTTAAAACTTGCTTAAATATCACTATTTGGAATTTGTAAGTTTTTTATTGGGAAGACCTGATTTGAATTTGGTGTGAGGTGATTTTAATTTGTGTCTTTCGTCGTGAACATTTAACTGAAATTAGGAAAAATGCATTTGTGTTCCCTCAAAATTATGGCAAAATTTGGATAGTCAGGAAAAAATGTTAGCATAAGTATTTTGTATATTTTTTCTGATTGTTTTGATATATCATTCATATTTTCCAACAGATATATGTAGGGATATTGTTTTTTATTTTGTTTGAAATTCAAAAATTGGTGAAAGTGGGAACCTATCTGCATTTTTTTCCCGTCTTGTAAATGCTCAAATTTGGAAGCCATTGGAAAATTTGGAGTTTTCAAACATGGAATTTAGTCGTACGGCATAAGTAGTAAGCGCCTATTTTTGTGTGCTAATGTCGACATATTTGTCATATTTGTGAATACGTTGGCGGGTGAAATTCAAATTTGAAGATGTGCACATAGAAAAGCCGTTTCTATTTGAATGTGTTGGAATAAAAAAGAAGAAGTTTGCATTTACAAATTTTTAAAATTCGAAAATTGGTAAAAGCTTTTGTCATGTGAATTATTTTCTTGTGGTTTTTGAATGCTTAGATTTAAAGGGCATTTGGAATTTTGAAGTTTTCAAACTTGAAATTTGATCAAGTGCTGTAAATAGTAGGTGTCTTTGTTTTTTTTTGTTGGTGAATGTTGACATATTTGTCATATTGATGAATGCTTGGTAGGAAATTTTTAAATTTGTGAAGGTGCAAATGCAAAAATAATTTATGTTCAAATATTTTGAAATTTGGTAGGTGAAGGTTACATTTACAATTTTTCTTCTGTTTTAGTTAAATAGGGCACACCAACACGTAAGAAATTTAACGGTTTCTGAAATTATTTCTGTGAAGGAAAAAATATGGTACATTTTACAGTATGTCCAATTTTTAAGAAAATTGGAATGTTTAAAAATGTGTCTATTTGTTTTTCTATTTCTAATTTATAAGTCCATAATGAGTGCGAGAGCACATTTATTCAACTGAAATGCCATAATTAGGAAGTTCGTTTTCTGAAATTCAACTCTGTATAATTGATCACATAATTGGAGCAGATATATTGTTGTTTTTTTTTGAAGTTTTGGTTAAATTGAAATGTCTTGTTCATATAGTGTAGAACACGTTCAATTTTTAAGCAAGTTGGAACGTTTTAAGATGTCTCCTTTTTCTAAGTCTATATGAATGGATATGCACATATATTTAGGTGAATTCCATACTTGGTTTTTTTAAAATCCAAATCTATACAATTGTCCAAATAGTTGGAGTGAATGTTTTTTTAATTCATTTTTGCTGAATTAGAATATTTAAAGATGTTTGTAATTTCTTTTGAAAGCTACAGAAGTGTGCAAAATGGATAAGTACTATTTGTCGATATTTACATTTGTGTTTTTTTTTTCATTTTGATATTGTAAAAGTTGTAAGCTTTTTAGAAAACAGGAAAATGGAAAAACGAAAAAAAAACCGGGCACACAGCAGGCGGCCCAGCCCATGAACCAGCCCGACTAGAGAAAACGAAAAAAAACCGTGACGTCATCATGACGCCACCAGTGGGTGATCCGGCGCGGCGGCGCTGACCTCGCCGGTGGCGACTGAGGTCGACCTGGGATGCGCGCTTGGCTGCCGCGAGTGCGCACGGAAGTGGGGAGCCGGGAGGTGGCGGCGCCGCTCCTTTTAGGTCGCCGGAGCGGCGCCGGCGGGCAGTGGACGCGGCGGCGGGAGGCGCGGCACGGCGGCGGGGATTCCGGCGCCACGCGGGCGTCCCGGGACGCGTCGGTCGGGAAGGAGGTGGAGGGCGGCGCGGCGGTGGCTCCCGTGGCGTCCGATTTGGCCGGAGAGGCGCGAGGCGGCGGCGCCAGGCGTCGGCGTCCACGGCGAGCTCGGCGCGGCGTCGCGGGAGGGGAGAGGGGTTGGGGGGTGTGCTGCGGCCGTTTTACGAAAAACAACCTGGACTTTCGCGTAATTGCAAAGAGGTCCCTGGAGCCGAATTTTCTGTGAAGAGTATGGAATTTTCCGGCGCCCGCGTGCTTCTTCGCAAAAACCACCAGCGCGCTGTGAGGCTGACGCACGGGACCCACCGAGCACTGTAGCACACTGTGGATATCTGCAGTGCGTACTGTAGCTAGCTACAGTAGCTCGGGGCTCTCTCAGGCCGCGAAATTGTCCAGCCATTATACACTCGCTATGATGTGTAAAGCTCAATTCGCATGAGCTCGTGTTGCTCTGTTCCTTCTCACGCGGGTGCCTGTTGGTCACATGTAAATATTGTTTTATTATAATTCAAATTCATATGAAGATAAAGACTAACTTCTGTCGGAGCGAGAGAGGCTTGGACCGAGTGAATCGAAGGCTGAAGTTAGCCCATCACGTTTTGCCCTACCGATCTGGATTAGCTTAGACCCCGCCGTCTTCGAAGCGGATGCGCGCGCCGGAGACGGAGGGGAAGGCTTTCCGGCAGCTCCGCAAGGCCGACCCCGCTGCGGCGGAGCGGGCATTGCGCGCCGCGGCGAACGAGCCGGTGCCGTTGGCCGTCTTGGAGCGGTCGTACACGACCGCGGAGACGGATGCCAGGCGCCTCCGCCGCAAGAACAAGGCGATGCTCGACGCCGCCATCGCCGAGTCGAAGAAGGAGGCGGCAAAGAACGACCGCGCGGCCAGGCTCGCCGAGGAGCAGACCCGCGCGGTCCTCGCCGCTCGCTCCAACAGCTCCAGCTCCTCCCACGCAGACCCCTACGCGGCCTTCGAGCTGCTGCGCTGCCACCGGCCCTCCGGTGATGGCAAGGGGAAGGGGCCGGCGTGAAGGCAGTGAAGCGCCGCCGATGAAGGCGAAGGGACCGACGGACACAGAGGATGGCGGCGCCGCCGGTTTGCCCCCTTTTGTTAAGATTTTGTGTATATAGCTTAGTATGTCTATAATCCGAACTATGAGCTCCGATCGAATGCAATCCGTACTACATTGAGCTCCGATCTACGTTCTTTAGTTTACGTAGTATGGATTTGAGGGTGCGGATATGGGGGCACAGTTGTAGGACACCCTTTTTGGGTTAGCCTGGACAGGGTCCGCGAACACGTCCGGTCGTGTCATCACCGGTGCACGAAGCCACCTGCACCGCATGGACACAAGGTAGCAAAAGAACGTGTCGCTGAGCGAAAGCGACAGCACTAGGAGAGCGACGCACGCAAGCATCGTCCGGCCGCTGCGAGCCGTCCGTCCTCGATCCCGTGCGGCGTGCCGGTGCGCGGTGCGTCCCCCTCCTCTGCTCCCAGCTCCACGTGGGCGCCGCGCATCACATCGCTTCTTCCACCTCCAGCCCCCACTCCCTCGTGCCGCTCGCCTCACTCCCCCACTCCACTCCACCAAGCAACAGCCCCCCATGCCCACCCACCGCTCGACGCAATTCCCCAACCACTGATCGCGCCGCCCCCGATGACCTCCCTCCTCGCGCCGCCCGCCTCCTTCCGCGGCATCCGCCCACCACCGCCGCCCCGCCGACATTCCGCCCCGATCGCCCGCGCCGCGCGCTCGTGCTACCGCTTCCGGACCGACGACGACGGCCTCGTGGACGTGGCCGTCGCCGCGAAGGAGAGCGACGGCGGGGGGTACACGGTCGGCGTCGAGGTCCCGCCCCTCCCGGGACGGAAGGGCGGGCTGGTGCTCCGCGCGGCCGACTCCGGCGAGGCCGTCCCACTGGCGTCCCCCGGCGACGGCGCCTCCCTCGCGGCCGAGCTCTCCATCGCCGCGTCCTGCGCGCCGTTCAACCTCTCCTTCCTGCTGTCCGACGCCAACGGGACTGACATACGCACCCACCGCCGGACGCCCTTCCGCGTGCCGATCGGCGTCGGGCCGGGCAGCCCCGCGCCGCTCGGCCTCTCCCTCTCGGAGGACGGGGCCGCCAACTTCGCGCTGTACAGCAAGAGCGCCAACAGCGTCGTGCTCTGCCTATTCGACGGCGGCGGCGAGCCGGCTTTCGAGATCGAGCTGGATCCCTACGTCAACCGGACGGGTAACGTGTGGCACGTCTCGCTGGAGGGCGTGGAGGGGCACGTCAGCTACGGCTTCCGGTGCGGGCTGTTCGGCACGGGCCGCCCGCTGCTGGATCCGTATGCCCTCGTCACTGCAGATTCCGTTTATGAGGAAGGGGCCACTGTGCCGTCCATGAGCTGCCTCGGACTGTTGGCGAAGCCGCCGAGCTACGATTGGGGCAGGGACAAGCGCCCATGCTTGCCGTTGGAGAAGCTGTTGGTGTACCGGGCGAATGTGGCTCTGTTCACCGAGGACAAGTCCAGCGGGCTGCCGGACGATGTCGCCGGTACTTTCGCCGGGATGGCTGCAAAGATACAGCACTTTAGGAGCCTCGGTGTCAATGCGGTCTTGCTGGAGCCAGTGTTCCCGTTCGATCAGGCCAAGGGACCTTACTTCCCGTACCATTTTTTATCACCGATGAACTCGTATGGCAGCCAAGGTTGCAGTGCTTCGGCTATCACGTCTATGAAGGATATGGTCAAGGCAATGCATAAAAATGGAATAGAGGTCCTCTTGGAGGTTGTTTTTACACATACTGCTGAAGGAGAGGCAGAGTCTCAGATGATATCGATCCGTGGCATTGACAATTCCTCTTATTACATTTCTGATGAGATTACTGGATGCGAATCCGGTATATTGAACTGCAACTGCCCAGTGACCCAGAAGCTGATTTTGGACAGCCTCCGACATTGGGTGCTTAATTTCCATGTTGATGGGTTTTGCTTCGTTAATGCACCTTTCCTTGTCAGGGGTCCACGTGGCAAATATCTGTCTCGACCGCCGCTTCTTGAGTCTATAGCTTTTGACCCGGTTCTTTCCAAGACAAAGATCATCGCAGATCCTTGGTCTCCGCTCAACATATCTAACGTGCAATTTCCATTCCCTCACTGGAAAAAATGGGCTGAGATGAACACAAGGTTCTGTATTGATGTGCGCAAATTTTTGAAGGGAGAAGCTCTTATCAGCGACCTTGCGACGCGTCTGTGTGGTAGTGGTGACCTATTTTCCAGCAGGGGGCCAGCATTTTCTTTCAATTATGTGTCCAGGAATTCAGGTCTTACTCTTGTTGATTTGGTGAGTTTCAGCAATGATGATCTTGCTTCTGAGTCAAGTTGGAATTGTGGTGAAGAAGGGCCGTCTGAGAACAGTGCAGTCCTTGAGACGAGGCTAAGGCAGATAAGGAATTATATATTTATTCTATTTGTTTCGCTTGGTATTCCTGTTCTGAACATGGGAGATGAATGCGGGCACTCCTCGGCTGGTTCAACATCATACAAGGAAAGAGTTGCTCTAAACTGGAAGGGCTTGATGACCACTTTTGTTAAGGAAGTTACTGGATTCATTTCATTTCTAGCTGCACTCAGAAGTCGGCGAGGTGACATCTTTCAGAGAAGAGAATTTCTCAAACTGGAAAACATATATTGGCACGGGAGTGATCTATCCGAGCCACGATGGGAGGATCCTACTAGCAAATTTCTTTGCATGCACGTAATAGGAGAGAATGATGGAAACACACCAGATTCAATCAAAGGTGACCTGTACATCTGTTTCAATGCTAATGAGGAATCAATGAGTGCTACATTACCTGCTCCTGCAGAAGGATCCATGTGGTTATGCTTGGTTGATACATCACTTCCGCTTCCAGGTTTCTTTGCCACCGAGTCTAACCCTAAAGTGCATCGAGTGCTAGGATATTCCTCCTATAAAGTAAAAGCGCACAGCTGTGTTCTATTTGAATCAACAAGGGATCTCTCCTAGTTTCTGTGATAAGTAATAATTCTGTTGATACCGACTTCGTACTTTGTAGACCTTTGGTCCAAAAAGTTGCTGTGCATTGTAGATGAGAATTAAGATAATAAAATTTAGCATTTTCCAAAATAGAGGGTACATCTAGTTCTCATACTGCCTTGTTATTTGTGGTGTTCTAACTTCTGCTCAGGGTTTGAAGGAGCAGTTTCTGTGATAAGTAAAAGCGCACAGCTGTGTTTTATTTGAATCAACAAGGGATCTCTGCAGTTTCTGTGATAAGTAATAATTCTGTTGATACCGACTTCTTACTTTGTAGACCTTTGGTCCAAATATGTTGCCTGTGTACTGTAGATGAGAATGTTTACAATATTTTTTTTAGCATTTTCCCAGATAGATGGTATATTTAGTTCTCATACTGCCTTGTTATTTGTGGTGTTATAACTTTTGCTCAGGTTTTGAAGCGCACAGCTGTGTTTTATTTGTGGTCGATGTGTTCGTTTTATAGAAGAGTGCTCCATTGTTTGCTGTAACCCCCATATCCTGACTCTCTTTCATGTCTCATTACTTCTACCTTCTGCTCTCTTCGAAAGCAATAAGGTTTTTGTACCTTGTCTCTTTAACCTTCCATGTTCCAACCATGTCCAGTGATCATCACATGGTCTATAGTTCTACTTACTAGATCAGTACTTTCCTAGCACATTATTTGCTGAAAGCTTGTGCAGTACTTGCTTTACACAATTTTATTCCCCCAGCATTATTCTTACTGTTTTACGTATTACCTGGACATCATAGGCATGCATCACTTGTGTAGTTAACATTTAGCAAGCAATTAAGTATTATGTGTTATTGCGAGACGGTGTTCCCGAAATACATTTATGCTGCCTAATGAAGTCTCTTATTGTAGGTGGTACGACGAAATACGTTTATGCTGTCTAATGAAGTCTCTTATTGTAGGTGGTACGATAAAAAACATTTACCTGAATATCACTTACTCTTGAGAGGTTGCTACCCTTAGATCATTGGGAGTCTAATTCATAGTCATTCATTTTTAGTTTTCTACTTGTTGTGTTTCTCAAACATACTGATGGCAAGTTTATCTTAATTGTTGAATATAATTCTAGACATTAGCGTAATCGATATCTTAGTTAGATTTGATGAGAGTGAGGCGACATCTAATTAATTCATTCTTGCTAGCAGCTGAGTAGCTTAGACTTATGCCCACATATCCATGCAACTTCTTATTTGTGTGGAAAAGGTATCACTTCATGGCTTAATCTTTGGATTATACAGGCTTACTGTAAGGCGGCTGATATACCTTCGTTTGCTTTTGACATCAACCTCGAGTGCTATAGAACGAAAATCTTTCTTCTCAGAACATGTTTGTAGAATATCAGTACTGTATTGGTTTGAATACCAATTAGTGCTTGGTGGTGAAAGGAGTGCTTGCCACTATGTTATATAATTATGTTGCAATTTGGCAATTCGGCGTTATGATGGCCGTCTTCTAGAACCAAGGGCAGGTGAGCATCAGGCGGATTCGGAGATGGGTCGTTATTTACTTGGTGGGATGGAGGCATGCACTCAAGGATATGATGTTTCAGTAACATATACTTTTAGCTCATGGACTTGGATTTAACATGACAAACACTAAGAATAACTGCAAGAGGGCCACGAGACGGCCGAGAAGACTGCAAACCCCAAACATGTGACTCATTTATCCCTTATGTCGGGTAAAACGACAATTCACATCACCCGATCAACAAGTCCAATTCGTCCAGTACTGCCAATGAAGCCTATGCCCATTATCTTTCCACTGTCAGCGCGCGACTCGGGTGCAGTACCCGAACAGTAGTAACTGAATAGTATCTGCAGTAGAGTACCTATGCGCAGCACGGCGAAATGCCATACCTTGATGGCTGGCCTGATTCAGATGCAGGTATCCTTTTCGTAGCATCTTAACGTGTTGTCTAAGTCGTGAAATCTTGATAGGAACAAAAATGTTATGTCGCCCACGTATTGTTGAGGCTGGTGGTAGCCTGAGCAAATGTCTGCAGGATAACCAAATTCCAGTTGCCTCCCAAGCCTAATATATACAGACTACATTGAGATGAACAAGCGGTGACCCAACACCCTCGTCTATTGGTTCGCTGAGGATTTGTCACTACACTTGGTCTTTGGTCTCTCCATTCGGTATCACCTCTTAGTCGTTGTCCCTTTATAGATGAAGTATTCCATTATTGACTCTAGTTCAAAATCCTGACTCTCTTTCAAGTCTCACTACATCCAACTTTTGCTCTCTTCTAAAGCAATAATGTTCTTGTACCTTGTGTCCTTTACCTTCAAAGTTCCAACCATGCCTGGTGCATCACCATGTTCATTGTGAGACGGCCTTCCTCAAATATGTTTATGCTGCTGAGTGAAGGCTCTAATTGTAGGTAGTATGATGAAAAACATTTACTCTTAGATCCTTGGGAGTCTAATTCCTATTCCTATTCATTAATATTTATTTTTTTATTTTTTGTGTTTCTCAGACGTACTGATGAAAGGTTTGTCTTATTGTAGAAAATAATACAGAGTGTAACTTACTAGTTGTTGTATCTTTTTTGTTAACTAAAGAACACACTCCTTGGGCTCTGAGTTGAGGTTGCCATATAGGAATTCGGCAATTGACGACATATCTGAACTAACTCTACATGTTGCCTCGTTTTTCTACTTTTTATCGTGAACAGTCACTACATATACTTATATATCATAGTAACTAAACCCATTAGTGTTTGTTGTTCTACTCCTCAATCACATAATCGTTCAGTTTGTTGAGTTTGGTACGCCTGTACCGCCTTAGTTTGTCGAAACTGAAGTAATTGGCTTATCAAAAAAAATGTTATTTACAAAGTTGCTCCATAGTTTCTCAAAACAAGCATTTGTTACACTAGTTACTCTGAAATGACCACCTTAGTTTGCTCCGCCTGTACCACCTTAGTTTGTCGAAACTGATGGAGTTCACATTTGTTACTCTGAAATGACTAATGCACACAAGCTTTTGTTTCATGCTACCGGAGTAAATATCCTTTGATTCTCTCTCCCTCTCTCTCTGCAACTACAAGAAGACAACCCACATCTGTATCTACGCCCTCACGCAGCACCACCACTTAACTAGAGAGAGAAAGAAAGGGCAGACAGAATTGGCCTGCCAAGAAAACAAAAGAGGGATGCTAAGCCTATTGATCTTAGCACCTAGTTCCACATGACCATACCGATGGAGAGGATGGAGGGCTCCGCAACTTCCGACCGACCGTTAGGGGCGGAATGCGGGCGATTCTGGATCCTCGCCGGCGATCTGGCCAGCGGCGAGGCCATGGAGTCGGATGGAAGCGAGGGGGAGGAAGACGAAGGCGCCGGGGAGACGCCGGCGGGGTCTGCGGCGATGCAGTACCTGTGAGCCACTCCTTCTCCGGTGTCATCAGCGGTCATGGAGGATCGCGCGTCCAGGGAGAAGAAGCGGATCGCCAAACGTCAAGCTCAAAGGTATGCGAACCTCACTTTGCAGGTATTACCGGAGGTTCCGTCACGATCTTCTGGTCTTGCGCGGCCGTGAGAGATACTCGAGCTCTGCGGAGACCCGTCCTTGAGCCGTCGACCTTCTTGGATGATGGATCGGGAGGATGGAGCATCTACAGACGCCGGGGTCGTCGCAACGGCGAGCTGACGTTGGAATCGAGGATGGCGCGTGGATGCATGGTCGTTGCAGCCGCTGGACGAAGGTTGGGTTGCAATGGCAGAGGATTGGGACCGACGAGGTGCGATGCCAGTTCATCGAGGGCTGCGAACCCTAGAATCCGTGCTGGCAATGCGTTGCCGGCGCCGGAGACGAAGAACAGCAGCCGCGGAGATCTTGGGATTGGAAATTCAAATTTTGGAAAAATAAAAAAACACAAGGCCATGCGGGCCTTGATCGATCTGTGGGGACTGCGGCCCAAAACACAGAGGCGTCCCGAGCGGCAGGTCACATAGACTTGAACCTGAACCTGCGGCTGCGATCTATGCTAGGGTTTAGGTTCAGAGGGAAATCGACATTGCCGCCGCGAGTGCATGATCGCGAGGTGATGGCGAACAATGGTGGCGGTTATGGGGTGCTGGAGCTGGGCGTGGAGGTCCTCCGGGACGTGGCTACGGCGGTGGCTACCCCCCTGCTCGGGGTACCGGTGCCGGCGGCCGCCGTACCGTGCTAGCGGCACGGGCTCGGGCGGTAATGGCGCTCCGTTCAGAGGAGGTGCTGCTGGTCGTGGGTTCCAACACCCGGCTGGACCTGCGCGTCAAGGTGATCAGCGGAACAGCAATTTTGAGGTCGGCGGTCCCAGCGGCACGGTGGGGCAGGCGGACTTTCGGCGGCAGGGTTTCGATGGAAACTTCGGCGAGTTCGATGCTGGCTCAGGGTTCGGTGTGGGTCAACAACGTCATGCTTACGACCGGCCGTTTCAGTTTCGTGGTGGCCGGGGGGGCGGAGGACGTTTTGGAGGTCATGGCTTCAATGACGATCTCGCTATGGCTGATAGGAACAACCAGATGTACTCGGGAGTGTCGGAGGAGATGTTAGCTAAAATTGTCAGTCAGATTACAGAGGCTCTCCGGCCGGCGGGAGCGGCTGCTGCGGCGGCGAATGCAGCACCTTCGGCGCGAGCTGCTGTCGGGCAGACGGCGTCGGCGGCACAATTATTGGCTAAAGGTGCCACCCCGGTGGTGGTATCACCACAAGCTGCTGCGCCATTGCAGCCAAGTGGGGGGGGGGGATCGCACACGTAATGACAACGCCGGTAATGGGAATGAGACTGTTGCTGCAAAGAGGCCAAAAAAGGGAGAGAAGACTCGCTGCTATCGCTGTGATGGACCTGGTCATCACGGCAAAGAGTGCATAGTGGAGGTTTGCGACCTCTGTGAGAGCAAGGAGCACTCCGAGGAGGTGTGCCCCCTGTTGACTGCGCCTAAACCCCAGGTCATCCTCCATGGTTTAATTGATGAGGGTCTGATGTTCTTCGAGCAGCCAACTTCTGATACTTATAAACCGAAGATTGACAATGTGCGCACAGCTATGGTTACGGTGACTAATGGTGAGCTTTCCATTCCAAGAGTCGTAGCCCAATTGCAGCGTTTGGTTCCATGGGAGCAGTTTCATTGGGATGTTCAGCAAGTGGGGCATAATGTGTTCAAAGTGCCTTTTCCATCTAAGAGTGAATTGGACAGATTAGCTATTTTTGGTGCATGTAAGGTGCCGGGAAGCACATGTGAGATCACAGTCATTCCTTGGGTAGCTACGGTCGAGCCAATGGACCAGTTGCCAAAGAAGTGGATCCGTGTCTATGGTATCCCTCCCAAGACTATCCCTTTGGAGCCTAGGGTCCTTGTTTGGCAAAACTTTTAAGGTGGATATGAAATTTACTCGCAAACATGGTGTCTTGCGGATGCTTGTGGGTTGTGTGGACTACACACTTATTCCTCAGTCGTTCCTTGGGTAGCTACGGTCGAGCCAATGGACCAGTTGCCAAAGAAGTGGATCCGTGTCTATGGTATCCCTCCCAAGACTATCCCTTTGGAGCCTAGGGTCCTTGTTTGGCAAAACTTTTAAGGTGGATATGAAATTTACTCGCAAACATGGTGTCTTGCGGATGCTTGTGGGTTGTGTGGACTACACACTTATTCCTTCTGGATCGACGATATTTATAAAAGATGGGTTCTATCGGCTGAAATTTAGGGTGGAGCACCCGGTTGATGTTGGGGACAAGGAGGATGATGCACCACGGTCACCTCCGCCGGATGACGAAGGAGATGATGATGAGGAATCAAATAATCAAGAAAAAGATAAGAGGCAGAAAATAACAGCCCTTCCGATGCCATGGTTACGGATGAAGTGTCAAAGGAAGCTGAAGGCAAGAGCAACGTAAGGGCTGCGGCCTCGGAAAAAATGCAGGACATGTGGCGGGTGTGGTTTTCTCGCCCATGGTCCAGAAACAGTTCAGGGATGCAAAGGCAGAAGTCTTGGCGATGATGAAGGCAGGTGCTGAGAATATGGGTGTGGATCTTGTGGTCTCGGAAGGGAGTGCGTCGGTGGCCGCTGCGGGCTGCCGCACCAGTGGTCTGGAGGATCATGTCCACGATAGTGAGGAGGCGCACTGCACTGCTGATGGTAACGGCGACGAGGGGCTTCCGAGTGCACATGTTCTAGATGATGTTGCTGCTGTTGTTGCCCCTGATCAAGGCAGGGCTGCTCATATCACATGCGATGATGCTGATGTGGTTGTCACATGCAATGATACTGCTACTGTTGGTGCCTCCGATCAAGGCAAGGGGTCGATGGAGGGGTCTGCGGATGTCACTTTTCAGTATGTGACTGCTCCTACTCAATCGATCTCACCGGTCTCACAGCTGGAGGTTGACGGCGGACTGTACATGGATCGCCTTGGGAATGCGGCGTCTCCGCAGCCTTTGTCTGGTGAGGCTGTAAGCACTCATCTTGCAAGACCTTTTTTGAGGCCAAACTCTGTCTTGCGGGCAGGGAATTGATGGGATAGCAGCGAGGCCATCAGAGAGCGAGATTTTGGCTTTTGGGGGGATGTTGGAGATGGAGGTGAGGTCTAGTCCGAGATTGAGGGAGCAACACAATGCGGATCTTCCTCAACTTCAGCGTGCGATGGACCTTACTTCACGCAAGGCTTATGGCTCTCCATCAGGTACTCCACCACATGCCAAGCTTTCTTTTCGTTCGTTATCTAATTCTGAAATTAAACATAGAACGAAAAGATTGGGTATTTCATTAGGATTTAATGATGAGCAAGTTAACTCTTCTATTTCGACCATTATGGAGTTAGAACGTGAGAGGGAGGTTATTTTTCTAAAAAATTCATTGCCCCATTAAATGAAGAATCCGAATCTAGCTTAGCTTTAAAAAAGGCCATTAATATTTGCGAAGATCTAGTAGAGGATGAGGAGGAGGTTTCGGAAGATCATGCGGATCTTAACGAGACTTTAGCATCAATAAGAGGTAGAGGAAAGAAAAAAACACTTTCTAGACGTGCGGTTAGAAGGGGTGTGAGTTAGCCATCTACTCTAAATTTTAAAAAAACAATGAAGGGTATGATTTGGAATTCAGATGGGTTCGGAGACACAGCAAAACACTTGGCTGTTCATGAATTTGTTAAAGAGAATAAACTCGACTTTGTAGCTATAATTGAGACAGGGAGGTCTGCGTTCGCCACACCTTTTCTCAATTTTTTGGCTGCAGGTTCAGACTTCATTTGGTATTGTATACCTCCACACGGGAGGTCGGGAGGCATGCTTTTAGGGTTTAATAATGCTACCCTTACAATACAAGATGTGGTCTCAGGTGATTTTTGCGTCAAATTACACCTGAGAACGAAGTTGGACGGGTTTAGTTGGGCGTTGGTGGTTGTTTATGGGGCGGCTCAGACAACAAGAAACCGGAATTTCTTGCTGAATTGGTAAGAATTTGTGAAGGGGAGACGGTACCGATGTTGGTCGGGGGGATTTTAATATTATTAGGAGACAAGAGGAGAAAAATAATGACAATTTTAATGCTAGATGGCCTACTATCTTTAATGCGATAATTGAGAGTTTGAGCTTGAAGGATTTAGAATTGTCTGGAAGAAAGTATACTTGGTCTAGTAGACGAGATACGCCAACACTTGAGAAGTTGGATCGTTTTCTAGCCAGTGTAGATTGGGAGCAAAAGTATCCACTAGTTACGGTGCAGGCTCTTACTCGTGCGGGGTCGGATCATACGCCGTTGTTATTGGATACGGTGAACATGCGTTTAATGGAAATTCTAGCAGATTTTCTTTTGAGTTATCGTGGTTTAGACAAGAAGGGTTTTATGACATGATTGTTCGTGAATGGAATGCGGTCCAAACGGGCAATTCACCGGTGGAGCGGTGGCAAAATAAAATCCGACATTTACGTCAATTTCTACGTGGGTGGGCAAGGAATTTGAGTGGGGAATATAAAATGTTACGGGATAAATTAATCTTACTTATCGATGAGTTAGATGCTAAAGCTGAAACCACTCCTCTTACGGTTGCCGAGCGGGCGGCCAAGAGGGAGGCGGATGATAAGTTGGCCCAATTGCGTCGTGATGAGGAATCTAAGTGGGCGCAGCGAGCAAAAGTTAAATACATTCAGGAAGGGGGGAGTAATACGAGATATTTCCATATTATAGCGAATGGTAAACATAGGAAGAAACGGATTTTACAATTGGAACAAGATGAAGGCACGATTGTTGGCCAGGAAAACCTTAAGATTTATATCTCGGAGTACTATAAGAAATTATTTGGAGCGCCGGTTACAAATAATTTTTCTTTGGACGAGAGTGTGACCCATGATATGCCACAAATTTCAGAAGAAGAAAATGAGATTTTGACTCAAGACTTCTCTGAGAAAGAAGTGTTTGAGGCTATTCAACAAATGGAACATAACAAAGCCCCAGGGCCGGATGGGTTTCCCGCGGAGTTTTATCAAAAGTTTTGGGGAATTATAAAAGCTGATTTGATGGCTATGTTCGCGCAACTGCGTGCGGGAAACTTGCCTTTATTTAAACTAAACTTTGGTATTATCACCTTACTACCAAAAAAGGAAGATGCGAGTAAAATTGAGCAATATCGTCCTATTTGCCTTTTGAATGTGAGCTTCAAGATTTTCACAAAGGTTGGGACAAACCGAGTCACCTCTATTGCGAGTAGAGTTGTTCGCCCCACACAAACTGCGTTTATTCCTGGAAGAAATATTCTTGAAGGGGTTGTTGTTTTACATGAGACGATACATGAGTTACATAAAAAAAAGATGGATGGGGTTCTTTTCAAAATAGACTTTGAGAAGGCGTATGATAAAGTAAAATGGTCATTCCTACAGCAAACGTTACGAATGAAGGGGTTCACGCCACAATGGTGCGAGTGGGTGGCTCGGTTTGTACAAGGCGGGAGTGTAGGAATCGAGTTAATGACGATATCGGTCATTATTTCCAGACACTCAAAGGTTTACGACAAGGAGATCCGTTGTCTCCGCTTTTATTTAATTAGTTGTTGATATGCTGGCTATTTAATTTCTCGTGCGAAGGAGGATGGCCAAGTGGGAGGTTTAGTTCCTCATCTTGTTGAAGGGGGGGTCTCAATACTCCAATATGCGGATGACACTATATTATTTCTTGAACACGACATTGCGAAGGCCGTGAACATGAAATTAATACTTGCCTTGTTTGAGCAACTTTCGGGGTTGAAAATAAATTTTCACAAGAGTGAATTGTATTGTTTTGGGAAGGCCAAGGATGACCAGGAGAAGTACCGTCAGATTTTTGGTTGCGAGATCGGTTCCTTACCTTTCAGGTATTTGGGAATACCAATACATTATAGAAAATTACTAAACAAGGAATGGAAAATAGTTGAGGACAGATTTGAGAAGAAATTGGCGGCTTGGGTCGCAAGAATGTTGTCATACGGTGACCGTCTTGTGCTTATAAACTCAGTTTTAACAAGCCTTCCAATGTTCTTACTATCCTTTTTCGAAATTCCAAAGGGAGTTAGAAAAAGGCTAGATTTTTATCGTTCTCGGTTTTTTTGGCAAAGCAATCAGCTCAAACGGAAATACAGGTTAACTAAATGGAACTTGGTTTGTAGGCCAAAGGACCAAGGTGGATTGGGAATCTCGGTTTTAGAGGAGCAGAATAAATGTCTTCTTAGTAAATGGTTGTATAAAATTTTGAATGAGGAGGGAGTGTGGAAAGAGTTATTAGTCAACAAGTACTTAGGGGATAAAACGTTGTCTCAAGTGCGAGTTAGACCTATGGATTCTCCTTTTTGGAAAGGAATTATGAGGGTAAAAGATGAATTCTTTAAGCGTGGAAGATTTTCGATTGGTAATGGGGAGCAGATTCAGTTTTGGGAAGATAACTGGTTAGGTCCTGTTTCTCTTCAAGCTGAATATCCATCTTTATATGCTATTGCCTCTAATAAGCACAGCACGGTAGCTAATGTTATTGGAACAGTACCTATTAATCTCCCTTTTCGCCGGGTACTAATAGGTAATAATAGAACAAATTGGCTTAATCTAGTGGAGAGGTTAATGCGGGTGAACCTCATAGACGAGGAGGATAAATTTAAATGGTCTCTTACTTCCAATGGAACCTTTACGGTTAAGTCATTTTATGAGGACTTATTAAATGGGCACACTAGATATTTGCGTAAGTATTAAAGATTCCGTTAAAAATAAAGATCTTCCTATGGTTTCTCAATCGAAAGGAAATCCTGACAAAAGACAATTTGATTAAAAGACGTTGGATAGGATGTAAGAAGTGTGTGTTCTGCGATGCGGATGAGTCCGTAGAACACCTCTTCATTAAGTGTCCGTTTGCTCGTGATATTTGGCGACTAGTGCACTTCACTTTCAATGTTTACCCACCTACAAGCATTGCTAATTTGTTTGGTAGTTGGTTAAATGGAATAGATAAAATCACAAAAGCTCGTATTCGTATTGGTGTTGCGGCCATTTTGTGGGCTATTTGGAATTGTAGAAATGACATTGTTTTTAACAAATCAACTTCAACTCATTATATGCAGGTTATTCACAAGGCGTGCTATTGGATCCACTCATGGTCATTCCTACTTCCTGCGGACCAGCGTGGGCTTATGGATGCCGGATGTACCCGTATACTCACGATGGTGCGGGCTATCTTCAGCCGGAGTGGATGGTTTCAACCTAGACGTCTAGATGCTTAAGAATATTTTGTTTGAGTGGCTGATCTTTGTAGCCACCTTAAGTGACCCATGAATTGTGAACTTGTTTCTTTGAATGGTTAAATAATTGCGGTGGGCTGTGTGCATCTTTTGGATGCAGAGGCCGGGGATCCGCACCCATTTATCTAAAAAAAATATATCCTTCTTTGGAGGTGGTCTTTGCCTGAATGTATTTATTTTTTTGAGAACTTGCCTGAATGTATTTAATTGTGTCGGATTGCTTAGAATGTCACCTCATGTTCCGCCATGAAACTAATAGTGTAGAAACTCATTAAAACACAAGAACAGGGTGCCCTAACTGAATATAAGATAATTCCAACAAATAAGCCACTGCCGGCTTGGCACAACGATTTGCTGAACTGCCAATAGTTGGCTAATTACTTAATTAGTCAGTCATATACGGTCATGTTGACTATTTGTTGGAATGCAAGATAAGTAGCTCCTAAATATGCATCATTTCTATCAGCTCAGATAGCTAACCGATGCATCACCTAATCAATCAGAGTAATCAGTTAGCGCCACAGTAACATTCTGTAGCACCGGTCTTAGCTACGGTCTTTGATGTAATGGTCTAGCTATCACACCTGTCTCTTGTAACTGGTACGGCTTGTGATGCAGTACATACTGTAGCACTATTACAGTGTTTCGCTAAGTCAGAGATGCTAAGAGCATCTCTAGGAGAGGCTGCAAAATACGGACCCGCAAAACTGTTTTACGGTTCACGAAACGCTTTTTTTTGGCTCAGAATGACGCCGCACAGAACAGAAACGGTATACACAAACTGTAAAAAGGAATATTCCAGGAATATTCCAAATCTTTTTTTTTTTGAATAGCAATCTTATCTTCTAGCTCTGGCCACGAGCAGGGAGCAGCTCGGCCACGAGCAAACCGCTGCTCCACCGCCGCCCTCACGGCCGCCGGCGCTGCTCCCTGCCGCCCTCGCGGCTGCCGCAGGCACCGTTCCCTGCCGCCCTCGCGGCCGCCGCCACAACTGCTCCCCGCGGCCTTCACGGCCGCCGCCGCCACCTCTCCACGCGGCCCCCGCTCGTGGTCACCGCTGCTCTCCACGATTCCGGCGATTACGCCGCCGCCACCTCTCCACGATTCCGGCGATTCGGTCGCCGCCGCTGCTCCTCGCGATTCCGGCGCCCATCCTCGCCGCCGCCTCTACTCCTGCCCAGCTGTTCCGGCGATCAGTTCGGTGTGTATGGCGGAAGTTCGCCGTATTCCGGCGAGTTCCGCGGCTGAAGGTCGTCGGCGGGTGCTGAATGTTCAGCCCGTCAACGCCTCGCGCGGGATACAGGCCCCCTCAAAATCGGCAACGGAAACAGCGTAAAAGAGGTTTGGTGGGTGAAATTTGCAGGCCCCCTCAAAATCTTTTACGGGTCGGTGTGTTTTAAGGGCTCTACTCTTTGCGTTTTTAAGGTTTTGAAACCGTATCCGGCGGTTATTTTGCGGGTTTGCGCGTTTTGCAGGTTCTGCTAGAGATGCTCTAAAGGCCACCACCGAGCTGTAAGAGTGTAGCACTTCGTTTCCATCTCATTGATGCAAAGTATTAACTGATTTCCAGATGCCTCCCAAGCCTAGCATCTGTAGCGAGATGAACAGGTAACGGGCCAACAATTTCACCAGCCTTTCCGTTGATCTGCTGAATGTTTCTCACTACACTTGGTCTCTTCAGTATCCCCACTAGGTAGGTTTGTCCCCTTTATACAAGGAAACTATACTCCATTATCGTCCATATTGCCCCCAACGATCACCTCTAAATCAATACTCCTCCCGTACCTTGCACTAATGTCACCTTTGAAATTTCGACCACAGCCAGAGATCATCGCATGGGGTGTCTATCCCTGCTGCATTAGTACTTCTCTCTATAGACTCATTGACATCCAAATGTAGATATATGCAAGTTAATTTAGAACGGAGGGAGTACCAGATAAGTAGCTTTAAATTATTTATCATAGGTTTGTTCTGTCGAAAAGAACTGAACTGCAATTTCTCACGATTTTTTTTTCTATTGAGGGAAAGTTTCTCGCGAGCTTATTTCCACTACACTTCGTCCAGAGCGGTTTGTGCACAAAGCCGAGGCAGCAACCTCCCACACCCACGATGAGCAAGCCGGGCGGCGCCCCCGGCGGCACCACGGCGGGCCCGACAGCGGCGGCGGCCGCGACCGTGGCGCAGAAGCAGAGGGCGCTCCTGCAGAAGGCCGACGCCGACGTCGCCAGCCTCGTCGACAACTTCTCCGCCCTCATCAACATCGCCCGCGTAAGCCCCCCGCCCCATACCACTCCTTGGTGCTCTCGCCTCCTGGCAAACTAACCCTAGCCCCGCGGGGTTCCTCGTGTCAGGTCAACAACCCGCCCGTGCGCAACTCGCAGGAGGAGTTCTAGATGGAGATGCGCGCCTCCCGCATGGTAACGGCGGCGGCTCAGCTCACTCCCTGCCCACCACTTGTTCGGAGATTTGTTTCTTTCCACCATGTTTGAAATATTTCATGCCCAAAACTGGAACGTTCTAAAAAAATCGACTCTAGGGCTACATGGTTCCTATGCCGTAATATCAAGGGAAAAAATAGCGTGCTATCAAAAATAGCGTGGCCCTCCTCTAGAAGCTATATAAGATATAGCGTGATATAGCGAAGTTATATACAAAATAGCGTGATGAAAAAATACGAGAAATAGCCCAAATATTAAGAATTTCAGCACTAAAAACTTGTGCAAAGCAATACATGAATAACCAGGTAACCATATTCTAGCACAAATAAAAATATGAGGCTTAAAAAAATGAAAAACTAATATACTAAAAGACAAACTGTTCTAAACTTTAATCAGAATCATTGACATCATCTTTAGAATAACTATAAGAACCACCAAATTGCGCACTATCATCATCACCTAACGTTATTTTCAGTCTTTTTGTTAGCGTAGCTATAACGTTACCACGTTAAGCGTGGTTTAGCGCGTATAAAACGTAAATAGCGCCGTAGCGTCAACTTTAGGCTAAATATAGCGTAGCCTCTCCAAATAAGCTATATCGTGCTATTAACCGGGAAATAGCCAGCTATTTTTTTCGTTGCGTAATATCCATATGTTCTAGTTCGGTGATGCCATAACGAGCAACAGCAAGGCATCAGGAGCTAGTAACATCAACCGAAGTGAGAAACTCAAATCTAACCAGGCCATGATGCTAGAAACGTAGCTCGTGATTGTGACACATAATTAGGCCATGTTTGAAGTAAGAAAATCTATCCCTTTAATAGATGATGCAGTTCTGTAGGGCAAGAGCCTGCAATTGACATGGCGTGGAGGTGGAGATGAGACTCAACATGAGAGATATAGTTGTGCAGCTGTGATGTGGCTACGGTGGAAGTGCAGATGCTAGATTCAATGAGGATCTGATCGAAACAGACCAGTTTGGTAGAAGTAAGATATAATAACGAACAAAGTCTATACGTGCAGGGTAGATTTTCAGAAATATTAATAAAATATGAAGTATGGAAATGCCTTGGCTCAATGGCCCCGACTCCTAGTAGATGGCGTTTCAGTGGTCATTTTTGTCGTCATAATTAGTGCTGCGATTGTAACAAGTCAAAACACTTCTTTTCCTCTACGGGTACTATATAGTAGCAACTGATGTCTATGCTGTACTGCAACCTACTGGGTTTTGAGTTAATATTATTCTGGACTTCATCTTCTTTGGTTGCCAAATGCTGTTAAATGTTTTCCAGGTACATTCAGCGGACTCTGTTAAAACTATTGTCAGAACTTAAGAGGACAGCCATCTTTTCTAGGCTTGCTTCTTTGAGTGAGAATGTTGACAGGAGGATTGAGGTGCTCAGTCAGCAGGCTGAGGGGACAGAAAGATTGCTGGAGAGAATTGGGCAGGAGGCAGCAGCGAGTCTTAAGGAGCTGGTGGCACATTACTACTCATCTGTCATGCGGACTCCCCTCTACGATTGAGGTGAATATATCTTTATCTGAGAAAAAGGAAGTGTGTTAAGATGATTCCTTGCAGTGACTTTCAAACTGTTACATTTACCGTTTGTGTCAATTAACTGAAGCTGCTTGGTACAGTAGTTTAACAATGATACCATCTATGTTCTATAGCAACATTTGCAATGAATAATCTAAGGAAATACCACTTATTTGAACAAGTTCTTCATGCCTCGACACAATTAGACTTTGAAGTAGAAGAAACCGCCCAAACAATAAAGACTAGTATTCGATATTGGCTGTTGTTGCTTGATAGTTCACGAACAGTATTTTAAATTCCTTTACACCCACTTGCGCTTCATACTCGGTTTTGCTGGGATGCATTATACAAATCTTCTAGATTCGTCTTGTTTTTTTTTGTTTTTGTGAAAACTCTAGTTACATTATCCCAACTCAGCAAGAACGCACCCAACAAAATAAGAAATTACAACCAAGACCCCGGGTACCCACTCCTCAGCCACCACCGACGCGGACCGGAGACGCGCCGCCGCAGCAGATCCTCCGCCGCTCCCTCCTGGAGCCAGCGCTGACCTTGAATCTTGAGGCAGCACACGGACGGGAAGTTTCCGTGCCTGCACGACGACGGGGAAGAAGAGCAGAAACGCCGCTGAGTCGAAGACGTCTCCCTCACCGGAGAGGGAGGAAGAACTGGAGCTCCTCCAGGCCAACCACCTCACGAAGCTCATACCGCCGCCGGAGGGAGCAGCAGCACGCCGACGAGCCGGAGGGCATAACACCCCACAGGGGAAGGACAGCAGCGCCGATCCGCCGTCCTCCCGGGGGAAAAACTCCACAGATCAAAAGATCGTGGACCTGCAAAACCACCCGACCCAGCGGTCGGTGGGCCAACCACGCCGTCCACCTGCCGTCGCCGGCCAGGGAGAGGAAGGGCGGCGGACTTATTCTTCCTAGGCAACGTCGAACTCCTCTCCAGATCGACGCCGCCGGAAGCTAAAACTACCCTATCTACACGCCGCGCGCCGGGGAACGGGATCCCGACCTCCTCACGCCGCCGGAGCGAGCGGAGGAGGCCGGGATCCACGCCCTCGCCGCCGGCGAAAGGGATCGGAGACGGCTTCGAGTCGCCCTTTTTTTCGCCGCTCAGAACTGTAGCAGAGGCGAGAGGATAAGGCCCTTCCGTTAGATTCGTCTTGTTGATCAATAAAAAGCAGGGAGCGGAGCTTTTTGTCTCCTGTTTCCCTTTTTGTTTTAATAATCTAAGCCTAGGTATCAGTTGATGATTTACTTGTTACAATTAACTGTCAAAGAAGTGAACTAATGAATAGTTCATGAATGAACAGTCAAGTGTCCAATCATACATTTTCTAGGAAAATGCGAAAGTTCATGGTTTTTTGAAGAACTTGCTGGTGGCGTATAGCAATGACCAAACTTAAATTTCTTTGTATGCTGTGTAATAAATTATTAATTAAACTTTGTATTGTCCTTGATTCAAATAGTTCGGTTCTTCCAATTAGTAATATTTTGTCGCAACTAGAAATTATGGAATCATCCAATGAGCTCAGTTCTGTGATATATTTCAGCATATTCTCAGAACTGTTGTAGTTTGAAACTCCTTTTGAGCTGCAGTTTATTTAAACTCTTGTAGTTTGGAAGTGTTCACTTAAACTATTGTATTAGTTGCTAACTCTTACACTGTTTTTTGTCATTCAGCAAATGTCGAAGCTATGGTACGTCATGTCCACGCAGAGTAGAGGAAGACTAGAGCAAGAATCTTGATCTTCGCCTTAGCTCTTCAGAAGTGAACGTCACTTTGGACACGACAAGTTGAGAATTCTGAACTTTAGGTATTGAGATATAGGTCTAGGACAGCCTACAACTTGTGTTTCTGCTAGCTAAATATTGTTCAACAGTTGTAACGATTTAGTTATAAAATTCGTACCCTATTTGAGAAAGGATGCAACGATATTAGTTGCAATGGTTGTTGTCATTCAGGAGATGAAAACAGTTCATGCCATATTTGATATTTGAAAATGCCTCCTCTGTATCTGTCCAGTCAAATCCGGCTTTAACCTAAAACTGAACCAAAGTTCCCAGATAACTGAATTCCCAGTTTGTTATTTTGACTGCAGAATTTGTTTAACCGAAAAATGGGATCGACAGAATTATCGGTTTAAACTGAACGCCCGCATGGATGTGTCTATCACCGACTGGTACAGAATACGACAGCATGAGATGTATCCATATCATAGACGAGTGGGCTTAGGGGCTTTGCCCTTGATGGAAGTTATCGCTGACAGAGCCCTCTAAGCAACCCGCCTGTCATAAGCAGCATCACTCACAGCTCGTTGGGGGCCACTCGTCATGGATGAGATTTTTTATTCGTCTCTGCCGGGCCTAGCAATCAGTGACACATTTCATATCGTCCCGACATGACAATTTTGACCTCTCAGTTACGATCAATACTGTTAGCCATGTAGATCAGCCATGATGATCTATAACTGGCGCCAAACATTGCAACACAGTTCAACATGTAGGGGCGATCCGATTTTTGGTGAGCACACTCGCGTGACTACCGTCAGCGACTACTTTCCTGACATTGACGACATGGCTGACAACACGAACGCCATCGATTTTGCTCCCGCTGCACTGTATGTAATTTTGTCGTCTCTGTTTGAGATCATGCTACAGTTTCTTTTCCTAGCTTTTGTTGTACATTTGATTTGTTTATCTACTGTACTAGTAGATCACATGTTTAGTTTACTACTCATTATCTTCTATGATAAATTGCTCATATATTCAACAAGATTTTGTTAGAGATTTGAGTTGGGTCATTTGCTTCAAATTAGGAAAAAAGGTCAATTTTCATGGTAGGTGTGAACCTATACTGCTGGCGCATTACAGGCCTTGCACTCTAGATGGATGGAGACCATAGAAACTTTCCTTTGAAATTTGGCCACCTTATTGTTAGCAACGACTTGACTCGTGACTATGACCCATTGATAGGAGCGTCTGTGTTCCGCGAATTTTCCCTCTCCACACCACATAGAAAATTCATCATTTGCTAATTGTTGGCCCTCCTCTCACACGAACACGCGCGCGCGCGCACACACGCACAAAGTCCATCCACAAACATGGCTACCTCTGCTGCACTCGTTTTTGCAGGGAAGTCTGTGGCAACTCCGGCCATATCCTTCTTGATCAACAAGGCTTTCAGCTACATCAACGAACACTTCAAATCTGAAGACATGGATGACGTGAAGAATCGGCTCTTGCAAGCCATGCCACAGATCCAGGCGGTGTTCGATGTCGTCAGTCCGGAACGTGTCAGGGAGCAGAGCAGCTCCCTGGACGCGTGGCTCTGGCAGCTCAGAGACGCGGTCGAGGCGGCGGAGGACGCCATCGACGAGCTTGAGTACTACGAGCTCGAGGAGAAGGCCAAGGACCGAACGGTTAGTGAATGGGGTTCTCTTTTTGGTAAGATGAAGCACAAGTTTGCCAGATCTGTCAACAAGACTCTCAAGAAAAATACTCGCCGTGACACTCTGAAGAGACTGATAAAATCTGTGGATGGTTTAGACAAGGCTGCTGCAGGTGTTGCCAGTTTCCTCAATCTCACAGACCGTCTCAGCTCTTCTACCAGTGGTCAGCAGCAACTGCAGAATCTTGTGGACAATGGTCGCCAGACTGGTTCTACACTAAGTTTAACCATCTTTGTTGGGCGGGAAAAGGAGAAAGAACAGATTATTGGGTGGCTGGCCAACATGTCGACTGAATTGGCTGAAGCTGGGGTGACAAGAACCAACAGTATTCCTGTTATTTCAGTGGTTGGTCATGGTGGCATGGGGAAGACTACTCTGGCTCAGAGCATATGCGAACAAGATGAGGTACTGAAGCATTTTAAGGTGATCTGGATTACTGTATCTACTAGCTTTGACGCAACATCCTTGACAAGTAAAATACTCGAAGGCTATACAGGCGTAAAACCAAGTGTTGATCATTTGGAACCACTACAGCGAGATCTCATAGAGAAGCTGAAGTCTATCAACTTTTTGCTTGTTTTGGATGACGTTTGGGAAGATAAGAAAATTGATGAATGGGAAAAGTTATTTGCTCCTTTGAGGAAAGTGAACACAGATGGGAGCAAAATTTTGTTGACAACCCGAATGCAGTCTGTAGCGGACATGGCTACAAAGGTGATGGGAGTCAAAAGAGATCAGTGTGTGACATTACAAGGACTGGAAGAAGATGAAAATCTTGAGCTTTTTGTACATCACGCCTTTTCCGGATTGAATTTAGGAGATTATGTGTATCTGAAGTCAACTGGTGGACAAATAAAACAGAGGACTGGTCAACTGGTGTACAAATTATTATAAAGGCATGTTCGGTGATCCAGAGGAAGGCGACTTCACTTTGGATGAATCTCGAACAGAGGATATACCCCAGGTTTCAGCCGAGGAAAATAGTCTACTCACTAAACCTTACTCAGAGGAGGAAGTGAGAATGGCGGTTTTCCAAATGAAACATAATACGGCTCCTGGACCTGATGGTTTCCCGGCTGAGTTCTACCAGAACTTTTGGGATGTTATCAAGTCTGATTTACTTCCACTGTTCGCTTGTCTTCACAATGGACAACTTGAGCTGTTTCGTCTCAATTTTGGGGAGATAATTTTATTACCTAAGGTTAACGAGGCAGAAAGGATTCAACAATTTAGACCTATATGCCTCCTTAACATTAGTTTTAAATTTTTTACCAAAGTGGCTACGATTCGCTTGAACAGTGTGGCAGATCATGTGGTTCGTCCGTCTCAGACGGCATTCATGCAAGGCCGCAACATACTTGATGGTGTGGCGATTTTGCACGAAACAGTTCATGAACTACATAGGAAAAAGCTAAATGGGGTAATTCTTAAAATTGACTTTGAGAAAGCTTATGATAAAGTCAAATGGTCTTTCCTCCAGCAGACACTCAGAATGAAAGGTTTTTCTCCTGAGTGGTGCGCGCTAGTAAATAGCTTTGTTTCGGGGGAAGTGTAGCCATTAAGGTCAATGATGACACTGGCAAATACTTTCAAACGAAAAAAGGTCTCAGACAAGGTGACCCATTATCGCCATTACTATTTAATATAGTGGCGGATATGTTGGCTATATTGATTGAACGCGCTAAATCTGAGGGCCAGTTTGAAGGAGTGATTCCACATCTTGTAGATGGTGGTTTATCAATTCTTCAATACGCGGATGATACGATTCTTTTTATGGAACATGACATCGAAAAAGCTCGTAACCTTAAGCTGATTCTATCAGCCTTCGAGCAACTTTCGGGTCTGAAGATAAATTTCCATAAAAGTGAATTGTTTTGCTTCGGCGAGGCTCAAGAAGACGCCGCCTTGTACGCAGAACTTTTTGGCTGCGAGCAAGGTCAATTTCCTATCAACTATTTGGGTATTCCGATTCATTATCGGAGACTCACCAATGCTGAATGGAAAAAGGTGGAGGAAAGACTTCAAATACGCTTAAATAGTTGGAAAGGCAAACTCTTATCCCTGGGTGGAAGATTGGTTCTCATAAACGCGGTACTAACGAACATGGTACTGTACATGATTTCTTTCTTCCAATTACCCAAAGGAGTCTTGAAACGATTGGATTACTTCCGGTCTAGATTCTTTTGGCAAGGGGATTGTGAGAAGAAAAATATCGACTGACTAAATGGAGTGTGGTTTGCTGCCCTAAGGACCAAGGTGGGCTCGGAATTCCTGACCTTGAGGTCAAGAATAGAGCTTTGCTTGGTAAATGGCTCTTCAAACTCCTATCTGAAGATGGAGTTTGGCAAACCCTCCTTAGGAGAAAGTATGTGGGAGATCAAGCTGTTTCCCAGGTGCAATGGAAGCCTGGTGATTCACACTTCTGGGCTGGCCTCATGGCTACAAAGAAGTTCTTTTTCCCACATGGATCTTTCTCAATTAGGGATGGATCGGAAATTCGTTTCTGGGAGGATAAATGGCTAGGCCAATCGACTCTCCGTGAACAATATCCGGCTCTATATTCTATTGTACGAAACAAAAGCGACACGCTCGCGAAGGTGTTGGGTTCCTACCCACCGGATGTTTCGTTCAGAAGAAGTTTATTTGGAGCAAGACAAGCATCCTGGAATGCTTTGCTCATTCGACTGGAATCAATCCAATTGTCGGAAGGCCCAGATAAATTTCAATGGAATCTTACTAAGAATAATAAATTCTCGGTTGATTCGATGTATAGAGCTTTAATTCTTCCTGAAGTTCCGGTCGATAGTAGGGCTAATAACAAAATTTGGAAGATGAAGATACCACTAAAAATCAAGGTATTTGCGTGGTATCTTCGTCGAGGAGTAATTCTTACAAAAGATAACCTTGTCAAGCGCAATTGGCACGGAAGTACAAAGTGCGTCTTCTGTCAGCATGACGAGACTATCACTCACTTATTCTTCCAATGCGAGTTTGCCAGGTCTATATGGTCAGCCATTCAGATAGGTTCTACCTTACATCCTCCGCGGTCCGTTGCAAATATTTTTGGCAACTGGTTAAATGGAGTGGATCCTAGGTTCAAACTATTCAGTAGGATGGGCGCGATTGCCATTATTTGGTCGCTGTGGCTATGTAGAAATGACAAGGTGTTTAACGATAAAAATGATTCTCTTATGCAGGTTATCTATCGGTGTACAGCTACGCTTCGAGCATGGTCCGCACTGCAGCGTGTGGAACACCGAGATTTATTTTTGGAGGTGGCGTCGAGGCTGGAGGCTGTTGCCAGGGATTATTCTCCCGGCATGGATGGCAACATAGTCTCCGGATTGATCTACCAACACCATAGGCGGATCTACAATTTCTCATTTTGATATGTAATTCGCCTATTTATTTTTATGCTGTTCTGGATCCTGGTGAACTTGTGGCTGTGTGCATCTTAACTATGCAGAGGCCGGGTGTAATGCTTAAAACTTTTAAGTAATAAAATCCCTTTATCAAAAAAAAAAAAAAACTGGTGGACAAATTGCAAAGAAGCTGAGAGGATGTCCCTTGGTAACAAAGGTTGTCGGTGAGCATTTGCAAGGTAATATGACGCTTCAATACTGGAACAGGTTCTTGGATCGAGGTTTGGAACATTTTAAAGGAACCGAAGAGGATATTATGAAGGTTCTCAGACTAAGCTACTACAGCCTACCAACAGATCTACAAATTTGCTTTCGGTATTGTTGCATATTTCCGCAGGACTATGGATTTAAAAAGAAAAAACTGGTGCAACTGTGGATTGGTTCAGGATTGATCTCACAGCCTGCAAGTGACACTCAAACTTTGGTGGATACTGCAGAACATTTCTTGGCTCTACTAACTAAAAAATCATTCTTTGATCTGAAATCCATAGCTCGTAAATGGGACCAAGAAGAGAGTTATGTAATGCACGACTTGATGCATGAATTAGCAAGGAATGTGTCCACCGGTGAATGTGCAAGAATTGATGCTTCTGTTCAGCTTAAAGATAAGAATGATACAGTCCGACACCTATGCATTGAAAATATTCACAGTTTCTCTGCTGACGATGTCAAGAGAATCTCCAATTTTGAGAATCTGCGCACTATCATCATTTGTAATTATTTCGGTAATGTTGGAAATGACATAGTTTGTGCACTGGAAATGATTGTTGAGAAATCAAAATCATTGCGTCTATTCCATTCAGAACTGAGTAACACATTTTGTTTTGCGAACAAGTTTGGTAACTTGAAACATCTTCGCTATATCTACTTGAATCATAATCAGATATCAGCAGACATGATATGTGGAGTTGCCAAACTTTATCACTTGTTGGTACTTCGCTGTAGTTCCAATTGGAAGACCGAACCATATGAAGTGAGATATTTAGGGAACCTTGAACGTTTGCGGTATGCAACCTATGGAGTGGGTCGATTGGGCAATTTCCCTATAAGCAGGCTCACATCTCTCCAGGAATTATATAATTACCAGGTAGGAGGAACATTACGCAACACAATAAGTGCAATTGGGAACTTAAGAGATCTCCGTGAATTGGATGTGAAGTGTCTTGAGAATGTTGAGAGTTATGAAGAAGCTAAGAATGCCAATTGAAGGAAAAAGAGTGCCTCAACTCGTTATTTCTAGAGTGGTCGGCACCTGATAAAATCATAACAGATGACCTGGTTCTTGACCACCTTGAGCCACATGTTAATATTAGGGTATTGTTAATTCGGGGTTATGATGGTCCCAAAGTTCCATTTTGGATTGAGAACTGCTCTGTCAAAAACCTCGTATCACTCAGGTTAATGCACTGCATAAATTGGGAATACCTTCCCGCTCTTGGTGAGTTAGTATTACTGAAGCATCTACGGTTGGACAAACTTCCAAAGCTAAAGCAGATTGGTCGATCAACTGGTATGTCAAGTAATAGTTCCATGGAGTTGCTGTTACCTCAAAGCCTTGTCACTTTGGAACTATTTGAATGCCCAAAACTGAATGAGTTACCTATTCTACCTCCAAGCCTAGTATCATTGAAAATATATGATGTTTCGCTGACGAAACTTCCTATGATTGGCAAGATATCCAGAGGGAGCATCGAGTCCAAATCATGTAAGTTGACTGACATAATGATCACCAGCTGTCCATATTTAACTTCGTTGGAAGGGAGCCTTTTGGAGCAAAAACTGTACATGGGAAGTCTCTGTTCCTCAGAGTTGATGATTGTAAGAATCTTGAGTCCTTGTCCATAGCATTTGAAGAAATGAAAGAACTGAGGATACTCTCAATAAGTTGTTGTCCAAAGTTGAGGTTGATGAGAGATGCCAAAGATAAGGTCCTATTATCATCATCACTTCGACGACTCACTATTAGACAGTGTGGTGACCTGGAACTTGCACAACTTGGGTCACTGCAAGTGCTCAGCAACTTATCTAACCTTAAGCTGCAGAACTGCTCGAGCCTGGTGTCTCTCCCCGCTGCGGATGTGTTCAAGAGTCTCAGGTCGCTCTGTTCATCGAAGTAGAGGTTGCGAGAATCTATCGTCCTTGGGAGGGCTCGGATCACTTTCATCCCTCCATTTGTTAAGCATTGAAGGGTGCAGTAAACTGGTGGAGGCTGCTGGGTCCTCGCTAACCCGTGTTGCATCTGGTTCTGGCGGCGAAGAAGAGCATCTGATGGAGCCCCGCAGCTCACTACAGATAAATAGTTTTAGCATTGACCTGTCATCCTTGCTGCTTTTTGAGCCGCTCAAGAGTCTGCACTACACAAAACAGTTGAGCATTATGGATGGATCAGAGATGGAGGGCTTGCCTGAACGATGGCTGCTACAGAACCGTCTATCCCTCCAACGCCTGGAAATATACAAAGCAGAATCCCTCAAATCGCTCCCGTCGAGCATGCAGGACCTCTGCTCTCTCGAGTATTTATTTATTTTTAATGCTTGGCTACTCCAGTCACTTCCGTATCTGCCCTCCTCCTTGAAGGAGCTCTATATTGACGGATGCCAATCCAAATCTGGAGAAGGTCACAAAACATGGAAACCCTGAATGGAACAAGATTGCTCACATCCCTGGTGTGGAAATAGGTACCTCCAACAATCCACTCTCATCCTCACTTGCTTAATTTACTGCTTGGATCTCTGTACTGCTGGAACTTACTAATATCGGATCTGAATGTGAACCAATGACAGGTGGTGATTCTGTGTACTGCTACAACGAAGTCAGACGTCAGGAAGCCTGGAATATGATTTAGGGGTGAGGGACCAAGTAAGATGTACCATCCATTCGTGTGACGGACCAGATCCGACAAGGCGAGCAGTATGTTTTGATCAATGAGTAAAATCAGAAGAGAGACAAGAGAAATCCCGTGGACACGGTCACACATTGACAAGGGCATACTCGGAGGTTATTGTTATTTTTTTTAGCAGGGTATGTGTGACCTGTGGTCGATTGATCCATAACTACTCTGCTAGTTATAAAGATCTTGTTGTTTGACTTAATGTAGAACCCAAGTCTGCTCGGTGCTTAATGGTTCTTCTGTGCACTTTGCACACAAGATGGGATCAATTCTTGTGTACCTGGCTGTTGTCGTCGGTGGTTCTTCCTTTGGACGAGGTGACAGACGGGAGTTTGGTGCCGCCCGGCGTCGTCTGTACTTATATCAGTTACTATGCTTGAGTGATTTAACAAAATGGAGAAACATATGCTGTTGTTTTATTATGTAGAAACTTATTTATGCTGTTGTTTTATTCAGAGAGTCCAAACTTACTTAAAACCGTTTCATGTGTAATAAACTAGCAGGAGGGAGCCATGACTATCATAGTGATAGCGCTCCCTAAATATTAGGCTGGTGTGAAGTCTGTTTTGCTTGAATGTATAAACAATGTACAATTCAATCAAAGCCTATTACTTTTTCTTGTTTCATTTTTTTTAACTGTCATAACCCATTTGTAC
Source organism: Poa pratensis (assembly GCA_947311845.1). NCBI lineage: Eukaryota > Viridiplantae > Streptophyta > Magnoliopsida > Poales > Poaceae > Poa > Poa pratensis. The sequence goes on along the minus strand of CAMZMU010000059.1, from coordinate 26,232,478 downwards.
TAAAGGCATTTTCACTAACGATAGAGCGGTGTTGCCATCGAGCACACACTCGTTCAAGCTATCTTGGTAACAACAAAAGTAGAAGATGTAGAAGCACTTCGAATCAAGCAAAGGATGCTAAATCAATTACATCAATTTGATGGTCGTATCTTGTATTCTGGATGGGTATCTCAGAAACCAAACTAATCAGAAGACTTGCAATTTAAATAAAGCATCTAGTTCACGAATTATACTCTATCCATTTTCCATGCTTTTGAGATCTTGCAGAAAGGTCCTCAGTTTCTTTGCCTCCTTGGCGCAAGTGCAAGACAAAATACTGCATATATTTTTGTCTGTGGTTCCATACTAGTATACTACTATCAATTAACTTACACAGAACTGAACGTCACTAACTGTTTATGTTTGTACCAGAAATCTTGCATGAATGTACAACCTAAAACTGTTAAATCTTTTTCTGAAGCATTTACATGTAACTTGAAAAGAATTTGCACAAGGTTCACAAACGACATTTATTGCAGGGTGGCATCCACATCATGATGCAAACAAGATGGCATTATAGTGTAGCTAGTACTAAATGGCCCAAAGTGCAAAGACCAGTCTATGTAAGAAACAGAAACATCATTCTCACAAGAGATATGAAATACAAAACCAATGGCTAACCACAGGGTACAGGAGAATTCATGCTTTTATTTCTCATGTGCCACACGCTACATATGGAACAGGCCAAATCAACACGTTTTTAAAACAGCCTTAATGCAAAATGATACTCATTGTACCACTAACAAGAAACAGCAGTATAAACTTCAATTGTGGCTTTAGACTATTTGATAGTTAGCAGCGACCAAGCGAACCCTCTGTGCATACTTTGGTGGGTTGCCTTCCTTCAGAGGATTAATTCCAGTGACCTAAAAATTCAAGAAAACGAAATAAATAAATGGGAAGATCAGGGAACATATGAAGCTATCAAGTCCACCAGTATAGTAAAACTAACCTTCAAATCACTGAAAGTATTAGATGCAGCAAATCCAATAGATATGGGGAAAAATGTCGATGGATCAGCTGGGGGAACAATAAATTCCATCGACCCACTGAGATGGTAAAAAACAATAATTAGTAAGACATGATTAAACTACTTATTAGAAAAAATATTATGATTCAACGAAATCGTTTATCTCATGCACCTGCGGTTTGACTGATCAATGAGAAGAATGGACCATTCCAACACAGAGTTTCTTGAGTCATACCTATATGCACAAGGAGAAGTTAAATATACTAACAAAAGGACAAAAGGCACGGGAAAAAACAGATATATGCAGCTTTACATCTTTGCATTCCGCAATGACTGAAACAGAGCAATAAATGAACCACGGTATCAATATAATACTATAAAGTGTATTTTTGTATGGATGCTAAAGCTTTATTTCCTTGATATGCATTCCTTAATAATTTGAAACACCTGTGGTAAGAACAAAGACTGGAATGCTAGTCATCACTACTTATTTGTTAAGACCAACACAAACAGTTAATATAATATTGACAATATCTAAGGGAGTGAAGTGATAATAGGACTGCAGAAGACCATACAACTGGATTTGCAAAGGCAAGATTTTTTCATAATTGAAACATAACAGAGATAGCAAACTAAAAAGTAACTCGAAACATTACTTCCACTCTCCATCAATCTGTTTAACAGTTGGAGCCTCCCGAAGTGCAGGCAGAGGAATAGATATGACAACATTGTTCAAGTCAAACATCTCGGATGCCTCATATTCAATGTTGACATAGGTTTCATTTCCCGATACCGATGGCCAGCAGTTAACTACACAAACAAGACAAGTTAAAGAAAGTCTAAATAAAGAGAGTACCAGAAAAGACTAAAGCAATAGTGCACCTGACAGAGGTAGAGACGATTCATTCATCCCCTGGATTCTCCATTTCACAAGTGGTGTTTCATTTTGACCACTTGGGAAAGGCCTGTTTGGATCTTTCGCTCCAACAATTTGCTGGCTGTTAAATAATTCCTTGTTGATATTGGGGTGTGTTTTGAAGCTAAGTCCAGATACATCCTGGTTTTCAATCTGTACACCACACGACATATCAGATATATAAGCTCCAATAAATTGTATGGTGGGCCATTGATAAAGCAAGTGTGCAATAAGATTTCTCATCGGCAATAAACATATTAAATATAAATGAAGGTGAATGTCATAACTTATAACAATGGTCAATATTGTATTCCCATGCCCATGCAAGAATTATTTTAGTTGGAATGTTGCACAACAGAAGGGGAACTTTCTGTTAATTAGAGTGAATAATACCGCAATACCCTGAGATGACAGAAATTAAAATGCCGATGTTGCATGTAGTTCAGAAATACCTGTAACTGGATAAATCCATCTGCATCATTAAGGACCTGAAGAGCAAGGGTTCCTTGCACATCAAAGTTATTAACACCTCCATCTCTTTTAACTATCACATTAAGCTTCTCTTCAATAGTCACTGTGATGGGATCGCTTGGTAGAAGAGGTGAGGACCTTGACAAAACTGAACTTGGTTGTACATCCTCCAAAATGACTTCTCCTTCAGCTTTCAAAGATTCTAGGAACTGATTTGTCTTCTGTGATTTGCCTAACTTCATACCCAAACCTTTACCAGGAGCAGCAGCTGCTGGTGACGGACGACCTGTAGAAATGTTGCTGTGAATTAGACCAAAATGGCCGCGATACACCTTCCTGGACTGTCTCTAACAATACTACAGGGCAGGTAATATAGTTGCCCGTCATTTAACATAGGAGAAAATCTGTCTTGAAATATCTGAATAGAACTTCCCTAGTTGGCAAATATAAAAAAACCAAAGATTGATCTATCGACACCTCACCAACAATCCAATAGGAGAAATCAAGAGAAAAATATGCTTACAAACTATGGGATGGGTGTAAATATAGCATGAACGCGAGATGTATGTAAGCTGAGTTATTTTCATGAATAGTGTAAGGTAAACCTTAGCATCATTCTTATACACGAAGTATACATGAGACTTATGGGATGGGGTGTAACAGGCTAGGCGAAACCGTGAAAGTATTTCATATACGTAAGAAATACACCACGATGAAATAGAAGTACATGTAAACAACAAAAAGGAAAGATTTAACCAATCTCCACATATAATTTTGAACAATAACTTTTTCATTAGAGTGAAACAAATATTTGCTAAAAAGACAAAGAGGGCTTAAGCTACCACCTTTGGGTTTACTAGCAAATGGGTCCATATCTGCGCTCACACTAGAACCACTTCCAAAGCCAGTACCAGCAATACTCATGTCGCTGAAAGTTTTTTCTACAACACGAGGACCAGATATTGACGAGTAACCTTTGTCAAGTTTGCCTTTCTCCATCTGTATCAACACCAACCAGAAAATCATATTTCTTAAAACATGATCAAAGCAATGCTCAATAAATAGAATGGTAAGACCGTTGTAATTAATGAAATGCCATTACGATTTAAATAATGCACGCAGTTGTGATGTATTCACGCTATCATTTTAATTACTTGACTTCATTGGGCTATGATACAATTAGCTAGCAATGCTCATGACAGTAATAGATTTTCATATGCATGCTTCTAACGCCCCACCATCTAGAATATGAAACTTTTAGCCAAAGACATATTAACTGGCTAATTTTAAGAGTGCGACCCAATGAAACAGGTGAGACAGAAGGAGCTGATATCAACTATAATAATAGACTTAACCGAGAGCATAAAACTGAGAGCTGAACATCCAAATAATACATACGGAGTGACTAGAAACTATAGTGACCTTTTTGCCTAGTGGCCAAAGCTCACTAAATGAAACGTCATTTTTCTCCCCAAGGTAGAATACATATTTTTAATATGGACGAAAGAGTAGGGCAGACCCTATTTTGTCAAGCTCATTAGCTCTCTTCTTCATGACATCCCTAGTGTCATTGATTTTGCTCTGCATCATCAGCTTATGTGCCTTCTCTTCATGGCTCTCCATCTCACAATATTGTTTGACTTGTTGCACTGTTACATTTTCCTTGTTTCCAAGAGAGATTGCTTCGTCAAATGCAAATATAAGCTCAAATGCTGTTTTACAGATACCCTCCTCATCCAGAGCAGAGTATTCAGGCACCTTCACAAACGTTAAGGAGACCCTGGCACCAATTTATTGCAAGAAAAAAATCTAGTAATCCAGACATAACAGAGGATGGATACACCCAGTTCATAGACACGAGGTTTATACTTTCCAGATATTTTCCCATCAAGGATGGATACTGTCAATCTAGTAATTTTATATTGTTTTTCCCTCTGAATATCTACTGCCATGCATATAATATTATCTGCATATAATCTAGCAAAGCATGGTTATAATATTATCTGCTATTTAGTTATCATGAAGGAATAATTTCGGACGTTAGAAAATTTTATAATCCCTTTTTTATGTTTGATTAGATATGACTTTATCAGTATGTTAAATTACAAAACTGGAAGACTATAGATATGAAAATAGGATACAAGCTTGGATAGTAGCCTCAGTGTGTCCAGATCTTCAAGAATATTACTCTGCTTGTTTGTGATAAGGAGCAGATATAGGCCTTCAATAGGTTGGTAAACATAACGAACACTTTCAGTCTCAAGATAAGTGTGTTGTTTCCCAGTTCCAACAAGTTTTGGAAATGCTGCAAGTAATCCTTCTATCCTTATTCGAGACATGTCAACATATTGTCTTGAAACAAGTGCTGCACAAAGCATATGAAAAGACTTTAGACTAGTATCCTTAAGGCTACATAGCAGTTCTATACAAGCCTAACCAACAGAATATCAGAGTTAGCAATGTACTGATCCAGCATTATGATAACAGCTAGTTCACTATTGCTGCTTCAACAATTTAAAATAGGAAATTATCACTCCATTTAGCAAATGTTGACTGAAGATTGTATGCTATAATAAAAGAAGATAAGGAATATATTTATTTGGGGACTAGCATGAATATTCAGTAACTAAGTGAAACTTTCTAGCCCATCGCACCTTTTCCGGACTTCGAGATGATGGATGCAGCAAGAACCACCTGGGCATACAGGATAATAAATCAGCTCCTCCAACAATAAAGTGGGATTACGTATTAATTAATTTATTTATTTTTTTGCGAGAAAAGTGGGAGTATTAGTTTGATCAATAAAGAAAACTGTAACTAGTTCATTTTCATCAGAAAACACCATGAGAGGCCAGATCAACTAATTTAATCACACTTAGACTGACAGGCTTAAGGAAATCAGGCATACCATTCTCAATAGCTTTGTTGGCCCCTCGAACTATTTAAAACAATTCAGCAAATTATGCACCTGCTAAAGGAAGAAAAAGAGTGCAATCAACAAACTGCCATCCAATAAAGCTAACAATAACAAAAGGAAGAAAAGGAGGTAACTGGATCACTAGGAGCCATTTATATATTTACTACTAGCCCTTCAAACTTCAGAGCAAGAAACGAAGGAAGCCCTAAGATGATTGCTGAACATGCTCCTTAATCCAATAAGGTTTTGTTTAGTTCAAGAATGACATTGTTGGTATGGCAACTAATTGCCTTACTTGTTTGGCAAATAATGATCATTGCACATTATTCTATTCAGATTTCAGATCAAACGTTAAACACTCGGCAAGAAAAAGAGAGGAACTTTACCAACGAGAAATTGACCATACCAAAACTGCCAGATCAACAACTATATGATCGCCTAAGAGATCACAAAAATAAAGGAAATCCGCATTAAGTCATCCATGGGAGCGGCTTCTCAACAAGGGACAGACCAAAAATGGGAGCACAACCCTCAAAAGATATGAAAGTAAAAAGAGTGGATGGGAACGATCACAACGAAGTAAAAATACCCGATAGGGATGATAATGGTGGATTTGCTCCTGAAGCTCACTGCAAAGGCTGCCACGGAGAGGAGGCGCAGATAGTTTTCAATAATGAAAGGTGGCGCAGATCTGGGCAAGTTAATCTGATCTGGCGAGACAGTAGGGTAGCATAAGACGGGTGACAGTGGGGTGGAGTCTTATCTCACCGTCAGACTGAGGCAAGGCTCTCGGTTTTAGTGAAAAAACATGGTGTGTTCATCTTCTAGTGCACATAAATTGTCCTACACCCTTCACCTCAACCGCAGGACTAATTTGACCATCAGCGGCCAATACCATGCAATTCTCATCTGAGAAGCAGTATCACATCAATTTTTCAAAGGTGAAAACCAATGCGAAACTGTTTCGGGGACCAAAAAATACATGTGCATCAGGTTTACACTGTCATCACAGGCAAGAAAAAACTCAACAAGTTGACATCCAACACAGCCCACCCAAAAGTGTTAGGCATCTCAGAGTTTATCCACCAAATGTACGCCGTGAACAACACTATGGATCTCAGATCCGCATCCAGGACACATTAATTTGAACGAACGGGGCAGAGGAGGATCGGGAGAGGTGGGGCGTAAGGAGGGGAAGGAAGGCGATTGGCAGGAGGAGGTCGATGGGATGGGAGCAGTACTCACGGGCGGATCCGGCAAATTGGGAGCGACGCGCAGATCCGCCGAACGGGCCAACCACAAGGAGTGAGGGCGATTGGAGGAGAAGAAGGGAGGGACTGGAGGAGAAGGAGGAGGGGAGAGGTGGGGGAAATTATACCTCGACAAGAAGCGAGATGCGCCGGACCGCCGTCCGCCGGATCTACCAGCGACGATGGCGATGGAGAAAATGCGGGAGCGCGCTGGTTCCGGTAAGTTTTGGCGAGATCTGGAGGGGGAAGAGCATCTCTAGTGGAACGTGTATACGGGTGTGTATGCTAAATATACACGATGTGAGGCAAAAAAAAAACGCTTCCAGTGGATCGTGTATAACGTCGTGTATCGTTTACACGTCCATCCACGATGGTACCTGGCGTGGGAATAAACACCACGAAGCCACGCTCGTGGACGAGCGGAAAGGAGCAACTCCTGGTCGTCTCGCGTCCGTGCTGCCTCGTCTCGCGCCCGTCCGGAGCAACTCCAAGCTCGCCTCCGAGGTCGCCGCTGCCGCATCCGAGCTCGCCGTCGCTGACCCCTCCGGCACAGGTACGGTTCCGCACCTTTTCCCCCCGGATCGAACCAGAGAAGAGAGAGGGCCACATCATCCGAGCTTGCCGTCGCCGCCCCCTCCAAACTGGCCTCCGTGGTCGCCGCCACCGCATCCAAGCTCGCCGGCTTGGAGGAGAGGAGGGGCTGGGAGGAGAGGAGGGGTGTAGGGTCGGGGGAGCAGGGCTGGGGTCCGGCTGAAGGTTCGGGGCGCACGGGCTGGAGAAGGATTCGGGCTGGAGGAGGTCTCGGGCAAGAGCTTCGGGCGGAGGAGGAGGGCTGGAGGAGGAGGAATCGATGGGGCGGCGACCATGGCTCTATCGATTTGGTTCGTGGCCCTGCTGCAGATGATGAGCTTTTTTCGTGGTCGTTGGTCAGCACAGATTGGATCTAATGTGTGGTGCGGACGTTTTGGTTGCTAGTTCTTTTGTATCTGGCTTCAGTATAGTGCTACTGCTAGTATAATGTACGTGAATCAAGACTGAATTATTTGTAGTGCTTTTGCTTGTATGGTGCTGCTCTTGTTCAGAACTGGATACGTAGTGGTACACTGGTACTGCTATTTTTGTACTAAATATTGCTCCTAGTAATATGATGTCCGTATAGTGCTACTGCTAGTATAATGTACGTGAATCAAGACTAAAATTTGGATATTGAAATAGAGCCGTTTGAAATTTGAAAATATAGCTGTTTGAAATTTGGATGTTAAAATATAGCCGTTGTAAATATACACGTCCTAATATACACGTTCCGCTGAAAAAACAGGAGGTGTAAAATTTAAGAAGGTGTATATGGAGGTGTATATGAAGATATACACGTCCAAATTTACACCATCCACTAGAGATGCTCGAAGAGAAGACAGTCGCACGATAGTGTTCTGGAGGTGGGGCGTACGTGTGAGTTCCACTAGCAATTTGTGCTTCCTCAGTTCCTCCCGAAGTAGCTAGTGTTGTGGAAAAAAATAATAAACATTTTCTGTTTCCTCCCGAAGTATTGCTTCATCAGACTACCTCAGCACTGCTTGCCACTCCCGTGCAAGAATTCTTACTTTTTTTGCAAATCTCCCGTGCAACAGTTCACTTTGCGACATGAGAACGCCACAAAACTAAACTGAAAACCTTTTATTGTTATACGAAGACATGGCTTGCTGACTTGCAACTCGTCTTTATTTGCCATTGTACGAATGGAGGAGCAAGCAGTGTAAACGTGAAGATATGTTTGGTTCAGACGGTATCCCTCGGGGATATCCATCTTTTGAAGTGATTCATTATTTTTGGTTAGGAGAGTGGGAGGGATATAGCCAACTCATTTTCTTGGAATAGCTTCTACAAAGCATTCATCGACGTAATCGCATGTTCCAGATGCCTCCTAAGTCCAATAACACCTCCGAATAATCGGTTTTCCTAAATTCTCTTAAGATATCTCGGACTCCAATAGCTATTTTCCCAGTTAGTTATCCACAAAGGTTGGAGCTCTCCCTATTGTTGGCTTTTGTTCACAAGATCACTTGGTTTCTGCCTTTTTAACTTCAGAGGTCAAGAAAATGAAGTGCATGTGCAACAATTTAAGCATTGCCACGACCAAGTCCCAATAAATACAAGGACGGTGTACAATGTTTTATGCGTATAAAGTGTATCTCGTTTTGGCTTTTCTAAGACATGGCTTTATAGGTGTTCCTGCAATGTGTAGCGTGTTACCCGGCATTTTCTTCCTTATCGTTTGTAGTTTGGATGGGATTTATAGTACCACTTGGAAACTATAAAAGGCCAAAATTTAAAGTTTTGTCTAGTACTCTAGTTATACATAATTAGTGTTGGGTTGCAAGCCACATTTGCCACAATAAAGCGCAACAACCACGAGGTACGGTGCAAATATAATTGGACTGGACCATCCAGTTTCGCATAGAGCACTACATGTTCAGGGATATCTCTATATATCTTCACAAATACAATTGTCTATCTTTGCTGAAATTAAATCGGTCAATTAGTAGTTTATAAGTCCCGGGCACCTTAGGGTTTACACTACGCTTGAGGCAACGGACGAGTTTGGCTGAAATTTTCGACAACACTAGCGAACAGTTTAATATAAGAAAACGAACATGATTACTGGCTGGGGCCTATACTTGCCCGTAACAATGACATCATTTACTAACAGTCGGGGATATGCGCCCGCCAGTTCTGAAATTATCAAGATTTTGTTTTTATTCTAATTTTAATATAAGAAAAAGAACATGATTTGGTTTAGGATTTAAGATTTAGTGTTTATGTAATCTTTGTGGTGAACATGATTTTTAGTGTTTTTAGATGCTTTGTCATGTTGCTCCCATGGAAAAACTATATAGTCTGTAATCGGGATCTTGAGATATTAGTCAGAACTATGAGCTGATGTTTTGCTTGCTTAAAGATGAGGTAATTTTGTTAGATTTATTTTATAATTTAAGGCTATAGAGTTTCTTCATATTTTTAAACAATATAATATGTGATTTAAATATACTTTAAAATTAGATAATGCATAGCCATGTTAATTAAAGGAAATGTTTAAATGTTTTTGACTATTTAGATTTATAATAATATTTCAATCAGACACAAACCTTCATATCGAAGGATTTTACACAATTCCAATTAACAAAAGCTATGCTATGTAAATTATGTCAGACTATAACTAGAGTTTGTGTTTACTCATCAATAATTGTGAGATAATTTTGTTAGAATTCAAATAGTTTTGCAAGAATATGTAAAATTTCTCATTTTTAGTAATAAAGTATGTGCAATTTAAATACAAGCCTTCCTTTTCCAAATTATTATTTGACTACTACAATGTACTAGAATACTTTATCGGTTTATTTTCTACTAGGCAACAAAAACATTATAGGAATGATAAACGTGAAAACTGCACCTCGCCGGAAGTGAACCGGAGGTTCTAGGACAACTTCCGGTGATTGTACATATTGCTTTTTTTTGTGGGGGCTGTTGTACCTATTGCTGGCCGACGACTTTCACTGCAATCGGTAATCTAGACATTACTGACCGCCAACTAAAGAGTGTATGTTATCTTATTTATCCTTTTTGTTTACATTTTAAATATTTAGGACGAAGACCCAGCACTGCCATGTGGCTACGTGTCTTATCCTCTCCTCGGGCGTGTTTTTTCGCTCATTTGCCCCTTTCCGTCTGCCCCCAAGCCCCCATATAAATCATACGCGCGCCTACCATGTCTAACCTCCTCCTCCACACTTCCTGCCCCACCACCACCAGGTCCCCCACCCCGTCTCCCTAGCTCGGTGTTGGCCACCGCAGCAACACATAGGGCCACTTAGGCCGACGCCGATGTTGCCGAGGACTAGACGCGTGCATGGATGCGCACGCGATCGACGCAAGGACCGCCACATCGTTTGTTGATGTGAAGCTGAAGGTAACCTCCAATGACATGTCGCCGGCTTGGATGCACGTCACAACAACGCAGAGGGCCGCCACCGTCGCCAATGACGGGGCCTCGTGCTCGGGAATGGTCTCCGCTTTCGACGATGCCGACTCCTCCGGATCTGGCAGGGCTATTTAGTTTAACAATTAGATGTGTATCTTAACGCTGAAATGTTTTTTAAGATTCTTTTCAAGGGATTTATTGGACAAGTGTAGATCTTTGTCCGGAGACTCTGTGTTCAAGTTCTATCACTTAATGTCTTTCCTGGCATGCAGGTCGAGCCACCGATCAAAGAACGAAGCCCGCCAGTGAAGGCAGGCCAACATGTTGCCTGGCAGAAAACTTGGACGTTTGCTTACTTTAGGGCATCTCCAGCCGTTGTGCCCCCCCCCCCCCCGGACAAAAAAACGGCGCTATTTTGGCCCGCCTGGGGGGGTAGCGGCGCAAATTGACATCCTGGGAGTGTGATTTTCCCAGTCGTTAGCCCCAAGACCCGCCCTGGCCGCGAGGAAGGCGACGACGCCAGCGCGAGCGCGACCTCCGCCCCGGCCGCGAGCGTGAGCCGGCCCCGGCCGCGAGCGCGAGCGCGTGCTCCGCCCGGGCCGCCAGGCAGGTGGCGACGCCAGCGCGAGCGAGCTCCGCCCCGGCCACGAGCGCGTGCTCCGACACGGCGCGAGGCGCGAGGTCCGGTCGGCGGCGCGAGGGCCGCGAGCGCGAGCCCCGGTCCCGGCCACGAGCGCGAGCGCGGCGAGGTCGAGCAAATGCGGAAAAAAAATCGCGGTTTGCATAGAGGGGGAGCTGGGCGGAGGGACGGCGGCGTGAGGGCACGGTGGTGAGGGGCGAGCACGGCGGCGAGGGGCGAGCACGGTGGGGAGAAGGAGAGAGAAAGCACAGTTGGCAGCACAGTTGGCACGTGGTGGGATTGGGAAAGAGAGAGGAGAGAGAGGGTGCTGAGAGACTGACTGTGGGCCTTCGCATGCAAAAAGGCACACCCAGGTCAAACCCAGCGCCTTGGGTTCGGCCTGGGTGCGTCGGCGCTAAAACGGCGCTAAACGGCGCTATTTGAGGTCCTGTGAGGCTGACTGGGAGATTTTGGCGCTATTTGGCCCAAAAAGTGGCCTGGGGGCTCCTGGGGGCACGGCTGGAGATGCCCTTACCCCTCAAAAATATTCATCTCTACTGATGGCCGTCTTGGCTGACCGGCAATATTACTGACCTCACATGACATACAATTCTGGGAGCCTTAACATCTCTTTCTTATGAGTTATGACATATCTCATGTCAGTTTGATATTTCAGATGTGTCCCAAGCCCAAAATAACATCTTATGAGCAATCACCGGCTACCTAAATTTTCTTATGACATATCTCTGAACTCCACTAGTTGTTTCCTAGACCTTAGTCTAGCAAGTTAGCCTCAAAGGTGGGAGCTCTCTCTACTCCTTCCCGCACCATTGGATTCCTTCGACAAACTCAGCATTGTTGGCCAGCAACCTCACAATGTTGCCTTTTTAACTTACAAGGCCGACTGAATGATGTGCATGTGCATCAAGTAAATAATTGCGCATTCAGGTCCAGTAAGCACATGGAGCATAAATGCCTATTGTCCTATACAATGGACTAAGTAATTAATTTTAAAAGCTTGCATAACTCCGGTACTTCTATAAGTTCTTGCTATGTGCATTGTCTTAGTCTAGGTTTTTTCCATGATGACTCCTCAATTTCGAGGTAGAAGTTTAGATTTACAAATTATCAAGTCACCTGCGAACTCTAGAAGACCAGAAAATTGATAAAAAGAATTGTTACACGGAGATAGAGTTTGCTGGCTTATAGCTCGCCTTACTAGCACTGCCACTTTAAAAGAAAACATCACTCTGCAATTTAGAGGGGAACGCAGAGCACACGTTTAGAGTATTCAGAGCTCCGAGGAAATAATTATAACACGAGTTCAACTTATAAGCAAATTTTAATAAAAGTAGCACGGGGAAAACACCAGTGGCATGAACCAACGTTGCCAAGTCGAAAGAGCTTGTGCTGCGCTACGGAGCAAATACGAGTTGAAATTGGGTTGGCCGAGCTGCAGGACTGCGTTGAGGGATAAGGCATGGATCGATTCAGGATAGGGTTCTTCGGGATGCCAGTTCCGAAAAGGAACATGATCCTGAATCAATTGATCCAGGTGAACAACACTACCTTCAGAATTCAGATGAATAGTATGAACTATAATTTAAAAGTAGAGAAGGAAAGAAATAATCCTTTTTAAAGAAAAATAAAGAAATAGCATAATGAACAAGTCTGTAGTAACAACATCACATATGGGACTAAAAGCACGACTTGTGTCCGTGAAACAAGCTCAGCTTTCATGTCATAGTTGTCTGCTCTAAGATTGGAGTTACCACTATTTTTTCCAATAAAGAGTGTTTTATTAAACTCATAAGTTAGCATCACGTTGATACAATTTACAAGAGATCACACACGACCTCTGCATAGGTAGGATGCACACAACTGGTCAAAATAAAAGAAGAAGGAAAAAATGCCGTAATACAAGTGTGTAGGAAACTCGTAACAACGCCTAAGATGGAGTTACCACTGCTACATACATGTCTCCGTATTACACCTTGTTTTATCTAGGTGTTAGTTGGAGTAGAAAATATATTATATCTGAAAATCCATACAGCTACAAGAAATTTAGCTCTCGGACGACAACTTGGATCCCATATTCGCATAAAAAGGTTGGAGTGTGGCCCGGAAAACACTTTTGCTCCCAAACTCCAGTGCTCACTTTTATTAAAACATCAAAAATCATATTTATAATTTGTAAAAATTTCTAAAAAAATCATGCATGTTGTCAATGATGTATCCCACAAACGTGTAAAATTTAAATTTGAAATTCTTTATATTCTGAGCTATAAAAACTGAAGAATAGAGCAGGATGATGTGCAGTGCCTTCCCTTTCTTTTGGGGGATTTCATAATCTGCCGCCACTGCTTGGGACGACGAATCCGAGTTGCTGGCGGTGGTGGTGCCAGATAGGTCGTTGTTGACGTCTCAGTCAGCGGGCGCCTTCGGGCACTGGCTGGTGCTGGTCGCCGTCGTGCTCCACCATGGGCTTATTTTCGCTAGGGTGACGCAGTGAGCAAGGGGAGCACCAGAAGCTTCCTCCACACCACCGGACGGATCCGGTCGGGGCACAGCCGTAGGCTCTGAATCACGCATGGAGGGCACTGGATCTGGGGGTCGTGAGCGCATGGAGCCATGGAGTGGTAGGCGGCCGCATCCCTGCCGAGGGGAGCAGATCTTGGTGAGGAGGAGTCGTGTCGTCATGCGTAATTTTCAGATCTGATGGAACGGTGCGTGTGGGACCATGGGATTCTTTTTTTTTAACAGGGGTGGAATTAGTTAAGGGAGTCGATGGCTGAGCAATGTTCAGTCCGCTAGCGAGAATCGTTGGATTATTGATGTATGGCCTCGATCATTTGGATCACCCCTCTCTCTGCCTTAGTGGTGATTAGTGGTGATGGTGATATGACCGATATATGATTTGTTTAGAGAAGTTCTGAAAAAGATGGCTTTTGACACTATCTATAGGTAACAATTGTCGGTGAAACAAGTTCTGGCTTTGTGACGTGCTAAGATGTCCATGTCCAGGTGACATTCATATAATTGGTCATTTAGTGATTGATTTCATGCTAAAAGTTTGTGGTATCGCACTGTTTAGATAGGCTCTTTTTATTTTGATTATCTAGTTTAATAAATATAAGTCGTATGTATCTATGATATAGAGGTCGGGAGCAGTGCGGCATGCGGTCTTCAATTTTCTCAAAAATACTCAAATTCAAATTATTAGTTTGTATTGCCTCATTGGAAGGTGTAGGTATCAACAATTAGCCATCTCCTTCTCTATTGAGAATTGTTGTTCAAGGTCCTACAGTTGATCAGTTCTCAAAACTTTTGCCTTGTGTAAAGCAAGATAGACATTTTGGAGGCGAGGTGCTGGTTGCAGCGGCGTGGAGGCTATGCCAGCCAGGTCGGGTCAGGCAGTGGGCCGATGATGCGCCAGCGTTGGTGGTGGTGGTTGGTGAGGCTTGCCGGCGCCGGTGTTGGTGATGCGGCTGAGGGTGTGCTTGGAGCTGGGGTGAAAACCCCGTCCCGGTCTGTACCGTGGCTAGTGATGGCGGCGGCTGTGGCCGTCGTTTACCTTCTTGGAGGCATCGCTGTTATGTTGCAGCCCCCTCATGCTCCGTTCCAATCGGTGGTCCAGCTCCGGGGGAAACTCTTGACCTTGTGGTCGGACGATGACGGCGCCCTGGCGTCGTTTCCCTCTTGAGGGCTTCGTCTTTGGAGCTGGATTTCGGCAAGAGGGACCAGTGGAAGGCCGAGGTGTTCACGTTGAGGCTTCTGTGGCGACGATGATGAGGACGAGCGATGTCGGAGACGTGGCTTTGGCTGCGGTAGTCGGCTCTTCTCCGGCGTGTCCTTGGGGCTGCCTCGGCATGTCTTGTTGCTGTGAAGTCGAAGCTGCTGCGGTGGGTCCCCGGTGGTGTAAGATGACTGGCGACAGGTGTTCCTTTCGGCGGGTTTCCTCGGCGCCAGCCTGCCTGGTTCTCCTTCTTAGCTCTTCCTCAGAGTCGGAGATGCGCTGCCTTTGCGCTGTTGGGGGAGCTGTCGCAGCTCCCCGGAGGGTTCTTTGTGTTGCTGCGGGCGTCTTTTAGGCCGGGGCGGCGGCCCGGGATGTTGGTACGACGTCCGTGGTCTGCGAGCAGCTCTCCCTGGGCAGCTTGGGCTGCGGGTGGCTGGTTCGTGCGACGTCGTGGCTCGGTTGCGAGCGGTGCTATGTCGGGACGGCGGTCCCGGAAAGGGGTGCTGGCGGCGAGGCTGTCGGGGCTGATTGGGCAGCGGCAGCAGCGGTTGTCTTTTAGTCCGGGGCGGCGGCCCCGGATGTTGGTTCGGCGACCGTGGTCTGCGAGCGGCTTACCTGGTGCAGCTTGGGCTGTGGGTGGCCGCGTCGTGCGGCGTCGTGGTTTCTCGAGGTTATGGGGCTTCGCCCCGTGGGTTGTGTCGTGTTGTTGTATGGTTTTCGCCCGGTTTCTTCCATAATAAACCGGGCACCTTCTGCTTAATAAATGGTGAGGCAAAACTTTTACCTCGGTTCGAAAAAAAAATTAATATCAAAAGGATACCAAGTACATCCAAACTCTGCACGTACATTCTCGCTCGACTAGTGCCGACACGCAAGAAGGCACTTAGTCATGCAAAACATCACATACACCATGCTTGCCCTAGTTAGGCTAAACCCTACTCCACTCCATTGCTCACTCTCCCAATCTTTTAAATCGTCACGTGCATCATATTCGTGATCAGTGCCTTGGCTTCCCCAATCAGGTTCTAAAATGGCAATCGATCAACACCTACTCCCTCCGTCCGCCAAAAAGTGGACGTTTAGGGTCCTGTGGTTTTTCGAAAATAAGTGTACGTTTGCGTTTGAGCTGGGTACTTTTGCAGTCTACTCCCTTGTTTAGGCCTCGATCAGCACTCCAACGCATTAACTCGTGCGTTTGCATTGGCTATTCCTGCGTCACTTGTGCTTTAATAATTGCTGTTGCATGCACCGTCACTCATGTGGTGTGAAATCGAAGCGCTGCATGGGCTGGTGGAGCAGCTTAATTAAGGGAAAGAAGGTGCTTTTTGCAAAATGCTTAATTTGTCTTGGAAAACCCAGGCGTCCACTCTTTGGCGGACGGAGGGAGTAGACTTGACAAGACCGTTACTACCCGCGAACAGTCAGATCTTGGAATTGCAGTCCACTGATGCAGTTGAGCAAGGTGCCGAAGGCCTTCCAGACATGCAATAACTGCAGCTTCTTCTGCACTTGCACAACCAACAACATGCCTCCAGGCCGAGAGCATCACAACTCCGTCAGATTACCGTAGCAGCACAACCAATCCGGCATGGCCGCTAAGAGCATCACAACCAGCATGAACTTTGGCTTTTAAGCCGCCCGGCGCCCGCGGCAGCCAAGCAGACACGGGAGGCAGCATCAACATTGGCCAAGCACTTCAAAGCAGACAAGCAGACACTGGATTGCTTGCAAGCAATCTCATATTCCAGATGTATCCCATGCCTAGCTAGTTAGCCTCAACGGTGGGAGCTCTCTGTACTCCCTCCCGCATTAGTTGACCCCTTCTACAAACTCAGCATCGCCTGCCAGCACCCTCACGGTGTTGCCTTTTATATCTTGCAGCAACTCAAGCATTGCACGATCAAGTACAGTAAGCACATGGTGTACAGACCATGTTTAGTGCCTATATAGTGTATTAACTCATGGCTTTTCGGGACCATCCATAACTCTAGGTACCTCTACAAGTTCTTGCAATGTGCAGCGTCTTACTCCAGGTTTTTTCATGACGACTCATCATTTTTCGGTTTGAAGGTGAGATTTACAAGTTACAATGTCACTTGTGATTTTAGGAAACCATAACGTAACCCCTCTTTTTGGGGTTATATCCAGAGAGACAAAGCATGCTGGCTTTGCACGTCGTCTTACTTGCACCGAAAGGCCCTCCTGCCTTTGCCATATTGACTCCAGTAACCATTAGTGCAAATATAATTGGACTAGACACAGAAACCACTATTAGGCCTCATTTGGTTGTTGGGATGGAAAACCCTGGCCAGTAAACCACCTTCCACCATGGGAAAATAACCCTGTTTATATTTATTTTTTGAAACAGAGGCAAAATATTTGTCTCATCCCTTAATTAAGCAGAAGAGAGTTGCCCAGTTTATTAGCAACCATGTTGATATTTGGACTCCAAAGGGAAGGGGAGGGAACAAAGTTTTTTATTTTAAAAAAGACATCATTACAATAAAAATTACTACAAATAACTCCGTTTTTCATAATATTGTGATATCAATTCCAGAACATAAACTCTTCAGTTCAAAAGTTCAAGATTAAATTTAAAGAAAATAAAGGAAATATGAAATACATAAATAATTAGCAGAAAAAAGATTTAACATGCATACAATCAGCCTTATGAAGTCAAACAAACGCGAGTACGTGACATCGAGGATAAATATGGTATGCGAATGATGGTTCAAAAGTGAAAGTGGTAATTATATTTACAAGCCCAGCAAGAAAAAATATTTGTTGCATTAAGAAACATTGCAATCATGTGACTTGAGGAACAATACTGAACTAGGTCTTCCACGGTCAACTTCTTGAACATTTCCATCGACTTGCACTAAAGAAATTGTTACAAACGATAGCAAAGAAATGACGAAGAGCGGAACGATCAAACCAAAGGGGACACGAGATTTTAACGTGGAAAACCTCTCCAAACAAAGGAGAGGAAAAAACCACGGGCGCCAGCCAGCAATACTTCACTATATCGGGTGAGGTTACAAACGCCGTGGGTTTACAATGTGTGGCTTACCCCAAAACGGCGGCTTACAAGAGGAATATATAGAAGCATCAAACCCTAGGTCGGCTGCAGTCCAACCCGGAATCAATCCCACCTCGGCGGTAGTACCGCTTAACCCAGCGGTACTACCGCTGGGGTGGGCTGGTTCGTCTCTTCCCACCTCAGCGGTACCGGCGGCGGTACCGCCAGCGGTACCAGTCGGTACCGGACAAGTGCGTCAGACGGCCATTCTGGCGGTAGCGGCGGCGGTAGCGGTGGCGGCAGCTCTCGAGCGGTAGTACCGCTTAACCCAGCGGTACTACCGCTGGAATTTGGAACACCAAAAACAACACTCCACCTTGAGACAAATTCCATCTTGTAGCATGAAAGAGAACTTCACCCTGAAACAACAAAGAAACACCTTCGGCGCCAAATAGCCTCTTGGGCTAGACAGTGATACCAACTAAGCCCGAGCAAAGCTCGAACTTAGTAACAGGAACTGGCTTTGTCATCATATCAGCAGGATTATCATGAGTACTTATCTTGCATACCTTCAGTTTACCTTTTGCAACAACATCACGCACATAATGGTATTTGACGTCAATGTGCTTTGTTCTCTCATGGAACATCTGATCCTTGGTAAGGTAAATAGCACTCTGACTATCACAAAACAGGTTAATGCAAGTATCATCTCCACAAAGCTCAGCAAACAAACCTTTCAGCCAAACCGATTCTTTACATGCTTCAGCAATAGCCATGTACTCTGCTTCAGTGGTAGACTGGGCAACAACGATTGTAACGTTGCCCTCCAACTCACGGCACAACCACCAAGCGTGAACACATAACCTGTGAGGGATCTCCTCTTATCCAAATCGGCAGCAAAATCTGAATCCACATAGCCTACGAGTCCCTCATCAGTCTTGCCGAACTTGAGGCAAGCATTGGATGTGCCACGAAGGTACCTGAAAATCCACTGAACAGCCTTCCAATGTTCTTTACCAGGATTAGCCATATATCTACTAACCAAACTCATAGCATATGATAAATCTGGACGTGAGCAAACCATGGCATACATTAAAGAACCAACAGCACTAGAATATGGAACTCTAGACATGTACTCAAAATCCTCATCCGACAATTTAAAGTGAGGAGCAATAGGAGTACTAACAGACTTTGCATCATGCATGTTAAAACGATGAAGAACTTTCTTAATGTAATTTTGCTGACTAAGAAACAACAAACCAGAATTTCTGTCACGGGTAATCTCCATACCTAGAATTTTCTTAGCAGCACCAAGATCCTTCATCTCAAACTCGCTACTCAACTGTGACTTGAGAGCAGCGATATCTTTCTTGCTCTTGGCAGCAATCAACATATCATCAACATATAATAACAGGTATATAGGTGATCCATTAACAAACTTAATGTACACACAGCTATCAAATTCAGACCTCTTAAAGCCATGTGACAACATAAAAGAATCAAACCTTTTATACCACTGACGAGGAGATTGTTTCAAACCGTATAAGGACCTTTTCAACTTACACACAAGATCCTCCTTACCGGCACTATGAACCCTTCTGGCTGGTCCATGTATATCTCCTCCTCCAACTCTCCATGCAGAAACGCAGTCTTTACATCTAACTGCTCAAGCTCAAGATCACGCATAGCAACAATACCAAAAATGTACGAATTGAACTATGCTTAACAACGGAGAGAAAACATCATTATAATCAACACCTGGAATTTGACTGAAGCCTTTTGCAACTAACCTTGCCTTAAACCTCGGAGGCTCGCTAGGAGATAAACCCTCCTTTCTCTTGAAGATCCACTTACAGCGGACTGCCTTCTTTTTCTTAGGCAAGCGCACAACTTCCCATGTGCCATTCTTATCGAGTGACTGCATTTCTTCTTGCATAGCAGCAAGCCACTTCTCGCGGTCACCGGAACCAATAGCTTCAGTATAGGTGGACGGCTCATGTCCGTGCTCCACCTGTTCTGCACAACTCAGAGCATAATCAACAATGTTACACTCTTCAATTAAACGTGGTCGAGGACCACAATTCCTCCTGTTCCTACGAGCAGCAATAGACTGTTGTGGCTGCAAAACAGGGGGTGAGTTCTGAACATTATTATTATCAGAATCAGAAGAATCAGAATCATCAGAACCAGCAGAATCAGGATCAGAATCATCTGAAGTAGCAGCACCATCATTGTCAACAGTGACATTTTCATTTTCAACAGAGTGCTCCACCTCGACACGAACCTGCTCCTCAGAAAAATCTGGCAAAACATCTGAGGACAACTTATCAAAGTACATAACAGATTCATTGAAAACAACACTCCTGCTCATAAAAGCCTTTTTAGTTTCGGGATTCCACAACTTGTATCCTTTTACACCCGAACCATAACCAATGAACACACACTTAATAGCTCTCGGCTCTAACTTTCCATTATCAACATGAGCATAAGCAGTGCAGCCGAAAACTTTAAGTTGTGAATAATCAGCAGGAGTCTGACCATACCTCAATGGGAGTTTTCTTGTCGAGGGGAATAGATGGTGACCTGTTTATCAAGTAGCAGGCGGTGGCAGCCGCCTCAGCCCAAAAACGCTTACTCATGCGAGCGTTGGAGATCATGCAGCGAGCCTTGGAGATGATGGTCCTGTTCATCCGCTCCGCTACACCATTCTGCTGAGGCGTGTACGGGATGGTGAGGTGCCTGACAATGCCTTCTTTCCTGCAATAATCATTAAAGGCATTCGAACAAAATTCGCCACCATTGTCAGTACGAAGTAATTTCACCTTCCTTTCTGTTTGCCTTTCAATCATAGCTTTCCACTCTTTAAAAGCAGCAAACGTATCATCCTTATTTTTCATGAAATAAGGCCAAACTCTTCTAGAGTAATCATCAATAATGGTAAGCATATAACGAGCACCACCATAAGAGGGCTTACGAGATGGCCCCCAAACATCAGCATGTACATAATCAAGTGTACCTTTGGTGGTGTGAAGAAGCATTAAACTTAACTCTTGTGTGCTTACCGAAAATGCAGTGTTCACAGAACTGCATCTTACCCAAACTGCATCCTTGCAGCAAGTCTCTCTTGATCAATTCTGCCATACCAAGTTCACTCATATGTCCAAGACGCTTATGCCAAAGGTTAGTTTTACTAGCGTCATCATGAGAAACAGCAGCAACAGTACCAGATAACGTGCTACCTCTAAGAACATATAACTTAGCAGAATTCATATCACCAACCATAACTATGAGAGAACCTTTTGATACCTTTAGGAGTTTATTTCCTCCTTTGTACTTGTACCCGTCACAGTCAAGGGTACTGAGCGAGATCAAATTTCTTGCCATGGTTGGTATGTGTTTCACTCCCGTCAGCGTGCGTGTCATACCGTCATGTGTCTTGACCTGAACGGAACCAACGCCAACAATGTTGCATTGCTGGTCGTTCCCCACACGCACGAAATCTCCAGTCTGCACTAACTCATAAGAACTGAACCAATCTTTGTTACAGCAAATATGAAAAGAACATGCAGTATCTAGAATCCATTCATCCTGACGAGAAACACATGCAGCTAAAACAGCTAGGCATTCGCCATCAGAACTACCATCAACAACAGAAGCCTCACCGGTATCATTACCTTCATTATTTTTCGGTTGGTAAGTACCTTTTCTTTTCTCCTTGTTCTGCAACTTCCAACAATCATCAATGACATGATTAGATTTCTTACAATACCTGCAGAACTTGTCACGGCCTTTAGACTTTGAGCGACTCTGTCACCCTTGCTCTTGTCTCTGTTGTTGTTGTAGTGGTTATCTCGCTGCTCAGGCCTCCCTCGGACCTGCAAAGCATCGCCCTTGGAGGACGACGACTCCTCTTTCTGTACCATACCTTTCATCTTTTCCCTGGCAAGCAGGGCCTCATATACTTCCGCGGTGGTTAGTTCATCACGGCTTAACAGTATGGTATCACGAAAATTTGCAAAGGAATTTGGCAGCGAGCATAGAAGTAAAAGTGCTAGATCTTCATCATCGTACTTTACCTCCATCGACACTAGGTCAGAAACGATCTCCTTAAAGATCGATAAGTGATTCATTACCGAACCACCTTCTTGCAACTTGTGCGTGAACAACTTCATCTTCACATGCATCTTGCTGGTGAGATCTTTGGACATGCAGATCGACTCCAGCTTAGCCCACAGTGCCGCTGCGGTTTTCTCCTGGAGTACTTCTTGCAGAATATCATTAGATAGATGAAGTTGAATAAGCGATAAAGCCTTACGGTCTTTCCGCTTCTCATCGGCGGTCCATGCCGCCGCATCCTTGTCGCCGAATTTCTCCAGCGCCTCGTCAAGATCATTGGACTGTGCGAGGATCGCACGCATCTTGACCTGCCACAGCGAAAATCTCGTCTTGTAGTCCAGCGCCGGTAGATCGAACTTCATCGATGCCATCCAAAACCCTAATCTGAAAACAGATCTGAAACAGGGCTCTGATACCACTTGTTAAACGATAGCAAAGAAACGACGAAGAGCGGAACGATCAAACCAAAGGGGACACGAGATTTAACGTGGAAAACCTCTCCAAACAAAGGAGAGGAAAAAACCACGGGCGCCAGCCAGCAATACTTCACTATATCGGGTGAGGTTACAAACGCCGTGGGTTTACAATGTGTGGCTTACCCCAAAACGGCGGCTTACAAGAGGAATATAGAAGCATCAAACCCTAGGTCGGCTGCAGTCCAACCCGGAATCAATCCCACCTCGGCGGTAGTACCGCTTAACCCAGCGGTACTACCGCTGGGGTGGGCTGGTTCGTCTCTTCCCACCTCAGCGGTACCGGCGGCGGTACCGCCAGCGGTACCAGTCGGTACCGGACAAGTGCGTCAGACGGCCATTCTGGCGGTAGCGGCGGCGGTAGCGGTGGCGGCAGCTCTCGAGCGGTAGTACCGCTTAACCCAGCGGTACTACGCTGGAATTTGGAACACCATAAAACAACAGAAATCTGCAGAGCATATACTGAAATTTTCATTAATAAGCAATATATCAAATAAAAATGAATTTTATTTCAGTCAATTATGGTTACGCTTACACAATTCTGACCCTTCTCTGCTAGATGGAAAGAAAGGCACAATGTACAGAGCATGGAAAGATGCAATTGGTTTATCACATCACTGGTCACATTATGACAAAGTATCTTTTTCTGAATTAACATAAGTAATCACGTTAGAAACATATATGATAAGTTGTATTGCACGCATGCATGGTAGGCATATAGATTTTTTTTGGTCAAACTATTGGTTGGTAATTTCCAAATATAGAAGCTTATATGCCTATTTCAAATCTATGGGCCTGTTCAATTTCAGACTCTTAGATCAAAAGAAATGAGCGGCTCTACATAATTGTGAGCATCGTAAAATTTCTCAATATTTGAACGCCACATACTTTAATACCCTCCAAATCCCGTCATGAATATACATTGAATAAATAAAAAGGTCAATACGATCAAAAAGACAAAAACCAAGTAAACTTGAAAGGTATACACCTCGGTCAAGAACTCAGATATGTCGATGAGGCTGTGCCGGAACTGGGAGGCACAACATCCTCAATGTTGGGACATCTCGGTTGCAGGCGCAAGACACTCTTTCAAGAAAAAAAATTACCCGTCCAGTGCACCGCAGCTTTACAAGAAAACATCACTCGCAATTTTGAGCGGAACATAGATCACTAGTTTTTTTTTTTGTAATGTACATACTTGTATTCAAATCGAAACGAGTACAGAGTTCGGACAAGTACACACGAAGAAGAAGAAAACCAGAGAAAACGAAGAACAGCAGAACTTGCTCTCTCCAAACACACCCACACGATCGACGAACGCCGGAATCCCACACCGCCGAAGGCGACGAAGGAAGCCACCGCCACGAACGACCTCCCGAAGAGCAGCAGAGCCCCTAGCCCAGAGGCGTTGATGAGCCGCAACAGTTTCCAACTCCAAGAAGTTGAAGGCGAAGACGATGAACACGAATCGGCCGGGGGCGGCCCCCAAGCTCCAGCTGCGCCGGATCTGAAGCCAGAGCCCCAGAACCTCCACCTTCTTGCCACTTACCCGCGAAGCCGCTGCCTCGAAGCCTCCGTTCCTTCCTTCATCAGCACACATCCAGCGCCGCCGCACCACGGCAACTGGAGAGGAAGGGCCGCGCACGGCGGATCCGGAGACCCGCGAGCACGGCCAGGTCGACGACCACGCGGCGAAGCACCACCGGAGCTCCACCACCGAAGAGGACGGCCGCCAACACCAAACAACCCACCAACCGCACCACCGCCTCCACAGCGCCGCCGACGGGAACCCACTCACCCCTACTCTATGTACACGAGGAGGTCCGGGGATCCCCCATCCACCCGCCGCCGGAGCGGACGAGGGAGAGAGATCCCGCGGATCTGCGGCGGCGAGAGCGGGGCGACCAGGCGATTCCAGAAAAATCGCCTTCTGCACTGTAGCAGGAAGGGGAGGGGAAAGTGCGGACCCTCTTTGATGATCAACATAGATCACTAGTTCAGAGTATTCAAAACTCTAGATCGAGGAAATAAGAAAAACACAAGTTAACCTTAGATACACAAGGCCCGTTAAAATTCACACTTGGACTAATATCATGGATATCCGATTTATTTAGAGAAGTTCTGAAAAAGATAACCTTAGACAGTATCTAGGTAACATAGTTCTGTTCTTGTGACGTGACAGGAAGTTTATGTCCCGGGTTCGGTGACATGCAAATAATTGGTCTTTTAGTGATTGATTCACTGTAAGATTAGCTTTTGTATCACAGTGTTTAGATAGGTTCTCTTTGTTTTTGGTTATCTGATAGATAGTTTAATAAATATAGGTTGTATGTATCTATGATACACATGTCGGGGTAATGCAGTAAAATTGCGGTCTTCCATTTTCTCAAAAAACTCAAGTTCAAATTAGTGCGGATCGCCTCACTGGACCAACATCGTTGTAGCCGTAGGTGACCACTTCTCCAATGAGAGTTGTTGTTCTAGGTATTACAGTTGCTCGGCTTCCAAAACTCATGCCTGTTGTAAAGCAAGATAGATATGTTTTTCAAGGATACCAAGGTCTCGGTGACATCCCAATTGCACAGAAGCCACTATCAGTGGTGCAGATGTACATCACTATACATCTCCACACATATAAATGTACGTTTTGGCAGAAGAAGGACGTCATTCTCTACGCCTCCCCAATAAACATTCTCTTAAACTCAAAAAATAAAAATAAACGTTCTCTACTAGCAGAAACCAGAGAATGAGCTTGAAGACGCTGCTCCAGTGGAATCATCCAGGCTTCTAGGGTCTAGGCAAAGAGCAAAATGGTATTCAGTCCTCACCATTTCAGGGTGGCAGCCAACTCCAAGAGGGCTTCCACTTGACGAATAGTCCGCAGCTTCTCTTGCTGTTTCAACATTGTCGCGACAGATCCTGGGTCATATCCGGTTTGCAACTTATTCTTTTCTTGTTCAGCTTGAACTTCTTTCAGCAGCTCATCGACTTCCCTGACAAAGTCAACTCTCAGAAGAACATCCTCGCCCTGAGGTGGCAGCTTGATCTGCCCTTCATGCTGACAACAAGGAAGCAAATACCGAAAACGAAAATTTCAGATTTTTTTTATAGCATGCAAGAACCATGATGGTGTAGAGAAGTAAATTGCACAGGAACCCATAATCAAATCACGGAATGATAAGCTTGTAAAATTACAAGTATGAACTGATTGTCTCTGGAATCAATTTACCATGAGAGATGTGAAAATGTCTTCGCCCTACACAATTTTCTGTTCATTTTTCATGTAAAATTTGCTTTAAGGGATATTTTTTGAGGTGTCAATGTAATAATGTATAAGAGCTTGTAACGTTATATTAAGTACCATTAATGGGATGGCTTAGACGTTAAGATATTACAGTATTTTTTTAGTAGTGACTAGTGACAGACTAGGAGGAGACATCTATAAATGCAGGAGCACTATCACACAAGGGTACCATGTAAGCGAGAAGCTGTTATTTCGTATTATGTTCCATAAATTTCCCACACTCAACTATCGTCAATTCAAATAGTACCAGTTTCACCAACAAGGGGGTGTGTGCTGCATTGAACTAACATACTTTCTCCATGCTGAACCCAGCAGGAAAGACCATGGTGAATGGGTCTTCTCTTGGAAAAACTCCAATCATGTGCTTTCTGCATGCCTTTAGCCATTTATCGTCGTCAGACCCATCATGAATATTCAAGAGTTCATCCAGTAATCGCATGGCAGGAGTTGCTTCACTTCTTAAAATCTCTGTCTGCGTTCAAGTTTCACTTACTGATTAGCCCATTAAAAACTACTGAGATGGTAAAAAAGGGGATGAATTTAAATAATAAACACTTGCGGGCAGAAACTTCTCATCCAGATCATACGAGACAGAAAAGGATAAATATTCTGCTATTCCACTTACCTCTACCCTTCTGTACAAGAGATCAAGGCTTCTGATGGCATCCTTCTCATCCTGCAGTTAGAATAGAAGGTCAAATATACAAATATATACTAAGTTTGCAGTTTACTGGCAAGGGAACTTCTCAGATACATTTCAAGGAACTTGTGTGTACAACTGTACATTTATAACAATAGGAGGTGCATATGCAAATTTTATACGAGATATTGGGATTCTATGAGTTACCACAGGTGTTTTATAGTCTCTCCAAATTCTTCAAAGAACTAGATTAAGCAGATGATAACAGAAAGAACTTGAACTGTACATAAATATGACACAATCCATAGGACCTATAGCTAACATGACCCGGAACAGAGCTTTACATACATCACGCCGAGCAACATCAAGTCGATTCCAAATGACCATGAGAACGAGTTCGGTAAGCTCTCCTCTTTCAGCAGCCTTCTCAATTACCTGCATATAAAAGTACACTGCATTAGGTATGATACTTTGTCTTCGATACATATAGGGTGTGTTTGGTAGACTGGGTGAGCACAGATATTCCCACCCCATACCAATTTCAGGTGTTTGGTAGCCTGTGTGAGGCATCCGGGCCATGCCCACCTCATACGGAAAAGGCTCCTCAGCCTGGCTGGGTTGGGAAGCTCAAATCGAGCTTCTCACCTCAGCCTGGCTGAGCTCGCCCGAGCGCGCCCCGAAAAGTTGCGCCGCGAGTCGCATGCCGCCCAGCCCCTTCCGAATATCGCGACTCATTTTCCCCGTCTGCCCGGCTGTCTCGCACCTTCTCTCTCCTTGCGTCTCTCGCGAAAAATCGCCTCGCCCACCGTACGCGCCGCACCGCGCACCGAGCTCGGGGACTTCGCCATGGAGGTCGCGGGTGCGACGTCCCGTCCCGTCCCCGGTGAAGCTCCAGTGCTCCACCGCTAGAACCGCTTCGACCCCACCCCCGGGACGAGCGCCCGATCTACAGCCCGATCTGCAGCGCCGGTTGCCTCCCCGAGCTTGTGTTGGTGGTCTCCTGCTCGATCTGTGCTGCTGCCGCCTGCCGGCGACCTCGCGCAGCTGCTGCCGGCGTCCGCCCCAAATTCCTGCTGTCGTCCTCGTCCCCAGGCCCCCGTGTCCTATGCTGCTTGCCTGCCTCCACGAGTTGACCCAGACCTGGTTGAGTAATTTGTTTAATTAGCCATTATTTTTTTCATTAGATGGATCTTTACATACCCCATCAGTTTACATGCTCCAACATAACGAGACTGATATGTCCGGATATTTTTCAGCCCACTTCCTTGGCTTAGCATGTCCCTCCACATACATGCTAACAAACAATATCTCAGCTTAGCCTGGCTTAACACATACATGCTACCAAACACGTGATAAAATCTCTACTTAGCATGTATGAGCTCAGCATGTTTCAGATGGGAAAGCGATTCCTTGGTGATACAGGCTACCAAACACACCCATAGTCAATTGTAGGGAACACAGCTTTCAACTTCCTTTTCCATGATTTTTTTTTACCGTATTCAAGTTCGAACTTAATCAAAAGTCCAGACTCAAGAGTGAGTGTTTCATCCTTTTGGATTAAAAAACTCGCAAATATGCATTTTCCTACCAGAATTGCCAGTTATAAAGTAATGTGAATCCTGTAACACTTGATTAAGAATCCACAAATCATAATTTGTACAGCTGTTGTGTCAGTGTTCTATCCTCTGTTCATGCATCTTATGTGGTTCCCCAAAATCACAGTTCACTGTTCTTCAGAAAAAGGAAGGGAGAGGAACACAGCGTAGCAATATGGTTTAAACTTTTAGGAGTGTGCAATGGGTCATTCAGTTACCTTTTCAATATCTTCACCGGCTCTAATGAAACTTGAAACTAAAACCCTAGCTTTGCAGACTTCTTCCTGTGGGTATGCCTTCATACGCATACCAATTTCTCGGTATTCATTTGATTTAGTTTCCTCATCGGCTTCCTCTTTCTGACGATACGCATGCCATTCCTTAGTCCTCTCTCGCTGATTTGCTTGCCACTCCTGCATGTGGAAGCATAGGTGGTTATGATTTTTAGTTAAATACTTTCTGTTGGAGTGAGGTAAAACCACTGATGCCACAGGTCAACTCATATAAGTATAATTTCCGGCCAGAAAAATCAATTGACTACATGTTATAGTTATCATAGACGCATAGCAATTTTTTCAAGAGGTTTCACCTCTTGTTGGAAATCTTATATAGTGTAGGAAAGCAATTCATAGGAGTCGTGGAGGATTTATTCCTTTGAATTAAATGGACACTATAGGAACAATTCCTATGTGTTGAAATCCTATACAATTCCTTCAAAAATCTTTTGAATCAAAGAGACCCTGAGAGAGTGAGAGTATGTCCTACACGAAAGTTCAAGTTCACTCTCCCGTACACTTCATGACCTTCGGGTTACAGCTGTACGAGCTCAAGTTGGCAAAAAAAAGAAACTAGTGGTAAAACTATACGCGGTGCACCGAAGTCACTACATCATCTGGGTTTTTAATCTGAATATGACTATATCACAGCTATCATCGTATTCCCAACTCATCCAATTCCTAACAACCTACCTAATAAAAGCCAAAGATAACAATCTTTTGTGCCAACACGAACATAAGATACTCATCACACGCTACATAATATCTTACTGCATCAATTAAGAGTCCTTGTGGTGATTCCGGATGGATCTTATGACGTGAGAGATGAGAGTCGGAGAGGAAGGCAAGGTGGAGAGATCTACTTTACTTAACTTCAGATGCAATGTCATCTTTTATAATGCACACTGCCTTCCACATTAAATTCGGATTCTTCACAAATTTAAGAGTTTTCTACCCAAGAAAAATGAAGTGGTGTACCTACAATGTTGCGGTAAATCGACCCCCAACTTTAATGCAGTCAATCAAAGTAGAGTGCACTCTAGATCTAAGTAGTATTTAATAAAACATGCAAGAAGTGATGAGTGGCGGTGCGATGGCCGGCTCACGTGTGGAAGTGGAGCCTCTTGATCTGGATCTGATCCTACAAATAGGAGTAAAATACATAGTAGGTAACTAACTATGTGCAATGCTAGTCCGATCTACGGCAACATATCCTATGCATCCGGCTGATTTGTGTATCCGTGTATCCATCCGTCCTCTAGAATGCATCGTCAGATTTAGTGCGTCACACATCATTGACGAGGTTTGGCGTGATCAATGCAGCGGCTTGTCAGTGACGACAACGGAGGCCTTGTTCTCCACCTTAGCATTGTGGCTGGCGTCCCGAGCTCTTCGTGTTCTGAAGACACGTCATGAAATTGCTTTTATCGTTCGGGAGTGAAGAGTTGATAGATCCAATCTCGCGGCAACAACCTTGTCAAGATTGGAGTTTGGATAGATGCCGCCCATAACCCTATATCATGGAGTTTGGTTCAGTTGGATGTAGTTTAGCATTTAGGAGCATGTGAGTATCGGGAGGTAGAAAGAAGATCGGGTGCTTTTATGAATATACCGAAAACTGAGGGGCGGAATGGAAGAGGTTGATATGCAACGAACATTTCTAATCCAACACCGGTTTCCACGAGAGATGTGGTTTCCATCCAATGTAGTTAGAATGTGATTCTATCATACGATTCTACTCAAGGTTCAAGAAAGCGGAAAGCGTAAGCGGAGCGTTTTGCTCTCGCTTAGAATTTTAATCGCTTAAGCGCGCTTAAGCGTTTCTAAAATTCACTGATTTTAGTACTGGGCTTGCATCTGGGAGCAAATGAGAAGTTGAGGGGAGTAGAGGAGACTGATACTTGATGCGGGGAAGGGGATGCAAGGGAGGCAGGGAAGGGGCTGTGCCTGTAAGGCCGCCATTGTTGATGTGAATCTGTGCGTAGAAGTGTAGAAAGTGAGAGAAAGAGATGAGGAGAGTAGATGGATGGCTCAGATTAGAAAGAATGAATGACTCAGATCGGGTTAGCAGACTAGGGTTCCATAATGGGCCTTATTGGGCCAATTTTGTAGCACAAAAGACCTTATCAGCGCTTAAGTAGTCGCTTATGGCCTAAGCGGAGCGTTTTGCCATCGCTCAGCGCTTAAGCGTACGCTTAATTACACTTTCTTGAACCTTGATTCTACTATCTAAATTGATTGGATGTATTCCACGATTCCAATAAGTAGAATCCACAATTTTAGGATTCTTACTAGTTAATAGTTATGCTCCTACGATTTGCGATCTAACCCAATAGGTGCGATCTAACACAATTTCATGACTACCTTATTTCCATTAGATACTTCATCGGACATGCATATCCATAAAATATCATATCAACCAGTGTATTAAAGTTGATGCTCCGTGACTCTAGTCTTCATCAATAGATGCATGGTCGTGTGTGTGCAATGGTGTGTATGAGTCAGTGTACACCCACAAACCAGACCTACCATTTGGCCTTTTTATAAGGATACGTCCAAGCGGACGCATCGGTTTCAAGAAGGAGAGGCCAAGCGGCCTTTACAACGCGTTTAGGCACATGCGCCAAAAACGGCAATCCACCAACAAAAGAAAGAGGATCACTCGCCAACCCTCCACCTGTCTACGGGTCCTAAGCTACCCCTAAACATCCTCGCTGCCCGTCAGAGGTCAGCCTCGGCCTCCACCATACTAATGGCTGTCTGTGCTGAAGGCCTGTGACCTTCGAAGACCACACCAAAGATAATACATAACAAAGAGAATATATGCATCATACAGACAATGCATGCTCATAGAAAGATGCTTCCGGAGATCATTCCAAGGATATGTAAAGGAACGGAATAAATTAACAGTATAAATCATGCTCATAACGGATCAGTTAGATGCTCACGACAGTTTTGCAAATAAACATAGTAAGGGTATTCATGAGTTTAACTTGTCACTTTTGGGTAAATAGAGTTGAGTGGCCCCGATGCAAATGGCATGTGTTAATTCCATGCCAGCTCAGTATGGAGTGAGCACTGAGAACCATTATTATTGTATATAAGCCAGAAAATAGCACCAAAAGTATGATCAGGATATGAAATGAAAGAACCATATATATCTTTACCTCTTTAGTACGCCAGTTGATGCCAGTTTGGCTTGTAGTTATTGCAAACGAACAACCAGAAATCATAGGACTTGATAAAACTATTAGTCCGTGACAGAAAGCACCGCTGCCCACTCCACAAGACAGACATATGTGCTAGTCCGTGACCTCTTTGGGGATGGGACTAATAGCAGGATTGACTAGTTACAGGACATCCAAGTGGTCGTAGAAGGATTATCAATGTCGAATTGTAAATGTAAGTAATGAATCAAGCAAAAGGTCAATATAGCTGTACACATATAAAACGACCAAATCCTAGTGAACCACCAAAGGGGCAGAGTTTATAAACACAAATAAGTGCTCCGTGCAACATTTCTTAGCTCGTTACATAATTGCTGTATCAGTGCAGTGCGTTGGGAGCAGCTTATGCTTGCACGGAACCTGCTCGGTGAAATGCCTCTAAGAATTAGCTATCCACCCAATGACCCAACCCACACGCACACGCACCATACCTCGTCGTAGAACTCCGACGGCATCCCCTCCAGCTCGACCTCGTCGGCTGCCGCAGAAGCGACACCGTTCGTCTTCTCCACAGCTGCAGGGTGTATTCGCAGAAAGCTAAAGCGAGGTTCGCAGAAGAGCCGGGCCGAGATTATTCGAGTACTCGCACCTGAGATGGGGGAGAGGGGCACGGCCGGCTGGACAGGGTGGCGACGGGACGGAAAAGGGCCGCGGCGGTGGAGAGGCGGGGTGGAGGAGGGGAAAGGCGAGGGCGGCCGCGGCCGGAGGAAGGTCGGGAGAGCTGGCGCCGCGGCGGCCATCGCGCGGGGGAGTCACGAGCTTCGCTGGTGAGCGTGCGGTGGGGGTTTTGTGGAGATTTTGCGGATGAACCCGAGCTGGCCAAGAAATCAGTGATGTTCGCAGCAGCAATGCTCGTCTTTTGTGTAATACAGTAACTAATAAATTACTCCAAAATTGGGAAGAAAAAGTTTTTTGGAAAAAGTTTTTTTCCTCACAATTTTCATTTATTTGAACAAAATATAACTTCATAAATCTATATAGGATACGAAAATAAAACAATGTGGTATGGTCATTGCGCTTCACCTCAAGCTCATGGCGAAAACATGTTTTCTCTTGGTGTGATTGATGAATGATGACCAAATTCTATAGCCTCTACCATCTACAATGTGAGGGCATGTCCTACACGGAAAGTTGGAATCCACCAGTGCGTACACTAGATGACCTTCGGGTCAGAGTTGTACGAGCTCAAGTTGACAAGACAAAGAAAACTAGTGGCAAAACTATACGCAGTGTAGCAAAGCTTCAATAGTGGACTACATCATCTGGGATTTTCTGTTGACAACTTTGTCTTCTAATCTGAAGATTACTATATCCTAGCTATTATCGTATTCCCGACACATCCAAGTCCTAAGAACATACCTAGAAAAAGCCAAAGATAATAACTTTTGTGCCAACACGAACATAAGATACTCGTCATAGGCTACATGATATCTTAGTGCATCGATTAAGTGTCCTTCTGATGATTCTAGATGGACCTTATGGCGTGAGAGATGAGAGTAGGAGAGGAAGGTAAGGTGGAGAGATCTACTTTACTTAACTTCAGATGCAAGGTCATCTTTTATAAACAAAGGATACAAGCAAGGTAATGCACACTGCCTTCCGCATTAAATTCTGATTCTTCATAAATTTAGAATTTTCTTCCCCAAAAATGTGGTGGTGTAGCTATGAAGTTGCGGTAAGTCGACCCCAACTTTAATGTAGTCAATCAAACTACAGGGCGCTCTAGATCTAAATAGTATTTAAGAAAAAGTGCAAAAAGAGATGAGTGACGAGTGCGATGGCCGGGGCTCACGTGTGGGAAGTGGAACTGCTTGATATGGACCTGATCCTCCAAATAAGAGTAAAAATACATAGTAGGTAACTAAAGATGTGCAATGCATCTTGCTAGTTCGATCTATTTTAGAACAAAGGGATCAAGAGCTTCGTTGATGCGCACACGGTCACGGTTAGGGGGGATTTTTATGGATGAACTCGAGCTACAAATAATGTACTGATGTTCGCAGCAGTAGTGCTCGTCTAATTACCAAGTTTTAAAACAGTGCCAGGGTCTTTAGTGATGAGAAAAATACCATGATTTGTTATACTTATTGCGCACTTACGAGGCTATGTGTGACTGCAATATATTTTCGTTGTGTGTGCTTGACGTACAAATTCACGAGACCACACATGTATAATCATCTCACGGCGTGAAAGTATGTTGTACATGCATAAGAAAGTATCTAATAGAGGTCTATAGTGGAAACGTGGAACCCTAGACATGTGCCTTTGGATCTGAGAAGCGCGGGCTAGACAATTCCTCCATCTGTTCCCCGCGAAAAATACACTTGTTTTTCATATGGTTATTTTGCTCAAATCACGTCATATTTTTTCTTCATTGTAACTTATATATGCTTGCCCATGATAAGTGGTACCACACAATTTGAGTACACCGGCTAGGATTCCTCTCCAATTCATCACTAAGATTTAGTGTGTCACACATCATCAATTAGGTTTGGCATGATCAATGGAGTGGCTTGTAAGTGACGACAATGGAGGCCTTGTTATCCACCTTACCATAGTGGTTGGCGTCACAAGCTCTTCGTGTTCTAAAGACATGTCATGAAATTGCTTTTATCGTTTGGGAATGACGAGTTGCTAGACCAAATCTCGCAGCAACAGCCTCGTCTAGGTTGGAGCTTGGATAGATGTTGCCGCCCTCCCCTAAGCATGTATCATGGAGTTTGGATATTTGGATATAGTTTTAACATTTAGGGGCATGTGAGAGTATCGTGAGGTAGAAAGAAGACCCGGGTGCTTTTATGAATATACCAAAAACTAAACGGCGGAATAGAAGAGGTTGATATGCATCGAACATTCCTAATCGAACACCACTGGTTTCCACAAGAGATGTGGTTTCCGTTCAATGTAGTTAGAATGCGATTCTATCATACAATTCTACGATCTAAATTGATTGGATGGATTCCACGATTCCAATAAGTAGAATCCACAATTTTATGATTCTACTAGTTATGATCCTACAATTTGCGATCTTACCCACTAGGCTCGATCCGACTAAGAATACTGATCATGAGTACCTTGTTTTCATTAGATACTTTATGGTACATGCATATCCATAAAAAGCAATGAAAATCATATCAACCAGTGTATTCAAGTTGATGCTCCGTAACTCTAGTCTTGATCAATAGATCATGCATGGCAGTGTGTGTGTGTGTGCAATGGTGTGTAGAGTCATTGTACACCAACAAAACAAAAATACCATTGGGCCTTTTTGATGTGTGAGATCATAAAAACGTAACAAAGACAATACAAAAATATGATAGAAATATAAAAATAAGAATTAAAAGACATGGACAACTTTTGTAGACTCACAAGAACCAGAAGAACACGGGTAAGAACAAAGTCAAATAAAATCCAAGCATGAGAAAGGTGAAAAATTTATGTTATTACGCCACTGAAGTCATACATTTGGTTTTTTGTGCGCAAGAGTTCTACAAAAGGTCTAAGTAGATGGTGAGAATTTCAGTATTTTTTCATTCAAATTGAGATGAAATAAACATTTTTGTAGTTTTCCTATGATCCAATGCTTGATTAAATGTCAGTAGATTCATCGAACAAAATTGTTATGCTCCCACATTTTTCTTCACTTTTTGTCAACTCGGCGGAGCCACACCCATATAAAGTGTCTGTCTCTTAGAGAATATTCAATGTTTTTAAGCTATTGCACTTCAAAACTTATAATATAGTGCTGATCATGCCAATTCAATCTCGAGTATCGATCGGTTGTCATAAAATATGAACATGTGATCAACACTTTGGTTAGCAACAAAACATGTAGTTGATGCTAGTTGATTAAACGTCTTCAAAATATTGTATTTGCTCATGATGATTTGTTTGTGCAATGCTTGATTGAAGTTTAGGATGGCCTAATTTTATGCACTTTCTTCGTCTAATTTGAAGCCCTTTATTTGTCTCGTCAACACAAGCTTGATCATACCGAGCTGGAACTTCAAGCTGGAGTTGTACAAGCTCCAGTCAATGACATGAAAAAAATGAGTGTTAGAACTATATGCAATGCGGAGGAGGCATTCCCATTGATCCCCAAGCGTAGATCTCAACGGTTCCGCTAGATGTCATGTTTCTAAGCTTCACCTTCAATTTTGGGAATCACAACCTCTAAGGTATTATTGGATTCATGACGCATCCAAGTCCTAAGAATATATGTGTAAATCGTAAGAACAAACCAAAACAACATATTCTTGCCAACACAAACATAAGACACACTTCTAGAGCAACGTAAGGTGGACGACGTAAAGGCAGAGTCCTTATAATGGTTTTGGATGAGTGTTGAGCCTGAAAGATGGGTGCAGAGGAGGAAGGCAAGGTGGAGCGACTACTCTTACTGTTTCTTGCTTAACTTTTGGATGCAAGGGTGCATTATATTTGCTTTTATATGCCAATGCTACAAGCAAGATAATGCACACTGCTTTCAACTTTAAATTCCGACGCCTCATAAATTTACAATATTCTGCATAAACCTAAATACATAATCGTGTATCAGAAAAATTGTGGGGTCGCTGAATTGACCCCACAGATTCAACACATCGAAGCCCGAGTGTGCTCCAAACCAACACTATGTATTGATAAGAAAAGTGTGAGAGCATAGATTAGTGATGGAGGTAGTATTTGGTTCAATACACAAGTACGACTGCCGAGAAATGACATGGAGAGCCATGTAATAAAATTGGCCATGAAACCATCTCCACTTCTCGAGGACGTTCTAAATTAAAAACACTCCACTGCCAGCAGGACAACATCATCATCTTAACTTTGTGTTGTTTTTCTTCAACATTCATATCACGGACCAGCAAATAGGAACACCCCCTCATGGGGCGGAGGCATTATTTAGGGAAGTCTAAATCCAGTGTTTTACCCCCTATTTTAAGATTTGCGACAACAATTATCCCGCGTGGAGAGACAATTCATTCTGCTTACCCATTGAGTGAAAATTGATGCGGTTTTACCCCTTTTAGTCTATTACCAAATGAGGTCAGGTCATTATGGATAAATGGCAAGTGCTCTTCACAAGGGCAACATAGCGATGATGCCGTCTATATAGCGTGCTCATAGACAGGCATGGCCTGCCGCGGCGGGAGTATTCGCATAGTGCACCGGCCAAACAAGCTCGTAAACGTGACCCTGTTAGGAATAAGCATGTTTACCTTGGGTCAGATGATTTCCGAGATGTGTTCGATACTTGCGTTAGCTGTGTTTCTAAGTCGAGTTAAAACTGGACTGTGTAACCAAGAGCCTCGCGTTAGGTACAGATTGCTTGTGTAGCGTGTTAGTCGTTTGCTCGATATAGAAAGCGAAAACAAAGCACACGAAATATGTGGAATCATACAGATTCCTTCTACGTAGCTTATTTATATCTGCACAATCAATTGAGCTAGTTTTGCACTATAGATCGTCAAATTTCACGGCGAGAAGTATCGGCTAGAGATTATCAATCAGCTTCACGCGTTACTTAGGCGTGAGTTCTCGAATGTGTATCACTTTGGATCGTATCTAGCATGTCTGCATGTGGCTGTGGGTATGTGGCATCGAATTGACAAGTATTCCCTCCGTTCCAAATTAGATGACTTTATTTTGTCTAAAAGTGGATACATCTAGACTTATAACATGTCTAGAATTTTAGATTATTCACTTTTGTACAAATGAAAGGAGAGTACTACAATGTGTATCTCGACGCCATCGTAGTGACCCACGGGACCAACCACTCGTCGTGATGTGCGTACCGAGCTAATGTTGGCTGATTACATGCACCAATCCGATCTCTGTTGTGCTATGTACAGCCCACGGCCACCCCCATGCGCCATGATTAGTCACCGGACATGCAAACATGCCCATGTGACATAACGTGTAAAAAAAAGGTAAATCTGTAA
This sequence comes from Poa pratensis, assembly GCA_947311845.1. NCBI lineage: Eukaryota > Viridiplantae > Streptophyta > Magnoliopsida > Poales > Poaceae > Poa > Poa pratensis. The sequence goes on along the minus strand of CAMZMU010000059.1, from coordinate 26,194,993 downwards.
TGGGATAAAATGAACGAATTGCTGCTAAATGAGGTAAGACTAGCCATATTAGAGAGTAAATTCAATTAGTAACATACACATATTTTGATGTATGATACTACCCTCATAGTGCAAAGTAACATAGAGGTAGTGTCATAGATGTTCTCATTTATTAATTTATATACTCATTTTCTCTTACAAAGTGTGATGTGATGGTAACTACCTAAGTTGCTCTATTTGTCCCTCTCCTCATTAATTATATGCCACGTCAGATGTTTTTACTTAGGTGACATCTATATTACTAACTTACTCCCACTATGGCTAGCCTAAACGATGTCACAAATGTCAAACACTCAAACTAGAGGGTAAAAAATGGAAATTACTCTTTAGCGAAAAGAGGCCAAAGTGCACTATGACAAGTACTGAATTTTCCATGAAATTATTATCGCTCATGTGAAACTCAATTCTTACGTGTATGTGTATGAATATGGTTTAATTGTATTTGATGATGATGGCAACCGATCTAATTTGCAGCCCTTTATTCTATTATTATTTTATCGTACTTAAAAGCTCAAAGTCCACCTACCATATCGTACACTACATGACCTTCAGATCGAAGTTGCACGAGCGTCAGTTGACGATAGCAAGAAAATAAGAGTGCTGGTACCATGTGCAATGCGGCAAAGGCAGCACAGTGATCCTGAAGAGTAGACCAAAGAGGTTCAGGTGGACTTCGTGGTTGATAGTTTCATCCTGTAAACCGGTAATCACAACCTCGAAGGTACCATTGGAATTATGACGCTTCTAAGTACTAAGAACACATCTACTAACAACCAAAGTGACAAACTCGAACGTAATATGTATTGCATAATGGGAGATCGAGTCGCTGTAATTGGTCTGGAGAGAGGTCTTAAGGCCTGAAAGATGGGTGCCGAAGAGGAAGGCAAGGTGGAGAGACTACTCTTTATGTTTCTTTCTTACCTTCCAATCCAAAGGGTACATCTGCTTTCCATAGAAAGCAAAATAAATACTCCCACGTTTTCTCCATTTTTTAAGCAACTCAAAGAATATTCATCGTTTTTAAGCCATTGCATTTCAAAGCTTATAATATAGTGCTAAACTGCTGATCATGATAATTCAATCTTGAGCATCGATCGATGGTCATAAAACATGAACATGGTCAACACTCTGGTTAGCAACACGATATACTTAATGCTAGTTGATTAAACGTCTTCAAAATATTGTATTTACTAATGGTGATTTGTTTGTGCAACTATAGTGTAGAGACATCCAAGGATCTAAAATTTGAATGCAATAAAGTGCATAGTTTTCCTAGCTAGTATGTCGATGATGTGCATACTTGCACTATGAATGACAGAATTTGTTCTAAACCGGGCCTAGACTTACTTGATACTATAATTTTTATGACAAAGAGTCCTTCATACAAGATGGAGTATGCCTTCATGTTGAGCGTATTGTTGATGTCAAGTTAAATATGTTAGTTGTATTATTGTGGTTTAATTGTGGTTAAAAATGGTAAGTGATATGATTTGTAGCCCCTTATTTGATCATTTTCTTGCCTCTCCAGTTGGCGAGACCAAAAAAATCATAATGGTGGAACTATTAATCCTCAGGGCCAAGAGTCGAAACTCATGTTACCATGAGGATGACAAAATCTCAACTTTGTGGTTCTTTTTCTTTGGCTTCGATATCACAGGGCCGCCAATAGGCCCTCGGTAGGAAACCGACATGGAGAGAAACAATTTACTTAGGAAAAAGCATCAGGGCATAAGTGTATGATGATGTGAATGTGTCATTGTACACAAACGAACCAGAAATAGTTTTGTCCCTCTTTGATTCATGAGACTCTAAAAGCATGACAAAAGAGAGAATACACTAATATGATAGAAATGTAAAACTAAGGTTTAGAAGTTAAATGTTTTGTAAGATTCGCATGAATAGGAAGAACACCAATATACACATGGTCAAGTCACGTTGCAAACACTCCACTTCCATAACCATGACGATATCTGAACTTCGTGTTTCTTTTCTCTTCGACACTGATATCACATACCGCATAGACAATCCACGGAACACATATATGGGGTCGAACTATTAATAAACTGTTTTTCCATACTAATAAACTCGGCTGTGTGCATCCTTTGGATGTAGATCAGGCTGGGGGCACACCCTCCATTTCGAAAAAAATATGGGGCCGAACTATTAATAGAGGAAAAAGGGCAACGTGACAAATACAGGTACATCTCCAATGTTCTGTTTTCTTTCTTCATAAGTCCATTATTATTGCAACTTTTGTGTCATATCAGTATTTCTGTTGACGTTTGGAGAACCCCAGTCTAACATTACAATTATGGTGCAACCACTTATAATTAATGTATCTTTCATTGGAAGTAATCTCTCCATTCCGGTATTTTGGGCTCCTAATGAAAATCTATTTGTTCCAAAACTAGCTAGGAATAAGGCCGGTAATCATTAGTTAGCCTAATTAACTCTCTGGAATGAGCCAATGAAAGGTCGTGATTTAATTAACCATGCATTAACTAGGCCACATGCACGAGCTGAGAGAGAAAGGGAGTCAGCCTATGCACGTATTATGTGTGTCTTTCTGCATTAATCATGAAATTAAACTACGTTTTTCTATTGGCTAATTTTTTGATCAACTTTTTTTTCTCTCAACCAATCCCTACGTTGAGAGAAAATCCCTACGTGCCTTTGTCGCGATGCAGCCTCTAGTAAGCCTAATAAAGCGGAACAGACAGCCTACGGCAGCAATGTATAGTGAAGAACCTTGCGTGCCCCTGAAACCATCAAAGATCAAAAGCGAAACAGGATACTGGTTAGCATCCTGGGATAGCAAAACTGAAGTGCAAGTATGCTTGGTTCCTGCTACAGATTAAGGTAGTGTTTTGAAAACACTTTATTTTGGTGTCTACCTTTTAGTTAAATAACTGGAATCTGTCAGCAGTCCTCGAACTAACTAGATACCTAGAAAACTTACCCTGAATATTTCAACCATAGGACAAGATTAAGAACACATTATCAATAAAAAAAACATCAGCATTCAAGCCAAGAATGCAGGCACTTTCACAGGTCACGATATTGCTGGTTGCTGAGAAGTACTCCCTCCGTTCCAATTTAATTGACTTGCTATGCAACACATGTGGATGTATATATACGTGTAACATGTCTAGATACATCCACATTTGGTGGATAGCAAGTCAATTAAATTAGAACGGAGGGAGTAGTATTAACTTGAGCAATCAATTCCAGAATAAAAAACATGGGTCAGTTCGTAACATCTGATTTAGCTAAAAAGATATTTACATATTTTGGTGTCTTAGTTTTTAGTTAACACTCTTGTATCTTCCGATTAGAGTTGTACGAGCTCCAGTTGACGAGAAAGAGAAGAGTGTTGGAACTCTGTGTGATGCGGAGAAGGCAGTCCCATTGATTCCTAAGAGTAAACATCAGAGGTTCCACTGACATTCGACGTTCATAACTTCACCAGGCAACTTGGGAACCACAACCTCACAGTTATTATTGGAATCCTGACGCATCCAAGTCCTAAGAACTTATCTAAAAACAACCCAATACAACATACTCTTGCCAACACAAACATAAGACACACATCCAGAGCATAACGTGCACCACGTAAAGGGGGAGTCCTTGTTGGATGGGTATACCTGGCCATGGGCCGGGCTTGGGCCGGGCCTAAAAAAGCCCATGGCAGAAAACTGAGGCCCTACCATCGGGCCTACTTTTCAAGCCCAAACCCGGCCCATCTGGTGAAAAGCCCTTAGAGCTTAGGGCCGTGGGCCGGGTCTCTTCCTTAAAATGTCAATATGCCAAGCCCAAACCCGTCCAGGCCCTGCTGGTGGGCTCAAAACTCAGGCCCAAGCCCGGCCCACGGGCAAGCCCATCAGGCCTAGGCCCTGGATTTTAGGGCCAGGCCTGGGTGGGCGGACAGGGCCGGGCCAGAGATGGCCAGATATATGGATGTGTCTTGAGCCTAAAAGATGAGTGCACAAGAGGAAGGCAAGGTGGAGCGACTACTCTTTATTTTTCTCGCTTACCTTTGGATGCAGTGATACATATGCTTTTAATTTATAGGACAATGCTACGAGCAAAATAATGCACACTGCCTTTAACTTTAAATTCTGGCGCTTCATGAATTTCCCAATATTCAACAAAAAACTAAAAATATAATTGTCTATCAGAAAAGTTGTAGGGTCGTCATTGATAAATAGACCAAAGGATTCAGCATAGCGAAGCTGGAGTGCACTCCGGCCTGACATTCCCAGTATAGAAAGTGTGGAAGAACAGATGAGTGATGGCGGTAGTATTCAGTACAATACACGGTTGCTAGAAATGACATCTCCACCTGCCGAGCACGCTCCAGCAACACTCCACGACCACTGACATGACCATGACAACATCTTAACTTCGTGTTTCTTTTCTCTTCGACACTGGTATCACAGCCCGCGTAAGCAATCTGCGGAACACCCACATGGGGCGAAATAATCAAAGTGGAAAAAGGTGACAACCTGCCTGTAGTATATAATGGTTTGGAGGATGGTTGTACCAGTCTTTAAACTATAGGTTTGACACTGGTGTTTCAGTGGGAGCCGACGTTCCCATCAATAGCGAGACGTTTACGGTGGGTTCATCAATCTCAAGACCCAACCCGCCAGCTCAGTATTTCGGAGGTGCTCACAAGTATAATAGGGTGTATGTGTGTTCATAGGGGTGAGCGTATATGTTCGTACTGTGTTTAGCAAAAACATAGTGGCAAAAGGTCAATGTGACAGATAGTGATACATCTCCAACGTTTTGTATTCTTTCTTAAAAAAATTATTAATATTGCAACGTTTGTTTCATATCAGTAAATTTGTTGAGATTCGGAGAACCCCAGACTAACATTACAATTATGGTGCAACCACTTGTATTGTTGTATCTTTTATTGGAAGTATTATTCAACAAATAATCCATGGCAGCCTAAAGCAGCAATGTTTAGCAGGCTTCTGCTCATCGCACCCCTTTGTCCGGGGAAGAACCTTGCGTGCCCGTGAAACCATCAAAGACAACTAGTTAGTCTCATGGGAAAGCAAAGCTGAAGTGCACAAGTGTACTCATCTTTTGTTGACGGAAAAGTCAGTCGAGCCTGCTTTTCATTTCAATTAGAAGAGTGTACAAGAGTACAAGGTATCCAAAGAAAACGAAAAGAAACTAGTGAAAAGAACAAAATCCTAAGTTTGCAGCAAGAGAAGTGCAGACTAAAAAAAACGGCAGGGGAAGGAATCAGTCTGGCTCTCTTGGTCTTGAGAGGAGGTCCGCAGCGCCTAACCTCCCAGCATTACGCCAACAAATAGCTTCTTCAATGATGCTTGAGTGCAACCTTGAGAGGGATTCGGCCTTGTTGTTGAATATCCTTGAGTTACGCTCCTTCCAAATAGACCACCAGGCAAGGTGCACAAGGGCAATCCAGTTCTTCTTCAGAGTCAGCGGCATTTGTTGTTGAGTACGTGTGATCCAAGACTCCAGGCTCAGGTCTTCCGGTCGGGGCACGAGGCGGTGATTGAGCGCAGCTGTGTGGATTAGCTTACCCCATAGCCTGATGATGACCGAGCAAGAGGCTAGCAGGTGAAGGGTTGATTCATGTTCACTGAGACAGAAGACACAAGCGGCATTGTGAGGCCAGCCCTTTCGCTGAAGGCAGTCCGCCGTGTGACATGTTCCAAGGAGCGCAAGCTAGCCAAACATCCGGAATTTGAGTGGCGCTCCACTACTCCATACTGTATCCGGAAAGGCAAACCTGGTAGATCCCTCAAACTGCAAGGCATAGGCCGAAGTGGCGGAGTATTGCCCATTCGTGGACCAACGCCAGGTGATAGTGTCAGGCGTGTCTGCTTGCAGCGCAATGTCGTTAACGATGTTGTGCACAAGGAGGAACTGGTGAAGGGCTTCAGTAGTGAGGTCTCGCTTGAAGTGTTTCATCCATTTATTGTTAGCGAGGGCCTGCGCGACAGTTAAGTTGCGTTTGGTGCAGCATTTGAACAACGCGGGTGCAGCATAGGCTAAACTTTGCCCAGAAGTCCACGGATCATGCCAGAAATTGATCTTCTCTCCATTCCCAAGGTTGAAGGAGACTGCCGAGTTGAACAAGCTGCGAGCGCGGTCATCAATTCCTACTGGAAGGTCGGACCAGGCCTTGTGTCGTGGAGTCACTCTTTGACTACCCCACGGTGGGGATACCTGGGTCACGCCAAGCCCGTCAGCCTTATAACGAGGGCCCAAGGAAGGCCCAAGGAGGACGACGTGCGGCCCAAGATAGTCGACTCTAGGTCATGCGACCCCGCCATGCTTGTAAGCGCCATCGGCACCGTTCACCCGAGACCTAGCCTACCATATAAAGGCTAGGAGGGTCCTTCGTCTAGGCTACGCTCATAATCGCCGCACAAACCCTAGCAAGATTGCCATCTCGCCATTGTAGCCACAGCTCACCATCAATAACCAGACAAGCAGGAAGTAGGGTGTTATCCTCCGGGAGCCTGAACCTGGGTAAAACGCCTCGCTTGTCAGCCGTCGTGATCACCAGCGCTCATCTCTCTCCCCCTCAATCAACCCGGGGTGCACAATCCAGGGATTTGCCGAGTCCACACCTCGACAATTGGCGCCGTCTGTGGGAATGAACGAGCGCTGGAATCATGGTCGCACCGGCTCCATCAACCTTGAAGACCGACGTCTGCATCGCCAAGGAGCCAATCTGCTTCGGCTCCTTCGAGTACACCTTCCACCCGCCGGCTCACCGTTCGGTGTACGCCGATCTGCACGTAGGTATGTGCCTCACCTTCGGTACCATGCACTACTTCATAGACAGCTGTGGAGTGCTCAGATCTACGGCGATCGCACCGCCCGCGGCGATGGCACTCGCATCTGCCGCGGCTGCGTCGACCACGTCCTCACCTGCTGCGGAGATCGCATCTTCTGCGACCGCGGTGACAGCATCTTCGACCGCTGGGAAGATCACGTCCGCCTCGACTACTCCGACCACCTCCGCCGCGACGGAGGTCGCGCCCAATACGGCTGCGCCATTAGCATCTCCGGCTGCCACGGAGATCGCATCCGCTACGACTACGTCGACTACCTCGTCGACCACCGCGCGGATCGAGTCAACTTCGACTACCTCGATCGCGTCGCTGGCAAGGCCAAGACCTGCATCAACTTCGACTACGTCGACCACGCCTTTGCGCGCAACGAAGACCGCGCTGCTCTCATCCACGCCACTCGCGTCTCCGTCGACACGCAAGATCGTCAACAAGCCAATCGTGCCCGCGTCGACAACAGCGGCATCACTTCTCACGACCGCGGCAAAGATCGCGAAACTCCAGGGAAAAAGCCGCGGCAGCGACTGTGGTACCCACCACATTGCGGCCATTTTCGATTCCGAGCATGGCTCGGACGAAGGAAGCAGCAGTGGCAGCGTCCATCCCGCTGCCCAGATCTACCCCGCGCAAGTCTTCATGATCGGCCAGAGGCCGCAGGACAACGACGACGAACCCGCATATCCATTGGAGGTGGTCATGCTGGACCAGGTGACGCGACTCACCATCACCCGCGACATGGCAATCAAAGCCCTGAAGCACGTCGAGGAAGGCACGTACCCTCCACCGGATGCACCCCGGGAGGACCTTATGGCGGTCCAATACCTGCTGCGGAAAGAAGGCGAACGACTCCGCGCAGAGAAGGCCGAGCTCCTCCGACACAAGGAGGAGGCCGACGCGTCAAGCGCCAGGAGGGCTGCTTACTCGTTCACCGCCTCAACAGAGGTCTCGCAAGGAGCAAGGCGCCACAGAGCCCGCGTGCCCCTGATGACGGAGGTCGACCGCGCTAGAGTCACCCGCAACCTCGAGTCATCATACATAGAAGACGCAGACGGAATACCCGTCCCAAGACACCCGGAGCTGCACTCATGGCAGTCGAAACTTACTTGCGGCTGACACAGCCGCCAGAGGGCGACTCGCGCGCTCTCCTCCACAAGCAGCAGATCATGTCTATCAAAGCACTCGAAGAAGCACTGGCAAACAAGGCGCCAACTCGAAAAATCCTCGGCCGCCACCCGAAGCACTCGGGGGCTGCGCCACACAGGTCTAAGTCCAACCTAGGCCGCACCCGACGCACTCGGGGGCTGCGCCATACAGGTTCAACTCGAAAAAACCTAGGCCGCACCCGACGCACTCGGGGGCTGCGCCATACAGGTCCAAGTCGAAAACCTTGGTCGCACCCGAAGCACTCGGGGGCTGCACCACACAGGTCTAAGTCCAACCTAGGCCGCACCCGACGCACTCGGGGGCTGCGCCATACAGGTTCAACTCGAAAAATCCTCGGCCGCCACTCGAAGCACTCGGGGGCTGCGCCACACAGGTCTAAGTCCAACCTAGGCCGCACCCGACGCACTCGGGGGCTGCGCCATACAGGTTCAACTCGAAAAACCTAGGCCGCACCCGACGCACTCGGGGGCTGCGCCATACAGGTCAAGTCGAAAACCTTGGTCGCACCGAAGCACTCGGGGGCTGCGCCACACAGGTCTAAGTCCAACCTAGGCCGCACCCGACGCACTCGGGGGCTGCGCCATACAGGTTCAACTCGAAAAATCCTCGGCCGCCACCTGAAGCACTCGGGGGCTGCGCCACACAGGTCTAAGTCCAACCTAGGCCGCACCCGACGCACTCGGGGGCTGCGCCATACAGGTTCAACTCGAAAAACCTAGGCCGCACCCGACGCACTCGGGGGCTGCGCCATACAGGTCAAGTCGAAACCTGGCGCACCCGAAGCTCGGGGGCTGCGCCATACAGGTCCAAGTCCAACCTAGGCCGCACCCGACGCACTCGGGGGCTGCGCCATACAGGTTCAACTCGAAAAAACCTAGGCCGCACCCGACGCACTCGGGGGCTGCGCCATACAGGTCCAAGTCGAGAACCTTGGTCGTCACCCGAAGTGCTCGGGGGCTGCGCCATACAGGTCCAAGTCCAGCCTAGGCCGCACCCGACGCACTCGGGGGCTGCGCCATACAGGTCTAACTCAGAAAATCCTCGGCCGTACTCGAAACACTCGGGGGCCGCGCCGCACACGTCTAAACCCACAAAACCCTAGGCCGCACCCGATCCGCTCGGGGGCTGCGCCATACAGGTTCACAGACGTCTACAAATACAATTTACTAACTCGGGGGCTACCCCCACCTCGACATACATACACTCATACTTCCACTTGGAAAAATTTCTCTTACAAGCTAACGCTATGCAACAGCACTCTACTGCCCTTATTCTACAGGCTCGCCCTTTGGCGCATCAAGTGGCCCTACAAGGTGCTCGCTGAATTTCTGAACCTGCTGAATCATCTGGCGTGCAGCCGCAAGAGTATCGGCATAGTCACCTCTCCAGGCAAGCCGTCAAGCACCTTGTGCAATGGAAGGTTAGGCCGGTGCATTCGAACATACGCCAACGCCACGTTCGCCCCGGCAACAAGTTGAGCGTGCACGACTTCCTTCAACGCACCGCCTTCACGGAACCTCTCCAGAAGCGCAGTTAGTCCATTCGGCTGCTCGTTGTGAGGAAAGTACACCTTGTTGATCTGCCAGAGGGTTTTTCTGCAACCTTCTAATAGTACAGCAGCCCGCCAGGTGCGATCCAGCATTCGTGCCAGGATACTTCCTCTGGACTTGTTTGACCAAAACTGGCGCGCTTCGGGTGAGTCGCCGGCGGCCTCTTTCTCTACCCGCTCGTCCACTCGAAGCTGCTCCGCCGTCAAATCAGAATTGACATCTGCATCAAGGCCAAGCATTGAGCATAACAAGTAGACACAGAAGCCGAAGGAAAAACGCTAAAAGTCCAACCTTGCAGCTGTCGACCAATCAAGTCCATCTCTCCAAGCAGAAACTCTTCACGCTGGGAGAACGGCGCGACGGGCCGCAACCTCAGTCGCTCCAGCTCCAACTCAGCATTCTTCAACTTCGACTCGAGCTCAACCACCTTGTTCCTCATGAAGGTGAGCACTCTCTGGTCGTTTACGCTTCGCACAGGAGCTGGAGGAGCTTGACGGCGGCGACGAGTAGGCGCAGCCGAAGTGGTATCTTCCTCATCACCCGCGCCAGTCGTCCAGCAACGTCAGGAGCTTCGCCCATATCAGACTGCCAAGAATCGACAGCGTCAGGCCAGGAAAAGAATAAACATAACTCATTCAAGCCAGATAAAAAAATACACGGCGACTGCACCCCCGGGGGAGTGAATTCACATTTCATCATCAACATGTTCACTCGCACAATATATAGTGCATTACAGACTCAAGCCCAACAGCAGAAGCGCAGTTCTAAAAGGAAAAGTCTACACTACAGACTCAGACTGGGAACGGCTCTTCCTAGCAGCCAACTCTGCAGCTTTGGCAATTCTCCTCTCGAAGGTGGCGACCAACTTCGCAGCTAGCTGGCTCGCCTGCACCTTCACACCGCTAAGGGACGCGGTTCTGCCATCAGGCTTCCGAGGGAAGTCGCTGACAACCTTCTCAAAATCACCTACGACTTGGTGACCAAGAAGCAGCTGGAAAGTGAGCTCTGAGCCGCGTACCGTCTGCGCGCGCGTGAAGTCCGCCAGGACATTCGAATTGCCTTCGAATGGAGCCGCGAGTGCATCAACAGCAGTTGGTGGTGGCTGGTTTGGAAAGATGTTCCGGTGCACAGTCGCTAAGGCCTCCGTCGACTTCTGCAGGGCCGCCGCCGACTGCTGCATCGCTGCCGATGCATATGCGCAGACGCGGTCGACGAAGCCAACAGCCTGCGCCAAGCCGACACTCTCGCTAGAAGTCCCTTCCGGAGGAGCACCTCCGCAATTCTCTGCCCAAAGGAAATCCACACCCATAAGGCGCCAGAAGTCGACAAAAGACAAAGTAGGCCTACGGCCGAAAAACTTACTTCCAACAACATCTGCGAGTGCGAGCAAACGGTCGACCTGGGTCTTCTCCAGAGCATCCCGAGCTTGCTCCCGCTCTTGGGCTTCACCCAGTGACTTCTCCAGCTTCGCGACCCGCGCCTTCATGCTCTCCTTCTCGCCTGCGGGTCAACGGAGCACAGTTAGCAATAAAGGCAGTCGAAGCACTCCTCGAACACAAGGTTTCATACTTACTATTCGCCTGCTCCAGAGCAGCGCGGAGCTGATCCCTCTCCTGCTCCATACGAACGAAGGCCGCGGCTCCTTCCATCTGCTGGCGATAAAATGGCTGCAGAAAACACAAGACATCAATCTGCGCCCGACTATTCCAGTCACGCGCATCTTCGGGGGCTACTCCCATCGGGAGCGCTGTACGCGCACCCGATACAGATCTTGCAGAAGGAATCGAAGAACACTTACATGCTCAAGCAGCCCAGAGTCAACTGGAGTCGCATCAGCAGACCTCTCAGGCATGGTGGAGGTGGAAGCCTTCAAGCCCAAAACGTCACCCGCCAGAGCCTCCTCTCCGGGCGTCCTAGCAGTTTGCTCGATCAAGGGAGCAGAAGTGTGCTCCATCTCACGAGGGGAAGAAACAGCAGCGCCGGTACGGTCGCTGTCACAAGAACTCTCAATTCAAGGACCCGCAAGTGAAAAAGCACACTCGACAAATACAAAGCAAAGGTCACGCGACTAACCTGACTACATCATCATCTTCACTCCCCAAGGAAACGGAGGCCATCCTCGCGAACTCGATCGGCGGTGCAGAGCCGAGGGGAGGCACGAACAACGGTTCCGCCAGGTCACTCGGGTGCTTAGTACCCGAAGAGGACTCGCTCGTCTCTTCCTCGATCACACCCGCCTCCTTCACAGGCGACGAGGCAGAACCAGAGTCGACACCCTTTCGCCTCTGCCGCTTCCGCTGCGGCTCCTCATCTTCATCCTCCTCCAGCTCTTCACTCGGAGAGGTGGCGGAGGGAACTTCATCGTCATCAACCTCGTCCTCAGGGAACTCTGCCTCTTCATGAGGGCCATTCTCCATCAACGGAGGAAGACTGACATAGTTCGAGCGGCCCTGTCAGCGAATGAAGCATTCAAGTCAAGCGAAAAGATTCGACACAAGAAGATACAAGACGAACAAAGCAAACAAAGCTCACCTCAGGCACAGGGTTATTAGGCCCATACGGTTCGACTGGACACTTGACATTGCACGGGTCAGCGGCTCGGAGGCTAGTGATGCTCCTCACCTTCGACGCGACTTCGTCATCATCGAGCTCATCGCCAGCGTCCTCACGCGCCCACATCGGGTGGGTGCGAGCGCGAAGCGGCTGCACCCGAAGTCTGAAGAAGGTGGCAATAAGGTGAACTCCACCTGTCTCGCGCCCAAGACTCTTCAGCAAGCCACGAAGAAGTGTCAGCAAGGGCTGGGTCGCCTCCCTGTCTTCCTTCGACAGCGGGTGCGCCCACGCGTTCGACTTCCGCAACTCGCGATCAGCAGCGAAGTTGGGAAGCCCCTCCTGGTCGCACCTGATGTAGAACCACTTCTTCCGCCAGCCCTGGACGGAGTCGGACTTCTTCATCTGAAAGTAGGTGGTGTCGCCACGCACCTGGATGCCGAAGCCGCCGACTGGATACACCTGCTTGTTCTTCCCCACGTTCCTCTTCACGAGGAATAGCGACTTCCACAGCAACCAATTAGGTGCGATTCCCAGGAAGCACTCGCAGAGCACGATATAGCTCGCGATACTCAAGACGCTATTGGGAGTCAGATCGTGGATCTGAATCCCATAAGCATACAGGAGACCACGGACAAAATCGTGGAGGGGGAACCCGAAACCCCGCGGAAGGAAATCCACGAAGCAAACGCGTTCCCCATCGCGAGGAGCGGGAAATACCTCTTTCCCGGAGCGCGCACCGTCGCCTGGTCTACCGGCGGCAGCAGCCCCTGCGCGCGGAGGGCCTCGAGGTCGGCCTTCTTCACCGACGATTTGACCCAATCGCCGTCGGGCTTCTTCATCACGCTCGCCTCGGCGGCGGCGCCGGTGCCAGCAGCAGCCTTCCCCCTCTTCATCACGGCCTTGCTCATGGAGGGTGGAAGAAAGGAACTAGCAGAGGAGCAACAATGGCGGAGAGAGCAGCGGAGACGACGGAATGGGGATGGAATGAACTGTTCACCGCTGCGGTAAAAAATATATACCGCGCGGTCAGTTAATCCTGGCCATCCCTGTGGAAACTGCTCTCCGCAACATCATCTGGCCGTCCACGTGTCGCGCGGAGATAGCAACCGTCGACGGCCGCGCCGCCCACTGCGCGCGGGAATCAAGGCGCCATCATCACACCGCGAAATTTTCGCGCCCAACGGTCAGAAAAAAAAGCGGTAACCGCTGTCTCCAGCCAATACTGACAGTGGGACAGCACTGTCACGTCCCATCAGACACAGAGTGCGTCAAAAACGTCAGCACTGACGTCAACCGCGAAGGCGTAGGAAGCCAACGAGCTGATTGAGAACTCGAACATTTCATTCGAGTGCAAGAAAATTCAGTAAGCTCTCAGAGCTGAATAAGTTCGTACAGTAAGCCAGCGAGCTGATTGAGAACTCGAACATTTCATTCGAGTGCAAGAAAATTCAGTAAGCTCTCAGAGCTGAATAAGTTCGTACAGTAAGCCAGCGAGCTGATTGAGAACTCGAACATTTCATTCGAGTGCAAGAACATCCAGTAAGCTCCAAGTGCCGAACAAACCCCTGCAGTAAGCCAAACTGGCCGAATACACAGTAAGTCACACAAAAGCCAGTCGCGACTCCAAATAGAGTCCCTTCTTTACTCCCATCGGGAGCGGGCTTTTCGACTGAAGAAAAATTGAGTTTAACCTCAATTGCGAGCAATTCAGCTTAATCTCGGGGGCTACTCCCATCGGGAGCACTGTTCGCGCTCCCGAGTGAATCAGAGCAATAGCAGTCGAAAATCACTGGCTAAGGCTGTACTAACGGTACTTTGCCTGGAAGTGACAGTTCGACTGAAGGAATCCTCCATAAGCCCTGAACGGCCGGAGTCGACCAATTTTACTTGTCCCTTTCAGGAACTCGAAGGCGTGTCCAGGAGGATGGAGTCCTTTACCCGACTCTACGATTCGACTAAGCACTCGGAGGCTCCTATCGTGGAGTCACTCTTTGACTACCCCACGGTGGGGATACCTGGGTCACGCCAAGCCCGTCAGCCTTATAACGAGGGCCCAAGGAAGGCCCAAGGAGGACGACGTGCGGCCCAAGATAGTCGACGCTAGGTCATGCGACCCCGCCATGCTTGTAAGCGCCATCGGCACCGTTCACCCGAGACCTAGCCTACCATATAAAGGCTAGGAGGGTCCTTCGTCTAGGGTACGCTCATAATCGCCGCACAAACCCTAGCGAGATTGCCATCTCGCCATTGTAGCCACAGCTCACCATCAATAACCAGACAAGCAGGAAGTAGGGTGTTATCCTCCGGGAGCCTGAACCTGGGTAAAACGCCTCGCTTGTCAGCCGTCGTGATCACCAGCGCTCATCTCTCTCCCCCTCAATCAACCCGGGGTGCACAATCCAGGGATTTGCCGAGTCCACACCTCGACACCTTGTCAGTTGCAGTCCAGGAGTACCATAACCATCTCACCCGCAGCGCCGTGGCCTTGCGCTGAAGATCGACAATACCTAGGCCACCAAACTCCAGTGGCCGGCAGATAGAGGCCCATCGAACAAGGCATCTGCCACCGGTAGCCAATTCATCGTTACACCAAAGAAACCCTCTGCGCAGTTTGTTAATCGCCTATATGAGCCAGGCAGGAGGGTCAATCACAAGCAAGTGATGGATATTCATGGCTGTTAGCACATGCTTGACTAGAAGGAGCCGGGCGTCCAGGGAGAAGTTGCCTTTGTTCCACCCTTTGACTTTAGCAGCAAGCTTGTCAAGATACGGCTGTAGGTCACCTTTTCGGAGCCGCTGATCAGAGAGAGGCAGTCCTAGGTATGTGCAAGGGAAGCTTTGGACAGGGCAAGATAGGATAGCAGCCAGGGAAGCAACATCCAGCTGTGAGCAATGGATCGGCAGGACAGAGCTCTTTGCGAAGTTTGTTACCAGCCCCGAGCGAGGCTTCACCAAAGCACTGCATGATCTGCTTGATCGAGTGAAGTTCAGTCTGCTCTGGTACAGTGAAGATGACCACATCGTCTGCATAAAGGGAGATACGATTCTTAGCCTGCAGGAATCTGCTCGTCTTCAGTGCTCCCACACGGTCGTCCATGGCAATTAGGGCAGGGAGGATGTCTGTGGCAATGACAAAGAGCTGTGGGGATAATGGGTCCCCTTGCCGCAGACCACGGCGGTGGTAGATGAAATCAGAGAGCTCTCCATTGACAGTGATTTTAGTAGATGCGGTGTATAGCAGGCATGCAATCCAGTCTCTCCATTTTTGCCCGAAACCTTTCGCTTCGAGAACCTCCAGCAAGAATTCCCAAGAGAGGGAGTCAAACGCCTTTTGAAGGTCAAGCTTGAGGAGCAGCGCTGGACATTTTTTCTGACGGAGGAGTCTTGCTTGGGCACGAACAAAGACGAAGTTGTCATGTATGGCCCTGTTTTTTATGAAAGCACTCTGACGGGGATGGACTAGCTCGTGCATTCTCGGACGCAGCCTTAGCGCCAAGATTTTGGTGAAAAGTTTCGCAAAGAAGTGGATCAGACTTATTGGTCTAAACTCTCTAGGGTGAGCAGCATCAGGACTTTTGGGGAGCAGGATCATGTTTGCAGAATTTAGCAAGTGCAGGTTACGGGAGGTGCAACACTCAAGGGCTCCAATGGCTCGCATGATATCAAATTTCAAAATGAGCCAGCACTTTTTGAAGAAAAGTGCAGTGAAGCCGTCAGTTCCAGGTGCCTTGTCAGATGGCAGCTCAAAGATGGCTGCACGGACTTCATCAGCAGTAATAGGTGCCTCTTGATCAGAGAGGTCGATTGGTTCGATGCCAATGCTTCTGAGGTTCAGGGAGTGCTGTCGTGGACGCGAGCGACCTAGCAGCTGGTAGAAAAAGTTCCAAATAGCATTCATCTTACCCTCCTGATCAGTGTACACTGCATTGTCATATTCAATTCTGTGGATGAAACTTTTCCGTCTTCTAGATGATGCTTTTGCATGGAAAAATCTTGTGCTAGCGTCTCCCTCTTTCAGCCATTGGATTCTAGATCGCTGCCGCCATTGTGTCCGCTGTATTGCTGCAATCCCAAGGCGGTTCATCTTAAGCATTGCCCTGAATTGCCTTTCCTCATCAGTCAGCTGCCTTTTGTCCATGGCCTGGTCCAACTTAAAGATCAGTTCGCTTGTGATTACCGCCCGAAGCTCAAGGTCCGAAGAGAATTCAGCACTCCACTTTGTCAGCGCACGGGCAGTGGTGGCAAGTTTCACAGGAAAGTTAATGAATGGATCCACATGCTGTTGCATAGGGTTCCAGGCCTCGGTAACCACATCCAAGAAGTCCTCTCTAGCCACCCAGGCTTGCTCAAATCAAGGTAGCTTTTCGAAACGAAACTCCTTTTCTATGTGTGCGCGACCGCTCGCGCGGTCGTGGCGTATCGTCCCCCTTCCTTTGAACCTTTCTCTTCTTGCCTCCACACCCCCCCCCCCACCCCACCCCCACAGACGGCGCTGGCGACGCAGCTGTGACCGGCAGGGAGCCGCAGCGGAGAAGACGCCATCGAGAATGGAGGGAGACGGCGGTGGGGGGTGCGGGTGCGGCACCGGAACCGGAGAAGAAGGAGGTGCGAGGCGGGGGGCTAGAGGGAAGGTCGAGGGCGACGATGGAAGCGGAGGAGGCGATTTGAGAGCGCGGGGGTCGCGGGCGGGGTGGCAGGCGGTGGATACGGGGGTGGAGACAAACTTCTTCCTCCCGGCGGTCGAGGCGCTCGCGTAAATTAGGCCCCCGCCCCCCTCCCCCGAAAACACATGTACATATTTTGGCATCTACTTTGAAGTTAACAACAAATATGACTAGAATGCACGAAAAGTTCTTGAGCTAACTAGATACCTTTTTTTCGAAATGGAGGGTGTTCCCAGCCTCTACATCCAATGGATGCACACTGCTGTTTTCATTAATAATAAAAGAAAACAGAAGGGGGTGGACCGGTCAGAGCCAAGTGCCGAGATCTCACACACCAGTGCACATCATCTAAATCCGGAGGCTACAAATTTGATACTACAAATTTCTTGCACGATTTGATTCCGCTAATTGGATACTACAAATTTCTTGCTTCCTGTACGTTTGGAGTTGGCGACAAGCACCCCGAAGGCTTTAGAGGGACACATTATCGTGGCACGGCGGCACCCTAACTTGACAAATTTGAAGGTGAAAGTGGTGGACGAAGATTGATGGTGGATGCGGCTATGTGCTTGAGAAATGAGAGATAAGGGTGGCAGGGTGCTACACAGGAGGAAGAAAAGGCGTGGCTTGCTGGGCGCAGGACTATTGGCACCGATCGGTGTCCAGGAGTTATGTATGGCATTTTGTGGACTTCATGGTATTCTGAAGAGAGGTTATGCAGCATACTTAGTGTTGGGGTCCCTATATACATGTATCTTCTTATACTGCTATTATGAAAGAAGCAACTAATAATACTGAAATGGTTGTGAACCTACATACCATATGTATGCAGTATAAGCTTCATCAATAGGAGAACAAAAATATGGTTCCACTCTTTTATCATAATCTGAATGTTTTCTTTGTCTTCTCGTGTGTTCTCGTGAATGAATCAGTAGCTATGCCTGCAAGCAGAATGGATATATTTACCGGAAATTGTTTTGCACTAGTCCGTGGAAGACCCAGAACAGGAGAGAATAATTGATAAACAGCTAGCCCATCCCATCCAGTATGTTCTAATTGAATGGATGTTCAACTTAAGGTATTTTGGCTACTATGATATCTGCCATATAGTTGGATATGACAGGGTGCACTATGTTCTTACAAAGTCTGTTTTACCACGACAACAAATAGGTTGCCAACCATCTGCTATAGTGAAAAATGGCACTCTTGCTGGAGGTTTCCCTCGCCGTGGATGTCACCAAGTATGTCTTAATTTTTAATATTAACCTTATCTTTTAAGTAGTGTAAAAAGGTAATTCGTTTGATACATGCGTGGAGAAAATTTGCAGGAGATTGCATTATCACAAAATATAAAAGGGAAAGTGTGCTATGTAGTGTCTTTGCTGCACTTCAGGACCCTATGGTGTTAAGATAAATCAGCCTGTGATTAGTAACAAAATTAACTATTTACACTAGATTTGAATTGCGTTACTATTCATAGAAAAAAAAATCTCCGTGTGACATGAGTCAAATTTGGTACCAAAAATAAATAGCATGGTAGATGCATCTTGTATAAAGTTTTTTAAAACTCTTTCGTAATCTTTAGATTGTGTTTTCTGTATTTTGAACCTTGGTTTTTCTGTTAGGTAACATGAAAGCAAGCTTTGCCCCCCATTTTTTCGAGAACCCGCAGGAGGTCTGTGCGTCTTTGTATTAAGTTTAAACGAGAGAAGAGAAGTTTACACTGATGGCAGGAAACGCCACACCACTCCACACACCGAGGGCGACCGGCGACTATAAGACTCAATCAATGTTTCTCAAAAACCCACATCTACTGGTTGCCCACAAAACCATTTCTCGGCGATGTTCTCAATGTTCTTGTGGAGCACCGTGGAGGCCCTATCAGACACTAGCATTTCGTTCGAATCATAGAGATCTAAGAGTGAGTAGAACAAGGGAGTTCGCCGATTTCCGACCCTTTGCCCTCCATGTTGGTCGCTGTTAAGCGACCATTCCAGATAAAGACAAGACATTTTTGTGATATAGTCATACTTCACCCGTATAGAAACACATTGGGAAAATAAAAGATAACAGTTAATCAATCTTTATTTTTAAGTATTCTCCCGTAGCAATGCACGGGCATTCAACTAGTGCATGAGTAACATTAAAGTCAGGTCCTTGAGAATAAATAGGAGTATAAATTCGCCTCCGTTAGAATTTAATCCACTCAGCCCAACCGGTTGAGCTATACTCACTCCCTAGAAATTTCATCAAACCATCTCCACATGTCAGAGTACGTTCCAAAAACAGCATGACCACGACAACATGTTAACTTCGTGCTTCTTTGGCAATCCACGTAACACCCACATGGGGCGGAACAATTAAAGAGGCAAAAGGGCAATATGATAAATACTGGTACATCTCCAACGTTCTGTATTCTTTCTTCAAAAGTCTATTATTATTGCAACGTTTGTCTCATATCAGTATTTCTGTTTGAGATTCAGATAACCCCGTCTAACATTACAATTATGGTGTGACCACTTGTAATTGATGTATCTTTCATTGGAAGTATTATTCAACAAATATTCCATGGCAGCCTAAAGCAGCAATGTTTAAGCTTCTGCTCATCGCACCCCTCCGTCCATGGAAGAACTTTGCGTGCCCCTGAAACCATCAAAGATCAAAAGCGGAACAGAAAAGTGGTTAGTCTAATGGGAAACCAAAGCTGAAGTGCACGCGTAATTATGCCCCATTAGGAATCAAGGTAGCTTTTCGAAAACACTTGGTACATATTTTGGCATCTACTTTAAAGTTAACGGCAAATATAACTGGAATGCACGAAAAGTTCTCGAATTACTAATAGCTAAGCAAATTGGCCATAAATACATCAAACATAGTATAAGATGAACAACACATTAACAAAAAAACATACTCCCTCTGATCCTATTTAATTGTCGTGACAGCTTTACAAATCTGTACGTGCATAGTTCACTTCCCCCAACACATATTACAGATCGGAGGGAGTAACATTCAAGACAGGAATGCATGCATATTACAGATCTATCATCAAATATTCCAACCATAGGACAAGATTAACAACCGATTGACAAAAAAAAAGCATTCAAGCCAAGAATGCACTTTCACAGGTAATGTATTGCTGATTACTGAGAAATAACATTAATTGAACAATCAATTCCGGAAAAAAACGTGGGTCAGTTCATAACATCTGATTTAGCAAAATAAATAAATATTTGCATCGCGAATTTCCATTATCACAAGGTGTAGCACAAACAAGGTCAACAAGCAAGAGCATGCAAAATAAGTAGGGAGTACTTTTTTCGGAGAGAAAAGCTAACTAACTAACGGTGACTTCAAAAATTGAAAATATGGAGCTATTAGCATGGTTTTGGCTCAAACTTTTTTCAGAAGCTACGGTGTATGTCAACAATAAACACATCAATATATCGAAGTTCACAGCATTTTCAGGTTAAATATGGTCAAAATAAGTCATAGAAAGCTGGGGCTAGAAATCTATAACCTAACTAGCAAATTATCAACTGAACTGAAGAATTGCTAGCTTAACAAGTCATGATGCAATATAACGAAATACATCCTTTTCCTGCAAGGTACAAGAGGTTTGGTGGTATTAAGGATTTCCATGGGCAACACAGAAAGGTGTATGTTAACTAATTTATCATACAAAACTAATATATATAGAAGGATAATCAGTTTTATCAAAAATAAGTGTTATGGTAGCTGTTGATTGTTAACTTGGTAAGGCACCACAGTACCCTTGGTGAAAACATAATTAACGCATATCCTAGTGCCCACAATTTATGGTTGCTGGCGGGTTATTTTATGGCTCCGGTATCCACGTCTCTCAGGCATGTCTTTATAACCAACTTGCTTTAGTACTCTAAAAAGAGATACTATCAGATATGGTGTTATACCTTATAATTCTTTGCTATTTTGTTGGAAGTGGGTTAAATGGGCATGACTCCAATGAGGGTGGAATTCAACTAGATCCTAAGCAATTGTGGTGATTTAATTCCACCCCAAGTTAATAACTACGCATTTTGTATTACTTGGATGACCAACATCATCTACTTGTAATGAATGAAATTGGGCACTTTAGGATTTTCTCCATAGTTCACTGAGAAATATGTTACTCCCTGCATAAAATTTGACTGCAATTGATTTTTTTTATGATGAACGCGAGATGTGCCAACGATTTAGTACATGCACACAACCTACACCCCCTTCCATGGAAATCAGAATAGTAGAAGGTTCCAATGAGAATGTGTGAATTTGAAGTAGATTTTGAATAATCAGGTGATCCTGGATTCCTTTAGCAAGCAAATCTCTCACTGGACAATCCATGCTTAGAGCAAGTGTAAGAAAATGGTGGGACAATGGAGGCATAGCGATTGGTGATATTGGACCCCAACCAACATTAATGAGAGTGGAAAGAAGCAACAATTGGACATACCAATCTTGGTTCATCATGGTACCTTATGTAATATTTATGGTCATTTAAGTTTTGAACAGTGTCAACTGGCTGTACTAATGTGGTCTATCATTTATGCAATAAGTGGTTGAACTGCTATTTACTTCCTCCCACACTACTACTCATTTTTATGTTCCTCCTCTCACTTCCCCGCTACCGCTATTCTTTTCTTGTGCAAGGTTGCAAACTCTCTTCTTGGTTGCCAGTTCATTATATTGACTTCAACAACCAAGCATTTCGTCAAGATACATGTAGCAGCCGGCAGGGAGTTTATTTATTAAATGCTTGTACTGGATTTTTCTTAATCCATATGTATTCCCAAATCCTGCTCCGGCGTAAAAAAAACACTAACTTCTACTTTTTTATATTTATAATATTAAATTGTATAAACTAGTATAAGTGTTTTCGGCAAAATGGTCTCTGGTGGTATCAGCTTATTCAGGCAACCTAGCTAAGAACACATAAAGCATTCGAGCTATGACCAGAAAAAGATAAACACAGCATGGTCTCAACTCTCAAGACAATAATCAATTTGATTAGCAAAAGTAAGACTAGGAAATATCAATGGAACGAATGAAATCAATTTATGGCAAAAGGATAGACACAATTTGGTAGCCATTAATAAATGGCTTGTAGCCAAATGAGGAGATGCCATAAATACTATCATGTCATGCAGTGGTGGAACTTTTTGGATCTTGCAGAACCAATTGCCACAATCCCAAAAGGCACTCCTGACTAGTGAATTCCGTGAGTTCTGACAATGAAACTACATACTCTGAAGAGTACCTCTTAACAATACAGATGACCTGGTTTAACTGACCAACTTCTTCTGACTTGTAAGTGAAAAGCATAAAATCCTTAACTTTCCTAAGCCCCACAAACTCTTAAATTGAGCTTAAGTTTATCTAGTTACAAGTAGGCCAAAGTATCTACAGAAAAAACTCCCAAAGAAATGTATAATCCAGTAACCATTTAATCTCATGTAGCATATATGCCACGAAAAATATGTAGCATACTAACATCAGCCGTGAAAAAAAAGCAAGAGCCTAGATGTCACGAAAGGTCATCGAATTTAAATTAACAATGGATGCCTTTCTTCAACCTTTCGTTAACTTATCCAAACGCATTTCCAAACAAGGGCCCGGAATGTTGGAGTTGGAAAATTTCTTTTATGACAAAAGTGCATCAGCTCAAGCAACAAATAGAAAATAAAAGCGGTTATGAACCTTTACATCCCCGTCAACTGAGAATCGTGGTTAGGTAGTTTAACTTGCGTCCCAACTCTCTATGGCAGAAGAACTACCACAAAGTAACATAACATAATTCGCTAGATTTGCTGAATAAATGTTGACCAGCTTAAAACTTTTCTAACCAGCATACTTCCTAAATCACATATAATTAGATGGACATAGACCATAACTCCTGTTGAACCCCAAAGAAACAGATCAAATGTTAAGCACTCACTCATATTGAACACGTAAGTAATCTCTATATTTGCATCGCTCCTAAAGAGATCGTGACACGCTTAGGAGTTCAGATCATAAAAACTGAACATATTTCATGAAGCTGCAATGAAATGAGAAATGGTCAACGAGGTCTCACTGCTTATTCCGCCGCTTGCTTTTGGGTGTGCCCCATCCCTCGAGCTTAGCCACGGGGCATCCACACCGGTTGCGGAAGAGGAGGACAGCACGGCCGTTGGGCGGGGCCATCCGGCGGATCTCCGCGCGAAGGCACTCGTAGTCCGGGTTGTTCCCGCTCTGGCCGCCTTTCCACGGCAAGGTCTCGATCTCGCGCCACATGGCGGCGTCGGCGCCGCCGACGGTGCTGCCGGCGCCGGCCCTTACGGCGTCCTCGCTCTGGAGTTGGACGTCGAACTCGAGCGCCTTGCGGAGGCCGCGGCACCGCGGGTTGCGGCAGCGGCGGCGCGGGAGGCGGCGGCAGGAGAGGAAGGCGGCGGCGGCGAGCACGGCGCCGGCGGCGACGTAGGGGAGGCCGGCGGCGAGGTAGGGCAGGGCGGCGGACGCGGAGGCGAGCGCGGCGGCGGCGGGGGGCGAGGCGAGGAGCGGGGAGAGGGAGCGCGAGACGTGGGCGAGCGAGGATGCGAGGAGGAAGGCGAGCGAGAAGAGCACGAGGAGGAGGATTAGGAGATCGAGCGTGGCTGACGACGGGGTGTGCCTGCAGGAGGAGGGCGAGAGGGAGAGGGAGACGTGGGACCCGCCGCCGGAGGCGTGGGAGCGGGAGGAGGAGGGCGCCATGGCGGCGGCTGCGGCGGCGGAGGAGGGGCGGTGGTGGTGGGAGGGGAATGGCCGGAGCATGGCCGGCGGGGGCTCTGGGGTGGGGAATTAATCTGCGGACGGGATTTGGGGCGATTTGATTAATCGGGATGGATCCGATACTTTGCTTGCCGTTGTTATTGGCTTTCCCTTTCTGCCTTCCGGTTGGGGTTTCGGTCTTGGTCTTTCCTTTCTCCTCTCTTTTTCCAACAAGATAAATTAGGGAGGACGCGCCCGTGGCGCGTTGGCTGCTGAGTCAGTGGCCTCACCGCCCGCCCGAGTTCGACTCCCCACGGGATCGAATTTCCGGCGTCTCACGCGTGCAGCACTGTTCACGTGAACAGTAACAGTGTTGCACTGAGCCAATTCCACTGCGGTTCGACACTGATATTGTGGTGTGCCCACTACCGCAGGGTTTCCCGGAAGATCTAGGCTCGCGGAAGGCTCATCTTGCACGCGCTCGATCGGCCCAATAAACGGCAAAACCTGGACGCGCTCGATCGGCCCAATAAACGGACGAAGCGCTTCTTGTTACCGCACCACCCTTCGACTCAAGAAAAAAACGACTCCGATACGAACACAAACAATCGCTGGGTGTTTCCATGTCGAACAATGTATCAGTCGCCGATCCAGCGAGGCAGAAACCACCACGAACCAGAAGCGGGAGACAGGGGAGAGATGGGGAAGTAGAGGGAGATGGCATGCGACGGGGAACAATTCCGCAGAACGCGGCGGCGCGAGCAGCGGAGTTGGTCAAGGTGACCAGGATGCGGTGGCTAGGTGAGGTGGCGACCTCGACGACGTCGCCCTCGGTGGCGCCGCGCTGACGAGAGCACGACGCGCGGGAGATCTCGCCGGCGACCTTGACGAATTCGCCCTCGGCGGAACGGCGGCAGAGCGCTGGCGAGAGGATGACGCGCGGGAGACCTCAGCAGCGATGTTGGCGACTAGGAACGGCGGCGACCTCAACGACAGGACGCACGTAAATCCTTGGCGGCCACGCGCTAGCAGGGTGGGAACAGGCACTGCGGGATGGCGCTTGCTGTCGTTGACGTGCTCGTCCTAGGATGCTTCATCGACATAGGGATGTTGACAGCTCCCGCGTGGGCCTGACTAAGGTATTTTTTCGTGATTTCTACCTGAACGTCTTTAGTTTGTTCGATAAAATGCCTCAATGGTTATGCATGTGCTGGGTTGTGTTTGTCCTGCATGCAATCTGGTTTTGATGTGCCATGGTGTACTGTGGTTTCAGAAGATGCATAGTTCAGCAACGTTGAGTATAAGCTTGGCATTCATAAATTTTTGCTCTATGATTACTTGCAGCTTAATGTGAGAGGATTAGTTCACGGGAACATGCTTTCTGTTGAGGCTTGCTCTTTTGCTGAAGTTAATCACGCACTTGCTGTAATGTATTTACATTAGGTGGTTGAGCTGAAGGCTTTTAACAAGTTTGATAACACTTCTGATGCCCTTTCAGCGGCAATTTTGCAGATTGATGCCAAAAGCATAGAAAGTTCCTGTGGCAGCGCTGCGATGGTGAAACATTGGCTGTTGCTGATTCATTTTTCGAGTTTCGTATGAGGTATGCCAAGCGATTTTTTTTGGAAATGTACAAAGAGGGTTGATGCTTGCCTAAGAGATATGACTACAACCAAGCCTTTAAGCCTAATCAACTGCATTTAGACAGAACATTTGTATTTCCTGCGACAGCTTGTTTATGAAATACAATTATTTTTCTCCGTGGCAACGCACGGACATTTAGCTAGTCTTAGTATAGTCTGGTTAGATCTAGCTTGCGCACGGGTGACGTGTGTGTGGTGTTGTGTGTGTGTGGAGTGCGTTGTGCGTGAGTTCAGATACTACAGATGTACTAAGTCTTAGAAATCTCAAAAAATAAAATTAGGTTTCTTGTTTTTCAGGGCTTAATTTTGGAGTGTTGGTCGCGATCCGGCTGTAGATGAGGTGGGAGTGGGTGGATCAGGATCAGGATCAGTCAAGATCAAATACATGGCTGGCTCAGGCCTTCCCATTTCACTATTGTTGACTTACAAAAACTGTGTATGTTTTACCTGTTAATTAACATGGTTTTTAACCCTCAAAAAAATTAAACGGGTATTTTCCTGATGTACAAAATGTTGTTTTCCTGTACGAAGTACGTTACCTCCTAAAACATGATACCTTTCCTAAGTGCGCCAAATAAAAGTCCAAAATACTAGTGAGTGATCTCGTATTTCTCTTGGTGTAGCTCCTTTTGTATATAGTGGAAGAAACATCTCCCGACAAAAATGTGTGAGTGAAGTGGCTGATAAATATATCATTTAGCTAATTTCCAAACATATGAGTGGTTCATCGATCGAAGGTTGAATAAATAGATATACAAAGAAACACCAAGTCATAAATGCAAATTTGTGTCATGAAGAGTTGTTGAATGGTATCTTTATTTATTGCAATAGGCACCAAGCTTGATTTCGAATGGTATCTTATTTTATTGGAATAGGCGCAAAGCTTGCTGCCATTGCGATGTCGTTTTGTGGAGTTGACTTTCGTTAAGAGGGCACTCCTAAAGAGGTACCACAATAGAAAATATTAGTATAGCTATGTAGGATGATGATGACCTGATGCATAAAATACAATTGTCTTTTCCTAACTGAATGATAATCTCTTAGCACTTAAATATATCTATTTCTCCATCATATTAGATGTCATCTCTTAATCGCATGTTTATAAACTGTAACCCAATATTTAACTTTTTTGTTGGCATCTCTATATCACATGGAGGGTTAGGAGAAGATTGTCTTCTCAAATCTCAACCACCGTTCACTCAAGTACATTATCTTTTGTCAACCTTTCTTGTTTAATAAATATTTTGTCGACTTTGTTTGCATAAAAATCTTGCCGAGTTTTCTTGTATAATAATCAGCGGCAAGGACATCAAAACAAGATCACGCTTAATAATAGTTTGTCGACTTTTCCCATATAATAGTTTCTAGAGTATTGCAGGGGTTGTCAGCCTATTAATGTGGTGCCATGAAGTGATAACCCGGTACTAGTACCGTGATGACCACATAATTTTGAATTTGTTTTCATATAAAAGATACCATCCAAACAATACGAAAAATAGGTAATAAATGTGGTGATAATATCATGACTTAATGAAAAAGATTTTGTCGCGACATAGCAGTATCGGAGTTAGTTTTGAAGGCTTCCTCGACGCAACGTTGAACGCAAGAACACACTTAAAAATAGAGTACAATTATAGAATTGAGACATTTTAAAGTTTTTGATTAAAATGGAACTTGGTGCTGCCATGTCTCTGTTCGGGTGCATAACCTAATCTCTCATACCCAAGCATAGTCGAAAGTTTAAAAGTTAAATCCAAACATTTTTAAATAGTTTTCCCGTTAGCATGAGACACAAAAAAAATGGATTGACATGTCTAGAACCCTTTGGGATGCATCGACCAGAAACTCTCTAGAGCCGTGTTTGTTGGACGATAGCTCTCCAACGGTTTTCTCCATGATCGCTCTAAGATGTGTACTTAGGTTTAGTTGATTGCTGCAAAGTAATGGAAAATGTTCTCGAAACTCGAACCGGAAACGACAACATAAGGGAATCTTAATTTGGCATGTCAGACATTAAATTATAAAACTTTCATCTGGCTACCCACCATTATCCCAAATTCTATCTTTTTCACAAAATTAGCCCGAAAGTTTAAACGATTTAAAGTTTTTGTAAAGTTAATTACCGAGTTCAGTATCTCCATGTGTAAAGTCGTCAAGGGGTGCTTGGGAGGCATGAGATAGTCATCGCAGATGGAGAAGACAACAACCCATGGCAAGAGGTGTTGGAAGTCAAGAACACTCAATGAATCTATGACACTGAACTAGCGTTGACACGTGAAGGTTGATTCGTAGAGCAACAAGGAGTCATGCATTATGTAGGTAGACGAGGTATGGTAACGGGGTCGTGGTCGACGGATCTAGCACCGACGGTGCTCCGACTAGCCGGATTCGCGGTCGGTGATGCTGAAGCTGAGATTGGAGCCACCATGGACGATGCTACAAGCTAGGTAAGTTTTTTCATGATTTTTTTATGTTGCATATGTGTGTCCAAACTGCGACAAACGCGTATGCTTTTTTTTTTGCGAATGCACATCAACGGTTCTAGGTGTGTGTTACAAGTTTTTTTTTAATATTGCATATGTATGTTCAAAATGCTACAAATACATGTTTGTTTTGCTACGAACGCATAAGCAAGATGTTCATGATTATGGATGTTGCTTCAATTTTTGCAAAAATTCTCGTGAGGTGCTACAAGCGTTTGCTTCCCATATTACAAAAGTTTACAAACAGTCAAAAAAAATTCATAACCATTTTTTGTTGCATTGCTATTTTCGAAATGTTACAAATCATTTTTTTTTCACGATTTGCGATGATGTTGCAATATTACAATACGTATTTTATTGCTATGCGGATAAAGTTTGTTGCGAAATAAAAGCAGCCCAGATCTACCTAGTAAGTTGATCGGACAGCTGGGCGGGAGATCGGTAGCCCCACGATTAGCACTCGCCAAAAAACAATCACGACAATCTTGCGAATCTGACACCATGCGTCCCCGTCACTGTAGCTAACACTCACTTCAGTTGTCCCCTAGCACCATGGAGCTGACGATCACGTCGCCCATGCCGTCGGCGATGGGGAAGAGGTGCCCGGCCGTGGGCAGCTCGTGGTACCGGATCCACGGCAGCGTCTTGGCGATGTGCCGGGACAGACCGACGGGGACGATGAGGTCCTCGGCGCCGTGCCACAGGTGCACCTCCGCCTCGCCACCGGGGAACGGGTCCTCCATCTCCAGCGGGCTCCACCCCCACTTGCCGAAGCCGACGATCATGTCCCGGTGCAAGCTCTCGTGCTCCCCCTGCTGCCTCACCTGGCCCTGCACGCGTAGAAGAAATTGGAAACAGCAGGTGAATCAGCGAAATAAACACACATTGCGTCCCGAGATACTAGATGCAGAGGATGGAGTTGCTTATTACCATGTAGGGTCGGTAGGCGAACTTGGGGATGATGGCCATGTCTTCCCGGGAGAGGATGGCCGGGCTGAAGGCGATGACGCTGGACGCCGGGAAGAACTTCTGGGTGTTCCACCAGTAGGTGAGCCAGGGGCGTGGTGCGCCACCCGGACGGCCCACTGGTCCTGCGGGATCTGCTTGTACCACGCGTCCCAGGAGACGTTCGAAGGATACCCTGACCACCAGTAGTTGCCCACGGGGCCAAGAATCGATACCCCGGAAAGCCTGCAAATTTTCAGATACAACACAAATTCATCTTCAGATTCTGCTGACATTTCTTCCCAGGTGGTAGTAAGCGGTAGGTAGAAGAGAAATAGACCTATGAGGGATGTTCTTTAGGCAGCTCCACATGATCTCGCCGCCCATGGAGAAGCCGATGAGGTAGAACCTGGGGCCGAGCTCCAGGGCGTCAGCCAGCTGCTCGATGTCGAAGGCGATGCTGTTCTCGGTCCTTGCTGGGTGCGGATCGCTCTCGCCATACCCAGGCCGATCGAAGGACAGAATGTAGATCCCGAGCTCTTGTGCCAGCTCCTGCAATGCACATCAGAAATAAAATTAGAAAATGCACATCAAAATATTTAAGTGTCCCTTCGGTACTAGTAAACGCATATTTATGTCAGACTGATTGATCGTCGTCACGTACGGGTGACACTTGCAGCGCATCGTATCTGCATGAGTCGAATCCATGGACGAAGATGATCTTATGGTTGGCCTCTTCCTTTGGGACGCCGGACTCATGGTAAGCCAAGTTTCTCCCATCCTTAAGAATTATCCTTGTTCCGGTCACCGGAGGGCCGCCTGGTGATCCGCAGATTTTGGGCGGTGGAGCCTGAAGCTGACGAAACACCACTGCCATCAAGACCATAACTGCGATGCGGGGAAACCTTTTGGAGATACCTGCTGTTAGGAAAGGAAACGCACGCATTACATTAGTATCTTTGGAATCCTTCCAAAAGCAGAGTGCTATGTCTTATTTTTGAAGGTCTGTGCTATGTCTTATGAACACTATATGCAGCGGTAGTAGTGTTTTTTTTTTACTGTAACTTCGGCGGGCATAGCCAGCCTGAACCTTATATCAACAAATAGTCATTACAAAAGTCAGAACAGAGGTACAAGGAGGTGGAAGCAGAAAAAAGAAGGATAGAGCACTCAAGGGGGATCAAATTGAGTACACCATCTAAGAAGGTAGTAGTATTTTACAACACACACGGATCTCACTGAATGTTTGTTGTAGTCCAGCTTAGAATGTAAAGTAAAATGCCTACACATTAACAGTTAGGTGTAGAGCAATAGCAATCGACTTTTAACTAGTGGATCTTTGCTTGCAGCTCTGAGTATATATGATCTAAAATGTTTCTTTCTGTTAGAGAAACAGAAGGTGAGTACGATATGAACACGAAATGGGACGTTTCGGATCAATGTTTGGACCTGAACAGAACGAACCAGTCCCCTTTTCGAACCTTCCAATAATTCTTGGAACGAACTAAACGGTCATGCTAAACTCTAGGGCTAGAGTATTGCACGTGCTAATCTCCATCCACTTTTACACATGCATGTAGCAAATGCAAAAGCCCAAGTGAGTACAGCATGCAAATGCAAGGCATGCAAGCATGACATCGGCAATATTTCTCTAGGTTTGGAATCAACAATTCGCTTTCACCATTATCTTCTTTGTGACAAGATTTTCGAAACTAGATTATATGTTAATATATTTTAATGGTTTTTTATCTGTCAGTACCATTAGTTATAGCCATTCCCTTATCAGGTTACAGACAGTTTTATAACCACTTGACTACCAGTTTCTTTTTAAGAAACGTTGTTACCAGGTCACTGAACATCACTCCCCACACACCCATGTAGTTCTTGCATTATTGATCTTTTATGTTATGTTGTCATCTTTATTTGCTTATAACATGTCAATACATAGCATATAGATTATTACCTATTAACTTATAGTATTATGGCGGCAGATATTCACTACTAACATGTTATCCATGAGGTCACAAGGAGATAACTTGTGGTGACAATTTTTTATATCTTTCAAGTATAATAATGGGATCATGTTTAGAAGCACTTTTCAAGACAGTTGTTCTGAAGAGTGCTAATTGATTAACGTTCTAGAAGGTATATAATTTTAAATTTCGTGTTTAACGGTTATGCTAATAATATAAGTATGAGGTGGAATATTGTTGCATGCATGCAGCTCAATCATCTCCATGTATGGGGAGATCCCTAATGAAGTTCGTTGCATGACGGAGCCAGTTTGCGCGCTTTGTGTTGTTTAGATGTCCTAACCTTTTTTTTCTTTGTTGAATTGCTTAAACCTTTTAATCACGCGACACTATCATATTTCGGTCAATCGGACTAGGATTGTTCACGATGAAAAAACATGGAGCAACAACTGAAAGTCATTTCTCCTTGCACGACCACTGGCCTGCACTGTGTGCCAAATCATAAAATTCACGCTATGTGTCTCCTAAATACGATGTTTTTTTTATCATAAGTACTATGCTGACACGTGTTATTTGGTACTCACTCTATGCCAAAATGCAATGCATCTTAGTTTTTTTTAGATCAAAAGATGTAAAAATTTGACCAAACATGTTGAAAATATAACAATATCTACAACGTTAAATACTTATAATATGAAATTTTATTTCATGTTATAGATGTTGATAATTTTTTCTACATATTTGGTTAAATTCTAGAACATTTGACTTTTAAAAAACTAAGGTGCACTACATTTGGCATAGAGGGAGTATTTACATGCCAACTAGCCGCATAAAGAAAAATCAAGATCTTAAGGGCATGTACAATTGTTATGTCTTAGTGTTGCCCATAGGATGATTGATGAGGTGTAGGAGAGAGAAATGAAAAAAAAGAGTCTTGACTTCTTTTAGCTAAGAGATGATCTTTTAGCATAATATGTCTCACTACAAATTTAGGGATACTAGTTGCTAGAGATAAGTCAAAAGATAACCCATTATACATCATGTTGTACTGACGTATCTAGACTACGTGGCAGGTCTAAGATAAGACTATCTTATCAATTAGTGTACATGCCCTAAGCGCAACTCCCCCATTTTCTCCGCTTTTATCCGAAATTCGCTTTTGTCCGAAATTATCCGTGGGCCAAAAACCAGCCCCTAATGGCAACCCTACACAAATAAATTGTCCGCGGACCCTGACCCTAAATTGGCCGCAAGTTCTGGCCCAGTTTGAAGCCAAACGGGGAGCCCCTATTCTACATGTTTTGCGTCAGCGAGCGTGGCTACGCCCGAAGGAGGAGACGCTAGGTCGGGCCCATCGACACGCGGCTTCACTTCTTCGTCTACCTCGCGCTGGTTACCAACACACTTTCGTCGTGCTCGTCCCCAACGACCCTGGTACTGCCCGCCGCCACCGGCCGGACCGCCGGCTGCCGCCACCCGCGGCCGGCGTTGCCCCGTGACGCCTCGCCACCCCACCCCGCCCTCATCCATCCGCAGCCACCGCCGGTCTGCCGCCGCCCCCTCCTCCCTCTAAATCCTCCCGTCCCCGACGCCGGCAAACCCTCCCCGCACCTGAAACCCTAAGTTTCCGTCGCCGGCGAGCTCCCGCACCCGACCACCCCCCCAAGTTAAGGCACGGCCTCACCACCACCTGCGCCACCGCGGCGAGCCGTGTCGTCGCCGGCTACGGTGAGGTCCATTCCTCGCCTGGCCGTTGCGCTGTCTCTAGTCATCTTCCTCCTCTGTCCTCCAGCTAGTCACCACCGATGCAAACGGCCAGGCCCAGTGAAGTGAAAAAGGGGCCAGAGGGTACGCGTTTCTTGGATAACTGGTGCTACAGTCGTAGAATAGGATTTGCCGCCGAACGGACGCTGTCTGCTGTGTCCGCTCAGGTGTTCGCTTGGCCCAGTTGCCAGCCCAATAAAGCCCATCCTCGTGCTTCTCTTTTCAATATCTCTCTCCCGATCCCCTCTCCTCCTTGCACAGGCGACCACCACCGTGACCATGGCCGTTTTCCTTGCGGTTCTGACCGCCATGCCCTGCGGAGGACGCCGGCGTGCGCGGCTCACGGAAGATCAAGTCCCTCGCGCGGACCTGTTCAACGCCGCCGGGCCCTGCTCCTTGTCCCCTGCTGCTCAAGCGGCGTGAGCGACATGCCCGGCATGCAGAGCAGAGCTGCTCGGCCAGGAGTCCACTGGTCTTCCTCTGCAGCAGCAGTCAGATCGACAGCGAGTAAGTCCTGATGGTTCTAGCCGATGTTAGCTTCAACATCTGCTAAGATTTTCAATCAGGCTCGTGTCGTCTCTGTATCAGATGTTTGTGTGCACACTCGGCGTCAGGTCTAGATTAGATAGCACGCAGATGTATAGTATGCATGAAAAGTACAAAATTGGCTAGCTCTTGGTTGTTTCAGTGCAAATTTTGGTTGTAAATTTGTGACATACTAGTGGGTCCAATTTGTAATTGAGTGTGCGGGGACACATGTCCGGTGCCCCAACCCGACAAAACCAAACCCCACAAAAAAAATGACAGAAAAGGACATAAATTGTCGAAATTTGGAAGAACGTGGACTCGTTCGGAGCGCGCAAAAAAGAATCGGGATATGGCGCCACTAGTCAAGAAGTTGACAATCTGCTATCGACGAAACTTTTTTTTTGACTGTAACTATCGACGAAACTGCCATTGCCATTTGCAATTTTGCATCGTATACAGACAAGTTTGCCCTGAGGGTGAAGCCGTGAGCAAGGATTTTCATGTCTTGCGCGCCTCGCTGTCGCAGATTTTATTTCCAGGCTTGCAAGGTGTTCGACGGAACAAGAAAATAATACTCCCTCCGTCCAATAATAACTGTCTCAAGTTTTCCAAAAAATGGATGTATCTAGACATGAAATATGTATGGATACATCCACTTTTTGACAAACTTGAGACAGTTATTATTGGACGGAGGGAGTAAGAAGTAAATTACCGAGGTCAGGTCCAAAAAAAAAAAATACCGAGTTGACTACACGCGGTGCCGTGCTATCAACAGCCTCCCGTACGCAAGTTTAACAGCGAGAACACACGAGGAAACTAAGAACCGATGGAACCAGGTAAGGCATCAATCGTGGTCACAGCCTCACAGGGATCGTTGAATCAATGCAAAACCGAACAGATTGACGCAGGATTTCACCACGAATTCACGATATCAAAGTGCAGGAACAGAGACGAGAGGCGGGAAACGCTGTACGTACCGGAGCCGGCGGCCGCAGGTCGAGGCGGCGGGACGTTGGC
Organism: Poa pratensis; assembly: GCA_947311845.1. Taxonomy (NCBI): domain Eukaryota; kingdom Viridiplantae; phylum Streptophyta; class Magnoliopsida; order Poales; family Poaceae; genus Poa; species Poa pratensis. The sequence goes on along the minus strand of CAMZMU010000059.1, from coordinate 26,161,084 downwards.
GGCGGAGCCAGACGGCTTCACGCCCGGTTCGGCCATGGCCAGATGAGAGTATGAGACCAGACTGCCAAAGGCTGTGGTGTACCTTCAGACGAGACAGGGCCTGAGACGAGATGATCAGAGAAGCAACTGTTATAAATAGAGGTAGATAGATCTAGCCATAAAACCACGCTTGGCCGGCGTGGCTATTGACTTTCTGGAGAGCGTGGCTATTGACTTTCTGGAGCGCGTTACTCTCTTCTTCTTGGCTCACTGTTCTGCCGCGGAGACACCCCGATTGACCTATTCGCGCCTGCACGGGTCGACGCCGTGGAACTAACTACAAGTTGTTAATTGTAGGGCAAACAGTGAGATGTGCCCAGCTCTTTATTCGAAGACTGGTCTGAGCAAGCTTCTAGACATTCCGTGCTCCACGCCCCCCCGCCCCGGTCGACAGCGGTGTATGACGGGTTTCTACGAATCATCGAACAGTTCAAATCGAATCCACCCGACCCTCTTTTAGGGCGCTAAAATGAAAAAGGGGCAAAGAAGGCAAAGAAAAATACGGTGTGCCGCCCGCATTACCTGAATGACTGAATCTGAATGTGTGGATTAAGAACATGTCCGTCCATTGTTTCCCTACCGCTAATATAGAGACACTCGCATCTTATACTCCCTCCGTTCACTGATGCAAATGTATCTAGACTTATTTTGTACGTACATTTACTCACTTTAGTATGTACTAGCAAACATGCCCGTGCGTTGCAACGGAGATAAAAAAAATCTATGACGATGGAGACGACCGTGGCAGGCCAGGGGGTGCACATGACAAAGACGTCGGAGCTGAGAGGTGAGGGTGTGGTGCTTCGTTGGGAGCGGGCGGTCTCACGTAATTAATTGCCATGTGTTGGATGTGACAGCTTCGTCGCCTCGTGCATGAGATCGAAGCCCTCGTCATCGGAGCTGGCCAGTGTGATCATATTGGTCTTCTCCGTCTCGCCGCCGACCCCGTCGACTTTACTTCCGTCTGCCATGGTCGCCGCGCTATGGTTCTTGCTTCATCTCGGTCGGATCGACTTTAGATTGGAAAGCTCGATGTCGATGGGCATGCCACATGAATCAAAGCTAGGTAACACATGTGTGCATGTATATTTACGGTATCAATTGCGCCTGGTCAAATAGGAGTACAACTCATGTTCCCTTTTTTAACAAACCGTGTGCACTTTTCACTTCATGCATCGATGCTTCCTGGCCCATTTAAAATCAGCCCACTTTTGAGGGACAATAAAAAGGTAGATACGCGCTTGCTGGGCCGGGCTGGGATCTTGGGAGTTAATTGGAGTTAACTGTCGTATGAACGAATAGAATTCCATGAGCGAACAGGTTTCGATTTCTTGAGGTACGACGCGAAGGAAACGACGAGCGACGTAGGAAACCAAAACCGAAATCTATTTTTTTCTGGAGGTTGAAACGTTTTTTTCACTTATGGGTAGCATAGGTGGGTAATTATTTACAACTTAAGGGGCAAATCCGATGACCTACCAAATTAAAGGCGGAAGACTTAGCGATTTTATTATTAGGTATAGAAGTAGTCATAAGTGAAATGGTAGGTCCAATGTCTTACATTATTGAACGCAGGGAGTACCATTTGACAAAAAGGTGTGCAGTATCTCTGCGCTATACAATGTTAGACAATCCCACACGGTTAAAAAGCAAAACGACATGTGACATAGAAGGCAATCACACGATGTTTTTTTAATTAAGAAATCAATATCCAGAATGTCCGGCTGTAGTGCTTTTGGAAAAGGTGGAGATTTCGGATGCATCGAAGCTCCATGACAAGGCGTCAGTGATTCAGTTTCTGGGAAAACGACGCCACGAGAGAGATCCAAAGGGGGCAGTCGAAACCCCATCGCAAGTACGCGCATGGTTTGTGTGGGACGCGCAGTAGGTAGCCTCAGTTTCTGTGGTTTCAGCCTAGTGAAGCCTTGTCGATTTATCGGTACATACCCAATAAATTGCTAGTCAGAACATAAATCATAAACGCGCTAGATATGGTATTATCTTATCTCGGCCGATATTTTGAACATTGAAAAAAATGTGTGTGATGCACCATAAATTTATCTATCTCTTCTATAAAGCTCCGTGCTCTACCCGCCCGTTCCCCCTACTTGCCCCTCCGGGTGAACGTCGTGCGTTCGATGAGTAAAGGCGTGCTGCTGTTTCACCTTTGACCGTTGGATGCGCTGAATCCGTTTGTTACAGTTCGACCGAGGGGCACAGGCACTGACTGCTGGGGCCAATTTTCTCTGGGCCCGTGTCGTCAGCCGAACGTGCGCGCGCGCGGCCGAGGAGCCTTGTCTGTTCGCCGCAGCGAAGAGGCGTTTTGCTTTTTGCTCGTCAGGTGTCTGGGCGCGTGGGACGAAAGCATCCCGCGGTGAAACCCTAGCCAATCGTGCTCGCGCTTCTCCTCTCCCAATCCCCTCGCGAGCTGACGGCTACGCCCGGCGCCACCCCTCCCCCAACTCTCCTTCCCGGCGGCAGCGAGCGGCGGCGGCTGCTGCTGGACGCGGCGGCTGGCCTCTGTTCGCATCTCCCTCCCTCGGTCGGCCGCCCTCTCCGGTTCCCGGTCCGGAGAGGGAGGAGGAACCAGACGGGGGCGCCGGTGCAGTATGATAGAGGAGAGGATGAGCTCGAGGGCCGGACGCGGGAGGAAGAGGGGCGGCCTGCCGGATTTAAGGCTGTGAGGTTGGAGGTCGAGCCTTGATGGAGGTGCTCGAGGCGGAGGCCAGCTCGCCAGGTGAAATCCCTCTCCCTATTTCTCATCCTCTGTTTCTTCCTCCCCAAATCCTCTCCGTAGCTCTCAACATCGTCGCCCTCATAGGCCGTGTCGCTCAACAGGAGGGCCGTGGGCAGCTGCCGCGCGTGCTGCGGTCGCCACTCCATCCTCTAGGGTGTGAGCTTCACGGGCTGTGGCTCGCGCCCCCCTGCGCTCCAACCTTTCTCCTCCGCGCGGAGGTACCTGCGGACGCTCATGGAGGCGTGGCTCGCCGTGCTCCGCCAGAACACGGCAGCGTCTGGCGGTGCATGTCCTCAGCTATGGCGAGAGAACACGCGATGGACGCTGACCCGGCCAGACCGGGGGGCGTGATGTCATCGTCTCCACGGGATCCAGCACGGGATGTTTCCTCCAGTGAAGCTCTGATGGACAGCGGAGGTGCACAGCGCTCCTCTAGGTGGTGATAGCATGGTAGAATCTCTCTCTATCTCTCTCTAGATCGATCTACTGTTGATTTTTTTTTGTGCTGCGGCTATTGTTAAATTTTTGTGTGTTGCATCCATGGGTCCATGTATGATTTCTCTTTGCTTTGCTTGTAGATTTATGTGTGGCTAAAGATTTCTAGGAGTCATAAATAGCTACCTATGGCATACTCCTCTCGCCATTCTGAATTCAAATGTGATTCAATTTGTTATTTATTCAGGTACAACCAAATCGGATAACTCCATGTTGGGCATCTACTCTATCTCTTAGTGGAGGACGACATGGTTATGTTCTTTCAGCTGTTGCTGTTGTACTTGGGATAGGAATCGCTGGTTTGTGCTAAGCGCTGCATAGCAGTTTGGTCATACCATGGATTCGTCGGAAGCTCTTTTCAGAATCAGAGAGAGTATACACTACACTGGAAGCCTACGAAATCTTGGCAATAGTTGCTTTCTAAATGTTATCTTGCTGGTATCCTACTTTCCAATAAATTTGTATTACGTTGTGCTTCATGTGTGAGTATAATCATCGGGTTTGAGTTCATACTGAATCAGAGAATGTTTCCTTGACAGGCACTTGCTAGCTGCAGGATTTGCTTGGAAGTGATGGCTGGCTACCTGGGAAACAGTCTGAAAAATGCCTCTTATCTTTGCTTTCGTTTCCTTTTAGAAGGTAAAATTGTTAGTATGAGCTGATAAGATTTTTATGGTCTTCAAGATTACCATTTTGGACTTCAGTGGTGTGTCTAGAATCAATACTCAGGGCATTTGTGTAGTTTTTTTTGTACCTGAATGCAATTGTACAGAAATTGGGTGCTCAACATGTATTCCTCAAAATGTGTCCCCCAGTGGTAGAATCGATACAAATATTGAAGACAACGATGTTCAGTTTAGGTGTTGAGAGTGCAGGGCTGCAATGAGCCATGATTGTCTGCCTGTGCCGTTGTCTTGGACGATGCTGCTCTTGGGATTTATTTGGTGCTTCTCCTTTTCCGCTGTCAATGGTATGCGGACTTTGAATTTTTTACAGGCTGTGATGGTCTTATAAGCCAGATCAACGTGTCTTTTGACTGGCCTTAGAGGGTTAGGATTAGTCATGTGCCTGAACAAAGGCACTCAATAGGATATTTTCCTTTTTAGATAACTTTTATATTTTTTATTTAAAGAACACTTCTGAATACTCATTCACATGAAATGAGTTACTGTGCCTGCTAAGAACTTGAGTACTCAATGTATCTACTTTGAAGTCTACATCTTAAAAAGAACTCCGAATATTTGTTATACGAAAAATTACAATTAGTAGTAAGTACATGTGCAATGATTCCTTGAGTATACACTACCCACTTGAAAGGACACGGATGTCGCCTAGAGGGGGGGGTGAATAGGCGATTTAAAATTCTTTATGGTTTAGGCTTGAATAAATGCGGAATAAAACTAGCGTTTAATTTATCAAGCACAAAACCTAAACAAGGCTAGGTTTACCTATGTGCACCAACAACTTATGCTAAACAAGATATACAACTATGTGATAGCAAGATATATTACTTCAAGCTCGATGGCTATCACAAAGTAAATTGCATAAGTAAGAAGCTCGGGTATAGAAATACCGAGGCACTTGGAGACGATGATTTATCCCGAAGTTCACTTCCCAATGGAAGCTACGTCTCCGTTGGAGCGGTGCGGAGTCACAAAGTGATCCCGAATAGCCGTCAAATGGCACACTGTAATCTCCTTCGTGCCTCTACCAATGTAGAGTGCCACGAACCACTATGGGACACTCGAGGGTGGCCACCAAACCCGTACAAGGATGAGGCACACTCCACAACTTAATTGGAGGCTCTCACCGAATTCCCGCGGCTCCCAAAGCCACAAGAAACACAAGGTTGGGGCGCGACTCCACAACTTAATTGGAGGCTCCCAACTATCCCGCGAGCCACCAAAACTCCGAGATCAACAAGGACCGTCTAGGGCACTCCAAGTACCCAAGAGGACAAGCTCTAGGGCACCCCAAGTACCCAAGAGTAACAAGCTTCTCAACTTCGATTTCCACGTATCACCGTGGAGAACTCAAACCGATGCAACCGATGCAATGGGCAAGAACACAAGAAGTGCTCAAAATCCTTCACTCTCAAATCCCACCAAAGCAACTAATGCTATTGGGGGGAGAGGAGAGGAAGAACAAAGAGGAACACCAAATTCCTCCAAGATCTAGATCCAACAAGGTTCCCCTCACTTAGAGGAGAGATTGATTGGTGGAACAATGGATCTAGATCTCCTGTCTCTTTTCCCACTAAATGGAGGCAAGAATCATGGAGGGATAGAGAGTTAGCAAAGCTCAAGAAGGTCAACAATGGAGGGCAATTTCGTGCTCAAGCAAAGCTCGAAGGCTGGAGGTAGGTGGAGGGGTATTTATACCCCTCCCAGAAAAAGAGCCGTTGCAGCCCGGAAAATCGGATATTCCGATATAAGTTAGGATCGGATAATCCGACTGAGTCGGATAATCCGATTCAACATATATCGGATATTCCGAACATCTCCAGTGCCGATGCAACAAAACTGGCTGCACGAAGTCCTTAGCCAATATCGAGCAATACTTGAAAATCGGATAATCCGAATCAAGGTGGATCGGATAATCCGAAAGGCTCCAGTATGCATTGCTATTAAAGTCCTTAGCCGAATTCGAGCAATCTTGAGAATCGGATAATCCGAATCAAGGTTGATCGGATAATCCGATTCCCCTGTTTGAGTAAAACAGACAGAAACAACAAAACCTGAAATGCAATAACTTTCTCGTTCGAACTCCAAAACAGGTGAATCCAATTCTATTGGAAAGGTAGCGACAAGAGCTTTACTACAAAAAGTGGAAATATTAAGGGTCACAAATATAGAGGGGATACCACACATGGGAAGGTGTGGACCCTATCTCGAAGGTGGACCGATAATATTTCCAACCTGAAAATGCAACAAGTTTTCCATACGAAATCCGTTTTCGGAGAACTTGGGCTTGTCATGAAGATCACAACAAGCACCAAAACCCAACAAGGAGAAAATCCAAATAAGAACCAAGAAAGATGATGAAGGCAAGTATGCAAAGGTTTGAGCTCTCTCCAACTGATACGCTAAAGCTCAATCGAGAGCCCCTCTTGATAGTACGGTATCTATCCTATAACCCGGTCTCCCAACTAGTACCACGAGACCGGTAAAATAGAAACCCTATCATACCTTTGCCTTGCGCATTCCACTTGAGCTAGATGACGTCGATCTTGATCTCTTCAAGTGGAGAACCTTTCTTGATTGCGCTTCGCTTGGTGAAGACTCAAACATTGCTCCCCCATACTCCACTATGGGAGAGCCTCTCTTAGGCACATCTTCACATGAACATTATCTCTAAATGGTTGGCAAGCTTCAAGCCTAGGATTTCTTCGAGATGCTCCTCTTGAACTTGCGCTTCTCAACATTGATGACGAACACCACTTGACGTCATCGATCATGGGCCATATGAAATCTTCATTTGATGCAAGCCCATAGAAAGATACCTAACCACACATAGAAATGCTACACACATATCATGGGTTAGTTCACAAAGCTATATGGACAATTGCTTACCATAGCAAGAGATACATGATCCCACTTGGTACATCTTATAGCTTTGTGTGTTGATCAATACTTGATCAACCTTGTATCTTTTCTTCTCTTTTCAATAGATGATGTCTTGAAGATAATCATGAATGATCACTAATCCTTTTCTTCAAGACATACTTGCAGTATGCTCAACTCACATATGACCAATTATCGGATAACTCCTTGAATAATAACTTGGTCATCACATACTCTTCTTCTTGATCTTGATGCCAAATACTTCATTATATCAATATATTCATGGCATCAACCTTGAATACAACATATGGAGTTCAAGCATGGTCTATGGACAAACACTACAAGTATAACTCAATGCAACCATTAGTCCATAGGGATTGTCATTAATTACCAAAACCACACATGTGGGCGCCATGCCCTTTCACCATTGTATGTAGCTCCACAGTTTTCAACTGTATTGATTTTATTTGTTACGTAAAGCAAAGCGGTGGTATTGTTGCTTTTTCCCTCTTATTCATCACGCATTGTTTGTTGCAGTCGCTTGCTTGACTGGTCTGGATCATAGTAACTTGCATGCCCTGTTCAGCTATGAGAAGGTATAATCCATCATTCCTTATTCTTTGTTTTTACTGAGTATGGGTTTTCTTTACCTAATATATCTGTCAGTTTGCGCATCTATTTATCCAGTGTTGGTTGGTATTTTTATGGTTCTTTAAATACCATAAACATGTTTGTTTCGCATTCATCCTATGTGCCTTCGTTGGAGGTTGTCGCTTGCCGTCGTCGTTTACCATTCCACTATTACGTATGTGAGGAGGCTTAGAGCCGATGAAGGATCTATACTTGAAAGTAGAAATTGATGCCCACGCAATCTTGGGCATACTTTTTCTAGGGTTGTATGTGTTTCGGGTCAAGTTCTTCCTATGAGCAGCCTCGCTTTGCATGCAATTCGTTTTTATAGGGGTTATATGGGTTTGTGCGTCCGGATTCTAATTTGAAGGGATGCATATAGGAAACATGCTCGGCCAGGTGTAATATTTACGGCCTTTTCTACATTTGCTCAATCAGCCTGACCTACTGTCCATTCTTGTCTACTGCGTATCGCGGGACCGATTAATGGCTGCTTCTATCCATTGGAGTATCTCTTATGGTGGAATGTTTTGTGCAGGAAATTAGTTTTGGTATTCAGTTGGTGCTTCATCTGTATCTTACGAGCTCTTCAGGTTCCGTAGTTGATCATTAATAATAAGCATAGTTAATTGTATTTTATAACCTATATATTATTATTGTCCCTTATATTTTGTCTGTCGGGAGAAACACTGAAAAATATTGATCTGTCGTATAAGTCGATGTATGAGAAGAGCTCTGTGTACGAGTTGTATAAGCATCTGTGGTTTCATGTCCTCGAAGAGTTCTAGGTACACATGCTATAGGCGCTTGCAAATTCTAGGAATTAGTTCTTTTTAACTTTTAGTTTGGCCATTATGCATTTTCTTTCCTACAATGGAAAGCATAAATTCAGCATGCTTTATTGCCGCCTGTTCCATGAAATTTCTGGTCTGATAATTTGGTGTTTTTTTCGGGTTTTCGTACATAGGCTGAATTTCATTATATTTGTGTGTGATGTGAGTAAATCAAGTGTCACTCAAGTGAGAGTACCTAAACTTAGTTTCAGTAAAGGTCTGTGTGATGTGAGCAAACCAAGTAGCACTCAAGTGACAGTTCCTAAGCTAAATTTAGAGGTGTGTGTGATGTGAGCAAAGCAATTGTCACTCAAGTGTCATTCATAATGTGTGCAGGGAGATTATTTGTTCTTACCTGGAAGGAGGTGATTTGTAGATTGATTATGGTTCACATACTTTAGGTTGTTTACATATGAAAAGAAAGGTGCCTTGAGCTTTATGTGTAGGTCTTGGTGCATGCCTATACTGTAGCCTACTAGCCTGTAGTACCAGCACGCATATTAATGTGCAGATGTACATCTTAGAAATAGGCTATGCTTTTATGTATTACTAGGCATCACTGTGTGACATGGCTCTATGGATGAACTCTTTCAGAGTGGAGATTACAATTGGGTACACCGATTAAGTGTTTGCTACAAACTGTCTGATGAAAAGGCAAGCTGGCTGTATGAGACATTGTTTTAGTTTTTCCTAAGATTTAGCTTGCATCCCTTTAATTTACTTGCATCCTTTTAATTTATTATCATAGCTGGATGGTGGACGTTCTCTTTATCTATTTTTTGTTGTGCAGGTTTGAAGGTTTCCTGGGATTGCCTCGGCTGATTTCTGCTGCCGTGCTCGTTGAGGTATGTTTATTATCTTCGTGTCCGATCTATGTTCTGTGTCCCGAATTTCTGCTGCAGCTCTTTTCTTGCTTACTTATTTTCCTCTTGTTCTTTATCTCATGTCCTTTGTGCAGGTCTGAAGATTGACTAGGATTGGGTTTGCACTTTCCGCGTCGACCGTGTAGAGGTTTGCTTATGCTTCTCTGTACAGCATATGCCCTTTTACCTTCATGTTCTGTGCTGATTGTTGTTGCTCTTCGGTTCTGCGTCGACCTTTTGGAGGTTTTAGATTAGCTTAATATAACCGTTCTTGGGTTGCCCGAACACAATCTAGAGGGTCTGCCTTACCCTATCCCTGTTGGTTAGTTTTTCTTTCTGGTCCTTCATAATACACCCGCGCTATAGCAGATCACACCAACAAGGCCCTTATTTCTTGTGATAAATGCAGGGAGTCGGTGTGTGTGGAAATGTCTCTTCTTCGTTTTCTATTTTAGCCTTTTTACATTAAAACCAATAATACGGAGATGAGTCTTTTATCTGGTGATTTGAGATTATCTAGCTTCTAATTTCATCTTGTATGGTAGAAAAAATTACATTAAGGGATCTTTAGCATGGTGATTTTAGCCTTTTACATTAAAACCAAACGGTTTTGCTTTTGCTGCATGTGTTCAGTAGGCCAGTGACATTTTTAAAGCGATAAATGTTGTTTTTCAGTACTTTTGTGGAGTTGAAGCATATCACCCTTTATTTAAAATTGAAAGTGATTGGCATGTCTGCGGTACCTATTAATGAAGTTACCTAACCACAGATAGTCTTATAAGAAGGGATGTGGTTCCTCCCTGGGATTGAACCGTATGCTGATTGAGGTTGGACAGCGGTGATGCTTATGGCAACGGCTCTGCTCATTGAAATATTGTTGTTTTGGATTTCATGTTTGTGAACAAAAATCAAGGGATTCATGACTAAATAAACATTTTAAAACCGAGAGTGTGAACTGTAATTGAGCTTTATTCCTTTTGAAACTATAATTGAGTGAAGAAGGTTGTGATCGCTGTGACGGAGCACATGAACCACTAGGTCGATAGTGCATCCAGCTTCAGCCCCAGTAAAATTATTGAAAACCCCATCTACCATATTATTCTACCAAAGGTATTTATGAGGCATATTTTACTCACATGTAGTTAGAAAATCCTAGGAACACGTTGTATCCGTTAATCACAAGAAGCACATATAGTTTGTTAGCTACCGGTATGAATAATGCGGGTACTTTATTTATCTTTTGTGGGATGCGAATAGAATTAAGAATCAGATTCAATAAAAATAACATTTTTGTTGGTGCTTTATGCAGGTGGTTCAACTAATTAATTGTCTTTTCTTCTGTTTGCGGAGAAGGAAAAGGATAAATTACATGCTATGGTTTTGTAGAAGCTGTTATCCAGCCACTATATCATTGATATTTGGAGTGGTTGCTTGCTGCCGTCAGAGCAATGACTGCAAGAAGAAACGGTTGGAAATAAACCACCTTTGAACAGGTTTCTTTTTTAGGAAGGCCAAGTGATTTATCTTTGTAATGTCTATTTATAGAATTTCCTTTGATTTTACTATTACTGGTACCACTATTACACACTACAATTCTATGTATGCATGGTGGTCAGATGTCAGTGGCTAAACTGTGTAAGTTGTTCGAATGCAGTTCGGAGATAGAATGTATCTTTCATGTAAGAGACACCATGCACCAGTTTTAGCATATAGACTGGATATAGAAAAGCTTGTTGTTCTGATCGCTAAGGAAATGCCTTTCTTCTTGAACTTATGAACTATATACCTCCTGGCCTGGTCGTTTGACTGGCATGTATATATAATATTTAAACAGGTGAAAAGTGTTTGCAACTTTATACTTTCACCGACATATATTTCTTAGTTAAATTTTTTGTTAGCCGTAAAACAGTAAGGTTTGGGAGTTGAAATAGAAACTATATCCTTAGTGCATTGAACTTACTTTCATTCCTGAGTTGATATTGAAACTATATCCTTAGTGCATTGAACTTATTATCATTCCTGAGAGATGAACTGGAAATATTGTCGGTTGCCATATTTTGTACACCTTTCTTTTCTGTGTTCATATTTGTCGGTTGCCATATTTTTTAAATCACAAATGCCCTATCTTAATATTACTCATAATATTATTGCTTGAGTTGTGTCAATATGTAATTACGACAATCTCCCTTTTTATTCTGCAAGGAGGTGATTTTAGGAATAATTTATGATTCATGGAACTGTAGTATTGTAAGTCTAACTGTAGGTTCATGGAACTTCAGAGAGCCTGAGCTGAAGGTATTGAAGAGCACAGTTTCAGAAATCCGGATGCCTAACCTGTTGTCTCTAGCAGATTCAGTTGTGCATATTTTTGTTGTTGCCTGTGCTTTGGTTCTTCTCCGATTGGCTACGTACAGTCTGACCAGTGCAGGAGTTACAATGCTCAAGTCATGACTACATGTTACTACTTTACATGTAATACACTCTGCCCATTTAAAAAGTCACGAATCTGTCAATTTAGTCTTTGGTTGAAGTCGTATCAATAATGTTTGCCTGATTCGTGATGGATTTCAGGTTTTGGTGGTCTGTTAATGGCCATTGGTCGACCTGCAAGTAAGTTTGCTATATCAGGCTGATTTCAGAACTATTCTCTATTTGTTGCCCCTTTTCATGCATGTTTCGTTGCTTGAGATAAAAGTACAGATATGGGAATCGAAATTGCAAGTTTTTGTAGATGCACAAATTGTGTGTTTTTTTCATATGTAGGAGAGTGTTAATGTATCTTTTATGTCTCTGCTAATCTTGGTGTCTCTGAGCTTTCTCATGTTCAGCTATCAACACAGCCAGTGCCCTTTTTGATGTGCACCCTCTTGATGGAAGGAACGATTTAAGTGCCCTAATAAAGTACTCGAGCATTTTGTGTTGTTGTGTATTGTCTTGTTTTTATTCAGTTCTGCAGTAGCATATTGTCTTTTTTTCCATATTCGTGGCTACAAGATTTGTTTGTTGTGCTCTCGGTCAATAAAAGTCATTTTTATTGATCATGTGTGAATGTGTATTATTTGACATATTCACCTCACGCTTGGTCATTTTAGTTTGCGATTTGCTAGATCTGAAGTATTTATGGTTATTTTGATAGGGGTCGTAAAGTGATAATTTTATTAGTACAGGGATCTGGGAGAAGCTAGCTAGGGGAAGGAAAGAAGAGTAATGATATATGTTATTTTGAATAATTTCCAAGTTGTCAGGCTTTGCCCTTTATATATACAATGCATCACCATTGCAAAAAAAAGTAGTTGTTTCGCTTATTACGCATAGAGATGATTTTGCCGGATTGAGCCAGAAATAACAATAACTGAAGCTAGCTGGTTAATAAGCTGATTTGTGAGTTATTTATAGGCTTTTCCCTTTATATATACAGTGCATCATCATTGCAAAAAAAAAAGACCTTCCCTTGTTCCGCATAGAGCTGATTATGCCGGATTGAGCCAGAAATAACATTAACTGAAGCTAGCTGGTGAATAAACTGATTTGTGAGTTATCTATATATGTGCTATGTAAAGCTTACTCCATGGATGAATTAATTGCTATTTATTTATATCTGCGCCATTTCCGTGTATGGTTTGAACATCACATGGATGAATCAATATTGTTCCAGTATGTATTTTATTACTCCGTTCTTATAGCTTTAATGTTAGAATTATTTGTGCTATGCTACATAGGAGAGTCCCTATCTTAGAAAGATGGTGGTTGTTTTATACCTAATAAAAATGCTCGGTGGTGAATGCTCAGTTTTAGGTTCAAAATTGCATGTCAAGCTAATTCTGATGGGTCTTCCAAAGACTGCAGACAAATTCATCTTTAACTTAAGACATGGCATGAGCTGATTCTTTGGTGCTCTCTCATTTCTGCAGGTTTACCGTGGACAGGTTGATCTCAAACTTTGTGGATTGTTTTTCCGTCTCCATGATATAGCATAACAGATGCAATGACAACAACGACATCGCCTTTCAATATCCATTGATCAAACAGAAACACACCAGGGTAGGCCACAAGCATGTCGCATTATCTTCTCAGCTCCTTATTGGTGATTATCATCTCAATTTCTTAGCTTCATTGGATATCTCATTTCAGTACCGTTTCAGGCTTCAGTTAGCTGAAAGATAACTGGTCAATCTTCTACTATGTGATTGTGCTTTTTCAGGTCAATGGGTGACTGAGCAATTTAATAATATATTATGTAGGTGAGTCTCTGATCAGGCGATTTGAGCTTATCTATATTCTATTCTGTCAGGCCTCAGAAAAAAGTACATTGATGCCTCTTTAGATAGGTGGTTTGAGCTTTTTGCACATTAAAACCACATGAGTTTTATTTTGGCTGCGTGTTCAATAGGTGCAGACATATGTATACAATAGGTCCGCTGACACTCTGAACAGCTTACTAAAAAGAAAAACTATGTATGATTGTGGCAGATTAAATGTGGCCGCCATTGTGCCTTCACCGGCTTTCTCATTAACAGCTCAGTTTTGCCTCTTCCACCATTTAGTTTATGAGGAGATAGTAGGTATTACAGTGCATTTGATCGTTGAGAATTTCTGCTATTGTGCAGGGATAGCAAGACTGACGATGCAAATATTTCATTACATAAGGTATGCTCTTATGTCATGTGCTGAAATCAAGATATTGATATCGTATATCAAGGTTACCTCTTTTTATGTGACAGTTTGTTGGCTGCATGATATTTCAATGGCAGATTCAAAATTACAAATAATTTTTCAGTTATCATAAAAGTTAAGATAGAGTTGTACAATTACTTCCACTTATTATCTTTCTATAGTATTATCGTATTAGGTTATATAAGGATTATTACATTTAGCAATTGTACCCTCTTTTCAATGGCTCACGCTAATCCTAGAAGAAATGGCCATAAAGTTATACAACGGTTAATCAAGCCTCCATGGTAGCAATATGCAGCCGTTGGCTTAGGAGGCCTTACAGGACCACCACCGTCTTGTGCAGGCACCCTTTTGGTTTTTACCCTAAACCATGCCTCTGTTTCTCTAACAAAATAGAAACTATTTCCCAAGGCCACCTTTCTTCACTCCACTTTCTTAAAGAAAACAAAAACACCATGTAGTATTTGGCATGATCAAATCTTTTGCCTGGTAGAGATTAAGAAAGCTATAACTTGCTTTTTTCAACACTATTTTCTTTGTATGACATTGCCATCTAACTAGGAAGGCAAATCACGATGATCGATGTATGTGTGAGCATTTAATATACTTAGTACATCAACTCTTCACTCAAACGATTAGGACCCTGGTATATATACTTTTTTGTCAACGTAATAAGTATTCCATAATTTTGATCCGCAAAATTTGATTGCAATGTGTTGTCGGTTACTTGTTTTAATTAGAGATTATACCTGTTTTAAGTCGACATTATATTGTTTGCTTTTCACTAACTTCAAATATCTAACATAAATTTATTTTGTAAACCCACGCTCTCATCTTTGCAGAAATGGCACGCCTTCATTTAAACTTCTGTATGTCACACCTCAACAAGGATTTCACTCATTGTGTTTGGGATATACATGTTCTCTCATACATGCTATTACTTGGTGGACTATTTTCCGTTTAGTTGTAGTTCCACACTGAAGAACAGTAGCCAAATTTCTCCATGACAAACAAAATAATTAAATTGTGAAGATATATGTAAACTACGTTTTCTTATATTTTCGTAAATTAGAAGAACAAGATGAGTGAGCTGCATATCTAACTGTTGCCGAGGAGAAAGATGACCCAATTGAGAAGACGAGACCATCTGAATGTTGGCATTCGCACTAGGACAATAGCTTGACTGGAAAAATAAAATCATCCAATCATGTAGGTTACGCATGTACCAGAAACTATTTGACTGCATCTTCTTCACCTTAATCTTTGTTTGGGTATATCATATTTTAGAATTACATATAGAATGTTTGTTTCAATGTTTATATCTTAATATCTATGCAATGTGCTGATGCAATTGTTTCCGAACTTTACAGCCAGGAAGCTCAAATGTAGTAAGTTGCGGCCTACATGGACCATGTGCTGATGGAGTTGTTTCCAAACTTTACAGCCAGGAAGCTCAAACGTAGTAAGTTGCTGCGTACATGGACCATGTGCTTCGTACAAGACCCGGTTTCAAACGAACTTATTGTTCTTCTTGGGGAACCATCTAACTGAAGTATCCACTATGATTGTTGTCTTGAAGCAAAATCTGGGTGTGCTTATTTGGGCGACAGAGGTCAAGGCGACTACTGATACAGCTTGATTTGGTGCTATTATCATGTTCCTCCAAGTTACATTGCTTTCACTGAGATAAATCCCCAGTTTGTTTGCACCCAGGTTCAGTTTCATGGCAGCATTAGCTTCCCTATTTTTCTACCGCTGTAATATTATTGCTCGAGTTGTGTCAATATACAATCTCCCTTTTTATTATGAAAAGAGGTGATTTTAGGAATAACTTATGATGTGAATTCTTTTTTATTCTCATTAGTCTATGGCAACAATACGGTCCTGCTTCCGGCACTCATAAAATTATTACTCGAGTTGTGTCAATAGACAATCTCCATTTTATTTTGCAAGGAGGTGGTTTTAGGAATACCTTATGATGTCGACTCCTTTTTATCTCATTAGTCTATGACAACAATACGGTATTGCTTCTGGCAGTTGCGCAACGGATTAGGAAACTGTTCTTTGTTTCGTTTTTCAATATTTTATTTCAGGTTTAAGTTTTGCTGAAAGATAATACAGTGACCATCTTCTAACAAGTAATTGTCCTGTTTCAGGTCAGTCCGGCGACTAAGACAAAACAATAATAAGGAGATGAGTCTTTATCAGGTGATTTGAATCATGATGATGCTTATGGCGAATTCGCTCTTAGACTTTCATGCTGCGTGCTCAGGCCAATGAACCCCATCTTATAGTTCGACCCTTCTAATGTAACTATGTTATTAAATTTGAAAAATTGTAGCCTGACTTCACTCAGCTATGTTATGTAATACACTAAGAGAGTACTTCATACAAGTTATGGGTTTCTATATGGTATAAGTTAAATGAATGCAAATAAAATTAGTTGGCAACAATGTGGTAGTTGCATCCGGCGTTGCGCAGTCGTGCAACGGGTCATCTAGTATCATAATGAGTCCATTTTTTGACACAACGTCCCTCTATCATGGTAAACATTTGTGCCAAATGACCTTCCAACTTAAAAAACATTTTTTCTATTTCCAAATGCTAAAATGGTATATATTGTGCCATGTGTTGCACACGATTTTACAAAAAAAGTGCGATGTTGGAGGCAATCACACAAAACTTAAAAATAAAATTGTGTGTGATGCATCATAAACCAATTTTCCTCACTATGGGCCTTTTTTTGGCACGTAGGTGCCTTGTACCAAACTGAAGAATAGTCCCAAATGAGTTTCCAGATTTTCGTTTTTAAAAATGTTTTCCATTATTTGAATACCAAAAGACGGATATTTCGTGAAGCAAGTACAAATAATAAGCTGCAAAATGAAACATATCTAATTTTCACACAAAGTAGATCATATTCAGTGGCCAATGCCCAAACATTTTGCATTTAAACGAGTTTTGGTTGATTTTTGGCAAATAATATAAATCTGAACTATAAATGTGCTATAGTTTGTTTCTATTTTTTCAAAAAATCATTGCAAGATATCCAAGTAGGATTCCATGTAGTAGCCATAGAGAAAGTTGAAAGATTCAACCATTTGCTCGGATTACTCATGCCTGCCATTTTGGCACATAGATGCATATTGACATGGTAAACAATGATGCTAAATGAGTTTCCAACTTAAAAATTATGATTTACCATTTTCTAAGTGACAAAAACGCGGTTCTTTATAAGAAAGTGCAAAAGTTATGGTAGCAAATGGCAACACTAAATTTCTCACACTTACTATACCATATCTATGGGCTGCTCTCGAAATATTTAAAATTATATTCCATATAATGAACTTCTTACAAAATTGCATAGGAGATTTTACAAAAAATATTGTGAGATAAATCAAAATATTGATGTTCGATAGGGACTCAATTAGGACAAAGGGACTAATCGATGTACTATAATGATAAATAGTACTATGAAATTAACAGAAGCAATTGCTATAAAAATAAAAAAGGGAAAAAAGGAAAGAAAAAACAGAAACCGTCCATCAGCACAACTACAGACCCTTGGGCCTGTGCAGTTGTGCTTATACATTTTAGTTATACAGGAGTTAATTTGGCCTAGAAATGAAATTAACAGAAGCAATTTCTATAAAAATAAAAAAGGGAAAAAAGGAAAGAAAAACAGAAACCGTCCCATCAGCACAACTACAGACCCTTGGGCCTCTGCAGTTGTGCTTATACATTTTAGTTATACAGGAGTTAATTTGGCCTAGAAATGGGTGGGGATCTAAACGACTTCGAATACATTATATGTACTTCTAAAAAGGAAATTGAAAAATAGGCATATGTTGTATATCCAGTCGTACAAATTAAGCTACAGTAAGAATGTGATAATTCGTTATGAAATGTTTATTTTGTACGGAGCTTACTTTGATGCTTACACGGTTGCTAAACTGAAATGTGTTATATTTATTCCACAAAATTTAAATTTTAGAACATCCATTGAAAGAAAAAATAAATTGGTTAGCAAACGCAGTCAAAAGTAGGTTAGCAAAGTTGTTTCGACATTTGACTATAATCAGAGGCCAATCTAGCATCTGGATATTTGAATGACACGACTATTTATATTATGTATGAACAGCATAAATTTGATACATCATTTTAATTTCATGTGAATATACACATTAAGTATATTTTTTGTCTAAATATCATAGTAAATTCAAGAAATGGTCTAAAAATACAATATCAAATCTTAGGCAACTAAGGCAACTAATGCTAGGCACATGCACTACCACATACTAAAATTATTTTGTGTGCCAATTTCTATGCGGCCCTCAGCTAACGCACGGTATAATTGTCTATGCTAATCGTTCATGTTTTGCATTCCTAGAAATAGTTTAGCAATCCATGGAAACCCCCTAAAACCACACTTGACAATAATACTAATAACAACTTAGAAACAAGAAGTCGATCCTACAGTTTTCCAAACCGTCATGTTTTTTTGTTGAAAGTAAAGTTCTTTACAATTTGGTGATAGCAAATTATATAGGTGCAATGAGTCAAGACTCAAGACCTTGCATACGGCTACATACAAATTAACATGGTAGTACATTGAACCAACCAAGATATGGCAAAGCTCAAGTGCTCCTTTGAAAGTTGGTGAACTAATAATGAGTTGAATATGACAGAGCATATATATACTTGAGACACACTTTACTGGGTGGCAAACGACATATATATCTGTCTCCATATGTGTACTAAACCAACAAAAGGACTGAAGACCAAATTTTACATCACCACTTTTATTGAGGGAAGTAACATAGACTAGAATGGACACATCGAGTGACATGATTGAGTGACATGAGCAATGTGGAACTGTAAACTCCAATAGAAACGAGAGGCATCAGAATCTTGCAATCTCGCCCATAAGATATTTTTAGCAGTGTGTCATGATCATGTAGAGCAAGAGACCTCGGTACCTCGACTTAACTTGTGTGAGCTCCTAGTACTATGCCTTTATTTCATGGTGGTTGGCCAAAATGAGATCACGAGTCATACTTGTTGGCATGCAACACACAATTGTCTCGACGGGACACGATGATGGGGAGGGTGACCATGAAGTAGAGCGAATGGATATGTTGGACATGTTCAGTTGTACTTATGAAGTTTAGTTAAATATACTCCCTCCGTCCTCAAAAAATTGTCATGAGTTTGCCTGTTAAGTTCTACGTAGTTTGTTGTTTTCTGGCGACAGTTATATCGGATCGGAGGGAGTAGAAGTTAATTTGGCCTAGTCATGGGGGCTCCTTCTTGGCCGGTCCATGTATCTTTTTTCTTTTTTACTTATGTTTTTATTTTATTTTCTTTTTTACTATTGTTTCCTTTTTTTAGCTGCTTCTATTATATATTTTATTTTTTATATTTATTTTGTTCATCTTTTCTTTTCCATTTTATTTATTTTGTATCATATGTCTTTTTACTTTTGTGTAATCATTGAATAATGTTTTTACATCCTGAATAATTATTTTTTAGATGTATTTTCACATATAAAACTCTTCATGAAGCGTGAACAGTTACTTTGAATTTTGAACTGTACGAACAAATTTTCCTTGTATGAAAATTATTTAAACCCAGTGCACATTTGGTAAACTATATGAGAATTCCTCAAGTTTGTAAAATTATATTTTTATTTAATCTAGTGAACAATTATTTTGTATTGTGATTCTCACATTTGAACATTTTTTGTTGAACCTCGCGGACAAATCTTTTGAAACTGCACGAACATTATTTCTTCATACAAACATTTATAAACCTTGTAAACAATTAATTTTATTAATTTTATTAATTTTAATATTTTCCATCAACTTTATAAAGGAGAAATTACAAGTATAAGAAAATAAAAATGAAAAATAAATCGAGAAAAAACAAGAAAACGGAGAAACAAAATGGGTCGGGGCCTGGCTAACGCGCGCTTAAAAAAGTGTCGGATAGGAGCGCCCTCCTCCTCCTTTGCCCTACCAACTCCCAGCCAGCGTGCGCTGCACCAAAACCGAAGGATCATATGGGCACCTAGATGGGGGGGGGGGGGGGGGGTGAATAGGTGCTACTTAAAAAAAGTTAGTTCTTTTTCAATTTAGGCTTGACACAAAGGTAAGTTCTCTAGATGTGCAACTAAGATGAATTTTACCTATATGATAAGATAACAACTAGTAGCTAGCAAGATATAAGATACAAGTAAAGGCAATAAAGGATAGAAGGAACCGAAGTGAAGCACGCGGAGACACAGGGTTTGATTCCCGTAGTTCCTTTGTTTCAAGGGGAAGTACGTCTACGTTGAACGAGTGTGAGCTTAGCCACAACAAGCGTACTCAGCGCCACAAAGGCCTCTCCCTATTCCCCGATGAACCGCACCACAAATGATTGGTTCACCTTCCACTATCGGTAACCTTCAAGGTGGAAACCGGAGGCTTTACAACGAGGTTGGGGAACATATTGAAAGGACAAGGATGTCGCCTAAAGGGGGTGAATAGGCGATTAAAACTTTTCCGGTTTAGGCTTGATAATTGTGGAATAAAACTAGGTGTTTAAATTTACAAGCCAACAACCTAAATATACAAGGCTCACCTATGTGCACCAACAACTTATGCTAAGCAAGACAAGGAACAAGGTGATAGCAATAGAATACTTCAAGCACAAAGGCTATCACAATGTAAAGTGCATAAGTAAAGAGCTCGGGTATAGAAATAACCGAGGCACATGGAGACGAGGATGTATTCTCGAGTTCCTCTTTTTTAGGGGAGTACGTCTCGTTGGAGAGATGTGAGACCACCACAACAGGTTGGTCTCAACGCCACAACAGGCTCACCTTCTTCTCCGATGAACCGCACCACAAAGGATTGGTTCACCTTCAACTATCGGAGTCCTTCAAGGCGGAGTCCGAAGCCTTTACAACAACAACCCGGGGCACAACCCACAACTAGATTGGGGGCTCCCGGATGGCTACAAGTGACCACAAAAGGTCTCAACCACCACAATGGCATCTAGGGTCCAAAGACCCAAGATTAATAAGCTCACAAACTTTTAACTTCCATGAATCCTCGTGGAGAGCACAAACCGATGCAACGATGCAATGGCAAGAGCACAAGTGCTCAAATTCTTCACTCTCAAATCCCACCAAAAGCAACTAATTCTTATGGGGGGGGGGGAGAAGAGAGGAAGAACAAAGAAGAACTCAATAAATGGAACTACAAGATCTAGATCAAGAGACTTCCCCTCACTTAGAGGAGAGATGGATTGGTGGAAATATAGATCTAGATCTTCTCTCACTTTTACCTCTATGATATGCAAGAATCATGGGAGGGATTGAGAGATAGCAAGTTTTTGAAGGTCAACAACGGAGGTCAAAACTTGCTCAAAAGGTTGGGGAACCACTGGGGAAGAAGGCCCCTTAAATAGGTCACCCAAAGATCCAACCGTTGGGTGCAGATTGGCGCCGGGGCGGTACTACCGCTGGTCCCAGCGGTACTACCGCCCCATGGGAAGTTAGAACCTGAAAACAGACTCCAGAGAGCGGTACTACCGCCCCAGGCAGCGGTACTACCGCTTCTGGTACCGCTGAAAACGGGCCTCAGGTGGCACCGGCGGTACTACCGCCCCTTGTAAAACAACAGGAACATCAAACACCAAACGGTAATAACTTTTGCATCCGAACTCCGTTTTCGATGATCTTTGGCTTGTTGAAATCGCAACGAAGAGCTTTACAAGATTCTGCAGAGAAACATCATAGTCCAAAAAGGGAGGATAAAACCAAATGGAGAAAGATTAGACCTCTCGATAAAAGAACAACTTGTTAAACCTCCTATATCAAAAACGCAATAAGTTTTTCATACGAAATCCGTTTTTGATGAACTAGAGCTTGGTATGGAGATGAACACAAGCTCTAAATCCTCAAATGGATAAAATCCAAATAACAACCAAGAAATATGATATGCCAAGTATGCAAAGGTTTGAGCTCTCCACAAAGATGCGATCAAGTTACTCACTTGAGAGCCCATTTTGATAGTACGCCGTCTATCCTATAACTCGGTCTCCCACTAACACCATGAGACTGGTAAAATGGAAACCCTATCAAGATCATACCTTTGCCTTGAGCATTCCATTTGAGCTAGATGATGCCGATCTTGACTCTCTCAAGTTGGAATACCTTTCTTGATTGTGCTTGCTAGCACATTCTTGATAAATACTTCTCCAAATACTCCCCCATACTCCATGATGGGAGAGCCTTGCTAAGCTCCGTCTTCATGAATCCACGTGCACTTCATCTTCTTCTCTTGATATATATGATGGCTTGGAGATAAACATGAATGTTCACTCAATCTTCTTTTCCAAACCATGCTTGCAATAAGCTCAACTTTAGATGACCATTCTTCATATAAATCCTTGAGTAGAACCTTGGTCATCATATAAGCTTCTAGAGTCCAACACATGAACTCCAATATTTTCGCATGGACAAGATCTATAAGGATATCTCAATGCAAACATTAGTCCATAAGGATTGTCATTAATTACCAAAACCACACATGGGGAAACATGCACTTTCACACATCCACAACTGAATTGGAGGCTATCAAATCACCACAATCAATCACACGCAACAACAAGTGAGAACAATGGCCTAGGTTTTCCCAATGGAAACCCTCGGCTCTAATCTCTCAAGTGAATGAGGGTACAAGTAAATCGCTTCGGTGAGATTGTAGATCTTGGTCTTCTACTTTGATCCTCCAAAGATTAGCAAGTTTGGGTGGGAGGAGGAGGAGATCTTTGAAATTTGGTGGCCCAGCTTGTAGTGCTCTTCAAGAGATGTTCGAGCTCATCTGAGGTTGAAGAAGTGGGTATTTATACCCCTTCACAGATCTAGCCGTTTGTGGCCGTTGCAGAAAACTGGGGGCCGGATTATCCGCTCTAAGTGGCGGTCAGATATTCCGGTTTTCCAATTCTCCGGTTTTCAACCCAAATCTCTGGCCAATAATCCGCCCATTCCAGAGAGACACGCACTTGGTAGAAAACTCGTCCTTAGATATTTGGTAATAATCCGGCCCCGGATTATCCGGTTTTCCTCACTGAATTTCTTCAGAAACTGTGCATACTCTTTTCACTTTGTATTTTTGGGGGGTTGATACTGTCATGATTTAATCACCTAAATCATGCATCACTTAAACACCATATTATATTATCACTAGTGTTGTTGTCTAACACACAAAACCAACTAGGGATTAAAAAAATGTTCTTTCACTATGTTGTATATCCAGTCGTACTAATTAAACAAGAGTAAGAATGTGATAATTTGTTATGAAATGTTGATGCATGTAAAATGCATACATGAACTTTGCATTATTTTACCTATATTCCAGTCATATTTGCATCATATAAGGGTTATATCACTGTTTTATAATGATTTTGGGAATATTTGATATGTTTCCTATTTTTTATGGAATTAACCCTGCACAGGCAGAAAACCCTATTTCTATATTTTAATGTTTCAGGGATCCAAACGACGTCCAAATGACCTGCAAATTTACGAGCGTCAATTTTTGGAAGGAAGAAGACTTGGGAGCGAACGAAGCAAACAAGCGGAGACCCGAGGGCCAAGATAGGTGGGCCCATGCGGCCAGGTACATGGGCCGCGTGGGACCCCTCCTTTTGGGCCTCGGAGCTCCGCTGCCGTCGATCTTTCCTCCACCAACTCGGGTTTGACCTAAAACCGACTATAAAAATAGCCCCCCGACGTTCTCTGGAAGGAGCGCCGCAGAAACACAGAAATGCCGAAACAGAGACCTAGAGTTGCAGATTGGAGGGGGAAAACTCCGGCGGGGCGCTGCCGGCGTGGTCTCCATCTTCTCCAACGACTTCTCCACCGTCTCCATGATGAAGAGGGAGTAGTCCACCTCTGGGCTATGGGTTTGTGGAAGTAACTTATGTATCTCCTCTCTCTTGAGCTTCACTAATTAGTACTATATGAGCTGCTGAACATGATTAAGGTCATCTATGTAATACCTTTGTGGTGGATCTTTTTATGAGTTAATATATGTTTGAGATTGCAATGGTTTTGTTTCAGTTATGAAAGTAGATGCATATTATGTACCCCGTTCTTATTTACTTGTCATGATCAAGCATGTTTATGAGAGCGTGTGAGGGGAAACGTGTGCATTAGTTGGAGTAACGGGGGGTGGCTAGTGCAGTGAACGTGAGAGAAAGTTCTGCGATCCACTTGGTTATCTCTACCTTACTTTGTTGCCTCACAAGGGATAAAAAGAAATACCATGCTACCGGAGATGTGGGTGTGACCATTGCCACTACTCCATGACTAGATCTAGCATGTTCTTATTTTAACTTCATGTCATGATACTTATTGCTATACTCTGAGTTATCTTAATTACTGAGGTGTTATGATTTAGTTCGCATCTTGGTGGAGTATAAGAGAGACTAATAACCAAAAGGTCTCTATGTTAGGACGTGATGCCCATATAATTATAACTTGTCATTAAACTGTTGTGTTGCAATCTCATATGTCAACTCTAGTGTTCCATTGTCTACCACTTTATTAAAGAGAGAGTGCATTTGTGAAACCATGAACCCCGGTCCATTTTTAATCATAAGAAACACCTTTCCAACCACTTTTACCACTTTACCATTTTCTGCCATTTAAAAATCCGAAAATACAAAAACACTTTTACATCTTGCATTCACAATATAAAACCCAAAAATATCATTTATCATTGCTACCACCATCCTTGCATATTTCTTTACCACCATTGCATATGTATTTCTTGTTTGCATTGCATATTATCTAGATATCATTCTCACACCTTGTGCTTGACAACCACTAGGTGAGGTTGAGGACCAAAACATTTACTTTGTTTTGTAGGTAATCAAAAGAAGGATAGGAAAGATAAATCTTCACTACTGATTCCCCGAGAGTTCGATATTAAACCCTCGAGTCACCCCTCGTGGGGAAAACACGTCTTCCATTTACTACACACTCTGCACTTGGAGTCTCAACCTAACACATTTACTTTTCACGCAGGTAACTACGTGAAGGGCCATCAAATGTTCATTTTGTATGGAGCTTAATTTGGACGCTTACACGGTTGCTAAACTGAAATATGTTATATTTATTAGTTTTAGAATTTATTTTATAAGGTTAGACATGAAAGCAAAAAAGAAATTGCATTGGTTAGCAAACGATATGCAATAGAAAGTCGGTTCGCAAAAGGTTGTTTTGACATTCAACCATAATCAGTGGCCAATCTAGCCATGATCTATATATTTGAATGACACGGCTATTTATATAATGTATGAACAACTTAAATTCGATACGTCGGTTCAATTTCCTGTGAAAAATACACATTAGGTATATTTTTTTGCTTAATATCGTCATAAATTCAAGAAATAGTCCAAAAATACAGTATCAGATATTAGGAAACTAATGCTAAGCACGTGCACTACCGCATGCTAAAATATGTTTGTGTGCCAACTGTTTTTCCTATCCGGCCCTCAACTAACACGCAGCAAAAAAAACTTATGCTATCGGTTCATGCTGTACAATTAGGTTTGCAAGGTACACCATGTCATCCATGGAAACCCCTAAAACCACACTTGACGATAATACTAATGACAACTTAGAAAGAAGAACTTGATCCTATAGTTTTCGAAACCATCATGGTTTTTTGTTGAAAGTAAAGTTTTTTTACATTTTGGTGATAACAAATTATATCCGTGCAATGAGTCAAGACTCAAGACTTGCATACATCTACATACAAATTAACATGGTCGTACATTGAACCAACCAAGATATGATTTCTCTAATGAAGCAAGCTCTAGTGATCTTTTGAAAGTTGGTGAACTAATAATGGTTTGAATATGAGAGAGCATATACTTCATGCACTTTACTTGGTGACGATCGACATATATATCCGTCTCCATATGTGTACTAAACCAACAAGAGGACTGAAGAACAAACTTTACATTACCAATATAACTGAGAGAAGTAACGTAGAATGGATACATCGAGTGACATGAGCAATGTGGAACTGTAAACTCCAATAGAAACGAGAGGCATCAGAATCTTGCATTCTCGCCCATCAGTTGTGTTTAGCAATGCGTCATGATCGCGTAGAGCCAGAGACTTCAGTATGCCGACTTAACTTGTCCTAGGTCCTAGTACTCTACCTTTATTTCGTGGTGGTTGACCAAAACGAGATTTTGAGTCATACTTGTTGGCATGCAACACACAATTTTCTCGACATGACATGATGATGGGCAGGGTGACCATGAAGTAAAGCGAATGGTTATGTTGGACATGTTCAGTTGTGCTTATGAAGTTTAGTTAAATAGCCCCCGTGATCCCAAAAAAATTGCCATGAGTCTGCTTGTTAAATTCTACTAAGTTAGTTGTTTTCTGGCGACAGTTATATCGGATCAGAGGGAGTAGAAGTTAATTTGACCTGGGCATATGGGCTCCTTCTTGGGCCGGTCCATGTAGTTTTTTCTTTTTTTACTCATGTTCCTTTTTTAACTGCTTCTATTTTATATTTATTTTGTTCATGTTTTCTTGTCCTTTTGTTTCTTTTTTATCATATGTACTTTTAATTTTGTATAACCATTGAATAATATTGTTACCTCCAGAATAATTATTAGGAGCTACATTTTTCTCATATAAAACTCTTCGTGAAGCCGTGAACAATTATTTTGAACTAAACGAACAATTTTTCCTTGTATGAACAAC
Organism: Poa pratensis; assembly: GCA_947311845.1. Lineage (NCBI taxonomy): Eukaryota > Viridiplantae > Streptophyta > Magnoliopsida > Poales > Poaceae > Poa > Poa pratensis. Next base: position 26,134,466 of record CAMZMU010000059.1, on the reverse strand, counting down.
TTTTATAGCCCGTGAATATTTGCTAAACTATATGAGCATTCCTTAAGTTCTAAAATTATATTTCATTTTTTCTTTAATCTAGCGAACAATTATTCTGTATTGTGATTCTCGCATTTGAACATTTTTTGTTGAACCTCGCGAACAATTTTTTGAAACTGCACGAACATTATTTCTTCATACGAAAACCTCGTAAACAATTAATTCTGTTTATTTTAACATTTTCCATCAACTTTATAAATGATAAAACGACAGGAATAAGAAAATAAAAACGAAAAATAAAAACAGAAAAAGAAAATGGAAAACAGAGCTCTACCTGGGCCGGGGCCCGGCTAACGCGCGCTTAAAAAAGCGTCGGATAGGAGCGCCATCCTCCTCCTCCTTTGCCCTACCTACCTACTCCCAGCCATCGTGCTCTGCACCCAGCCGCCTGCCCGCCTCCATGCCACTCCCCATGCGCCGCCTCGCCGCTGCCCCATCCCTCCCAGCTGTACACCCACACGACTCCACAGCGCCGCCCTCCGTCCGACTCCGCCGACAACATGGTCGGGTGGCCATGGAGAGGACGTCCACGACGACGGGCCGAGGTATAGCGCCGCGGCTTGCGGAACTTGGTCTTATCTCTTGTTTGTTCGCGGTGGCCCTCTGCGTGCAATGTACCTTGTATCAGCAGTATCTATACATGCTAGATTATTTTGCCATCCATCGATTATCTCATCTGTGAAGCGGTAGTTACTTGTTTGAATGGATTTTAGCGTGGTATGAAAACCCCTGTAGAATCCATCCATCCTTTCTTTCTGAAATTAACCTCCTATGGTGAAACGGTCTGCTTGGCTCACGACTCGGTAATAGTTTATTAATGACCTATACCTTGTTCAAACTGGTTTTACACATCCTTTGATGAAAACTGGTAGCCTTATTCTCCATGAGCTGACCATTTTAGATCAATAGGGGATTTGTCATAGGAAACTTGAGTGACTTATTTCTGTGTTGCATACAGAGGAGGTAGCATTTTGCTTTTGTTATGTGATAATCATTTATCCTTACATCCTTGGTGAAAATCTGCAGGTATTAGTTGTGTAGTGGCAAGCGGAAAAGAGCATGCAGCAACTACTATTAGTGATGAAAAGAAAGGTGGTCTGCGTGGCAAACTAAAAAAGGTTGTTCTAGCTTACAGTGGTGGCCTGGATACATCAGTGATTGTTCCATGGCTCAGGTACAAAAAAATTCTTCTTTCATTAGGGATTTTACCAAATTAAAGGATGAATTGATCTGATTATGTCTTGTTGTTTTGACTTTTGTCGCAGGGAGAACTATGGCTGTGAAGTCGTCTGTTTCACTGCTGATGTTGGCCAGGTATGTTAACATAACCTGAGAAAATCTCAAGCGTACAGAACTGAATGATTCTACTGTCCTCTTTTAATCTGCAATGTTATGCTAAGTTGCTAACTGTGTCCTGCTTCATCATTAGCTTAATCCTGGACAAGTGTCTCAGCTTTCTCTCTCCCTTCCCCGTTTGTACATTGTATAAGCTTACTTATTCTTCTGATGGTTATAGTGTTGCCATGAATGAATTCAATAAATTCTTCACCTGTTATCTTTATGGTTTTATGTTGTCCCAAATTTCATAACTTTTAATTACTTTTCTGCCGTGTCCTTATACCGAGCAGTTTGTGTTCTGTCAGTAAATAATGACCTACATTGCAGTTTGGAACTTTCTTTCTAACCACCATCAGCTAAGTTCATACTGTAAACCCTTGTAGGGTGACATTGAACTGGAAGGATTGGAGAAAAAGGCAAAAGCTAGCGGTGCAAGCCAGCTTGTTGTAAAGAACTTACAAGAAGAATTTGTTGGTGAATATATATACCCCTGCCTGCGTGCTGGTGCAGTTTACGAAAGGAAGTATCTGCTTGGGACTTCAATGGCTAGGCCTGTTATTGCTAAGGTGAAACTGATACAATAGTTGTATTTCGTGCTTGTATGACTTTTCTACATAACTTTCTTACAATGGAAATGAATCTTTAGTTGATCTTCAATGAACAATGTTATTTGGACTGTTTTTGGTTAAATTAGCACTTTCTCGTACTAGAATAAACACTGCTTAAATCATTTTTAAAAGAATCTGAGATTGTTTACACGAAGCATCATTAATTCTCTCACTAAGCTTATAAGTGCAAGTTTTTCCTTCATTTTGTATTTGTTACATAATAGACTCACCAACAACAGTTGCATGTCATACAATTTCTGTTGATTTTCTAGTCCAATACAGATTGGATAGTTCATGTGATATATTTTCACCAAGATAGCTGACGTTATATAGGTTTAGGTTGTGACCAGTTTGACCTATTTTGAGTCTTATAAGCATCGTGCAGTATGTACTGGGGTGGAATTAGAATCTACCACGGGGATTTTCCTAGATACCTGCGAGAATTGAATTGTTTCATGCAAAATTCCTTTGTTCCAAACATGCCCTTAGACCGAAAAGAACAATAACAGAGTTATTTTCCTTTTTGAATTAGTATATGAAGAAAACTTGAACTGTAAGCTTTGTAGGGTCTTAACTTAAATATGCAATTCTAATAGGTGGTGAAATGAATGAAATATTGAAATGAAGTACTTGCACTTTACGCACACATTTGATATATCCTTTTATTTCTTTGGGGACACCAAATAGTATGGCTGAACAGAGGGAACTAAGCAATCTATATCTCTATTGTAGGCAATGGTTGATGTTGCCAAGGAAGTTGGCGCAGATGCAGTTGCTCATGGGTGCACTGGAAAGGGCAATGATCAGGTAAATACTGCTGTTCGTGCAAATGTTAATATGGGCAGTCATCTGATGCTATTGTTTCTCTAGGTTCGCTTTGAGCTTACATTTTATGCCTTAAATCCGGAACTTAAAGTGGTGGCACCCTGGAGGGAGTGGGATATCACAGGGCGTGAAGATGCAATTGAGTATGCAAAGAAACACAACGTGCCAATTCCAGTTTCAAAGAAATCAATATACAGTCGAGACAGAAATTTGTGGCACCTTAGCCATGAGGTACATATTACGTATTGTCCTCTTGATCTCTCAGGTTTTCTGGGGCTGTATTGTTGCTTTCTGTTTTAAAGGACATGTGTCTTACAGTACTTGTACATAATGCATAAGTTCAAAAGTTTCAAATCAGTGAAGTGTGTCATCATACTCATGCCACTGATTAATCTATAATTGAAAACTACTATGCCTATTGGACGATGTGAGTTATTCTCTTAACATTTCAGGGTGACATTTTGGAAGATCCAGCAAATGAGCCAAAAGAAGATATGTATATGATGTCTGTTTCTCCAGAAAATGCACCTTCAAAACCTGAGTATGTTATCAATCTTTAATCTTTCCATAGGCCACAGCTCTTGTCCTGAATAAGCATCATTTATACCTTGTATTTCCATGTTTGCTGCAGCATAGCCTAGTTTACTAAATCTGTGCACTCTTTCATATTTCCCACATGATATACAGTAGAGCTGAATTGAAAGCCACTCAAATGATTTGGAATCTGGATACAATTATTCTAAACACTTTGTGTATGTGTTACATTATAATTGGCTGTACCAAAAAAAAACAGTTAATTGTAGACTTGATTGTAGAATAGTGTTGTTTTTTAATGTTCCAGACTGATGCACATATGTATACTATGTTAGTATGTTGTATATAAACTAAGCTTCATACAGGTATCTGGAGATTGGTATAGTTGCTGGTGTTCCTACTTCTATCAACGGAAAGGACCTCTCACCAGCGTCTCTTCTTGCCAAGCTCAATGAGATCGGTGGAAAGCATGGCATTGGACGTATTGATATGGTGGAAAACCGCCTCGTGGGGATGAAGTCCCGTGGTGTGTACGAGACCCCCGGTGGCACCATCATGGCAGCTGCAGTCCGTGAGCTCGAGTCCCTAACACTGGACAGGGAGACAATGCAGTGGAAGGATATGCTCGCCCTCAAGTACGCCGAGCTCGTCTACGCCGGGCGCTGGTTCGACCCGCTCCGACAATCCATGGACGCGTTCATGGAAACCATCACTGCGACGACGACCGGTTCCGTGACCCTGAAGCTCTACAAGGGCTCGGTGAACGTCGCGTCCCGGAAGAGCCCCTATAGCCTGTACAGGGAAGACATCTCTTCGTTTGAGAACGGGGAGATCTACAACCAGGCTGATGCTGAAGGTTTTATCAGGCTGTATGGTCTTCCTACCCGAGTTCGCGCAATGCTGGAGAAGGGTATCTAAGGGTCATTTTGGGTCTCGAATAAGATTCTCTTTGAAAACTTTTTTAGTGTATTCCAGTAATTGTGGACAAATCCAAGATGTCAAGGTGGACTTTGAGTATGTTGGGATTTTCTTTTTGTTAGTAGCCTTTTCATGATGTGTGCCAGGATATATGCATGAAGGAGTTGCTTCAGACCTGAGTGGAGTCAAATACTATTTGGTGTTGTGCTACACTCCCTTGTCTAGTTACACTTCGTTACGAAATTTGACTATCAAACAAGACAATACAATAGCAATATCTAAGAGAAAAAAGAAGAATTGGGAAGTATGTCACCTAAAATCTCAGAAACTGTTGTTACCGTGTTAGCATCTCTTCACCGACTGCTCATGAAACTGGTTGTGCAGTTTGCAGTTTTGAGACTGGTAGCATCATCCTCCCAAACACAATCGTATTTTACATAAAAGCTGTGTTGATAGGAGTGCTTTCCCTTCTTATTTTGAAGGAACAAAATACCGTAATCTAGATGTGATATGCTCAAATAAAAATGAGAAGAAACCCTTTCCTTTGCAGGGTCGTGAATGAGGCAAAAAGGGCGCCCTGCCTCCACTGAACGTGTTTCATTTCCTCCATAATTCATCCACAGAAGTTAACACTATTTGAGCTTCTGCTTGTATCCTAACAATTCATGTTGTATATACACGGACGGTGCAAACTACAGAGCACTGTACAGACAGGGATTGTTTAAGTTCACCTGCTTTCGCCAACTCGTTTGACTGGACTCAAATCATTCGACCACACAAACATTTGACTGCTTACAAAATCTCGGTATAGACACCCTAAAAGAATCCACTGTCCTAATACCCTCCAGACACCGTTCGATTCTCAGCGCGGTGGTTTTGGGTTGAAATTATTGCCCGGGAGAAATCTACAATTCAATGAAATAAAGTTATGAGAGGTCCAGTGAACATGCGAAATCATTAGTAATAAGGAGTTCCTGGCTAAGGCATAAAATGAAACTTACTGGCTGGTCAACCCTGGATTGTTCAGCAAGTTCTGTGGAACTGCTCCAGACAGCTCATTGTTTTGCAACGACCTGGATAAATGAAGATAAACATTAAACATGTCCGTGAGTAAATTGTTATGAATTGCTGCAAAGGCATATAATTTAGGGCATTTTTTGGAAATGAAAACAAGTACTCCGTAGATTGTATGGATATTCGGACTAAGCATTGCATAAACTCCATGCAAGTATATTTACAACCAATCTATCCTTTTTCTAACAAAATGGTCTAACCATTGTTTACATTTTTTTTATAGATCAGGCGATGCATCAAGAGCAATGCAATGGTTACTCAGGAGTTAATCAAAATATACAATGAGTAAATTGCCAATACACAATTACACGAACTAATAAAGACAAGGTACGTCTGAAATGTAACAAAAGAGGATGCCTGTCAAAGTGTCAATCTGTCATAGCATATTGCAGCAAGAAGCCTACACGGAGGTGCAACCGTGCCAGTGCACCAAAGCGCAAGGTGTGCTACATGACCTTAATTAGGGCACTCTTAAACTATCTGCTCCATTATCATGGGCTGACATCAATCTAGGGCACTTATCAGTTATCAGTGAAAATAAAGTAGTGCCCCCCAAGTTTAAGGTGTTCCGCTTATGGCAAAATATAGTGAATCAGGGATCAGTTTCACTTTTGACCAAAGAGCCGAACAACGACTGCCAGATGTGAGCTGACATGGAGGCCGCCAGGGCTGCCACCGAACCAATCAAGCAAAGCAGCCGCCGGACCAGGACACTACCAGATCTGAACTTCGCACAAGCTGAGGGAACGGTCCTCCTCCAAGACCATTGGCAATGGACAAGGAGGAAGAAACACCGCTACCACCACTGCCCTAAGATCTAAGTGCCGCATGTGGGAGCGACCAGGGAGGGGAGACAGGAACTTGGACAAATACTGCACAACAACAGTTTCCAGTACACTAGATCCTGTTGCATGTTAAGCCTTAACATATAACATATAAAGCTGGCAAATGTTCCAGTTTTCTAAAATATTCGTGATGCAGCGTGTTTACAAACATATAGCTGCTGCATAGTGTGTTTACACTTGGTGTATATTTTAATACTCCGACAGAACTGATATGACAAGTAGACAATAACAAAGTACTGAAACTAGAATGATAAATCATAAGCAAAAAGGTAAGATAAATCAACTCACAGTTCACGCAAGGCCTGAATTCTACCCAATGTCTGAGGTATTGTTCCATTCAGCTTGTTATCATGCAGGTGCCTAAAGATAAATCATTTTCCTGAGTAATATAATAATTATACAATAATTTTCGAAATAAACAGCGCCTAAGGGCTAGCTTACAGTCGCTGAAGTTTGCTCAGTTTGGTGAGATCAGGAATAGGACCAGACAAGCTATTGTTTGCAAAAGATCTGCCCATGGTAATAGTGTTAGTTTTGCAATCTCATATTTTTATTCACTTTGATCCATTTTAAATAGAACTTACATATCAGTAAGCGCAGTCAGGTTTGCAATGTCAGGTGATAGAGATCCAGAGATGCCCATACTTGAAAAGTTCCTGGTATAAACAAATATACAACAAATTATTACTGCGAAGGAGAAAATAACTGTATCATATAGATGAACAATCATGAGTTGAACTCACAACGAAATGACACGTATATTCCGTCCTTCATGACATGTAACTCCAGTCCAAGCATATCCATGAGGCATACATGGATCTCCAATCCAATCATCAGGTATATTTTGAAGGCTTCTCTTTACACTTTCCAGAGCAAGTGCTGAAAAAATGTAATTAGCAGGTCAGTTTCACAAAAGGAGACAGGCGCAAGTTAGAGAAACTTGCTGTGCAACGAGAACATGCAGTACACCCACGGCAATATTTACAGGATACTCACTACCACCTAAATGTCGATGTGCACACTTGATAAATAACAGTATAGGATGACTAGGTAGTGCTATATTGGGGGAGATGTCTAATGGTCCACTAAAGGCGAAGGTGCCACAAAGCACATGTTGCTTACTTAGTGCATAAATAGATGAAATGTACTGAATAAGTACTACCAGAGTCATGACAGGGCAGATAATTACATACATAACATGCGTTGTATCATGCTGGCCAGGAAATATTTCCTTACGTGTGTTCATGCATTATCAACTCAGGAGGAAAAAAAATTATACTAGAGGAAGAAATGCAGCAAGTGACTTACAATCCCGTGTAATTGTCAGATTTCCTATGGGAAAAAGTCCAAAGACTTCACCAGCATTGATAAGTGGCGGAAGAACAGACTTAGAAGTAAATATAACTCTGGTTAGGCCAGAGATAATCCATTGTGTTGCAAAAACAGAATGCCCAGCTGATGTTACTGTCAGATTTTCGATAAAGCGGTAATCATTTATATTCACATCAAAGGTCCTCGAACTATTAGCTATTGTATCAGCAAAATAAAGAGCAACATAATAGCTATCATTCTGGAGAGGTATTGGAGGCCATTGCAACACCAAAGGTGCATTTTGCTCTGCTACCAAAGCTGTATTAAATAGATCAGGAGGCGGAAGATTCCAGAAATCAGCTGATGTAATGTTGTGGGTACTACTGACTGCATGTTTGCTGTCTGGAAATGGCTGCCAATGGCGGTCAAAACTGTCATCAGGGTACCTAAGTATGAATATAAGGAAGAAAACGGAGTCAGAGATCTGTACAAAGCTTGTGAGTTGTAGTTTTCTACGAAAAAAGGAAAGAAAGAAATAGATTGACCAACTCCCTTCTTCATTCTTTTTTGTGCTTCATTTAGTGAGCATCCAATTGGAAAGTGCCTTGACATACACCTAAATCTAAAAGCACAAGTAAATGCACATTTTCCCCCAAAGTAAGTAATGAGAAAGAGGTTTGGGAAGGGATCATGTTCATTGCTCCATCTGCTATAGGAGCTGAAGCAGCACCAGCATGCAGCATGACCATAGCAATTCAAAGGCAAAAAAAAAAGGAACTCATGTGATGAACAAGTGATTGAAAAGAGATATCCTTCAGGGCGAACTGCCAAATTGCCAATTACTAAGTGAAATTCTACAATTAAACATATGACCCCTGATGTATTGCACAGTGGTGTTGCCAAGAAGAGATCGATGCGCCTACGTCTACCAAACAAATGTTGCAACCACGGTGTGCACATAAATTACATAACAGAAATAGATCAGAACTGCTCCAACCTACAACCAGTTGGCACTACCTACGATAAAGGTTCACTGCAAATGCCTGTAGATTACAGATCGACAGCATTATCCACCATGCCGCATTTGAGTCAGTTTTGCAGTCCTAAACCTACTGACGTTATGGGAAATCAGAGAACATCTAGGATTTCATCACTAAGGGGTAGTGGAATCAAAACCAGGGAAGTGGGTACTCACCTCTCAACGTCGCCACTGGAGCCAAACTTGGTGCGTGCGATGAGCCCCATGGCACTGTTCCCGTCCGTGGCGTTGTACACGGGATCATCAAGCTGGATGACCTGCAGCGCGTTGATGAAAGGTCCGGAGTCGGTGTAGTCGCGGTTGACGCCGAGGCAGAAGGTCATGTTCCTGCCCCCGGCCGGGAACACGGCCTCGTAGTGCGAGGCGCTGCCGGCCAGCCTGTCATCGGTGGTGTTGACGGTGGTCCAGAAGGTGCCGTCCACGATGAGGTCGAACACGGGCGGCGGCGGCGAGGAGGAGCCGTAGAAGAAGGTGGGGCGGAGGATGTAGCGGCGGTTGGGGTCGACGCGGAGCGCGTAGCAGAACTTGGCGCCGTCGCGGTGTGGGAAGGCGCGGAGGGTGGCGAGGGTCGGGTCGAGGAGGCCCTGGACCGAGAGCGGGGTGGGGGCGCCGGCGGAGACGTAGGGCCCGTCGGGGACCCAGCGGAGGCCGCGGCTGTCGGTGGTGGCGTTCGTGGCGCCGCAGTCGAGGAGGTGGGAGAAGCCGCGGAATCGCTGGCCGGCGGCGAGGGGGAGGAGGAGGAGGAGGAGCGCGGCGGCGGTGAGGAGAGGCGGCATTCTGGTGGGACTTTTGCTCCCTGCTGGAAATTCCGGGTGGAAATGGAGGGGAATTGGACGGTGACGTGTTGGGGTAGGCGAGTTGACTCGGCCGCCGGCGGAAGGTGGGCGAGGTCAGCGGAGAACCGGTGGCGGATGCGCGTCCCGGCGGCGGGTGTCGGAGGTTGGGTCGAGCTCGGCTGGATCACCTGGATCCACGGACATTTTGGCGTAGGGATGGCACCCGCAGGGTATGGGTTCAGGTGGAGCCATCCCATACCCTTAACCGTGGATCCCGATCTTACCTGTACCCATACCCGTCAACGGGTATAACTTTTTCTCATACCCGTCACCGACAGGGTAAATAGGTACCCGTGGGTAAAATTACCCATGTTTAAAAAACGTTAAATTGATCAGAAAATAATCGTAAAAGCAACGCATATCTCATCTAGAAGATATCTATTCGTTGTATTGGTCTATAAGGAGTCGAGACGTGATCACGCGAATAAGATTTATTAGATATAATATTAGGGATAACGAATTTTATTGGTATAGTGAGGCAGTCATGCTTTCGTGCGTGGAAGTTCAGAGTCACTTATCAAATATTATATGGGTACATGGGTACACGGGTATGGGTTATATGATTCCATACCCGTACCCTCTCTACCCGTTGGGTATGATATTTTCTCATTTACGTACCCATGTGTAATTTTTTATCCCGTACCCTTACCCTAACAGGGTTTTTACCCGCAGGGTAAAAAGGTAATGGGTACCCATTGCCATCCCTATTTTGGCGTGTCTTGGGCTCGCAAACTCCGAAGTAGCGACCGGCCGGCACATGGTGTACTCGAACGGCTGAACCAAGTCAACTAAAGAATGCCATGAAATTTTGTACAGTATGAGATTTTTTTTTGCGGGGGGGGAGATAGTTACGTTAAGCCGAGGGAGGATTTAGCCTCGTCTGCTACTAACTCGGCAATTTCCTGGGAGAAACTACTTAGCCAGACTTCAGACCTACTCTGAACCCTACCCATCCTAGCTAGAGCGTGACTAACACCATTGATGTCACGGCTAATGCTAGCTATTCTAGAATCTCTCTCCTGAAGTAATTCTCGAATTCTACTCACCCTGAAAGCGCGGACGGACGTTTTGGGAGCTCCTTGTTAGATCCATTGAATCGTCTAGGTTAGATCAATACCAGTAGAAGGATAGGAGGAGGGGAAATCGTGTACCTCCTCCGTGGTTTGGAGCACTCGAGATGCCGTCCATGGTGAACGGCGGCGGTGGTGGAGCTTCCGCTGCTACTGCCGCAACCCTAGATCGGTAGGGGGTCTTGGTGGGGTGCCTGGCGCACCAGTCAACCTCGTCCTGAGTGCCGCCGGCCCCCACCTCTTTATATAGGCAGCGCAACAGGGGCCCACCAACCAGGGTTTGATTGGGCGCCCCCGATCAGGGCGCGATCATGGGGTCACGGTGAGTCGTTGGACTCACGCGTGTGGAGATCAACCTAACATTCTCCCCCTTTATCTCAACTTTTCACTTTTACTCATTTCATCACAGATCGATACATAGAGCATGTTTCATCGTCTCAGCTCAATTGCCGATAGAATCAGACAGCTACAATATACCTATTTGTTTTGAAACAAATTCTTTGATCTTTTTGGGCCTCTTTATTGTCCGGAAATAATATATAGACTATACCATAAACCCATGTCGACTATGTGTTCTCCAAAACACACTGGGCGGTAAGCCTTTAATTAGCAGATCTGCAAACACTTGTGTGTTTCTTTTATCTATTCCTCTTATGCTCCAAGCATTTCAACATAATTCCGGACTTTCTCCTTTACAACGTATAACTCTGTGTCAATGTGTTTGGCACCACACTTGACTCGTTGTCTTAGGAGTGAATTACTTAATGGTTATTGCTGTTGTCAACCATTATCAATTCCGGGTACAGGTTTCTTAACCATTTTGCCTATCCCTCAGCCTCATATGATGCTATAACATATCTTTACATCACATTGATGTCAAAACTTTAATTCTTTGGAGATTTTCCACACAAAAACTCCAAATGTGAAAATTTAGCGACAATTGTGGATTTCGCTATACATTTCACAAATTCTTTCAGAGTACTCACAACCTTTTGAGAGCACTCTTATAGATCTATCTTTGTACTCACAACCTTTTGAGAGCACTTGTTTCTTTTAGCATGAGGGCAATATCTTTGATTCCATTCCAGTGATCTATATCTGGATTGGACATTGCCAAAACAACCCGGATACATGAATTGTCAGGGTAATATTGAGTTTCCAACAGCTGAAGCATATGGTACCATATCCATTTGATCGTTCTATGTTATCTCTTGGAACACTAAAGTTCCCAATTCCATTACCCTTGACAATAAGAACAGGCGTAGATTTTCTCGACATGCATGCTTTAGAGACTTCTTCTCAGCATGTCCATGCGATATTTCTAATACCCCTTTTCTTCTTTTCTTAGTAAATCTCGATACTTTTAACGACAGACACTCTACCGAGAATACTCTTTTGAGGACAAGAACTTCTTTTCTCTGCCGGTAGTAGATTGACATCACCACTAGCAAGTAGGATATCATCCACATACACGGGATTAGGAAATGAATTTCCCATTCTATAAGTTTGCAAAATGCGATTGTCCTCTCATTTCTTTAACCCAAAATAACTTTTGATTCTAGAGACTTGCTCTAGTCCATAAGATCCCTTGTGATCTTTACTTTCATCTGATGTAACTCAGATCATTATGTGCCATTAGCACTCATTATAATCTGTTTATTCTCTTAGCGCAAATCTTTCGATTTAAAATCGCTTTTTACATATTTCCTTTGGAGTCACATTGGTGTTGTAGACCCTTTATAGCCTACTGTTTTGGCTCCATTGGAAATTACTTATGAGTCCCAAACATCGTCGGGATTCACATAGTCTCTAATCATTAAGACAAGTAGACACTTGTCAAAATTGATTGAGCGCTTCTTATAATTTCTGTAAATGAGGTGGGATCAACCTTCATTTAAATTTCTCTGATATAGACTTTATAGTCATCTGTTTTTCTCATATGGGGATGTTGTTGTTCTGTCATTGCCTAGAGGCAATTAATTCTGTAGTCTTCTATTGCTATAGCTCTTACAAGGACCTAAAACACAAGATCCATGTTTGCTTGTTCATCTCTATTATAAAGCAACAAGCTCCCCCAGATAAAATCTATTCGAGCCTTAGGTATGTTCATACCATGCTCCCCCAGATTACTCCATTTTCTCCAAAATGGTGTATCCTTAATCCTTTTTATTTGGGTTTATTCTGTTAACCTGTTAATCTGTCTTCTTTATGGCACTTTGAGTACCGTCCTTAGTCTCCTTTCGGAGCTGTAAAATTTCCAAGAATTCATCTATTTCTTTACTTTAGGGGTATCATTATTGTGACCGTCGTACTCCCCAGACGATCACAATTCATCATATTGATGCAAAATGCATCACATTATCTGAAGTATAGGGGAGTTTATTCTGTAACATTCTCTATCTCCCCCTCGAAATGTGGCAAGAACCTTTTTGCCACAATTTCGAAACTTTGATTATCTGCTTTATTCAAAATGAAGTTGTCTTTTAATGTATGGGAGTACTTTTTCCTCATTCCCTTTTCAAAACTCACAAGAGTTCTTTCTCAATGGTACTGCAAGTCACACTTGCATACCATTCTTATCTTTAGGTTCATTTGTAACTTTATTCTCTTTTGACTCATTAAGTGTTTTATAACTATGACACATAAAATGTGCGGTCGATATAAAACACATGAGTCATCACATCTTTCTCCTGTCATACAGGATAAGTCCTTTGTCAAAATTTTCTCCCGCCATGCGGGTATTTTCCCAGACTTTTCCACCACGTGGGTATTATTATCGTCTTTTCCCGTCATGCGGGTATTAAGAGACATAGATGCCACAATTGGCTCTTTAGACTGCATATTCAATCATCAAATTCAGAAATAAATCTGAATACTCTTTTATACACATGCTTAATCCAACGTTAGTCAAATTAAGCATTCATGTTGCTCGTTTAAAAAATTTCTTCACATAGAGTACATGAAAGAAATTCGTTAAACAAAACTCTGAATGATTTATTTGTTTTCTGCATGGAGAGTACATGAAAGACATTTGTCAAACAAGACTCTCGATGATCTATTTGTATTCTTGGATTAACATCCAAGAATTCTTTTTCTTTTGCAGTCATTCTTTAGAGAGAACATACTCTCTCACTTTATGACCTTTCTTGGTCATCTTTCGGGTCACAAGTACCCATCCTTTTGTTTTCACGAATGAAAACATGAGAATCTTTGTCTGAGAAAATATTCAATAATAATAAACAATAATGAGCATAAAAATAACCCTACGTTGGTCTGGTTAAAGATATGCACATTAAATTTTAAAACTTTCTTCTATATTCTAAATCACCGTTGGGCAGAATTAGAATGAAACATCATCTTTCTACACTAATTCTACATCACCGTTGGGCAGAAATAGAATCAATGTATAAAACTCATAAACAATATGATGATAATATTTCTATTGCAATAAAGAACTCTGTTTGCAAATAACATTATCATCAACTCTATTTCAGCGGAAACATGAAAAATACATATTTCTATAGTTCAAGAGCATTTCTTGATCTTTTATCTTTTCTCTGAAAATTGATCACTTTCATGCAAAATTATCAGAGATCTAGCCCTTTGACTATAGAACTCATATAATTATAGTACTGCTATCATCAACGTTGGTCAGAAAATAACAATACCATAATTAATCTGTTAAACAAGTGTTTCTCTTTTTCCTCCTCTCTAATTAAATTTTCCCGTTGGTTCCAATTTAATTAGAGGAGAGTCCTTTTACTTTACAGCAGAAACAGTAAAATATTATCTGTATTTCACAAACATTACACTGTTCAACGATTAACAAATCATGATTATGTTATTAACAACATTGGTCGTAAAATAACAGGATCATAATTATCTTTAATATCACTTTAATCAAGCTTTTAATTCTCACTTTAAGTCATGATAATGCTATTAACAACGTTGGTCAATTAATAACAGAATCATAATCATCATTAAAATCACTTTATCATGCTTTTAATTCTCACTTTATTGCTTTTATGTAATTACTTTTAACTATTTGCAGCGGAAATTATGAATAAAAAACATAAACTTTTATACTTTTAACAAGTATTTCCCTTCTTTTCTTCTGTTTCCTAAACAAAATTTTCGTTGGATACATTTGAATAGGAAAAACTATGATGAAAATTGCTCAAAAAATGAACAAAACAATTCACAAAACAAGTTTCTGAAAAAAACAAACAGAAAACTGCACTTTTCTTTTCGGCAGAGTAAAGAATACACGGCCCACGGCCTGTTAGCTATCTGCCGCGTGGTGCGATGCGAAACTTCGGCCCACGGCCCGTGAGCGGTAGCGCTATCTGCCGCCCGTGCGACGCGCAAAAATGGCCCACGGCCGCATCCTGCTTTTCCTTTCAGCCCAATCGGCCCTGCTGGGAGCTAGGTTTTCGATCTTGGCCGTCGGATTCAATCCGACGGTCCAGCGTCATTTTCGCTGGAACAAAACCACGCGCGACGCCGCCGTCCGTGCTAACCCTAGCTCATTTCCTCTTCTTTCTCCTCTAGCTCCCGTGTACGCCGGCGGCGGAAAAAGAAAACGCGCCGGCCTGCCGTCGGAGACCACCGCCCCGTGCTGCGGAGGCGACCGCGCCGTGCGCCATGCGCCTCATGCCTCCTTTCTCTTTCCCCTTCTGTCTCCTGTGCTCTCGCGGTGCAGCTCGCTCCCGCGCGCCAACGGCCGACTGTGGAGGAAAAGCTCCACGCCGACGATGGTTCGCCGGTAGCCGGCGGTGCTGCGACTGCCGCATGCCTCTCTCTCCTTTCTCTCCATTCCCGCTTTCTTCCCTCCCCCGCGCGCTTGCTAGGGTTAGGATTAGGGTTCAGGTACCATGGCCGGTACTAGCCGACCGTGAGGAAGAAGACGATGTGCTCTGTGCATCCGTCGCTGATCCCTTCACCGGTCGCGCGTTCGCCTTGCGGTGTGCGCGCCGCCGTCGAATGGATTTGGCCGCGGTGCCCTTTTCCTTTGCCCACAGAGGGGCTATTTCTTCTTCTCGATGCCTCGGCTTGCCGATGCGCATCGAGATCGAGAGGAATTGCGCGGCCGTGACGGCGGCGCTCTTTGCCGGTGAGCCCGAAGGCGAATCCGGTGAGTTCTTTGTACTTTCTTCTTTTCTTTCTGTTCTGTTCTTCTACACGAGTAAGATCTCAGCCGTAGTGGCTCTGATACCACTGTTAGATCCACTGAATCGTCTAGGTTAGATCAATACCAGTAGAAGGATAGGAGGAGGGGAAATCGTGTACCTCCTCCGTGGTTTGGAGCACTCGAGATGCCGTCCATGGTGAACGGCGGCGGTGGTGAAGCTTCCCGCTGCTACTGCCGCAACCCTAGATCGGTAGGGGGTCTTGGTGGGGTGCCTGGCGCACCAGTCAACCTCGTCCTGAGTGCCGCCGGCCCCCACCTCTTTATATAGGCAGCGCAACAGGGGCCCACCAACCAGGGTTTGATTGGGCGCCCCTGATTAGGGCGCGATCATGGGGTCACGGTGAGTCGTTGGACTCACGCGTGTGGAGATCAACCTAACACTCCTCTGTTGATCAGCTTGACGGCGTCGGCACAATCTGTTTCAACCAGAATGTGCATAGTTGTCCAGGTCATAGACAGGGTGAGACCCTCTTCAATGGCTGCGAGTTCCGCTTCCGTGGCGTTCATGAAATTTTGTACAATATGAGATTCAAAATGAACTTTTCAGCACAAACTCACCTTTTCATCTATATGCTGCCTGTTTTACCTTCTCATTGATTGCCTAACTAAAACATTACAACTATAGTATAAGAACTCATCTTTCTCAGTAGCTGGCCCAAAAATATTTCAAAGCCTGGGCAAACTCTAAATCAAAAATCAAAGGCTTAGCATGCAATTTTTTGGTGAATATTCATGAAAATAAGCTGTGGCGGCCAGTCGGAAGGCCGAGCAAGCACCCAGGCTACATGGACGTTGGGACTGCCATTGTCTCTCCTCATCTGCATTTGAAAGCTACCAAACAAGTCTGTGGTGGTTCAAAACAAGTTTGAGATCCTCCAATTGAGTTGTGGAGATCGGCCAAACAAGTTTGTAAAGGTTATGTTGTCACGTTCAAATGTATCACTTATGCTCCGTTCGGATGTTCGCTTTCAGCCTCGATATTGGATATTCGCGACTTTCAGATACGAATATCTAGAATATCAGCGTTTGGATGTGTGTGACATTGGGTCGAGACATTCGGGCTGAATATCCAGCCAACCCGCACGTAGGCAAAACTGCACCCAACTCAATGTCGAGCTCCACCCCTGGAGATTGCCTCCATATTCGCAAGCGAGGCCTCGTGTACCGGTTCGTGAGCGAGCAGACAGAGTCGAGCGAGCGAGATGCGAGCGAGGCGGAAAACCTAGGACGCCGGCGGCGCAGGTACGAAGCTCCTTCCCTCCCGAGCGGCGGCCCGCGCCCGGCGGCATCCTCCTGCCACCCTTCCTCAGTCTGCGGCTGCCGTCGCCGTGGCTTCCGGCGCCGATCTCCTCGCGTGCGACTACGCGCCGACGGTGCCGGCTGCAACCGTCGTCGTCGGCAGATGCGACGGCTTCCTTTTCCGGGAACAGGTACGCGCCGCCCAACTCTCCCCTGTCTCTCGCAGATCCTGCGCGACACATGGCCTGAAGCAGAACTGGGGCTTCGCGTGCCACGCTTGCTTCCTGTGTGAAGGACTGGCTTGATTGATTTCTGGAGGAGAGGGGAATTAGCTCAACCTTAGCCATGGCTAGGCCTCGCCCATCCCCTCCATCCTGCTCGTCCGCTGGTGACCCCATCACCTGCATCCTGCGTGGACGGCGGCGCGCCCATCCTCTACATCGAACGGAATCCCCGGTTGGGGAATTCAGCCATTTGGAGCTTCCGTGCAACCTACGAGCTGAGTTAGGTTCCCTGCCGTCTTTATTAGCATCGATTTAATCGAATTTGGCCAAGGAGGCATATGTACTGACACTCGAAATTAAGATGCAGATTGATCTGTATGTCAGTATGTGTTACTGTACCCGGGGCGGTGTCCGCCTCTTTTCTGATGCATACTCACTCGAAAAATGTCAGCTTTGAGGATGCTAAAATGGTTGTTTATGATGGATTATGCATTGAATTTGATATAATGTTGTTGTTGAAATATTGGAGAATTTTACGTATTTGTCTAGCTGTTGTTTGTACCGTAATATGTGGTTGTTTTGCACATTTTGTCATGAATATAACAGTACAATGATCAATGTCTCGAAAAACTGCTTTTATAACATCCAAACAACATTTGATATTCAAACTCAATATCTTGTCTAGCTTTGAATATCTAACACATCCAAACAGAAATATTGACATTCATACTCAATATCAATATCCCATGATATTGATATTCAACTCAATATCAATATGGAGCTCCCAATGCGAACATCCGAACGGAGCATTAGTGGATTTAAAAGGACAACGATATCGCTTAGAGGAGAGAGGGTGGGGGTGGGGTGGGGGTGAATAGGCGATTACCGGTTTAGGCTCGAATAAATGTGGAATAAAACTATGTGTTTAATTTATCAAGCCAACAACCTAGATATTCTAGGCTCAACTATGTGCATCAACAACCTATGCTAAACAAGACAAGCAACAAGGTGATAGCAAGATATAATATTTCAATCTCAAAGGCTATCACAATATAAAGTGTATAAGTAAAGAGCTCGGGTATAGAAATAACCGAGTCACACGGAGACGAAGATGTATTCCCGAGTTCCTCCTTTGAGGGGAGTACTTCTCGTTGGAGGGGTGTGAGCTCACCACAAAGTCCTACTCAACGCCACAAAGGACTCACCCTATTCTCCGATGAACCGCACCACAAAGCATTGGTTCACCTTCTAACCTTCAAACCCGAGGCACGCATCCACAACTTAATTGGAGGCTCCCGAAGTCACCACAAGCTTGGGGCACGCATCCACAACTGAATTGGAGACTCCCAAGAATCACAACAAAGCCGTCTAGGGTCCAATGACCCAAGAGTAACAAGTTCACAAACTTTTACTTCCACGAATCCTCGTGGAAAGCACAATCTGATGCAACAATGTAATGGCAAGAACACAAGTGCTCAAATCCCTCACTCTCAAATTCCAACAAAGCAATAAATGTTTATGAGGGAATAAGAGAGGAGGAACAAAGAAGAACTCAACAAATGAAACTCCAAGATCTAGATCAAAAAACTTCTCCTCACTTAGAGGAGAGATGGATTGGTGGAAATGTAGATCTAGATCTCCTCTTACTTTTCCTCAAAGATATGCAAGAATCATGTGAGGGATTGAGAGAGGGGCAAGTTTTCCAAGGTCAACAATGACAGGAGAGAGAGAGGGGAAAACGTGTTTAACTTGAGGTTGAAGAAGGGAAGGGGTATTTATAGCCCCTCCTGGAAAAATAGCCGTTGCAGCCTCTAGGGCCGGAATATCCGCCCCCTCCACCAAAAAATCCGGCCTAAATATATGGTTTTAATAGAGCCTTGCACACAGCTAGTACAAGTACTAGTTGTTCTTTGAAAAACTGCGAGGGCCGGATTATCCGGCCCCCAAACCAGGATAATCCAGTTTTGACAGAAATAGCGATACGAAAACTGCAATAACTTTTTCATCTGGACTCCGTTTTCGATGATCTTGGTCTCGTTGGAATCGCAACGAATAGCACTACAAGATCATGCGGAGAAACATCATAATCCATCATCTGAGGAGGAAGTCACAAGGAGAGAGTTTGACCTCTCTTGAAAGACAAGCTGATAAAACCTCCAACATAAAAAACGCAACAAGATATGCATATGAAATCTGTTTTTGATGAACTAGAGCTTGATATGGTGATGAACATAAGCTCTAAATTCTCACATGGATAAAAGCCAAATAACAACCAAGAAAGATGATATGCCAAGTATGCAAAGGTTTGAGCTCTCCACAAGGATGCGATCAAGTTACTCACTTGAGAGCCCCTCTTGGTAGTACGACTATCGATCCTATAACCCCGGTCTCCCAAAAGCATGAGATCGGTAAAATAGAAAACCTATCAAGATCATACCTTTGCCTTGAGCATTCCACTTGAGGTAGATGATGACGATCTTGACTCCCTCAAGTTGGAACATCTTTCTTGATCGTTCTTGCTAGCACATGCTTGATGAAAACTTCTCCAAACACTCCCCCATACTCCATTATGGGAGAGCCTCGGTAAGCTTTGTTTTCATGTACCCATTGCAAGCTTAAATCAACTGATATCTTCTGATATGGATCATATTGAACTTGCACTTCATAATCTTCTAGATGTGTTGAAAATCTTGACTTCATATTTGCACATTTACTTGATCAACCTTGCACTTCATCTTATTCTCTTAATATATATGATGGCTTGGAGATAAACATGAATGTTCACTCAAACTTCCTTTCCAAGCCACACTTGCAATAGGCTCAACTCTATATGACCATTTGTGTGGATCACACCTTGAATGCTGATTTGGTCATCTCTTTATCTTCTTCTTTCAATCTTGATAGAAACACATAGTGTTAAGCAAGCCAATGGACAAGTCCTACAAGGATAGCTCAATGCAACGATTAGTCCATAGATATTATCATTAATTACCAAAACCACACATGAGGGCACATGTACTTTCAGGATTCGATGCACTTACCTTGATTGGAAGGATAAAAAAGGACATGGTGAGAAATTATGGCTACTCCTACCGGTGAGCATTATGTCAGCACATCGTTCCAACGGATATTTGAAAGGATCGTATGACACCTACAGGGGGGTGAATAGGTGCTACTTCAATTTTAGTACCTTTTCAAATTACGTTTGACACAAAAGGTAAATTCTCTAGATATGCAACTACGGTGAATTTACCTATATGACAAGCTAGCAACTAAGCAAGATACATGAAGTAAAGACGGTAAAAAAGGATAGAGGTAACCGAAAGTGAAAGCACGTGGAGACACGGATGTAATCCCGAGTTTCTCCTTTTTAGGGGAGTACGTCTCGTTGGAGGGGTGTGAGGCACCACAGAGGTCGATCTCAACGCCACAAAGGCTCACCCTATTCTCCGATGAACCGCACCACAAAGGTTTAGTTCACCTTCCACTATCGGAAACCTTCAAGGCGGGTTCCAGAGCCTTTACAACAACGATCCGGGGCACAACCCACAATTGGGTTGGGGGCTCCCGAACAGCTACAATCTGTCACAAAAACAATCAAGTAAGTACAACAATAAGCTAGGTTTTCCCAAAGGAAATCCTAGCAAAGGGTCCCTCAAGTGAATGAGGGGGAAAGTAAATCCGCTTGGTGAAGATGTAGATCCGAGCCTTCTCCTTCAATCCTCCAAAGATCAACGAGTTTGGGTGGAGGGATTGGGAGATCTAGATGTTTCTTGAGCTTGCAACAATGGTGTTTTCAAGTTTTGGTGAGCTAGCTGTCCCAAGGTAGGTGGAGGAGCATTTATAGCTCCTCTCAAGAAGTGGCCGAAGGAAACTGGGAGGCTGGCCTGGGAGCCAGCCTGTCGAAGCTGCTTCAAAGGACCAGGGAAGCCGGCCTGGCCTGGGGTCCCGCCTGGCCGGCCTGGGGGCCGGCCTGGGGGCTGGCTACCCAGCCGAGCCAGCCGGCCTGCAGCCCGGCCTGGCCGGCCTGGGGGCTGGCTTCCCAGGGTTTCTCCACCACGGCGATTTTCAACTATTTCTTTCTTCTTTTTGTATTCTTATAAATCTTAATATTTCCTGAAAGCACTTAGCATCATATTAAAATATCTCCAGTGTTGTTACCTAACACACAAAACTCATAGGGGTAAATAAATGTCCTTTCAATCTCCCCATTTTTGGTGTTAGATGACAACACTAGGATTTGCAATAAATTTTCTACAATAGATCATGTTCTTAAAAATATGAAAGAGGCTCCCCCTAAACGTGTGCATATGAAATGTTTGCCTTGAAATGCATGAACACACATAAGGAGGGAACCAATTTCAACAGGATATAATCAACATGATATAAGAACAACACAAAGAGACATATCCATCTATGTTGAGATTTTGAGAAGATGATCATACCTTGTGCTAAGAAATGTCGACAATTATACCAAAACACAATATCATGTAGACTCAAACATAGATAAATCCATCCGAATACCGAAATCCATAGTCTCATACAATAATTAACCGCCTCATACAATAGTGATAAATAAGTTCCATGAACATCGACCAAATAGAGAGTTCAACTAGAAACGATGCAATGCAAATAAAAACACAAATGTATGCAATGCATGGATGCAAATCCCCGGATAACTCTCTCCCCCTTTGGCATCAAGACACCAAAAAGGAGAAAGTAATGTGAAAGCCCATGAGATCACTCGTCTTCATAATCGTCCTCATCATCATCATCTCCATCCTCATCATTATCAACATTAGTCCCACCAAAAGCTTGACCCGAGCTTGATGCACCATGAGTGTCCGGCCAATAGGGAGCAAGAGAGGAAGGATCGTTGCCGAACCAATAGGTGTAGTTGGAATTGTAAGTATTCTCCGAGACCTCGGCGGAGCTTGAGCGAGAAGGCAATGGAAAATCAAGTCTCTTCATAATCTCTCTTTGATTGCGGTTATAAAACGTTTGCTTGCGATATGCCTTGAAGTCCTTGGCTTGCTTGTCCGCAGCGAAGCAATTCATTTTCTTCAAAACATCCAAGATGCCATGCTTCTTCTTGGAGGCCTCAACATGAGCTTCAGGAGCGCCAGATCTAGCATGCTTCTCTTGAGAAGGAATGACCGCACCCGGGGGGCGAGATGGCAAGGCATGCAGTGTAGGCGTATACAAGGCATGAACATATGCATTGAATGAGGTCTGAGCCAACTTGAGTTCAAAGAGCTTCTGAAGGTACGAACCATAAATTGGAACCCTGGACTCAAGAACCACGGATTGCATCTCTTGCCACATGTAATCAAGAACATCTATTTTCTTCTTCCTCTCCTTGAGGGTGACAATGTGGTGAAGAAGATTTACCATGTACATGCGAGCCATACCCTTTTCTCCAAACTTGACGGCAATAGTGTTCCGGAGGATGAGGTAAGTGGCTTTCCAAAAAGGAGTCATATGAGATACCTTGGGGATCTTGCCAAGAGAGCCCGACTCGGAGGAATAGCAATGATGGATCCCGAGGGAGGCTTTCATGAGGGTTTGCATGTGAATACGAACATAAGCCATGGGACACAGAGGAAGCTCCTCGATGTCAAAGAGACGACCAAATTCAGCAAGAGAGGCTTCGCATTTGATACCGGCACTCATCCAAGTCATGGTCCTTGTTCCTTCCCTAGAGAAATAGACTGTGGGATAGAATTCTTGAAGTAACTCAGGAGCATAAGGAGTATTCACCGGCATGAGATTAGAAATACTATGAAAATCCATAACCTCCATCACCTACGGCCATAATTCCATTGCACTATCCACATTGAAGTAAAAGGTGGGAACATGAGAGTTCTTCTTAGGACTAATCAGTTGATTAAACACTTGATGATGCATCTTGCAATAGAAATGGCTATCACTCGTGCAAGTGGGCTTCCCAAAAGCATATGGATTGAAAATCAAGCGGTCATTCTCAAACTCATAACTAGGCACTTTGATCCAAGTCTCACGAACCGGTTCATCCTTATTGAACGGGGGAGGACCTTTCTTCTTGGAGATTACCTTGAGTTTCTTGGCCTTGGGGTTGGAAGAGGAGGAGGATTCCGAAGATTGTCCTTGCCCTTGAACCTTGAGAGAGGGGAATCAACCTCTAGGTCTTCATGATCATCATAAGTCGAATCAACATCCATCTTGCTCGAGAATCACCGAGAGAAACCAAACTTGAGAGGGCACCAACAATGGAGGAGAACTCCCCTAATCTTCCACCAAAGGAGAAAATACTTGGATGGGAAGGTGGATCTGGAAGGGGGCTTGCAGATCTGATGGAGGAGGAGGAGTGGGGGTGGCTCTAATGGTGGGGGTGGAGGAGGAGTTGCTTGGGAGGGGCAGCCATGGAGATGGGAACGTAGGGAAGGGAAGGAAGAAGTGGGAATGGTTGGTTCGATCCCCTTTCCCTACGGTTGAAGAAGCCCCGAGAGCCCGGCCTGGGAGCCGGCCAGGCCGGCCAGACTGCTTTTTCCCATTTTTGCAGCAAACTTTCTCCCTTTTTCTGAAAAACTTTCTCCCCTTTTTCTGAGATTCTTGCTTAAACAACATTCTTGAAACTTGCGGACTTCTTTGCTGAGAACCATCTTCAAATGACCATGGGGCAATTTTGAGTGACACGGGGAGATGCAAATATGATGATTTCTTCACACTTCCAATGGAGATAACACCAAGAAAACCCAAATAGCAACATTGGAAGTGATTCGAAAGCGGAAGAAACAACAAATATGCAACAAAATCTCCAATAAGACCCAACTCTTCAAAAAGAAGAGGGCGGTGGCCTAGGCCACCATGTATGAGTGTGTGGTGTGACACCGCGAAGATGTATCTTGGGTTCACGGCCACAACTCGTCATTTAAGCTCACAATTCATTGACCGAATATAGAGAGGCAAATGAGTTCTTAATATCGGCATCATGGGGGGAGGGATAGTCCAATTGATTAGGACCGCACTCCCCCTATGTCCATGCCTACACTAATAGATAGTCAAAAATAGGTGTGTATGCAAGATAATCAAGTCAAGCTCCTTGAATCCACGATATTTAGCTCATGCCTCAAATAAGTGAATCTTGCTTCATCAAGTGGCTTCGTGAAAATATCGGCAAGTTGGTATTTGGTTGGAATATAGCCAAGCTCAATATCACCACGGGCAATATGATCCCGAATAAAATATGACGGTCTCAATATGCTTCGTTCTTGAGTGTTGCACCGGGTTGTGGCCAATCTTGATTGCACTTTCATTGTCACACAAAAGAGGCACTTTGTCACAATTGACACCGTATTCCTTTAAAGTTTGCCTCATCCATAACAATTGAGTGCATGCACTAGCGGCCGCCACATACTCGGCTTCGGCGGAGAGAGATATGCAATTTTGCTTCTTAGAAGACCAACTCACCAAGGACCTACCAAGAAATTGGCATGCCCCGGAAGTTGATTTCCTATCATCCTTGCAACCGGCCCAATCCGAGTCCGTGTACCCGGCAAGAGAGAAATTAGTGCCCTTTGGGTACCACAAACCAAACCTTGGGGTATAAACCAAATATCGAAGGATTCTATTGACCGCCTTCAAGTGGCTTTCTTTAGGAGCGGCTTGATACCTTGCACACACCCCTACACTCAACACAATATCGGGTCTAGATGCACAAAGATAAAGCAAAGAACCAATCATAGAGCGATAAAGTTTTTGATCAACATCGATACCGTCGGGGTTAAGTTCAAGATGGCATTTGGTGTCCATGGGAAACCGCTTCTCCTTAGCATTTTGCATATTGAACCTCTTGAGCATGTCTTGGGTATATTTGGTTTGAGAGATGAAAGTCCCTTCATTCAATTGCTTGATCTCAAAACCGAGAAAGAACTTCAATTCGCCCATCATAGACATCTCGAACCTATCGGTCATAAGCTTTGAAAATTCATCATTGAAAGCTTTGTTAGATGAGCCAAATATAATATCATCAACATAAAGTTGGCATATGAAAAGCTCCCCTTTAACCCTCTTGGTAAAGAGGGTGGGATCGATTTGCCCCAATTCAAATCCACGGTCTAGCAATAGCTCTCTTAGGTGCTCATACCAAGCACGAGGTGCTTGTTTGAGACCATAGAGCGCCTTATCAAGCTTGTAGACATGGTTAGGGAATTTGGGTCCTCGAAACCCGGTGGTTGCTTAACATATACCAACTCCTTTAAAGGACCATTAAGAAAGGCACTTTTCACATCCATTTGTTGCAATTTAAAGTTATGATGTGATGCATATGCAAGAAGGATACGGATGGACTCAAGGCGAGCCACGGGTGCATAAGTCTCTCCAAAATCAATGCCTTCAACTTGAGAGTACCTTGTGCAACCAATCTTGCCTTGTTCCTCACAACCATTCCATGCTCATCTTGCTTGTTCTTGAATATCCACTTTGTGCCTATAACATTGCGGCAATCTTTTGGCTTCTCAACTAGATTCCACACTTTGTTGCGCTTGAAGTTATTGAGTTCATCATGCATAGCTTCTAACCAATCCGGATCTTCAAGAGCTTCAAACACTTTCTTTGGTTCCACCATGGAAATATGAGCTTGATGTTCACTAAAGCTTGCCAATTGTTCTTGTGGTAACACCTTCTTAGGTCACCAAGGATTTTTCTAGATGGTGACTCTTTATTTCAAAGTCTCTTGCAATCTTGCTTGACGGGGCTTCGATATCTCTATTGCATCTTGGAGGTATCTCTTGATCATCTTGATCATTTGAGTCCCCGTCTTGACCGGAATGTTGACCTTGATCATCTTATGCACATCTTCAACAAAGAAGGAGAGGGTTGATCTTGGTCTGACCTTGGCTAGCATCAACAATGGAGAACTTGGTTCTTGCATAGCAACTTGGTCAACATGAGGAGGGTCTTGAACTTGTTCTTGGGTTGGTGCATCATTTGCTTCCATGATAGGCGCCGTTTCAACTTGTGATGAAGAGGTCTCCACTTGAATGGAGCTTGGACTTGCTTGAGGACTCGTAATGAATCTCAACGGGCGATGGAAACCAATGCCCATTCTTCTTATAGCATCTTGAGGCTCTCATTATCTACATCACAAACATGAAATTGCGCCACTTGGGAGCCGTCATTCTCATCGAACCTCACATCACAAGATTCTATGACTTTCCCAACGGTTTTGTCATAGACTCTATAGGTGTGAGATTCGGCACCGTACCCAACAAAAACACCCTCTAAAGCTTTAGATTCAAATTTAGACAAACGAACACTTTGTTTTATAGAAACACTTACAACCAAATACTCGGTAGTAGGAGACATTGGGCTTGTTGCCGGTGAGCATCTCATAAGTGTTTCTTGCCAACGCGAAAGAATAGCCGGTTTGATGAATGACACGCCGTGGAGATAGCTTCGGCCCATAAAAGAGCGGAGACTTAAACTCCGCCAACATAGACCTTGCCATATCCATGAGAGTCCGGTTCTTCCTTTCGGCTACACCATTTTGTTGAGGGGTATATGCAGCGGAATATTGATGACGAATCCCCTCTTCACTAAGAAACTCATTTAAGGTGTAGTTCTTGAACTCGGAGCCATTATCACTCCTAATGACCAATATAGGGACATTGTGTTGGCGTTGAACTTCATTGGAAAAGTCGATGACGGCTTGTTGGGTCTCATCCTTCGTCTTGAAGAAATAAACCCAAGTAAATCTTGAATAGTCATCAACAATCACCAAACAATATTTCTTCCCACCAAGACTTGGTTGAGGCACGGCACCAAAGAGATCAACATGAAGAAGTTCCAATATCCTCTTTGATGAAATGATGGTCTTGCTTGGATGGGGAGAATCATGCATCTTTCCTTCAACACAAGCCCTACAAAGACGATCTCTAGAAAAAGAAACATTGTCTTTTAGTCCAAGAATGTGGCCACCCTTGTGAAGACTTTGCAAAGTTCTCATGTTGACATGGGACAAGCGGCGATGCCACAACCATCCCACGTCGGCCTTTCCGAATAGGCATATTGCTTGAGTGTTGGTAGACCCCGAAAAGTCCACCACAAACAACTCATTTTCAACATACCCAACGAACATGACCTTTAGAGTCTTGCTCCTCAAGAGTACCACCATATCAATAGTAAAATGGACATCAAAATTCATCTTATTAAGTGCACGAACGGACATAAGATTGTAACCGAGGGACTCGACAAGCATGACATTTACAAGGGTGATATCCTTTGCAACTACCACCTTGCCGAGACCCTTTACCTCCGCTTTTGATTTATCACCATAGGAGACGGATGCTTGATTTATATTTGGTCCCAACTCCGTCATGATCTCCTTGCTTCCGGTCATATGACTAGTGCATCCACTATCAACCACCCATTTAGACCCACCGGAAGCATAGTCCTACAAGAAATCATTGCTTGGTTTTAGGTACCCATTTCAATGGGTCCTCTTTTGTTAGCAACAAGGGTCTTAGGAACCCAAATAGATAAGCAATAACCATCATAAGGACCAACATATTTTGCATAAACATCCCATAATAATCAACATAAAAATGTAGTTGGGTTAGCATCCCCGCAAAGTCACTACGAGTGGTCTTGCCCCTAGTGGCATTCCCACTCGCAATGGGAGTCTTGGTTGTGCGGGCTTGGCCTTGGTGTTGCTCTTCTTCTTCTTTGCCTTGGCCACATAACCAAGACCCTCCTTCCCTTTGTGTGGCTTTTGCTCAAAAATTTGAGCAACAACCTTTTCTTTACCTTTAGGAATAGAGGTCTTGGCACTAGTGGCCTTGGCAAGCTCAACCTTCAACCTAGCATTTTCCTCAATAACATTTGCATGATCACAAGAGGGAGTAGAGGTGCTAGGTGAGTTAGATTTAGAAAGTTGAGTTTGAAGTTGCTCATGAGACTTGACTAGAAGAGAGTGGGTACTTTCCAAGGCCTTGTGAGCCTTGTCAAGTTTCTCCATATCCTCAAGGAGTCTAGCATTAGCAACCACAAACTCGGCTTTCTCCTTTTTAATCACTTTATATTTAGCAAAGACATGGTCTCTATCCTTAATGATTTTAGCAATTATTTCATCATTTTTATCATCAAGAGACTCAATTCTTTCCTCAAGAGAAGTTCTATATTCACTCTCTTCTTCAAGAGAGGCATTCAAGGATGCAATGGTGAGAGATCCTCTCTCTCAATTTTTCCCTTGTCATCAAGGATTTCTTCGGCCGCATCAAGTTGTCTCAAGAGAGACTCAACATATGCCTTAGTTTCACCTTGCAAGTTAGCCACAAGTATCGGAAGCAACAAGTTCTTTCTTAATCACAAGACTAGTTTTATCATCTATTTCATGCATAGTCTTGGGAGTAGAAGATGATACCTCGGTGACGTGAGCCATGAGGCAACGAGCGGTGTTGATGGAGAGGTTCTCATTGGGGGATTCGAAGAGAGAAGGAGGTGGAGTTGATACAATGGCCAATGCGGCCACCTCACGAGTGGGTTCTTCTTCTTCGGAATCCTCGGAAGGATACTCTTCTTGAGTCATCAACACAATTCTTGGTGCTTTCTTGAAGAATGGCTTCCTCTTGACAAAAGGCTTCTTTTGTATCATGTTTGATTGGCCCTTGAGGACAAGCCTTCCACCGTTTTGCTCTCTATTCTCATAAGGACAATCTTTGATGAAGTGATGCTTGTTATGACAATTGTAGCAAGTCTTTATCCTATTAGCAAACTCCTTCTTCCCACTTGGATTGTTTGTTGATCAAGTTGAGCCTTTGCCTTGGCCGGGTCATTCCAAAATGTCCTTGTTGCAAGAGCTATGTGACCATGGAGGGCTTGTTCAAGATCATCGGGAGGAAGTTGTTGGGCATGCTTCAACTTCATCATGTTCATCAAGGCACACAACCTTGGCCTTCAAAGCAAGAGAGGGACCTTGTTTCATTCCCATGGCCCTAGCACGGTTGTCTAGAGCATTCTTGGTGGCAACCTTGGAGGCTTGCATCTCTTGCATAACTTCATTGGATGTCATCTCAAGGTAGTTGTATTTTCCTTGTAGGGCCTTCAAGTCAACGGGCTCGAAGGGCATGAGAGCATTCACATACTTCCTCTTGATCCAAGCATCATCCACATAGGTTGCCCCAACATTAAAAAGGCTTGGGCAAGGTCTTGAGTCTTGCATACATCTCTTCATGAGTTTCACTATCAAGCATGTAGAAGCCTTCGGCTTCATTGTTCAAAGCATCAAATCTATTCCTCTTCATGCTCTCATTCCAAGGAACACCTCGGAAAGGCAATCCCAAGCTTCTTTGGCGGTGGTGAGATTTTGAATGTGATGAGATCCTTTCTCCAACGGCAAGTTCAATCATGTGAGAGCGGAGGCATTGAGTTGCGCATTCGCCACTCTCTTCTTGTCAAGTTGTTAGGATTCACGGCCTTGTATCCCACTTGAATGATCCTCCAAAGCTCGATAGAGGAACTGTTGATATGAGATTTCATTAAGTGTTGCCAAGTAGCAAAAGCCAATGCATTAAGCTTAGGAGGTGGACCTAAAGGGTTTATGCGAGTATGATGGATAGGTGGGTCGGGAGAGTACACAAGGGAACCGCATGGTACTCCGGCTTCCCACCTTCGGGAGGTGGTAGATGTGGAGGGTTTCTTAAGATCGGTTTTTCAACCCCTTTCTTTTTCTCTTTTTCCTCCTCGGTATCACCGTCATTGGAGTTAGCGGAGTCCTCTAGTGGGATGGTCTCCGTGGAACCTTGCCACTTGCGAGTTGCTTGAGCAAGTCACGCATCTCAGCAAATTGGGTATCCATGGACGATTTCAAAGATGTCTCCATCAATTTGAGATCGGCCATGGATGCCGTAGTGGCTTGGTCATCCGGGATCACCCACACCGTCATACTTCTCTTAGGCGGTTAAGCCCAACAAGAGAACCGCTCTGATACCAATTGAAAGGATCGTATGACACCTAGAGGGGGGGGGTGAATAGGTGCTACTTCAATTTTAGTACTTTTTCAAATTAGGCTTGACACAAAAGGTAAATTCTCTAGATATGCAACTACGGTGAATTTACCTATATGACAAGCTAGCAACTAAGCAAGATACACGAAGTAAAGACGGTAAAAAGGATAGAGGTAACCGAAGTGAAAGCACGCGGAGACACGGATGTAATCCCGAGTTCCTCCTTTTTAGGGGAGTACGTCTCGTTGGAGGGTGTGAGCACCACGAAGGTCGATCAACGCCACAAAGGCTCACCCTATTCTCCGAAACGCACCACAAAGGTTTGGTTCACCTTCCACTATCGGAAACCTTCAAGGCGGGTTCCGGAGCCTTTACAACAACGATCCGGGGCACAACCCACAATTTGGGGGCTCCCGAACAGCTACAATCTGTCACAAAGACAATCAAGTAAGTACAACAATAAGCTAGGTTTTCCCAAAGGAAATCCTAGCAAAGGGTCCCTCAAGTGAATGAGGGGGAAAAGTAAATCCGCTTGGTGAAGATGTAGATCCGGCCTTCTCCTTCAATCCTCCAAAGATCAACGAGTTTGGGTGGAGGGATTGGGAGATCTAGATGTTTCTTGAGCTTGCAACAATGGTGTCTTCAAGTTTTGGTGAGCTAGCTGTCCCAAGGTAGGTGGAGGAGCATTTATAGCTCCTCTCAAGAAGTGGCCGTTGAAGGAAACTGGGAGGCCGGCCCGTCGAAGCTGCTTCAAAGGACCCAGGGAAGCCGGCCTGGCCGGCCTGGGGCCAGGCTACCCAGCCGAGCCAGCCGGCCAGGCCGGGCTGCCTAGGGGCTGGCTTCCCAGGGTTTCTCCACCACGGCGATTTCTGACTATTTCTTTCTTCTTTTTGTGTTCTTATAAATCTTAATATTTCCTGAAAGCACTTAGCATCATATTAAAATATCTCCAGTGTTGTTATCTAACACACAAAACTCATAGGGGTAAATAAATGTCCTTTCAATATTAGCGCCCTAAAAAGTGTGAACTTCAGGATACTTGCTACTAGTATAAAACTACTGGAATAGTCACATGGCTGGGTATGAAACATAGTTTTAGGATAAGTCACACTATTTTGGTCCATGTCAAACTTGGAGGACAACTAAGAACTTGAGTGACTCGATAATTTTGAAAGCCTTGAATGACTTGTGATTTGAGAAGGACTTGTCATGGCTTTACTATTCATATTCTTATCTTTAAACATATTTGACTTGACATCGCCCCGTCGAAGGTAAGCACGGTAAAATTATTTAGTCCAACCGGGCTTGGACATGCTTCTACCTTCATGCCGTGTTCCTAATTGTACTTGTCATGCTTTATGTGTGTTTAACCATGCTTGTTATTTCTATTCATGATGTATTGTAATACATTCAAAGTACTCACATATCTTTTTATTTGTCCAGATGCTGAAGTTTCCATGTCGGGCCTCTTTGGATTGTAGGAATTTCAAAAGTTTTTTATAAGATTCCAATCTTTATAAATTTCTCCTATAGATTGCCTTTGGTTTAAAGGAATGGTGCTACCAAAATCCTATGGATTGGATTTCTATGCCTCAATTGCGTAGGATCGAGACATTTTTCCTGTGTTTTTCCTGCGTTTCATACAAACGACAATTCATATAGCTTTCCTGTGTTTTAAAAATTAAAATCCTCTGTTTTGCACTTGCAAATCTGTGAAATTTCTGTGTTTTTCAAACCTGCGATCCAAAGAGGCCCGTATACCGTGGATTCCACATACGCAAACTATGGTGTATACTAGCCAGCACCCTGTTGGTCATGTGAAGCCCCGCTACCGCTATGTTTCCGCTTAAGTTGTCTTTCGGTGCTAGTATATTCGAGGCCTTTATTCGGTAAATAATACTCCCTACGTTCACTAATGTAAGAAATTTTAGCTTTTTCTTAATTCAAATGTATCTAGACTCCCTCCGTTCCCTTAAATAAGGCACAAAAGATATTCTGAGTTTTCACCACAAAACTAGGCACAAAAAATATTCTGTGTTTTCACCACAAAACAAATCGCAGATACAGTTTAGTATCCGTTGCGCCGAAACTGCCCTCCACTCGTTTGGCTCCACCTGCAAAAGCGCTCACGCAGTTAAAGCTGGTGCTGCTCCCTTCCTTCGTATTGTGTACAATAATTACTGCGCCTCGCTAAGACTAGCCATAGTGGGAAGTATCATATACTAGTATCATGCATATGATACTAGGCTATGTTACTACTTTCACTATGGGTAGTAGCATATTTGTGGTATCATATTGTATTGCATTAATTAGGTTGTAGACTTATTTTGTCTTGCAACGCGTTATGTTACGGTATCTACCTATGATACCATCATCATCTCTTTCATCATTAAATGTAGTGACACGTCATCTTTTTACCTACGTGGCATGCATGATACTAGCTATGATACCACCACTATGGCTAGTCTAAAAAACTTTGCTGATTGACCGATTGGCTGTGCATGCGGCGGGAGGGCTTTTATGTTGTGCATGTGCGTGTGGAGACCCGCAACAAATATGAGAGATATTTGTAGGGGCAAGATTGGAAAGTATTTTACTGCAAACTTGTCCTTAATCGGCGTGTCAGAAAATATACGCCTTATTCAATGGAATGGAGGAGCATGTATGTAGTCAAAATTAAAATGATGGGTCCAATACCTTACATCAGCGAACAGAGGGAGTATCAGAAGTCATTGCACATGATGTGTTGTTGTTGGTGCTAGTAATATTAGAACATACTGGATCAAGTACCCAAACTACATGGTGGTTTGGATTTGTGTATTATGGAATGCCAGCAAGTTTTCCACTCTCTCTTTTCCTTCCCCACCAACTAACAAGTCAATGTGATGACAAAGACCACGGAGTTTTAAACCATTCCACATAATAGACCAAAACATTAATGCCTACAGACTTGATCAAACCATCTTTCTCTTCGGTGGAAAGCGTTTTTTTTTTCATCCACTCTTGGACCTTGTTCCGAATTCATAACTTTTAAACATTTGGAAGCACCATTCCACGAATTTTCCAGGTCCGTGGGGACACCGAGATTCATTTCGCTAAAGGGACTCCGTGAATTTGTTCCGAATGTAGTCGCCCTGTGTTTGCCGCCCACTTGCCGATAACACTGCTGCAAAGCGTCGATAACTAGGCTCACACTCGACGGTGATTTTGCATCGTCGCGCAAGCGAAACCGCATCCGCACGCTGTACTGTGAAGTATCATCTTCTCCTTATCCATTGCTTCAGCCAGAGACAACTCCACGCACACATGGTGAAAAACCATGGCTAGATCACACAATTGGGCAATCATTGCAGTTCCTCTTTCTGCCATCAGTCCGCGCTTCTGCCAGCACCAAAACAATCGAGGCGATGTTGCCGTGTCGATGTGTTGATGGTGCTGAACCGCCAACACCAAAGTAACCGAGGCGATGTTGCCATGTCGATGTGTAGATGGTGCCGACGAAAATCTGGGATGCATGTCGTCTATCTAGACCATAGCGATCCGTGGCGGCGGCGCCACACCCGAGATCAGATACGTCAATCGGGAGGCACCGCAGTGCGCGCTGGCCGGCCATTTTTTCTTGTCCTTGTGCATGTCTCAACGACGCAGATCACCGGCGGACAGATCGAGCAACAATTTTGGCAGCGTGGAGGAGGAAGATACCAGGTGTGAGGAAAAAAGGGGGGGCATCTTTTTTCCGTTCGAATGATAAGATCACACCATCCCGATACGTAATAACAAAATTAAATAATGTGCTAGGGGAATACCGAAATTAGTTTCCTCAGTCAAGTGAACTTTTTTGCTTACATATTTTTACAGTCAACTATAAATTTCATGCGTTTATTAGATTTCAAGATACCCGCTTCAACGCGTGTGGTATCGTTCTACTTACCGCTATGTTACCGTTTCTTCTATATGGATGCCTACGTTCGGTAATACTGTTCATAAGTCATTGCACGTGATGTGCCGATTATAAATGTATTTGATTCGTACCCGAATAACGTTATCGGGGTTTGGATTTGAATATCAAGTGTATGGAACATCGGCAAGTCTTCCACTCTCCTGTATTCCTCACCCCCCACCAATTCTTGCGAACTAATAAGTTGATCAAACCATCTTCAAGTTGTATCGAGATTTTTTTCGCCAAGGGACTTAGTTGGGAAATACGTATTCAAGATTCACCTTTATCTGAGCCGGCTAAAATTAATATGCTGACCTGCACATTTTGTGGGTGAAACAAACCCCGTTTTCCAATGGGCCGGAGCAGTAGGCGAGATGAGAGCTAGTTGCAGTAGAAGCATCCGGCACAGGGCACGAGGTTCACGTGTTGAGCGAGCCGTTGTTTCGCGAGGCCACACACCTCACCGCGTCCAAGTCTGAAAGCTGGCGGCGGACTGACCAGAGGACGGACGCGAGACCTCACGCAGCTCCGGCACCCCCACCACGCCGGCCGCCGGTCCGTTCCGGTCGTCTGCGCCGTCCCCACCCCATCCACCACCAAACCATCAGACTCGCGCGGCCCCCAACTGAAACCGCAAACAGAAAACAACGTCCCGAAACGGCGAAACCACCGTGCCGTGACGTATTTCGCCCGAGATCTGGCTGCACAGTCGTGACCCGCCACGCTGGCCGGCCTCAGCCGTGACGTCTCCGTCCTCCCCTCTCCTCTTTACACACCGTCCCCCTTTCCCTCCTCCCACGCTGGAAGGAAGGTGCGCGCCCCCCGCACCGCACGCCGCTTCATAGTTCATACTACTCCGTACTACTTACAGCTCCGACCTGCCGGGCGACAGCAGCAGCAGCCTACCCCACCAGCGGCAGCAGCGGAGGGTGCCTCTCGGGTGGGATCTCGTCGTCCGGCCGGCCGCTATGGAGGGGAGGAAGGGGGCGGCGGGGTGGACTGGGACAGCCTGGCGGAGGCGGCCTCGGGGGCCGTCGGCGCGCTCGTCAGCACCACCGTCCTCTACCCGCTCGACACCTGCAAGACCAAGTTCCAGGCCGACGTGCAGACCGACCAGGGCGGACACAAGTACAGGTCGGTCAGCGATCTCTCTCCTTGGGGCTTGATTTCCCTGCTAGTGTCTGCTATCCGTCAGGATATTAACAAGTGATCGTTCCGACAACTCTAGTTTGGGTCCACGATTGATAGGGGATTTGGATCCGGGGATTCTGGATTTCGCATGATGATTTGGGATTCTCTGTGCGTGCGTCGATTTTCACATGAGCCGATCGCCAATTCTATCCATCAACCAGTATCTCCTTAGGGTCAACCGGTGAAGGGCAAAGAGATATTTACTCACTTGTCGTCTTTACACAAGTTGCTAGGACTCTGTGTGCTTTAGCTAATGCAGCACATTAATGGACTGTTTTACTCCTTTGAAGTTCACAAGGAGTTCATTTAGTCCAGGTATCGTACAAAATGTTATACATTAATGACTTCGAGTTATCAAATAAGGAGCTCGGTGTTCAGTTCCCATCAAGAAGAGTAAGGTTATTTTTTTTTAAAGCTCTAAAAGTAGTGAAATACTTATTATTGCAAAATCTGTCAAGGAAAGTAGTTAGCCGAACAAAATGATCATAGTATGAAGGTGTTTCTTTGGCCAATCACCCAGAGTTCGTCACTGAAAACATCCAGTCATACATTCTCATACACTAGTAAGAGAGATGCTTTGGCCTTTTGGCATGCTCAGAATTTCCCTTGTTCAATTGACTGCATTTGTGTGCTCCAAAAAGATTAAAAAGGTTTTGGAGCTTATGAAGATCGTGTTCTTCTTGTAGTATGTATCTCCTTGTGGTTTTGGTGAAGGAGATTTCACTGCATGTTGTTGCATCTCTTGCACCACATTGCTTTCGTCTTGAACCTCTCTAGTTACTCCATTGTATTTTTCAGGAACTAACTTACCTCAAATGTCTTTTCAGGAACCTCTCAGATGTATTTTGGGAGGCAATTAAGAAGAAGCAGTTTTTGTCCCTATATCAGGGCCTAAAGACGAAGAATATTCAGTCTTTCATTTCGCAGTTCGTTTACTTTTATGGCTATAGCTATTTCAAAAGACTCTACTTGGAGAAGAGTGGAGCTAAGTCTATTGGAACAAAAGCCAACTTGTTGATTGCAGCAGCTGCTGGTGCTTGCACAGTTGTTGTGACACAGGTAACTAATCTTTTAGATTCTTAGAAATCAATTTGACCTGCATGAACTTATGCTTGTTCATCTCATTGTTTCAGCCACTAGATACGGCATCTTCTAGAATGCAAACAAGTGCATTCGGAAAGTCTAAAGGGCTGCGAGCAACTCTTGCAGAAGGTACTTGGCTTGAGGCATTCGATGGCTTGGGGATTTCCCTTATGTTAACATGCAATCCTTCTATTCAGGTACTAACTTTTCTGCACCATTATTGTATGACAGATCTTGTAGAACTTAATATTGGTCCTATGAGCTTCATTGTCCAGCTATGCCCTTTTCTGTAACAATAGAATCTTGTATACTCAAGGTTTTTGTAGTGAGATATAATTATGTATGTACTCTGATTCAATCAGAGTGACATATTTTTGTTTGCACAAAACATGAGAGGCGTCACAAACAAAATACTCAGCTAGGGCAAAATTCTTGGAATATTGTCTGCCTGTGTAAGATCTGTAGTTGTAAAGTTGCAGTTATCTGTAAATGAACCGTGACCCTCGTACAGTTGTACTTTCCATTAAAAAAAACTTGGGAGAATATCTTGAAAAAAATAGTCAGGAAGAACCGAAGAACTCATCTGTGTGTGTCTGCTGTTGTCGGTCATACAAACTTTTTATTTAGGTCTGCAAAATGGTGTGAAGCATTGTCCTCACCATTCACCTTTATTCAGCCAATCAAAAAACTTCATGTTCTGTAACTGTAGGTCTTCGAAACAACATTTAAATTGAAAAGATTAACACAGCCTATCCTGTATCTTCTTAGAAACAACATTTAAATTGAAAAGATTAACATAGCCTACCCTGTATCTAACTACCACCTTAATGGTACCACTCCCTGGTGTAACCTGCAACTGTTTATAAGCTTTAATTTTGCTCTTTTTGTGCACGAGATGATAACTGTTTAATGTGTGTTATCTTTTTGCAGTACACTGTATTTGATCAACTCAAGCAAAAGCTAATTCTGAGGCAGATGCGTAAGAATACAGGATCAGCCGGTGATTCTTCCCCGGTTGCTCTTTCTGCCTTCTCTGCATTTCTCCTTGGCGCAATCTCAAAAAGTGTTGCTACAATCTTGACTTACCCATTAATCAGGTATGGGAATATCTCTTTTGCAGCATGTACTATCTGGAGCTTTGCACTTGCTTTTGCTTGTCCACACCGTCTATAAATTCAAACCGCCACTGCAGCTATATGACATCATTTTGCAAACAGGTGCAAGGTCATGATTCAGGCCGCAGACCCTGATGAGGATGATGACGACGAATCCGAAAGGCCAGGCCATTCAAGACCTCCGAAAACAATGCTGGGTGCCATGTGTGCTATGTGGAAGAATGAAGGCATCCCAGGCTTCTTCAAAGGCATACATGCTCAGATACTGAAGACAGTTCTGAGCTCCGCATTACTGTTGATGATAAAAGAGAAGATCTCAAAGTTTACTTGGATCTCATTGCTTGCCTTGCGGCGATATCTCTTTGTCTCTCGGAAGAGAATCAAGAGTGCATAACTGTATCATATATCTTACACCTCAAAAGACCAATCGAATCGTCCATGGGGTGTTTCAAGATCTTATATACCAAATAACAGAACTACGGAAGCAGAACAACACGATGTATATGTGGGGTCACCTTGATGGCGTCAGGGAATGTTCTGAATAAATTTCTCCGTTTTTTCCTTAAGCTCCGAGTCTCTGGTACTTGCTGAATGAATAGGTGTTTGCCCTCGAACCTCTCCGGCAAGAACTCCTCGGGCTGGTCCCAGTACGCCGGGTCCCTGCCGATCGCCCACGCGTTGACTATCACCATCGCGCCCGCCGGCACGTCGAAGCCGAGGACCTGGCAGGGGTGTCAGGATCCCGATGGATCTGACCGGAGATGATCACGAAGAAGAAGGATTTGAGGGGAATCGACGATAAAACTAGTAAATGGCTGAACTAAAGAAAAAGTAAATTGCAAGATAAAAATGAGGGTTTATTCTTGGTTGAATAGCAACTGGATACAGGATAGCCTTATAAAGAGCTAGGCAACTACAAGATGCCATCACGGGTGAAATACCTAAAGTACCCTCACATATAATAATTCACTATTACATGCCATTACTATCCCTAATATACCTATACTAGTCCCTGACATTACTCCCCCTTTGAGACCATTGGTCACCAATGGAACAAGTTTCTTCAGAAACTTTTCACCTTTAAACTCACCAACCAAAGAGTAATTCCATAGAACTCGATGTCTTGGTTCAGATAAAATTATCCTCGAGAATTTATTCATCTTTGTCAAGGAGGTAGAAATGTAATGAAGAAGGTACCAATTGTTAATCTGGTGTAGATGGAAACCCAAACATCTTGAGGTAACTTCACCAGCTTCAATGTTGCTGAAACTATTGGCTGTGATTTGTGCGTGAGGCAAGACAGCATGAATAAGGTAGCATGCATGGATGGCAAAACAGTGCACTAGCTGAATCTTGCCTAGGTGCAGCCCGTTGTTGAAGAACTTGATTGATTCAATACCAGGATCCCAAATAAGAGAGGTTTTCCTCATTGATTGAATTTTTAAGACTTGGTACACAGCTGCTGCATCCTTTTCCTCTTGAGCTATGTTTCCAAACCACAAAACAAGTCCCATGCGTACACTAGTAGCTGTTGACATACATAATGCAGACAAACTGAACGTGATAGAGTAGCTGACTTGCTTCTTGACTGGTTCTGAATATAGGCAGTCCAAAATAATTGGCAGCCAACCATACTGTAACTGGAGGAAAAGATTCGAAGCAGTGCACCAGAAAAGAAGCTGAGCCCAGAATGTCTTTAGGTCACTCGGCTGCTCAATAAAAACTAATAGCTTGAACTGTGTCTTGCTTCTGTGAACTAGATTTGGCACTACAATTCCGCCTAGCATCAGATCCATTAGGCTTAATGCCAGGATCCCATAAAAGTTGAAATCCATGATTTTGTTGGCTTGATGGTACTCTGCAATAGTAGTTCTGCTGTGGTACACGAATGGACACTCCAAACTTGAATATCACTCCTGTGTCCCCTTCATTTCTTGTCTCATTACTTGCCAAGAAATTCCAACTTGGGTCTCTCAGCTGCTGTAAAGTGCCAACTTGGTTGCATAAATTCAGAATTTTTGGGAACATAATTGCCACATAACTGAGGTCCTCGGGAGACTTATCCTTGCTTGAGTACAGAGATGTTGAAGATCCTGGATCCCAGACTTCTCTTTTAGTTAGCAGCATATCCCACTGGTGGTTGTGTACTTGTGCCTTCTCATGTGCACAGCCAATTTCAGAGTCAGTTAGTGAAGGAAGTTCTATCTTGTTGTTACTGATGCTGCACTCGACTGACTCGCTTATAGAGAAATGAGGAACATGTATAGCTGTAGCATCTTCACAAAATGCACTAACTGGTGCCTTGTTGACACACACGACAACATGTTCATTATCAGAGTTCTGCTCATTTGTCAAATTGAAGACACCAACTGTTGGTCGCTCGGGACTGAGCATTGGCTTGCTGAAGCACTTGTGAGCCTGACGACTTTCATGTTGCTCTACTTCATTTGTCTGCTGTTCATGAGTACCAGAGAACACTTGAATGAACTCGTTTGAGCAGCCATTTGACTGATCATCATAGACAGTAAACACTGGCGCACGAGCAGCTCGCTCGAAGGGATAATTTTCTGGCAGTGTAAAATAGCTGTGCTCGCTTCCATCTGCTCGGAACACGCTTTGACGATTGAGATTATGGAAACCATAAGGTTGTAGCCTAACATCAAGACTCTGCTCACTGACGTTACTCACAGAACTCTGAATCGGATTGGGATGCCCATAGCAGTAGTTCTCATGCCCAGATCGTGGTGTTAGCATTTCATCAAACACCTTGGGAGCGACAGAAGCGGTACCAGTAGCTCCCACGGCTGATGAACCTGAAGTTGCTGAAGTCGAAAACTTGCCGATAGAAACTGCTAGTTGTGAGGCCATCGATGTGAGCTTCGCGAGCTCACCTTGGAGTGTGTCAAAGGCAGTCTGCTCACGTGCTTGCTGCTGATCGAGACGAGCCTGTACGTTGACGAGCTCGCGCTGCACCCGGCGGTGGCTGGCCTTCTTCGACGGGACCTGCTCGTCGACCGCTGCTTGAACCTCTGCATTGTCCTCCATGAAGAAGCGGTGGTCGAGGCCGGCGTGGACCATGTGGAGCGTGCTGGAGTCCAGCTGCTTGCAGAAAAGCTCCCCGTTGGGAGAGTTCATGCTGCCCGTGGTGAGGACGTCGTTGCCGCTCTTCTCGGTCTGGGAGATACAGCGCGGGGTCGTTCTCCCCTTGGTGCAGTCGCTGCCTTCGCACCTGAAATTGGACGGAGGCGCTGGGGTGGGTGGCGGCGCTGGGGTGGGAGGCGCTGACGGCGGCGCTTGAGAGCATGGGAAGGAGAGAGTGGCTGGGGCGGAGGAGTAGCCGGAAGCTTGGTCGGGACGGTGTAGGAGGGGACTGAGGACGGGGGTGGACGGAAAGTGGTGGTGGGAGAGGGTGCCATGGATTTGGGCGGCGGCGGGCGGTGGCTGATTTCTGTCGACTTGGGTGGGAATTGGGGAGGAAACGGCGGGGGCGGGCGCGTACACGGGAGCATGAGAGGAACCGAAGGGGAACGAAGTCGAGGACGACGTGGGCGGCGGGAAGGTTGAGGGGAACGGGGCCGGAGCGGAGACGTAGGGCGACGGGAAGGAGTGGGTGACGGCGGCGGGAACGGGAGCGGGAGTGTATGCCGGAAAGGGTGCAGGCGCGTACGCTGGAGCTGGTGCTCCGAAGCCAAAAGGATGGTGGTGGTGGATCTGAGGTGGGTAGGTGGCGGCGTAGCGAAGGTCTGGAGCGGAGGGGAAACTAGACGCTGGCCATGGAGAGGAGGAGCAGTTGCAGGGGAAAGGTGATGGGTAGTTCCCGCCGGGAAAAGGAGGAGGTGGATAAATCGCCATGGATGCGAGTCAGATTGGAGAAGAGGAAGAAATCGCCGGTGCGATTGGATCGAGGAAGAAGGGAGGGAGGGTGGGAGTATGCCCGAGCGATCGAGCTCGCTCTGATACCACTTTGTCAGGATCCCGATGGATCTGACCGGAGATGATCACGAAGAAGAAGGATTTGAGGGGAATCGACGATAAAACTAGTAAATGGCTGAACTAAAGAAAAAGTAAATTGCAAGATAAAAATGAGGGTTTATTTCTTGGTTGAATAGCAACTGGATACAGGATAGGCTTATAAAGAGCTAGGCAACTACAAGATGCCATCACGGGTGAAATACCTAAAGTACCCTCACATATAATAATTCACTATTACATGCCATTACTATCCCTAATATACCTATACTAGTCCCTGACAAGGGGGTCCGGCACTCCCGGGGGAGCAGCAGCGTCGCCGGAGGGTGCAGCCGGAGCACCTCCTTGATGATGAGGTCCAGGTAGATGAGACCGCCCAGGCTCTCCTCCGTGACTACGTTCTTCCCGTCGAGGACTCGCCGGACCTCCTCCTGCGCCTTGCGCATCACTCTCGGGTTCCGCATGAGCTCCGCCATGGCCCACTGCATCACCGTCGACGACGTCTCGCTGCTCGCCATGAAGATGTCCTGTCCAATTTAAAGCAGAGAAATTTAGATCAGTCTCGCTCACTGTGACGGCGTGTTGGTGTTGCAATGTACTCCGGTGAGAGGAGTACAAGTGGATCCACAGATGAGCAACTTACGACGATGACGTTCTTGATGTCGTCGTCGGTGAGAGGAGGATCGAGGTTCCCTTCTTTCTGGATCCTCAGGAGGAGGTGGAGAAAGTCCTCGTCGTCGCCGTCGGTGCCGGCCCTGATGCTTTCCTGATGCTCCTGGACGATGGTGTCGATGAACTCCATTATCGC
This sequence comes from Poa pratensis, assembly GCA_947311845.1. Classification (NCBI taxonomy): domain Eukaryota; kingdom Viridiplantae; phylum Streptophyta; class Magnoliopsida; order Poales; family Poaceae; genus Poa; species Poa pratensis. The sequence continues at coordinate 26,092,286 of CAMZMU010000059.1, read as the reverse complement.
CCGCCGCTCCCGCTTCATCTGGCGTGGCATCCGGCTGACGAGCAACGCCAGTCGCGACGACGGGAAGAGGTCCGGCAGGCACTGGACCGGCGCGATCTTTATCCTCCGCTCCAGTATCCGAAGGAACGCGCCGCGGTCCTTAAACCGGCTGCCGATGACGGCGCGCACCGCCCAGTCCGCGACGTAGGCACTGATCCGCTCGCCCAGGTTCACCTGCGACGACGACGACTGCGCCAGCGACCGGAGCAGCCGCCCGACCTCCTCCTCGCGCACGGGTCTGAAGGACCTGACGCGACGGGAAGTGAAGAGCTCGAGGGTGCAGATCCTGCGGAGCTGCCGCCAGGCCTCGCCGTAGGGCGCGAAGACGAGGCCTGGGCTGTCGCCGAGGAGAACCTTCCCCGATGGGGTCATGGGCCGCGACGCGAACGCGAGGTCCTGGGTCTTCATGATCTCCCGCGCGGCGTCGGCCGAGGAGGCGACGACGACGCGGAGCTCGCAGAGGCGGAGCAGCATGAGCGGGCCGTAGCGGCGCGATAGGTCCCGCATCGCGCGGTGCGGGAGCGCGCCGGCGACGTGGTGTAGGTGGCCGATGACGGGGAGCGCCCACGGCGACGGCGGCGGCGGCGGCCGTAGCATGCTTCCCTCATGCCGCCGCGACGGCCGGATGAAGTAGAGCAAGGGGACGATGACGAGCAGAGGAAGAGTAGGGAAAGAGGAACTAGCTCAGCCATTGCTCGATCTGGCGGCCTCAGGCTCTCAGCTAAGCTAATGCAGCAAATCCTGTCTTATTTTTGTGTCTAGTGTGTGTAAGTACGCAACAACAGAGTTGACAAAACACATGTTCATTTTGTAAATAATAATGTTCTTACTAACCAGATAAGCTCTGCTAAAGTGCTAAATTATTATTTGGAGGGCAAGTTGCCCAAGTTCTGCCAAATGTTCCCATATAATATCATTGCAAACATACAATGCACGTAAAAAATCCTGTCATGTAGAAAAATAGCCACAGAGACAGTGTGGGAAACTGTGAAACGCTGATCTCTAAAATTTCGTAAAATGTAGCTCGCGTGAAACTCCCATGAAACTCTTAGAAGCTGCTACAAATCGACTTTTGTAGTTGGCAACCCGGGTAAAACCAATTCTCGATGACCATCATGCGCCCCTCCGGTTTTTCTTCTCCTTGTTGTGCCTCAATTGTTCTTTCTCTTTGTGATATCTTGCTGCTCCACTTTGTGTCGATACAGACTACATGTGTTTTTAGACTCTGAAAATCTCCACTAATTATGGATCTTTTTGCGGGGATATTTAATACAGATAGTGTAGGACAATATGAAACAGTGACAACACTCTCCTCTATGATCTTTACTCTCGGAGAAGCAAGGTTTGGGACGATGGTGAATTCTTGAGAGGAAGACCCGTATAAAAGAGTTAATGGCACCCGCGGTCACCAAATAATCACATTCTGGAGAAGTGTGACTTAAGTGCACATCGTCGACGAGTTGTGTGACCGCTGGTGCTATTAACTCCATATAAAATCATCAAATTGTTTCTTGAACAGGTTCAAAAGTCCGTCCTACCTACCATTATCAGACTAAACTAAATCCCCAATTTCAGAGAACCGCAAATCAGAGATTTAGATTCGATAAGGAGATGAGCAGAGCAGAAGAAAAACTTACTCCACGCCAGAGAAAGAGCACACAATTATGTCCTTTGGTCGGTGAAGCAACCACCGCCTTAGCCAGAGCTGTCGCCGCAGCCCGCAGGCTCCGATGAGGCGGTGATCATGGCCGCGCCAACATGACAAAGGTCCAGCTCCCACACCAGTCGTCTGCCTCAGAGTACTCAGGTCCGCCGCCACCGCCAGCCCGCCATCATCGAGGGAGTTGCCGCCGTCATCCACGCCATAACCGGGAAGCGGACTTTCGGTCTAAACCGGAATGCCCAGGTCTAATTTCGGTCATTACCCCTTGGCCATCTCACCACGCCGCATTGTCCTCGGCAAGTGGGCCCGATTTGTCAAAATGGCCGTCAAAATGAGCTATCAGAAGGGCCGGTTGTTTTACACTACGTAAGTGAGAAGTGGTGGATTTTTGTGATTTCGGCCACAAATATGGTGGTTTTATGTTATTCAATCAGATCAGATGCACACAGAATCAACACACCATGAAGCCTTGAAAGAAGAATCATGGAAAAGCCAGATTCATCTGCCCACATAGTACTTGTCACTTTGCCAGCATAACAGAATAATGTTCAGACTGTTGTTTTCCAACACGCTAGCGAACATTTAAGCCAATCTGGTCGACGTTTGAGCAAGACTGTTCAGAGCTACCATAGATAGGTCTTTCTGGTGCCAAAGATGCTATGTTTTACAAATGCAGAAGCGGTAGCTTCCAAACGTCCCTATATTCACTTTTCTGCCCAAAGTCAAGAATAAAATTAATTGTGCTGATTCCTCCCATTCTAGCATAGAACGCTTGTTTGCGTTGTTGAAAAACCTGCAAGACATGTGGTGAGAATGTTACTGGGAAACCCGTGCAAATGTTTGTCTTTGTTCTTTCAGAAACAAAACGAAAATATATAAATGCTTATTGGTCCTATACAAAGGATTTGGAAAAATATTTAGGTACAAAGGGATAAAAATGCTTATTTGTGAAAATCAAATGTCTATGCTTAGTAGTTAGTACAACACGAAGACAGTATAGCTCTACATAACCTAGGGTGTAGGGAAGCAGATTTATTGACCCTCCTTTAAGTTGAGTTTATATATCTTTTGTCACCAGTATCACTACTCAGTGACCAAACAAAGCACGTTCTATAGAAGACATAAAAAAGTTGACCAATGGGGGAAGGATCCCTCCCTTTGCTATACGTTGTTAGATAGATGAGACCTCTCTTTCACCGAGGATAGCACCTCGTTTAGTCCGAGCGCTTCACCTGCGACTCGAACCCCGGTTGGGCCGGCTCAACACCCTGAGCTCTAGCCACCAAGCCAGCGCTTAGTTCTCAATATGGAAGACATAGGACCAATCAGAAGCTTACTATGCTAAACAGACTTCCAAAAAAAAGCAGCTACACAAAGAATATAACTGAATAGCAGCTGCCGGGGTACTTATGCACCATCTGTGAATTGGCAGTAACCACCACACTTGCAATTAGCACGCGATTGCCACTCGAGGACGTCATGTGTACATGTGGCTGCTGTAGATATCTCTCCATGTAGACAAGTGCCAACATAAGCGATATGGACTACAGTCTGCATACCTGGAAATGTGTTCTGTCTAGAGCTTGCACAAAGATCCGGAATCCTCTGGCCATGAAACTAGTGGTAGACTCCTTTATTTATTTATTATCACTGGCATCGGTTGGAAATGGCTACACGGACAGACATAAGTACTGTATAAGATAAAGCAGCTGTTAACCAAAAAAATTACTGTAGAGCAGATAGTATATACACTTCGTATAACTCTTTCCCTCTTATAATGCAATGATACCCAAGGCGTATTCGCGGAAAAAGTTTATACACTTTGGAGAAGGACAGGGATAATTGATCCTACTTCGTATACTACCCAACAGAAATTTAAAGAATGATATCAGACAATTAAATGAAGGCTGAAGCTATTTTTTTAGGCTTATAGAATTGCACAATATGTCTATTGAACCAAGATTGGATGCCGCAGTGGCATGCTATCCCCAAATGTTTAAGTTGGCTCTTCTATGTCCAATATATCATAATACAGTTTCTGAGCAAGTAATGTGCCATAATAGAGACAACAAATATAAACAAAACCGACATGACACAATGATACCCAGATCCAGACATCTAAATGCTGTATTTTTCCCCTCGAACACGCATCTAAATGAGCGTCATTTGTATTAGAAGGTAGCACTAAGATGGCGCAAAGTTACAGCCAGCTCAAAAACACAAGAAAAAATCCTTCCAATTCAATGAAATAAAACGTAGAGGATTTTTGCGTTTTCTCGAAAAATGTTGCTGATGGAGAAACCAAACAAGAGGATCAAGATTTTTTTTTTCATAGGCCTCCTGCTGGGAGCCGGATTACATTATCAGAGGATAACTGGACAGATCACAAAGCCACAAAACGTCTTAGCAACCACTGCTAAACTAATTGCTCTCGTCAACAGAATTATAAAATTAATGGAATGCTACAACACAATAATTGACATATATAATTACATGAAGAAACACCACGTTTAAGAGCATACCTTGTAAGTAGTTAATCAAACTGATGCCGGTGTTACCATTAAGTCAACTCAGGGGAAATCTGATTGTAAGTAAAAACCATGTTTGACTCAGTTGGTGGATAGTGTATCTTTAAAAACATGCCTTTTAGTTGTTCATGTGAAGCCATCTCTTCTAGAACCTTATCCTGAGCAATTAACTTAGAACATTGATCCATTTCAGCTTTTGATAGCATGTTCCTGACATTATCGAACTCGTCTTCTGCGGAGAAGACCAACTTGGACAAGTGATCCTTCTCTGCTTGCCTGTCATATTTGTCACCTTCACCTGTTCCATAAGTTATTAAATTGTATGTATACACGAATTTCTTCTGCCCTATCCTAAACGCCCTGCTGATAGCTTGCCTTCCAACCGCAGGATTCCAGACAACGTCTAGAAGCACAACTCTTGAAGCTCCTGTTAGGCTAATTCCTTCACAACAAGCTCTTGTAGATGCAAGTAACACCCTCGCCTCACTATCTGGATTATTGAAAACTTCGATTGAATTCTGGCGGTATCTTGGAAGGATCTTCCCATCCATTTGGAGAATTTCTTTCCCTTCTCTCCAATTGAAAAACTTGCGAAGATGTTCTTTGATCAGTTCTAATGGCTGAATAAATTGACTAAAGATCAATACCTTTTCTTTCAGTGCTTCACACAACCGAACAACTTCAATTACAAATCTTGTTTTCACCCCTTCGTAGGGATTTGACCTAAACCTTTCAAGCATAGGTTTATCAATAAGTGAAGCTTCCTCGTCGGACATGTTGATGGCAGTTACAAGGGAAGGATGTGTGGAGGCTAACGAAATAACATACTCATGCTCAAAATTATTACCAGAACCAATGTTTTCAACTTTTCTAATGATGCTCTTCTGAAGGGGAGGAGGTTTCAGTACAATAACACTCTCTCTGAGCCCTGGAAGAGTTCGAAGGATGGTGCCATTATGGATATGAACGAATGGCTTCAGTATTGATCTTACTTTCTCTGCATTATCATCAGCTACATTACTAGTTAATGAAGCCCAAACTCCTTTTTCATATTTATCAGAAAATTTATCCCGCGGCTTCTTTGAGACATTGTGCCTTCTGCCCAGTTTTGTTTTAGTCAAAAACATCTCACCAAACCTGGGCCTTACTAAACAGAGTATATTGTAGAGCTCAAGAAAATTGTTTTGGAATGGAGTTCCAGATAGAATTATGCGCTTCTCAGTTTTAACTTTTCCCAATGTCTTCCACATTACACTGCGTTCGTTCCTAGGTGTGTGCCCTTCATCTAGGACAAGCAAACCAGGATTCTCAAGAAGAATGCTTCTTACTTTGTTTTCTCCAGTGCCGCCAGCCTTTTCGGATGTTAATTTCATATATAGACCATAACTTATTCCAAGAATACCATGACCCTTGTTCCATGAAAGTAGTTTTACAAGCCTTGTCAACTTTTCTGAACGATGCTTCTTCTTTATTAACTGACATATGTCTCTGTCTTCTTTCCCTGAGTACTCTGTAGTGTTCATTATATGGAAAGGAACATTGACATCCCATTTCTTGAACTCCTCGTCCCAAGCAAACAACATCCCACGAGGTGCAATGATCACCGGCCGACAGTCTGGAAATACCTTCATATATGTCTGGATAAACACAATAGCTAAACGTGTCTTTCCTGTCCCTGGGGCATGACAGATCACACATCCTCCAACAACATCAGGTTTAGCTCCATGCTTCAGCTCATCAAGCCTAATATCACCGACTAGATTTGTCCACATAAATTCAATTGCTTCACGTTGATGCTGATACATAGTAGAAATGGCACCAGGAATGAGATCCCACACTGTTCCAGAGAGATGAAAATCTTGGGATTGCCCGTCAACACTTCCTGCTTGTTCACAAAGATCATGATGCATCAATGCATCCTTCAAAAAAGATCCAATCCTCCATGCAGATTTCTCTGCATAATTTGAGACCTGAAATGAAAGAACGAGTCGAATGATGAAACTTAGCTTATGGAAAGCAAGCTGAAATTTTGAGGAAATACAAAGCTCACCATTGACGGTAAAACAAATCTGATTTCCAGATTTACCAAGGAGCAATATTTGCATCTGATTCCTATCTGATCGTCAATAATAAATTCATGCTTCCCTCGAGAACAAGGTGTTGTAGAAGCCTGTCCAAGATCAAGCACAATTCTCTCTCCTTGATGCTACAAGATAATGCAAATTAATCATCAATCTGTTGCCTCAGCAAGATAAATGCAACAAAAAAACATACGACACAACAGAAAGTCTTGGGAGAAGCATGACGAATTATATAGTTAAACATGATCAGAGCGACCTTCAAAGGGTGTTCAAGTGTAATAGAGAAATAGCCCTCTGCTTCTTTTATCTGAGAATACAGAGGACAGCCCTCCTTTATTTCTTGAATAACAATATTCGCCGGAGTATTTAGGCACATGCACTACTGCATATTTTAAAAATAATTATCTTCATAATTCTCAAGTCCCATCAATACTTTTACTCAGCTTGTGACTCTTTTGCCTATATCTAGGTGACTGTTAAGAAACTACATAAATTCTTCCTTTAATTTCAAAAGGATTCTGAAATTGAAAGGCGCTTTTTTTGGACAAAAGATCCGGACAGGTGCTGGTTAAGCAACTAAAGTTATTATTATCAGCTTATAGACAAGTATTGTTTAAGCAACTAATGAAATTCTTGGCTTCGTTGAAAGGCACTTTTTATATGAAAAAAAGCCTGAAAGGCACTTAATCAAATCAATACCACTAGAAAAAACAGAAGAATGGCAGCCATACATCTTCAATGTCAGAGACAAATTGTCATACTGCAATACAAATCGTACCTCTTCATCATAATAAGTTCCAATATTCTCCGACTCTAAAGCAAAGTCAAACTCAGCCCATAGCATATCAACTTCAGCATTCTGCTCAGGCCTGTCAGCTGGTATAGAATCTTCATCCCCAAATGAGAATACCAATGGCTGGGAATCCTTGAAATTACAATCGAACTGAGGATGCTGGTCAAAAGGAGAGAATTCCCCATCTTTATCGCCATTCATCTTATCCATAAGAAGCTTCATAAGAGACTGCCGCTTTAGCATGACTGAACTGCTGGATTTCTTGCCAGATTTTCCAGATTTTGATGACAAATGCTTCTTTTTCCTCCCAATATTGCTATCGCGACCATGCTTTTGATTCTCAGCGGAACCCGATGAGTTGGAATCTGAGTCCAAGTGCCGGTCATACAATTTACGGTTCTCAAGCTTCAGCCTTTTCCTCCTCTCAAGATCCCAAGTAAACTGTGACTGCTTCTGTTGATACGTAGGTATGTCATTCCACACTGGACCCGCACTGCCATCTTTATAAGAGTTCAGTGGTCCAATCCCTGGATGTTCATCAACCTCCCACTTGAAACCATGAGTATCATCAATTATTTCATCATCAGACGAGTCAATTCTGTGGTGGGTTTCTCGTTGCCTCCGCGCCTTTGAGTTGCTGCACCCATTAGGGGTTGCCTTTTGAATTCTCTTCCCTCTACTCATATAAAGGGGCATAGATCCTGCCCTTGATCCATGAAAAGATGAGCCAATTTCTTTCCTGAGTTTCCTCTTTTCAGCCTCTTCCTCTTCTTCCTCTTCATCACAACTGGCACTATTGTCACCGTCATCATCGTCATCCTCCTCGTCATCCAGCTCTACTTCTGAATCATCGTCATCCTCTTTTGGCTCATCAGACAATTCCTCAAAGTACGCATTGTATGACATCCTGTCCCCCCAAGATGACCGAGTCCTCCATGCAACACATGGCACAACCGGTACCTTTGCTTGCGGCAAGGGCTTCCTCTTAAAGGAATTACCGGCATCATCGAGCACTTTCACTTCCTCGTCTGAATCAAGAATTTCTATATGCAGTTTCCCTTGATTAAAGCTAGTACCTCCTTCTCTTTTTGTGTCTGCCACATTTTCTACAGCGTCTTCCTTCTCCTCATGGAACCTAGGTGGTTCAACAGGAGCCTTGTGATCCACCAAATTCTGCATTCCCACCTTAGCATCACTGTGCATTGGTTCAGACTCCTCTGCATCATCATGCGTAAAAGAGTCATCCTCACCATCATCAGTGAATCCCATCTCATCCTCAGCCTCCCAGTCCACTCCATTTGCATCCAAATTACCAGCATTACTGTAAGCCTGAACTAGATCTGCAACCAGTCTTTCCTCCAACAACTCGTCGTCATATTCATCTTCAGATGCCGCAGTCGGTAGCATGAACCCCCTGTTCTCAGGGTCCACTGTAGTATCCTCTTCATTCAGGAACTCCTCATCCGCATCGAAACGAACACCTAGCCTGCCGCCCTCGCACCCACGGCGTCTCGCTGCCTCTGCATCGCCGCCTGCTACCACCTCACTCATCACATGGCTCGAGTTCGAAACACTGACCACCCCGTTCCCAGGATGGTCGTTGATTCGACTCCCACCGGCATAACTTTTTTTTTCGAAATGGGGAACAACCCTGGACTCTGCACTCCCACGAGCAGCAGAAGTGTGGTGCTCATCTTTGCCCTGGCCAGTGTCACACACCTGAACAGAGTGTGACTCGCCATTATCATCATCACCTGAAGCACCATCTCCTCGCGCACTGCTCTCGCGCCCATCGACCCGAGGCACCTCCACCCAGTCTCCAAAGATGGGCGCCTCCGCCGCCTTGCTCTTCCGCGATGGCTCCGAGGCCCGCCGCGGGCGCCCACGACGGTTCCCACTCGAGGCGGCGGCGCCCTTGCTCCCTCCGCCGCCGCCGTCGGCCTCCGCGCTCGCCCCCTTCCTCCTCCTCTTCGCCATCGGCGCCGCCTCCTCCGCCACCACCGCCTGCACCGCCACGCTCCTCGATCGCGTCCGCGTCGCCACGGAACCCACAACCGGCACCACCGCCGCCTTGGAGGAGGAGGCGCCCCTGCTCGCATCAGCAGCAGCAGCCGGCGGCGCCGCTCCGTCGAGGTCGATGACGATCGCCCCGGCACCGCCGCGGCGGCGCGCGCGCGTGGGTGGCGCCGCCGCCGCTAGGGTTTCTCCGCCGCTGCCGCGGGCGCGGCGGCGAGCGGAGCGATCCATGCGGGCGGGGAGGAGAGTCGGTCAGTCAGGTGGGGGGCGGGCAGGAGCAGAGGTACCTGATGCTCCTCTCTCGTGGTTAACGGGGTTTATGGCGTCGGAGCGTGTATGACGGTCGGGCCCGGGAGGGGTTTGGTGGGGAGCGCGGCGGCGGGGCCCGCGCGGACGACCAAGGAGAGAGAAAAGCCCGCGAAACGGCGGCCGGGGCCGGGGCCGGAGTCCGAGGAGGAGGCCGGATCGGGTGCGGCAGCCGTCCTCGCTCGCCTGTGGCCGCCGGATGCTGCTGATGCCGCCGCGCGTGTGCGTGTGCGTGTCCTTGTCGTCGTCTTTTCAGGTGGAGCGAATCCTGTCAGTGGCTTTCTGTGCCACCGTCACTCGGTCCTCGTCTGTTTTGGGAAGCGATGGATGCGTGAAAGCTGACACATTTTGAGCTGTAGTGCTTCCTTTTTAGCAGTGTATTTACTGCGTTTTGAGCTGTAGTGCTTCCTTTTTCAACATTAAATTTCCAAAACAAGGGAGTACATGAGTTTGCACTTCTTTAATGCTATCCATGTCCACGAGTTCCTGATACTATCCCGTTCCAAAATAATATGTTCTTTTATCTTTGTTTTCATTGGTCAAACATTTGTAAGTTTGGCCACCTACAAACAAACTGTTACAATAAAACAACAAATAGATATTGTCAGAATTTATCATTAAATATATATTATAATGGGTAATCATGTCTATAATAGAGAAAAAATATTATGTATTTAACTAATTATATTGTGATCAAAAGCAATGGTCAAAATTATATTTTGAGGAATGAGGACCAATATGCAACATGATAACTTTTACAGAGCAGGAGGGTTATTATTTATTCGTAATGACGGTGTTAAAATATAAATATATTTCCTAGCCCTTTTCATTAGTTTTGAACTTTTGATTGAGTTGGCTGGTGCATCAATTCAATATGGTATCGACCCAAAAGGTTTTGAGTTTAAGACCGTACTCACGCAATACTAAAACAAGATTCCACGCCCTACACCAAATCCACGCTAAGGACAAAGACTACTCACAATGGAAAGTATCATATAGTAGTATCATGCACAGGATACTACTCTATGGTACTAACTCCGCAGTGAGTAGTAACATAAGTGTAGTATCATGTAATAATACATTTATTAGGTTTGTATACTCCCTCCATCACGGTTTACACGACGCGCATGACGTTTCTCTGTGACCAGGGTAAAAGCTAATTGGCTGTAAAATCTATTCCCAGGAGTAATTTTAGCATCACCTATAATAAATCCACCGTGCCTAATAAATCCCGATTGAAATGTGTTATGTTATGGTATCTACTTATAATACCACTACCTACTCTCTCATCATTAATTATATTACCACGTCAGATTTTTGCATGCATGGAATGCATGATACCACCTATGATACCGCCACTATGAGTAGTCTAAAATAGCCAAGACATTAGGGGAAGTGTTGAAATATAAATATATTGCCCAACGATTTCCATCAGTTCGGACTTTTGATTGAGTTGGCTAGTGCATTAATTCAATATAAGGACCATGTAAAGTCACTCTCATAAATAGGTGGTGTGTGGTTGGGTTGGTGGGATGAGGTTTTACTAGATTAAAAATAATAGATCTAGATGTCCTCACCAACCACTACCTCAATGTTACTATTGTCCATATAAAAGTACAACATACATAATAATTTAAACTCCAAATGCATGAAAAATTGTGAGCCTACTTTATTGAAAGCCAAACTTCTCGCTAATGGGACACACTTTTGTCAGGAAGGTGTTTGGCTCATAGCACAATCTACATATGCTAATCTTTTTTCTTTCTCGTTCCTACGGCCCATAGTTAAACAGATTTGTGGGGATGTTGGCTGCTTTGTGGCTCCATTTAGCTTGACCACAAATTAAATAAGAATATTAGTCAGCCAAGGAACTTACCTTGCAAAAAGTATACATTCTCATGTGTGAACAATTTTTTTTAGACAAGTGTAATCACCTGTAAAGTTAGCAAATGTATCTTTTCACTTACATAAAAGACAGCATACATAAGAAAAATGCCAGATTTAGAGTGTCTCTTCTTTTGCAGCCATTTAGATTGTATCTTGACTTGCGAGTATATATATATGTCATCATTTAAAAATAAATTATACAATTAGTCTAATTGAATATGTCTACTATAGGATGCAAGAGAACGTGCATGCATTATTCTACATACTTACTCCATCTTTCTCTTGTCTTAAGTCGATTTGATCAGATTTATAGAAAATTATCAATATCAGGGTGCGAGAGAACGTGCATGCATTATTTTACTTACTTACTCCATATTTTTCTTGTCTTAAGTAGATTTGATCAAAGTTAAAGAAAAAATATCAATATTTACAGTATCCCAGATATATCAAAAAAATCATGATATATATCATGACCTTCTTTTTGTATGGTAGATATTGATATTTTCCTATAAGCATGAGCAAATCTAAACAGATAATTTACAATGAGAGAAAGTAACTTTGTATAAAAGGAGGGAGTACAGATTGATCTGTTTTATTTTATTTCACATCATCATATAGACATTATTTTATCTTTTGTCACATCATCATAGATATAATTTTATAGTTGTCTCATCATCACATAGACATTGTTTTACATACAGTACAATTCGATAATATCATAACTGTTGGAGATGCTCTTAGTTGATCCATCACAAGTTCACATGCACCTAGTGCAGACATGGTCCGTAAAGTCGGCAAAAGTATCTTTCCCACATGGAGTTTGGCCTATAGCCGATGTATTTTCTATGACATGCCTCGAGATCAACCCGCTTCTCGTACAGACCGTTGGATCTCCTAGCCCCAGGCACTGCACTTGTTTGTGGTCCTCGTTGCAATAACATCCGAGTTAGCCATCGCCCATCAACCAGGGCACAAATGATTGAACGAGAGCCTCACTAATGAAACGTTAACGTTTCTTTGATTCTTAGCATGTGTTTCGATCTGTGTAAATGCATAGTACTACCATCGTTCCAAAATATAAACGCGACATAGGGAGTAACAATCACTTAATCTGTGCTCAACGACAGGGAACCTGCGAATTCCCCGTGTCCGGCCGACTTACAAAGCAAAATTGCTCCGTTTCGAAACGAAAGATATCCAAAAAATATCCAGTGAAGTTAAATTTCTTTCACAGTAGTTATATGTAGGAACAGATTTGAGTTGGTCAGCTGAAAATGATTAATGGTTAATTGTGTGTTAAAAACCGGGTCTATGTATAAAACACATGTTTACTACAATAATCTTCCTACACGGAGCAATCATAGAACAGTTCATCTGGAATCAACACATTCTTATCTTTCTTTTTTCTTTCTTGCCACCAATGCACTGTTACATAGTCTTACAAGAATTAACATATAACCTGCTCTTGGTTACAGGAATTACTGCACCTAAGATGCCTGCCTAAACAACACTCAAAGCTCGATGTCCACACAAGAACAAAATGAAAACACATTCTCGCCGGAGCAAACTCACGTATCCAATAAAGATTACAGACTGAGGTTCTCGCCGGTGCAAACTCGTGTACCCAAATAAAAATTACAGATCCAGGAGCCTTCCGCATGGATATTATCGCAATGACCTGTGCACGTCTCTCAGTATAAATTTAGCAACACATCTCTTTACTTTCCTGTTCACGAGCTGGCTGGGCAGTTATAGGGTATCAGGCTATCAGCACAGTTGACTGTCCGCTGCCTTCAGTGAAGCTTTTATGGCTTTGGACACATTCTCTTGTTGGTAAAATTTGTGGAATTGTCTCCCCAAAGAATATGTAGAAAAATCAACACGCCGGTGAAGGAAAAAATGGTGCATGCACTTCTACTCTGCGTATCCAAATTCAGGATCCATATCCAGTTTCCTTTTTAAACGTGATTTGTCGGCACTGCAAAGGAGGTTAATATGCTCAATATTTCACATGAAGAGAGCTGAATAAACATAATATTAAATGCATCAGCTATAGGCGCACTAGTCATTTTGAAAACTTAGATAAGTTCCTGTTGACACGCCAGTGCTGTTTACCTGTTCAATGTTGGTCTAGGAGCTGGTCGTGTGCCAAACACAACTCCGACATCAACTGACATTGGTATTCTAGAGCTCTGACTAGACATGTTGCCTTCAGAACGCCTCATGCCTGTAGGAGGAGGAATGTCTTCTGCTTTCTCTGCTCGATGAATATTGCTTTCCATCCCATCAGGAGCAGACACTCTGCGCAACTTCCTCGGAGGGGACAGAACGACAGGGCCGCCCTGCAGGTTCAGATCGGGTATCTTGTCATTCACTGTGTCCCCTTTCAGCTTTGGCCTTGGAAGCGAAGCTGGTTTTGTTGGCGCCGGTACTGATGAGAAGTATCTTCACATGAAACATAAGCATAGTTTTGTTATGCATGCTGGTAGCAGAAAATGGCTAGGCTTGTGTTTCTGATCGGTCACATCGACATACCTGTGTTCTAGAGCCTGCTGAGCGGTAATCCTTGCTTTTGGGTCATATGTGAACATCTTTGACAGAAGATCCAAAGCATCATCACTGGCCATTGGAAACAACGAACGAAGTGGAGGAGCAGAGACAAACTGATATTCAACATAATCTGGAAGATAAACCATGTCCGGCCATTGAGAAGACTTTGGTGTTCCAAATGCTGCAAAGATCTTCCCAAGTTGATCGATGTCACTGGAACCCTGCATCATTTACTTTTAGTAACTTGGAGTGTCCCTGAAGGCTTGTTGAATGCCAAAATAGTAGCTGCTAATCATTGACTTAAACTAGAGTTTCGAAGTTTCAAAACTTAGGTACACCATTAAAAAATGCCACCCCAAACGAATGTTTGTTACCCTATCTAAGGATTTACCGAGGAAAGGAGGCCATTTGTTATAAATAGCATCCTACAGGATTTAAGAAAGTGATGCTTACAAAAGCCACATGTGAGAGTGATGTCCTAAATGATTTATTGAACTCAAGAAACTTTATAGGACTACTAATTTACAGGACTATATAAAGCTACAGCGAAAAATCTTATCCTGAAAAACTTTACTCTCCTCTATCGAGGCAATAGAGAGAAACCTACCAAATATTCTAGACCAACTGCAGCCAGACTCGGAAAACAGCGGAAAGTTGAAATGACAAGGTTCAGCATAAACAATTCGACGAGACACTAAAATTCAAAACAAAAAGCCATTGACACCAATGAATCTAGTAAGAACTTGACTTATAACTTTTAGTAAAAACGAGAACCATAATGGTGAGCATGTAGTGTTGTTTCTCTGAGCATGGGCGTACCTATCTTCATTAGCAGGTTGGTATTCGTAATGCGTAACAGATATCAGAAAAAAAAACGTAAATAGTATTAACCCCAAAATTTAATCACCAGATGTAGTGCCATGTGGAAGAAACAAAGAAACGAGAAGATGCCTCTAGTTACTTATAATTCGACAGTTGTTATATTTCCGATGTCCACACACTGCCAATTCATGTGCCACTGTACCATAATGAAATACTTCACAAATTTTTGACATTTCGTCATGCATTTCAAATGACACCAAAATCACATCACCCATGGATACTTTCCAATAGAAAAAATAGATTCAAACAAATTAATCAGTCAGAGGGTGCACAGAAAGATAAGAAAACAGATCTGCCTCCTAAGATAAGAAAACAAACTGCTACAAGTGGGCTTAATAGAAATGCTTGACTGGTCACAACATAGTTATGCACAATCACCACCATTAGATATTCATCTAGCCTTACAGATTCCTTTCTATACTTTTACCTCAGATCAAGTCAATAAAGTTTTATAATACAAGCAGAATGATAACCAGTAAGTACAAGCTTGATTTTAAGTGGTAGAAGCACCTACTGAGCCAGAAGTGCCCAGAACAGTGTAGACTGAAAACCTTTCTGCGGCCAATATATGTATGACCAAAACAAGTATGTACCCTGCTCTTAGCAATATGTTAGCCAAAATATACTATGCATATGCACATGCCTACAACCAAACAAAAAAGAAGACTATTATGTCAGGATGGTAAGAGGAAAAACGCAAGGAGCCATTTGCACAAGAAACTTCTCACCAACCTCTGAGAAAGCAAAATCAACATGGTATTTCCTTCAAGGTTTAGCTTTTGCCATTTTCGGACAGAAAATAAAGTACAATTTAATGAAATAACTAAATCTGGTATAGCCAGTACCAACCACAGCCATGTCTCTGGAATCTAGAACACTGAATCAGCGGAGAGAATGATCTATAGGTTAACCAGTCCAACTGGTTACCAAAAGACTAACAACATTGTGAAGGTGAATTACATATTAACAAGTACCAAAAGTTGACCAAACTTAATTCATTGAACCTTTCTTTATGACACTGCTATATTTCGTTCCTTTTCAGTTTTGACACATCTGGCACAAATGATACTTGGATGCCGTGGCTAGGAGAAATAGCTTTCTGTTTACACAGTCTACAGTCAAATGTTTGAATCCTCCAGAAAAATATTATCATACACATTAAGGCAGTTTGCCCAGTTTAATCCATCAGCTGGTCCAAATCAGTCTACTTGCGGGGAATCACCCCACAGGAGCAGACCAAACTCTATTTTTTCCCAGTTGTACCTAGACTCCAGAAAATAATGTTTTGAGTTATGACATTAAACTATTTTACACATGCAGTTCTCACATCATAAATGAACAGTGTACTTAGCCATACACATGTTACATTAAAAAAAGCACAGATAATATATCTTAATAATCAGGAATAGATTGGAACGAATAAATGTATTGACCACATTGAGAAAACTGGGAGGTTGTTAAACCTGGAGAAAGGGCCGTCTAAGCAGCAATTCAGCAAAAATACAACCAGCAGCCCAGACATCGACAGCAGATCCATATTGCTTTGTGCCAAACAATAGTTCTGGCGCTCGATACCATCGTGCAAAGACCTAAATGTAGCAAAAAAAAGTCAAATTTCAAGTGTCCATCAGAACAGTATGACTAAAAGCCTAAAATCAAAGATAAAGTATAAGCTAATCACATTGTAGAAAACCACACTATAAATAGTCTTAGAGATGGTACTTGCCTACATAATGTTTAATTTTACTGAATAAAAGCGATGGACAAAGAGATCTTCCAGATATGATGTAAAAAATTGTTGGAGGATATAATGTAACATGTTATGTGCAGGAATATAGAAAATAGAATTATATGATATTCAGATAGAATATGAGATATTATCCAGATAGGCAGGAGAATAATTAAATAGGAAAGAGATCAGATCCTGTATCGTATGATCCAGATAGTTAGCATCTTTTCTAAACATCATTGGTGATTTTTGAAGTAAGTATCCTTGCTAAATCAATGGTTTTTAGCATTGCTATACAATAAAGAGCGACCCAACTCATATAGGAAGCAAATAGCATTCAAATTTCCTCGGAATATCATAACATATCGTATACATTTGTTCAATCCAGAAAGCTTTTTGACATCCTAGAAAAGTGAGCACCCTCAAAAATACTTCACTTAGGCCTTAGCTGGTTTAAGATATTGCATCTTTTAAACTTAAGCAGGTAATTGCTACTGCGAAGGGCTAGAATAGTGTCCAAAATTACATTAGGAAAAGGAGAGGTACTCCAAAAATAATATTGATTGGGAAAAAATTGCACGATCAACAAATATTTCCAAACATGTGTCGTGTTCTTAATGGAAAAGAACAAAATTAAAATCATCGACCAGCAATATACAGACGGCGAACAAAAATATACGGCATAAGAATTAATATTACTACTTGAAGAAAGTTATCAGTAAATATTTTGTTTCTATAAGCACTTTCTGGGAATTCTTGGAGTCCCTGACACTGTTCACTGATTGCATACATAAATTTATTAACAAGAACCTGGTGAGTGAAGTTGCGCTCTGGGCTCCCAAATATGCGGGCCAGACCAAAATCCCCAAGCTTGAGCTGTCCTTCAGCGCCGATAAGTAAATTATTTGGTTTCATATCCCTGTAGTACAGCTTGTGTAAGAGACTCAACAACTGTTGTTTTCGCAGAAAGAAAATTAACCAGATAGTCGGTACCTGTGTAGCACCCATTTCTTATGGCAGAAGGCTAGACCTTTCAGCATCATCTGAATATAAGACTTTATGTCTGCTGGAGATAATACGATGTTCCTATCACGTATGACAGCTTCCAGGTCTGTTTCCATGAACTCAAATACAAGGTGTAAGTTTCCCTTGTAAGGGAAAGCATCAATCAGCTCTATAATGTTAGGATCTTTCAGCTCCTTCAGCAATTTAATTTCCCTCAAAGCTGTGAAGTTGACGCCTTCCTTGTACTTCCCTAGCCGGATTCTCTTGATCGCAACTGTCACCCCAGTCTGAAAATAAATAGCATGGTATTCATGAACATCAGTTGAAATGAACTGAAGTATCATAAAGAAATCTGAGCAAGGATCATGGAAAGAGTAAAGCAGCCTTTACGACAGTTAATTCAAGAGAGCTGAAAGAGCTAGCTTGGGTAATACTGAACACCTCTTGGATGAAAATTCAACACCTTACAACCCTTAAGAGTACTTAAGACACAGGTCCACGACATAATAGCACTACTATCCCACAGATGCAAGAATACTAAACATCCAATGGGATAACCAGTGATCCCACTACAACAGTTTAGCCAAAACCAGCACTACAGCTAGAACCCGCCACAGTGTCAGTCAACACTACCAGCTCAATCAACGCTGCCACTGAACGAAGTAAGGAGGATTCTTTCTCCATAGAGCTAATCACACATGGTGGGAGGCTACCCTGCTCCGCCTCTGCCGAAAAACAGCCGTAGCCAATTCACACCGAGCGCATACATCCAGCTACGCCAATTCTTCAGATAGCTGCCGCTGCCGCGGCCGAAAGCCCTATCCCCTAAGCTCAATCGCTCCAACACCTATGCCGCAGAGAGCGGATGGACGGACCAGGGGGGACGGGACCGACTAACGCCTAATTCTCGATCGGCGGCCGCAGATCAGCGCGGCGCGAGGGTTTAGGGGAAGGGAAGGACCGACCTTGGTGTCGATGGCCTTGAAGACGACCCCGTACGTCCCCTCTCCGAGGACCTCGCGCTTCAGGTAGCGGTCCGCCACGCGCTTCTCGCCCGCGTCGTCGTCGCCGCCGCTCGCCATGGGGCCACCAGCTGCGTCCCCTCCTGAGGCGGCAAGAGGGGAGAGGATGGGCGGGTCGGCTCGGAGCGCGCGTGTTCCCGGCTGCCGAGAGGGAGGAGCGGGGGCGCGGGGGGAAGGTGGACGCGGTTTGCGCTGCCGCTGCCGCCAGAGGTTCGGCGCCGGGAAGAGAAAGAGGACGAATTTCTGTGTTTCGGCTCCTAGGGTATTTGCTCGTGATTCTGCTGATTTGTAAATTGTTTATCGGCCTTTTTTGCTGTCGACCGCTCCACCCGACGCCCGTTTGGATTGGGTTCTGTTGTTGCGGACCGTTGGAAACGCGAGCCAGGCCAGGCCCGTGGCACGGCAGACCCACGAAAGAGAGCTCAAGCGCGTGTGAGGTGCAAACAAGCACGGTTCTAAAGAAATGACACCGGCGCACTTAGCGCTCAGTCACGATTCGTGCAAACCCTATGCCTTCTTCTTCGTCGCGAGTCGCGACGATGGCGGCATCAAGCTGAGCCGGAGCCACGGCTGGCCGCGGTGGAGGCGGCGGAGGCAAGCAACAACTTAACTTGGGGGGTGCATGGGTGCGGGTCGCTAGCGCCGGAAGTGGGCTTAGAGGGATGGCTGGGGGTGGCGGCGGACCGGCGGAGGAGGAGTTCGGGGCAGGGCGGGGCGGCGAGGCGTCACGGCAGCTCGCCCGCCGAGGACGGGGAGGATGGCGATTAGGCCGACTGTGGCTACAGGGGAAGAGCACTCGCCAAAGTGGAAGAAGAAGAGGCACTGACGTCACTAGTTCTCGATCGACTGAGCTTCAGTCGGACCCCACTTATAAAGGTGACACACGATGATGGAATTTTATACATCACCATGTGTGAGATTAAAATCTGCTAACACTAGACGTGAAATAATATCCGGAGCAAGATTGCATCAGATTGGCCATGGTTAGCTATGTAATGTGCAACCGAGTGTACGGATATATGGAGGCCGAGCTCCACATAGCACTTTATTTTGCAAAATTCGAAAATCATATTTTATGTTTCAAAATCTGAAACAAATCACATATGTAGATAATAATGCATTCTATCAACTTTCAAAATCTTAACTCAAAATAATTCATATTCTGCGCTACACAAAAATAACAAAATCTGACATGTTTTAGAAAGTTCCAAATTTCCACTGTTCACTATTTTCATATTCAGATTTTGTCATTTTTAGCACAGACCAAAATATAACGTATTTCTATTTAGATTTTACATTTTGGTAGAACGAATTATTATCTACATACATGATTTGTTTCAGATTTTTTTAACACCAAAATATGATTTTTCGTATTTTTGGGAAAAAAGAGATATGTGTAGATCAGGCTCCATTTGGACTTTCTGATGTGCGCCCATGTTTTGTTCTCGATCTTTTCCAGGGAATGCAAACCTACGTTGTTATGTAAACTTTTGAATTTCCTTAAAGAGACAGGCACCCTTCGTCTCCGACTTCAAAATGTTTATTAACTCAATACTCCTTGCAATCTGATATTTTACAAGTTTTTAAATAAAAAAATGAAAAGTAAAAGTGAAATATGAGCATTGGAGAAGTAATGGTTACCCTTGAATTTTTATTCACGCCAATGGAAGAGTAAATGAAGAATGTGAGCATTGGAAAAGTAAGGGTCGACCTTTGTTGGGGGAATAAACCCCTGGGTTACCAAAGTCCACGGCTTGACGAGGGAACAGAAGAAGCAAGTCCCGCTGCTCGCTTCCGGCTCGCCGACTCTAGAGCCCGCTTCCGCTCGCCGACTCTGGAGCCCGCTTCCGGCTCCCCGACTCCCCGAGCCAACGTGGGCTTCCAGGTACAGGGTCTTCCGGCTCCAGGGTTTTCCGGCTCCAGGGTCTTCCGGCTCCCCGGCTCCGGGTCCCTCCAGCTGTCACATTGGATCCTTTCCAGGTGACAAACACTAGAAGACAAAGGAGAGTACAAGTTGGCCACCAATGTCAAAGAAGGCGGCCACACGGTACTCGAGACATGTCCTTGTGGGCCATCCCTTGTCCCCTGGGCACCAATTTATAAGGTGCACCACGGGAGGCCACGGGGAGAGGGTTCTCTGATCTCTCATGCTCTCACATACTAGCTAGCTCTTCTTTGAAGCAACCAAGTAGGCAGCTCAAGCTTTCTCAACCTAAGAGCACGTACAGCTCGAGGAGCAAATATGTAACACCGTATACTCCACCATATATACCACAGATGCAGATGTAGGGGTTTTACCTCCTCACGAGGGCCCTGAACCTGGGTACTTCTCGTGTTAGCCGTGCTTGTGCCCAATCCCGCCGGAACGCCGTCGCTCGCGCTGTCAGGAACCACCTAAAAAAGCCATCCTTTGGCATATGACGTGCGAAATACCACGACATTTGGCGCCCACCGTGGAGCAAAGCGGCGACCGGAGTCCCGTTCCCGCTGGGACCACTCACCATCGTCGTCATCGTCATCGCCGTCTCATCGTCACCACCTCCTCCACCGGAGAAGCTCGGAGGCTCGGCGTAGCCTCCCGGAGAAGCCCGGAGGCTCGGTGTCACCGGGACTCCCGTGCTCTCGTGTCGGCATCGTCCTCGTCCGGTGATACGTCTCAAACGTATCTATAATTTTTGATGTTCCATGTTGATATTATACCAATTGTTACATGTTTTACATACACTTCATATCATTTTTATACATTTTCTGGGACTAACCTATTAACAAGATGCCACAGTGCCGGTTCCTGTTTTCTGCTGTTTTTCCGTTTCAGAAAAGCTAGTTGGGGAATATTCTCGAATTGGACGAAAATCAACGGGTCCCTATTTCACCGACACGTACACGGAGTCCAAAGGGAGACGGAGGAGCGCCAGGAGGCGGCCACACAAGGGCTCGGCATGGCCCCACCTCCTGTCGCGCCGAGGGTGTGTGTGGGCCCCTCGGGTGCCCTCAGCCGCCGCCCTTTCGCCTATTTATTCCCCCCGACGCGAAAACCCTAAATGCCAGAGTCATATTCCACAAAACACTCCAGAGCTCCGCCGCCATCGAAACCTAGTTTCGGGGTCAGAAGATCTCGTTCCGGCACCCTCCATCATGCTCCGTGAGTAGTTCCCCCATGGACTACGGGTTCTAGCTGTAGCTAGTTGGTACTCTCTCTCCCATGTACTTCAATACAATGATCTCATGAGCTGCCTTACATGATTGAGATCCATATGATGTAATCGGTGTTGTGTTTGTTGGGATCTGATAAATTGTTACATTATGATCAGTTTATCCATCAAAGTTTGTGAGTTATTGTTGCTGCAATCTTGTTATGTTTAATGCTTGTCAGTAGTGCATAAGTGGCATGATCTTAGATTTAATCTCTATAATTGTTGCTTAGATTGTATCTACAAGTTGTATGCGCATGTCTTTGTCCGGAAGCCGAGGCCCCAGAATGACAGCAACTGGGATAACCGGAGGGATGGTTTTGATATGAGGATCACATGTTTTCACCAAGTGTTAATGCTTTGCTCCGGTGCTCTATTAAAAGGAGTACCTTAATTACCAGTAGTTTCCCTTGAGGCCCCGCTGCAAATGGGCTGGTAGGACAAAAGATGTTATGCAAGTTTCTCATTGCGAGCACGTATGACTATATATGGAAAACATGCCTACATGATTAATAGACTGGATGTTCTGTCTTAATGCTATTTCAATTATGTCAATTGTTCAACTGTAATTTGTTCACCCAACACTTGTTCTTGGAGAGTTACCACTAGCGTAGATAGCTAGGAACCCCGGTCCATCTGTAATCATCATTGCTTTTCCGTCAACCCCACACAAACAACTATTTTCTTGTGCCATTACTTATGTGTTACTGTTACTATTGCTCTCATATTACTGCTGTTTTCATATCACCCCTGTTAATAGTGCTTTTCTAGGTGCAGCTGAATTGACAACTCCGCTGTTAAGCCTTATAAGTATTCTTTGTCTCCCCTTGTGTCGAATCAATAAATTTGGGTTTTACTTCCCTCGAAGACTATTGCGATCCGCTATACTTGTGGGTCATCATCCGGCAACAACTACACATGCTCGTCTCCGCCAAAGAACTCCATCGCCCGGCCACGCTCGTGCACGTCCGTGCGACCACGCATTTGCACGCCCGTCGGTGCCGTGCTGCTTCACCTCGTCGGCGTGCCGGCGCATCTGTCCCCGACCTCCTCCGCGTCTGTACGCATTGGCCGTGTAGGCCGCCGGCTTCGCGCCGCTGCTCCCCATTGACACCCACGCGTACGTGCTTGTGCCCGCGCCCCTTCCCTTCCGCACAAACTCCTCCGTCCGCGCTCATGCGCCCGCGCGGCCTGCTTGGGCGCCCGTCGGCGCCCACGTCTGCGCCTCCTCTCCTCGCGTCTGAGCGTCTCCGCGCCCGCGTCCGGCCGCCCTCGCCGTGCCGGCCCCGGTTCCGCCCCGGCCTTCAGCTAGTCATCCTTGCCGCCGCTCCATCGAGCTCATATGGCCGCCGCCCGTCACTCCGCATCAACAGCTAAGCAGGCACACGAGCAGCTGGATCAAACCAGCTAAGCAGACAAGCAGGCTGCTGGATCATTCGTACCTGCGCGCATGTCCGGCTGCTGCCTGCTCGGCTGGCCCAGCCTAGCGCCCGCGTGAATTGATCCGGCCGGCCACATCCGGCTCCACCTCAAGTCCTGCACCCGCACACCCTCGTCGTGCCGACTCTACACCGGCCACCGGCTAGCCGTGCTCCGCCCGCGTCTCCTCCGCCTAAGGCCGCACCGGCTGGCCGTGCTCCGCCCGGCCTCCTCTCTCTGCGCCCGAGCTCTTCTCCGTCCGCGCCCGAGCATCCCCGCGCCCGCGCGTCCGCGTTCCGGCCTTCCTCGCGTCAGCGCCATCCGCCACGGCCTCGGCCACCGCCTCTGGCCCCGCCTCGCCACAGCCGCGCTTCGACCCGCCTCGGCGGGCCGGCACCCGCTCGCCGGCTCCCCGGCCTTCGGCCTCCTGGCTGGCCACATCCGCCTCGACCTCGGCGGGCCGGCACCCGCTCACGGTTGTCCGGCTTCCTGGCCTCCGGCTGGCCGCCCCCGTCCGGCGGTCGCTCCTCTATCGGATCGTTTGCCTGAGGAAAAGAGAAAGAGAAGAAAAGAAAAGGAAAAAGAGGTTGGACCGGCTGGTCCCGGTCTGGCTGCTCCCGAGCATTGATTTCCTGGTCGGCTAGGTCCAGGCCCACTGGCGTCCAGGCTGGATGCGTCCCGTTTGGATGCCCGGCCGACTGGCTCCCGACCCAGCTGCCACGTTTGGATGCCTGGCCGGCTGCGTTCCGACCCGGCTTGAGGCCAATCCGGCTGCCCGTTGGCCGTATGGCCGCCCTCCTCTGACTGCACCGACGTCCCCGCTTCAACGACCCGAACCACATCCCCGACTACGGCATAAAACCGCTAAGTGACGCTTCAGCTCCGCATTGTTATTACTTAACGCATCGCTCGGACCCCCCACGGGAGACACCCGGAGGCTGGTCCTAGCTCTCGTCACTAAGAGAAGAGTAACCGTCGTTCCGCCGAGTCGCTTCTATCCAGCTTCTAGATCTAAGTACCGTGCCACGCTCGTTCCGGCATCTCTTCGGATCCGGCTGGAGAGTTCACGGCAAGAGCCTGCGCCGGACGGGGTGCACACGAGAGAAAGATCAAAGGAACCGGGCAAAAGCGAGCCGACGTCAACCGCCATTTAAATTTTTGCCGAGTCGCCTCTATCAAACTTCTAGATCTAAGTACCGTGCCACGCACGCCCCGGCATCTCTTCGGTTCCACCCGCAGACCGCAACCCGACTGTCGTTTGGCAAGAGCCTATGCCCGGGCGGCTAGGTGCACGAGAAAAAGATCAAAGGAACCGGGCAACAGCGAGCCGGCAACAGCCATACACAAATGTTCACTTGGCATCCCCAATATTTTATTCACCGCAGTTACAAATTCAGTTTGTTTACTTGATGTAACAGGGAAAACACGCCGAGCTCCGCGCCCCTCGGCCGGCGGACCCCACGTCCGCATTTGGCAGGACTCGACGTCCGCGATCGCAGGGCAACCATGACCACAAGACAAGAAGTTGAATCTCCGCCCGACTCTTCGAGTCACCCGGAGGCTTGTGTCGGGGGAATAAACCCCTGGGTTACCAAAGTCCACGCTTGAGGAGGGAACAGAAAAAGCAAGTCCCGCTGCTCGCTTCCGGCTCGCCGACTCTAGAGCCCGCTTCCGGCTCCCCGACTCCCCGAGCCAACGTGGCTTCCGGGTCCAGGTCTTCCGGCTCCGGGTCTCCTGCTCCAGGTTCTTCCGGCTCCAGGGTCTTCCGGCTCCCCGGCTCCGGGTCCCTCCAGCTGGCACATTGGATCCTTTCTAGGTGACAAACACTAGAAGACAAAGGAGAGTACAAGTTGGCCACCGAAGTCAAAGAAGATGGCCGCACGTACTCGAGACATGTCCTTGTGGGCCATCCCTTGTCCCCTGGGCACCAATTTATAAGGTGCACCACGGGAGGCCACGGGGAGAGGGCTCTCTGATCTCTGATGCTCTCACGTACTAGCTAGCTCTTCTTTGAAGCAACCAAGTAGGCAGCTCAAGTTTTCTCTAGCTAAGAGCACGTACAGCTCGAGGAGCAAATATGTAACACCGTATACTCCACCATATATACCACAGATGCAGGATGTAGGGGTTTTACCTCCTCACGAGGGCCCTGAACCTGGGTACTTCTCGTGCCCAATCCCGCCGGAACGCCGTCGCTCGCGCTATCAGGAACCACCTAAAAAAGCCATCCTTTGGCATATGCCGTGCGAAATACCACGACAACCTTGTTTTCTTTTTCTTCATGCTAATGGAACCTATGAGAACCTTTCATCATTAGGACTTTTTCCAAAAACGAGTTATTCGTCTGTTGAATTTCTTCTATTTGTTATATAGCTCCAAAGTATACATCTTAAACACAAAATTGTTTGCACATTTATTGCTTGTCAAAATCTACAGTAGAACGCATGTTTTACACATCTCATCGGAACGTGGTAAATTTTTGAAAGATTACACAACATGCATATATTTGGCTTTTATTTGTCCTAAATTTTCTAGATTTGTCACACAAATGCATGTTTCTTTAAAAATCTAGTTTTGTCCAGTTTTGTCTTTTGTGGGTTATCCAGTTGATTTTTTTGGGTGGCACGCGTATTTCCTTAATGTCTAGACCACTGTAGAACTAAACAAGGCTTCCAAAAAATTCTTGTTAAGAACTTGATGTTATGGTTATAATGTTTGAGAGAACTAACCATTTGTTAGAACCCAAAAGTTCCAAGGAGGTAAAAAAATCCTAGGACTAGAGGAAAACATGGAGATGGTGACGACAGAAGAGCACCGAAACTAGGAAGACTTTACCAGTTTACCTCCATTATACTTTAGGTTCCAACAAAATGGTTATTCTCATAATAGATGATAATAATATCAAGTATTTACCCATAATTTATAATAAAGGTTGTTGAGTGATATGGTGGTTTACACATAAAAATATTTGTGCCATACAAAAACTTTAATTGGATAGTCCACGGAGCAAAATAAAGTGCACTCAAGATTTCGTTTTCGTCTACACCGGCAGAGAATTAACTTAACATATGCCCTTGCACTTGTCAACGGAGTCACGTATGTGCATCGTCTCCCAATAGTTCACCAAGTCTACATAGATATGAGCACATCAACATCGGTTGGTGACATCGAGACGGCTCGATTCTCGCTAGGAAAATATACACCGTAGGTGAAAACTAATATAAAAACTATTTGAGTAGCAAAAAAAATCATAATCACGGGAAAACATTTTTTCCATAAGGTTCGATGTTATATTTCCATGAATTCTGATGAAAACCTGTTTGATAAAGGGGCAGCCCAAGATATTGGCAGGGGAAACCTGATGATGAAGTGAAAGCTGCAATTTTTACCTCCACCCAGAGAAGGCTCCCGGCCTGGATGGTTTAACAGGGCTTTTTTACCGGCTGGCCTGGGATACAATTAAGGATGATGTCATGCTTGCAATGCACAAGCTCGAAGGCATGGGTTCACAGGGTTTGCAACTTCTCAACAATGCTTTGTTAATTTTACTGCCCAAAAACCCCCGAAGCATCAAGACCCTCTGAATTTAGACCTATAAGCCTGGTGCACAACTTTGGTAAGATTTTCACCAAAATCATGGCAACGAGGTTGCAACCTCTCATGAAGGACCTGATTGCTCCTTGTCAAATGCCTTCATTAAAGGACGCTCCATTCATGACAATTTTATGTATGTCCAAGGAGTCATCCACTCGCTGAAACACAAAAAGATTCCTGCCTTAATGCTTAAGCTGGATATCTCTAAGGCATTTGTCGTGTCTCGTTGCACGGACACCGGGAGTATAGGATACCCCCTTTTAGGTTCGGCACGGGGCGCGAAGGAGGCTGAGAATCGTCTTCTTGGGGGAGTCTAGATCAAGCTCTCCTCTACACGATCAAAGCATGCAACCAAAGGGACACAAGAAGCTACCCAGGTTCAGGCCGCCCGGAGGCTAAAAGCCCTACTCCTGCATGTCTGGATTGATGAGTTCTTCATAGTGTGGCTTACAATGGAACCTCCCGGATGGGGTACCCGAAAGGGTTTTGGCTGGAGGTAGAAGAAGGACAGATCCTGACCCGGAGGAGATCACCTTCCCTCTACCTTCGCAGCCCTAGTCTAGTCTTGCTCTGGTTCAACCTTGTGTTCGTCCTTGCTTCGACCTCTCCCCTCCTCCGTGCCTTGGTCCTCCTTTTATAGTCTAAGGGGTTGCCACAGGGTCACGTGAGGGGCGTGAGGGACCTTCGGGTGAAGGACCCTCCTCATCTAGTTTAGGAGGAGACGTGGCCTCTCCTCAGCCTAGCGTCTCCTTTGGGTTAGGTGGGAGCGTCCGCCTTGGGGTGGACAGGAGCTGACACCACCACGGGACGTGCTTCCCGCCCGCGCTGCCTTCGCCTTGCTTCCCAAGTCTTCCGCGGTGAGGTGAGTGCTTATCCACAGGGACGTGGGGAAGTACCCGAGAGGGAGCCTGGCCTCCTGCCGGGAACTCGGGCTCTCGGGTCCTTCCTGGCCTTCTTGCTTAGTTCGGGGACCCGGAAGGTCCCCAGGACCGGAGCCCTTTGTCGATGTAGGCCATGCGTGTCTTGACGGTGAACCCGCCAGCTTGACTTGAGTCTTGGTCTTGTCCATCTTCATCTTGGGCCCACATGGGGTGGACCCATTTGGCAGTACTAGGGGAACCCCATGTTCCACTGCTGCGACAGTAGCCCCCGGGCATGGTCCGGCGGCTCTTGCTCCAGCTGCCGGGGCCATGGCCTAAAGATAGGTCAAAGTGGGTCCCGGGCACCTGGTCTTCCTTGTTCAGCTCATTGGGGACCCGCCGAGGCGAGGTAGAGACGAGCCCCCGGGTCCGTTGACTGAATCGTGGCGAACGTTGCGATTCATTCGGACCCCGTGCTTATCTTGGAATCCAACGGCGAAACGCACAGAAATCGGCACGCCCCCTCGATCCCCACGTCCGTCGGAGTAATGGGGCCGCGACGCGACGTGTGGGACGCCTTATAAGCCACGACTGGCTTCCACTGTAGCCGTTACCTCTCCAGATTCGCCGAAATCCCCAAATCGCCGCCTCCGCCTTCGTCCTCCTGACTCTGCTCCGCCGCCTCCTCTTGCTGCCATTGCACCAACCTCCCTTCTGCTCCAATGGCTCGACTGAAAGCTCTCGCCCGGAGGAAGAAGAGCGCGGGGGCCTCGCCCACCGAGAAGCCGATGTCCCCAAAAACCAAGAGATCGCGGCAGAGGTCGGCGGAACGCCAAGTAGGCTGAACTCAAGAGGCAGACGGCCTTGTTCCCCAGCTGCTTCGCCGGCGATACGGAGATGATGCGGAAGGCGGAGCACTTCGGGGTGATGGAGTCTGCTGGCGCCGATGGTGTCCCAGCCAGGAAAGCGTCGGAGATCTTTCCGCCGTCGGCGACCAGGACACCCAAGCAGATCCCCATTTTCGACAGCTTCATGTTGATGGGGCTTGTCCCCCTTTCTCTGATTTCTTCATGGAGATCTTGCGCGCGTACAAGCTGAAGCTCTTGCATCTGACGCCAGGCGCAATTCTCGACTTGGCGGTCTTCGCTTACGCCTGCGAGGCGTTCGTCGGGGTGATGCCGTCCGTGGCGCTGTTCCGCCACTTCTTCTACCCTCGCATTGGGGGCCAAGGCTGGATGGGAGGCAGCGTCACGTTCTGCTTCCGTCCGAAGATCAAGTGGGCCTACCCCCTTCTGGAGACTAAATCCAAATGGGATGAGTGGAGGGATCACTGGTTCCTGGTCGGGGTGCCGAAGCCGATGCTCAACTTGAGGAGCCGATGCAGTGCCCAGTGGATCTGGACACTTGGAGGAGCGTCAGCTTGCAGGATGAACAATTCTCGGCGGTCGTGGCGCGCTTCGACTTCTTCGCGAGAAAGGAGTTTCCGGGCCGCCATCGTTGCTCATTTCCTCCGCAACCGCCTTGCGCCGCTGCAGAAACGCCCACACCCGGCCTGGAACTTCCAGGGCCCCGGGGATCCATCTCGCCTGAGGTGTCCCGATATGGAAGAAAACCTTGTCGGGATAACGTGAGAGGGACCTTCACTCCAGGGGTCAAGTACCAGCTGCCCAAAGGGTTTCTGCCTCTGTGCGACGACCCGGAGAAGGACAAGATCCTGGCGCAGATGCCGGTCTGCAACGCCTTTGGTATTGTAGGCCGGGCTGACCACGGGCCCAAACCTCCTGTGGTGAAGACCCGCAGGCCAGGGCACCTTCCAGCCCTGAAGAAGGAGAATTCTGGGAGTCCAACGATGAGAGCGAGGAGGAATCCGAAGAGGAATTCTCCGGCTCTGATGACGACGAAGGTGGCGACGGGCGCGAGACCGACGCCTCCGACAGAGACGAAGTTGCTGGCGACGACCCGGTTGCCAGCGATGACGATGATGAAGATGACGACGATGACGAGGAGAGGCTGCTCCGCCCCCGCAGTCTGCCCGCGGGGTCGATGCTGCCCCAGACCCGAGTGTCCGCAGCCGTTCCCCGCCAGTTGTGGTGGTGGGGAACGATGACGACCATGTGGATGAAGAAGCGAGCGCCGCGGACTTCGTCCGAGCCCCCCGCCAGAAAGCTTCAACCGGCCGCCTGTCACCCGTGATGGAGCCGCCTGCTGCCTTGGGAGAGCCGCCGGCGAGCCCCCAAGCTTCTTCCGCTGCGTCGGTAGACGTTCCCCCGTCAATGGGCAACAAGCGCACCCGGGAGTAAGCCTCTTCTTCACTTCTTTCTTGTACTTTGCATTTCCCGCCTTCCCCAAGGAAAATGACCGAATGTTGGTGCAGGGGTACTCCTTCCTTGGGTACTGGCAAGAGACGGCGTGACATGG
The DNA here is from genome assembly GCA_947311845.1 of Poa pratensis. NCBI lineage: Eukaryota > Viridiplantae > Streptophyta > Magnoliopsida > Poales > Poaceae > Poa > Poa pratensis. The sequence goes on along the minus strand of CAMZMU010000059.1, from coordinate 26,062,303 downwards.
CGGAGGACGACACCGCCACTAGCTTTGGAGCCGGTGGAGGGGGATGCTTCCTCCTCCCATAGCAGAACTTGAAGGCCGTCGGGGGCGGAGTGGGGAGCGTGACGGCGACCTCCCTAGCTCACCCGGGAAAAGCGCTCGACGTCCTGACGCCCGAGCAAGCAGGTAACCCAGAGCTTGCGGGTAACATCGCTTTCTTGACGCACCAATGCTTTTCCTGACATCCTTTTGTTTCCAGATGCTTCAGTGGCCAACGTCTTTTCTCCCGGTGGCCTTCTTGGTGGGCTAGCCAGGAGAAACCACCTTCCCTCTCGCCTTCAGAGGGTCAAGAGGTGACCAAGGGCGTCCCGAGTTCGCGGGCTATGGGAACGCAGACCGCGAACCCTGTTCCGGGCCCAAGCCCTGATTTGATAGAAAGCTCCTTGATGACTGGGACAGTGTTAACAACTTTTGCCGCTTTTTCCACTGACTCCGGCGCCAGCGAGGAGGTGCGGCGCTGATGAAGATCAAGAGAGCCTGGCCGCCAACCGCATGAAAAGTGTGCCTGCCCCGGGAGGTCCCCCGGCAGCTACTCCAGGGTTCACCATTAGTGGTGACGACGCGATGGATGCCATCCTCCGCGGGATAGCTCAGCTGGGCAAAGATCTGTGCGACCGTGAGGCCGCCGTCGTGGGGACCATCGAGAGTGTCGAGGACCTGATCCAGAAGGGGATGGGCAAGCTGAACCGCTTGGCAACCCAAATCACCACCTTGCTCCCGGCTCTGAGAAGAAAGATGCAGACCGGAAGGCCGAAAGTGAGCGCCAAGGAAAGGTCATCCTGGCGAAAGAGCAGCAGCTAGCTCCCGGGAGGCAGAACTGGCTGAGAAGGAGAAGACCTTGGAGCTCCAGAAACTCCAGCAGGAGCAGCAGACCGAGAAACGCCTAAGGGAGGCAGAGGACCGCCACCGTGAAGAGCTCGAGGCCAAGGATAAGGACATCCAACTCTGGAAGTCCAAGGAGAAAGAGGCCGTCCAAACCATCGAAGATATCAAGAATGTCCTCCATCAGGAGCAGGAGTCCGCCCAAGCTTTGCAGCAGCAGGCCAAGAGTGACGGCCAGAAGATGTCCGAGCTGAAGGAGTCCTTGGAGGCGCAGTGCAAGGAGCTTGCAGCACTGAGGAAGGCCATCAAAAGCTGATCCAGGCCAACTCCCAGGCATCCACTGAGCTGTCCGAGCTTCGCCGTCTTAACCAGGAAGGTTTCGCCGAGGTTGAGGCCACCTGCGAGTGAAGCGGCTGAGTCTGCCCACCGAAGCTCCGGTGCTGGAACCACAGCGCCAGAGTCTGCCCCTCGTCGCAAGATTCATCAGGGGAGTGGCCGCTGATCTCCGGTCTTTCAAGAACAAGATGGTCACCCAGCTTGTGAATGACAAGCACGAGACGAGCAAGGTGACGGCGGCCTTGGTGATGGCGTCCTTCAGGGAGGCCAATCCTGGCGTTGCCTTGCCAGATTTCTCGACCTCGTCTCCTTCCAGGACTTCACTCCAAGCGGTGTCGGCTCCCGCGACTGCACTTGCCATGAGGAAATTCCCGCCTCACTAGTTGTCCTGCACCATGTTTGGGCACTTCGTGCCCCCAATAAACTTTGCGTCAGATCTCATGTATCAGCTTATTAAAACTTGCTTGTAATAGGCTAGAACTTGCTATGCTACTCTAGTTCTCGGGTTGCTTTTATTTGTCTTAAGCATGTCTTTACTTTTCTCCACGTCCTTGAGGAACCTTCTGGGATGTAAGCTTACCCGCGAGGCCCTGACAGGTCAGGCATGCGCTCGCGAGCCCTACCGATTCCCAAAAAGCCGCTCACTCTGTTGGCACGCACGTCCCCGGGGTATCAGGTCTGTGCACCGCTTTTTACCCCCGGGAGAGTCGATACCCCATGAGTGCTCGCACGACGGTCGAGCCTTGCCTTTCTAGTTCCGCACATGTTTTGTTACCCGAGAAGTAGATTGCACGTATACAGAAACAGGTTTGAGGGCAACTTATCTTTTATTCATCATGGAAGTTCTTGAACGACAACTGGCCACTTCAGGGTACATCTTGTGGCAACACGGTTCTTCCGGGTACACAGCACGAATTGCTTCAACGACTCTTGCGGGGAGGAAGGTTAGCAGCTTCTTCCATCCTAGAACATCGGTCAGCTATGTCCCACAAGTCCTCCAGGGTGTCCACAACGTGGGTACTCATCTTTTCGCGCATCTTGGGGTTGCGGACGTTGACGTGGAATGCGGCGATGACGGAAGCCTCGCAGAGGTACTTCGGGATAATGCGGTCGACGACGCCCCGGAACCTCCAGATGTAGTGACGCAACGTCTCCTCAGCTTCTTGCTCTAGGTGATAGAGGTCGGAGACGGTTGCCGGGTACGGCGTGCAGCAGGTCTTGAGGTGCTGGCTGGCCTGGCCTTCCATGTCCTCCCGTGAGCGACGCCTGGGGTTGGAGCTCTGGCCAGCACCTTCTTCAGGAAGTTCCATGGGCCGCTTGCCATGGGGGTCCTCAGGCTGTTCCTTGTAACAGCCCAAAATTTGTGAACCTAAAATGTGAACCAAATTTTCGCTTTTGTGTTTCCTTGCATCCGGCATCCATATTGACTTGCTAAACAACACACAAATTGGTTTGGCACCATTTAAAACAAGATGACAAACTTGTCTCACCAAAATTTCAAATCAATGGAAATGTTGTTGAGTTGTTAAACAGAGGTTTGCAAATGAACATATTTGTCAAGGAAGTTCCAAAGGTTCCAAAGATAATTTTTGCAAACTATTTTGATTTGTAAACAAAATAAATGGAGAGAAACTCAAAATTGCCTGTAAGCAATTCCTAATTTATTTTCCTAACAAATGAGTTTCAAATAATCTGGAAAAATTAGGGAGCTTCATCTTGATGTGGGGAGGCTACATAAATTTTCTCATAATTTTTCAGATAATTTAGAGGCCTCAATTAAATCTCTAAAACCTACTGGAAATGAAGGAAAAGGAAGAAAATGACCGGTTTGTGATGGTAACAAAAGTTCCAGGGGCTATTTGCAAAATCGTCGTCGTCCTCCCTGTAGCGACCGAGAAGCTCCGCCTGCGCCACAACCAGTGCATCGCAGTGCCCTCCTCTGCTCGCCCCCGACCACGCGTGGAGGATGAGACCCCCCCGTGGCAGCCCTCTCTCTATCCCCGATTTTTCCCCGTTTCCTCGCTCTCTCGTCCTCTGCCATGGCCGGGACCTAGCTAGGTCGTCGCCGTTGCATCGCCGTTGATTGGAGTTTCGCCGTCCAAATCGAAGAGCACCAGCACCTCCGCCGCGTCCCCAGCTCCTTGTTCGCCCGAGGAATCGACGCGGGACGGCGAGAATCGACGCCGCCATCCTCTTCTTCCTCGCTGCCGTCCGAGCACCGCCGAGCTCCGCACCGCCGCGGTGGTCCACCTCCGACCTCCCTGACCTCTCCACTGTGCTCGTGGTGAGCTTCTGGCCCTTGCTGGCCCCTTCCCCTCTTTCCTCTCGCGCTAGCTCGTGCTCCCCGCCGTAGCCATCGTCGCCGTGCTGCTCGCCGTGTTCTTGTCGCCGTAGCGCGCCGGCCGGTCGTGGAACCGGCCTAACCGGGCTGTGGACTATTTCCCACGGGCCCATAGCCGGCCTTGGAGCCGGCCCAACCGGGCTGAAGGCCGTGGGCTCTGTGGTCAGGCCGGCCTGGAAACCGGCCCAACCGGGCTGGAGGCCGGTTTGGCTGTTTGTTTTTTTCGTTGTTCCTTTTTAGTTCTCCCTTCTCGCGCATGCCTCCCGCTACTCCCCCGCGCCTTTAGGGACATCGAACTCCGATGAATCTCCTGTTCCATCCCTCTCTCTCGAGTTCGAGTAATTAAATTTGTAATGTTGTTGAAAATAACTTATTAAAAGCACATATTTAAAAGAGGGAATTAAAAATGTAATAACTTTTTTATCGGGACATCAGAAAAATGTGTTTGATATACCAAAATGTCCGGAAAATTGTGAATTAAACCTTTAGAATAAATATCATGCATGTTTGAGCACCATTAAAGGACTACACTTGTTACAAGTTAGTAGAATCATTAAGTTCTAATATGGGGTTTATTCCAAATAATGCAATAAATATTACGGGGACCCCATTTAACTTGTTGATCATGTTCAATGCTTTTAGGGTGCATTTAAAATGTCATTTCATCATGTTTGTGCACTGCACCTGTTGTGTTCGTGGTATTTATTTGTTCCTTTCCGGTGTTGTTTGTGTATCGGTAGATCAAGGAGCTGAAGTGCCACCACCGTATCGTGACGATCCCTATTACCAGCCGTATCAACAAGGCAAGCGTAATCCCCCCCTCTGAGCATGTCTTATCCTATGTTTCCGCAAATATTTTCGCCACTATAATATTGCATGCGGTTCCAAATGTCAATTTTATTGGATTAGAGTATCATATAGTTGCATTAAGTTTCCGATGCCATTACCTGTTTCCCTCCAATTATCCATAGGATTGAATTGTTGGCCTGAGATACTTAACTATGCAATGTTGATGCTTAGCCATGCTTAGTTAAATGTTTATTCGTCCGATGGATATGTCATGTTGGGAACAGATGTGGAAATGACAGTATGATGGTGGAGAAATGTGGAAACTGACAGGTAATAAAATGCTTAAAGGTGTGGATGAGAGGCCATTGTGGTTGTGGTGCTTTGTCTCGTTCTCGCCGCCTAGGTGCGAGTTCTTACCTCTTGAATCAAGACTGAGCGTGCAACCATGCGTGAGGCCTATGCATTCGCAGTGCAGGAACCCTCATAGACTAAATAACTCGGGCGGGACTAGCCAGGGTCCTCTAGTTTGAGATTCCATTTGCGCGTGCGTGATGATGGTGGTTAAATGGGATGAGGATTGTGGTGTTAGGAAAATAAGGGGCCATGGGGCAGGGTGTTGGAGGCACTGAACCTGTCCTATCGCCACTGATGATCCTGGAAAGTTCTTAACGAGGGAGAAGTCGATGCCGCTCCCACCCAGCCGGCTTTCAATGGAAGAGAGCTAATGTACAGGTAATGGGCCAAACGGTACGCGTGGCAAACATTGTACACCCCTGCAGGGTAAATCTTTTTGAAAAGTCGTGTCCACGGTTACGGACGACTTGGGAAAGGACGATAAGACCATAGAATAACTTCAACGGAATGATTAAAACCTGAGTACTAAAGGTACTACTCAAGAATGTAAGGTTGACTTCCTCGAGGGTGATTCGGGGAGGTGCCTTTGTAGAACAGGTACAGTGGTTGATGATGGTTGATGATGAGAGAAGGTGATCAAGAGAAAAGAGTTACTCCTTACCCCTTTTGAAAAGATTCTGATTAGTCGATGCCATGGAGTTATGTTTTCATAAATAAAATCAGGTTTATGCAAAACAACCATAAAACTTTGAAAGCCTCATCGAGCTAAAGCTCTATATATAATCTTGCGAGTTCGTCTAACTCAACGTCGTTTGTTTTGTTTCAGAGGAGGACTTCACCGACCTCGAAGGTGGGTTCTTTGTGGACGTCGACGAGTAGTCTGGGGTTCCCAGGTGGCAGCTTGGGACATCCCAGAATAGCTGGCGCTGGATGTTTATCTGTAGGCCTCTGGTTGTAATTTGCTATCTTTCTCTATTATAAGAGTTGAACAATAATGATTTGTGTCGTAGAGTCTGTGATGTGCCAGTTGTTCCACAAGTTTGATCTCTCTATTATGCATTGAGGGTTGTGCCTGTGTTAAGGCATCAATCGGGGTGTTGCGTTGCCGATGATCCATTCCGAGCAACGCCTGCCAAAGGTTTTGGCCGGGGATTGGTAAACCCGTAACTTCCGGTTGTATCGCTTAACCGGTGACACACAGCATCACTGTATAGCAGTCGGGTCGGGGCGCCACAAGTTGGTATCAGAGCAGGACTGCCTGTAGGAAACCCTTCTACTGGTCGACGTTGAGTCTAGTGTTTGTGAAATTATTTTTAACCTAAAAATGAGTTGTGAAAACCATCTTAGGATTCCTTTTACTCCTCATCTGGTTACACTCTAATCTCGGAGCAATCTTACCTCAATTTGATTTAAAGGTTTTACTTCTCACCTATTACTTCAAAATTATTAGTATCACGTGGGTGGGTTCTACCTTTAGTGTTATGTGTCCAGTTGCTCCCGATGCGTTGTAATCCGAAATCAACTCAGTATTGTGGGGTTTTAACCCAAGGACTTGAACATAAGGTCCCGGATTGTGCCAACTAAAGTGTGTTGACTCACGTGGTTCTTACTATTTGAATCCCACGCTAGTAGCACATGATGCTGATCTTTGACCCAAGTTCTATCTTGTTGATCCTTGCTAGTTGTTACACAATGTATTATCGTCCCTAGTCTGTGTACTTGTGTAGACGCTAATGCTATTGTTTCAACCATTCGGAGGAAGATACTAACTGTGTCATTGTAAATTCTCCAGAATGGCTCGAGGAGGCCGTGGTAACCACAATGATGAGGAACCACCACCGCCACCACCCTCGATGGCTCAGGTCTTGATGGCCATTGAGGAGAACCGCGGGTGCAATGAGCGCCTGTTGGAGCAGTTGGTGCAGCAGAATGCACAGAGGAATGGCTGCAACATCTCACTGAGTTCTGCGCTCGCAGCCACCCACCTTTGCTATGCTAAGGAGCCACTGGAAGCTGATGATTGGCTTCGTGCTCTGGAGCGCAAGTTCTCCGCGCTGCATGTCCCAGTGGCCGAGCAAGTCAACTTCACCACCTACCTCCTGGTTGGTGCAGCTGGCTGTTGGTGGGAAAGCCATGTGGCCATGTTTCTGCCAACCATGTCTTCAATTGGGCGATTTCCGCACTGCCTTCCGTGCGGCTTACATCCCTCCGCCGATCATGGATTGAAGAGGAGGGAGTTCCTGGATTGCAACAGGGACGTATGGACCTCCGCACTTATGGTTGTGAATTCAACCATCTCTCTCGTTACGCCCCAAGGGACGTGACCACTGATGCTGACAAGCAAGAGCTGTTCCGCAAGGGTCTTGCACCGCAGCTCCGCTATGAGTTACTGCCCTTCAAGTTCCAGACCTACCAGGAGCTGTTCAACCAGGCTCTTACTCTTGAGCAGGGAAGAAAGGAACTTGAGGCTTCCAAGAGGCCCGCACACGGGGACCACCAGAGTTCCTCGGGTTCTGAGAGCAAGAAGCGCAGGGTGTTTGTTCCCTACAGCGCTGTGCCGCGTGCTCCATTCATGCCGAGAGCCGCAGGATACAGGCCACCACCTCCGCGCCCCACTACTTCGACCTTGGGAGCGGAGTGGGTATCGTCCTCAGCTACCTGCTCCACCTGGACTCACTTGCTACACCTGTGGCCAGGCTGGCCACTACTCCAGGGAGTGCCCCCAGAAGGCACCTATCGGGACACCTGCACGAGCCCCTGCCACTCCAGCTGGCAAGGCTGGACCTATTGTGCGTGGTCGCCTGAACCACGTCTCTGCTGAGAAGCTGAAGAGGACCCCGGCGTCCTTATGGGTGAGCTACGAATCAACAACAATCTTGCTACAGTTTTGTTTGATTCTGGAGCATCGCATTCATTCATATCTATAGCTTTGCAAAAGACCACAAAATACCGTTCGAGAAATGAGCCATCCCTTGGTGATCGCCACTCCTGGCTCCAAATGGCAAACCGATGGGGTTACTCCTGAGTTCAGATTACCATCGGTTACTATTCTTTCCTTTTGCTTTGGTAGCTCTGAGGTCAAGTGGCATTGATGTCATACTGGGCATGAACTGGCTAGCCAAATACCGGGCTAATCTCGACTGTGCTGCCAAGACCATCACCGTGACCACTCTCTGGCGACATGTTGAGTATTGGTCTGCACTGTCAAGACCTCCATCTTCAGTCATACCCAACTCCCCGAGATCCTCCTTTGCTTTATGGAAGGCGAATCCCTCCTGAAATCCAGGACATACACGTGGTGTGTGACTTCCCGGATGTGTTCCCGGAAGAATTGCCTGGCATGCCTCCTGACCGAAGTGTGGAGTTTGTCATAGATCTACTTCCCGGTACCGCTCCAATTTCCAAGAAGCCCTACCGTATGCCGGTGGAAGAGTTGGCTCTGTTGAAAGAGCAAATTGATCAGCTGTTAGCGAAGGATTTCATTCAGCCTAGCAGTTCACCTTGGGGTTGTCCGGTACTCTTTGTCAAGAAGAGGGATTCTACCGTGCCTCGTCTAGTCTCTGACTATACCGTTGAATGCGGTGACAATCAAGAACAAGTATCCTATTCCTCGCATCAATGATCTGTTGGATCAGTTAGCTGGTGCAACGTATTCTCCAAGATGGATCTGAGGTCAGGTACCATCAGATCAAGATCAGAAAGGAGGATATTCCAAAGACGGCATTTGTTACTCGTATGGCTCATATGAGTATACCGTCATGTCCTTTGGTCTCACAATGCTCCAGCTACTTTCATGAGGCTCATGAACTCCATCTTCATGGATTATCTCGACAAGTTTGTCGTCATTTACATTGATGACATCCTCGTTTATTCCAAAACCGATGAAGAGCATGCCGAACATCTTCGTTGGTTCTGACACGACTTCGAGAACACCGCCTCTATGCCAAGTTCTCCAAGTGTGAGTTCTGGTTGGATAATCTTGTCTTCCTTGGTCATGTGATATCCGCTAATGGTGTGGCTGTCATTCCCGACAAGATTCAGTCCATTTGGATTGGAAAACTCCAATGTCAGTCAAGGACATCCGTAGCTTTCTCGGATTGGCAGGTTACTACCGCCGATTCATCGAAGGTTTCTCCAAGATAGCCAAGGCTGACTGACCTTCTCAAGAAGGATAAAGTTCGTATGGACGGCCGAAGCTGAAGAGAGCTTCAAAACACTGAAAGCCAAACTCACGTCCGCTCCTGTGCTTGTCCTGCCGGACACAAGCAAGGATTTCGTCGTCTTCTGTGACGCCTCTCTACAAGGCTTGGGTTGTGTACTAATGCAAGATGGCCATGTGGTGGCATATGCTTCTCGCCAATTGAAGCCGCATGAGCACAACTACCCAACTCATGATCTAGAACTTGCCGTGGTTTATGCTTTGAAGCAATGGAGACCATACCTGTTTGGTAACCGTTGCGAGATTTTCTCGGATCACAAGAGTCTGAAGTACCTCTTCACCCAGCCGGATTTAAATCTCAGGCAAAGGCGTTGGTTGGAGTTAATCAAGGACTATGATGTGAGTCTGAACTATCAACCCGGCAAAGCAAACGTCGTGGCTGACGCGCTAAGTCGGAAGTCCTATTGCAACAATCTGATGATTGAAAAGGCCAACCTGCCCTCCATGAAGAGTTCTCTCGTTTGAACTTAGAAATTGTTCCCTCTGGCTACCTGCAAATCTGGAGATCAAATCTACTCTTGTAGACCAGATTAAGGAAGCTCAAACCCGTGACAAGGGTATTCTAAAAATCAAGGAGAACATTGCTAGCGGGAAGGCCAAATGTTTTTCTGTCAATGAATCCGGAGTTGTTTATTTTGGTGACCGCTTGGTAGTGCCAAAGAAACGAAAATTGAGGGAGATGATCCTCCAAGAAGCTCATGAATCTCCTCTCTCTATTCATCCCGGTAGTACCAAGATGTACCAAGACCTTCGACCACAATTCTGGTGGACTCGGATGAAACGGAAATTGCCAAGTATGTTGCTGAATGCGACACCTGTCGACGGGTAAAGGCTGAACATCAAAGGCCTGCCGGCACTCTCGCCCTATTGCAGTCCCCGAGTGGAAATGGGATGAAATCGGTATGGACTTCATCACCGGGTTTCCCCGATCTCAAAAGGGCAACAATGCAATCTGGGTAATCATTGATCGACTTCCAAGGTTGCTCACTTCCTACCAGTCCGTGATGATATACGGGCAAGTCAACTTGCTGACTTATATATGGCTCGTATTGTTCCATTGCATGGGGTCCCTCTGAGGATCATATCGGACCGTGGAAGTATCTTTGTATCCAAATTCTGGCAGAGTTTCCAAACTGCTATGGGGTCCCGTCTCAATTCAGTACCGCCTACCACCCCAAACGATGGTCAGACTGAAAGAGTGAACCAAGTGTTGGAAGACATGCTTCGGGCATGTGTAATCTCTTTTGGCAAGGGTTGGGAAAAGTATCTCCCTTTCGCGGAGTTCTCCTACAACAATAGCTATCAAGCTAGTCTGGGCATGGCTCCCTTCGGGCTAGTCCGAGACCGGAGAGAGGACACTCTTTGGTCCGGATGTGATCAATGAAGCTGAGGAGAAGGCTAGAATCATACGAGAGAATCTGAAGATTGCTCAGTCTAGGCAGAAGAGCTACTATGATAAGCACCATCAGGAAATTCACTATGAAATTGGTGATAAAGCTTATCTCCGCGTCTCTCCCCTTCGTGGCGTTCGTCGCTTCGGTATCAAAGGGAAATTGGCCCCTCGCTACGTTGGCCCTTTCACTATCCTGGCCAAGCGAGAAGATCTTTCGTATCAACTAGAGTTACCGGTCATCTTCCCAAATGTACATGATGTGTTTCATGTATCCCAACTTCGCCGGTGTTTTAAAGATCCTATCCATGGGGTCAATCATGAAGAGCTGGATCTCCAGGAAGATCTCACTTATCACGAGCATCCTATCCATGTCCTAGATGAAACCAAAAGAAAGACCCGTAACAAGACTACCAAGTTCCTCAAAGTTCAGTGGTCTCACCATTCCGAGGAGGAAGCAACTTGGGAAAGGGAGTCTAGTCTTCGTGAGGAGTATCCCGACTTCTTTCCGCAACCTTAGAATCTCGGGACGAGATTCCTGTAAGGGGGTAGAATTGTAACAGCCCAAAATTTGTGAACCTAAAATGTGAACCAAATTTTCGCTTTTGTGTTTCCTTGCATCCTGGCATCCATATTTAATTGCTAAACAACACATAAATTGGTTTGGCACCATTTAAAACAAGATGCCAAACTTGTCTCACCAAAATTTCAAATCAATGGAAATGTTGTTGAGTTGTTAAACAGAGGTTTGCAAATGAACATATTTGTCAAGGAAGTTCCAAAGGTTCCAAAGATAATTTTTGCAAACTATTTTGATTTGTAAATAAAATAAATGGAGAGAAACTCAAAATTGCTTGTGAGCAATTCCTAATTTATTTTCCTACCAAATGAGTTTCAAATAATCTGGAAAAATTAGGGGAGCTTCATCTTGATGTGGGGAGGCTGCCTAAATTTTCTCATAATTTTTCAGATAGTTTAGAGGCCTCAATTAAATCTCTAAAACCTACTGGAAATGAAGGAAATGGAAGAAAAGGACCAGTTTGTGATGGGAACAAAAGTTCCAGGGGCTATTTGCAAAATCGCCGTCGTCCTCCCTGTAGCGACCGAGAAGCTCCGCCCGCGCCGCACCAGTTCATCGCAGCGCCCTCCTCTGCTCGCCCCTGACCACGCGTGGTGGATGAGACCCCCCGTGGCAGCCCTCTCTCTATCCCCAATTTTTCCCCGTTTCCTCGCTCCCTCGTCCTCTGCCATGGCCGGGACCTAGCTAGGTCGTCGCCGTCGCATCTCCGTTGATTGGAGTTTCGCCGTCCAAATCGAAGAGCACCAGCACCTCCGCCGCGTCCCCAGCTCCTTGTCCGCCCGAGGAATCGACGCGGGACGGCGAGAATCGACGCCGCCATCCTCTTCTTCCTCGCTGCCGTCCGAGCACCGCCGAGCTCCGCACCGCCGCGGTGGTCCACCTCCGACCTCCCTGCCCTCTCCACCGTGCTCGTGGTGAGCTTCTGGCCCTCGCTGGCCCCTTCCCCTCTTTCCTCTCGCGCTATCTCGTGCTCCCCGCCATAGCCATCGTCGTCGTGCTGCTCACCGTGTTCCTGTCGCCGTAGCGCGCCGGCCGGTCGTGGAACCGGCCTAACCGGGTTGTGGACCGTTTCCCACGGGCCCATAACCGGCCTTGGAGCCGGCCCAACCGCGCTGAAGGCCGGTGGGCTCTGTGGTCAGGCCGGCCTGGAAACCGGCCCAACCGGGCTGGAGGCCGGTTTGGCTGTTTGTTTTTTTTCGTTGTTCCTTTTTAGTTCTCCCTTCTCGCGCATGCCTCCCGCTACTCCCCCGCGCCTTTAGGGACATCGAACTCCGATGAATCTCCTGTTCCATCCCTCTCTCTCGAGTTCGAGTAATTAAATTTGTAATGTTGTTTGAAAATAACTTATTAAAAGCACATATTTAAAAGAGGGAATTAAAAATGTAATAACTTTTTATCGGGACATCAGAAAAATGTGTTTGATATACCAAAATGTCCGGAAAATTGTGAATTAACCTTTAGAATAAATATCATGCATGTTTGAGCACCATTAAAGGACTACACTTGTTACAAGTTAGTAGAATCATTAAGTTCTAATATGAGGTTTATTCCAAATAATGCAATAAATATAACGGGGACCCCATTTAACTTGTTGATCATGTTCAATGCTTTTAGGGTGCATTTAAAATGTCATTTCATCATGTTTGTGCACTGCACCTGTTGTGTTCGTGGTATTTATTTGTTCCTTTCCGGTGTTGTTTGTGTATCGGTAGATCAAGGAGCTGAAGTGCCACCACCGTATCGTGACGATCCCTATTACCAGCCGTATCAACAAGGCAAGCGTAATCCCCCCCTCTGAGCATGTCTTATCCTATTTTTCCGCAAATATTTTCTCCACTATAATATTGCATGCGGTTCCAAATGTCAATTTTATTGGATTAGAGTATCCTATAGTTGCATTAAGTTTCCGATGCCATTACCTGTTTCCCTCCAATTATCCATAGGATTGAATTGTTGGCCTGAGATACTTAACTATGCAATGTTGATGCTTAGCCATGCTTAGTTAAATGTTTATTCGTCCGATGGATATGTCATGTTGGGAACAGATGTGGAAATGACAGTATGATGGTGGAGAAATGTGGAAACTGACAGGTAATAAAATGATTAAAGGTGTGGATGAGAGGCCATTGTGGTTGTGGTGCTTTGTCTCGTTCTCGCCGCCTAGGTGCGAGTTCTTACCTCTTGAACCAAGACTGAGCGTGCAACCATGCGTGAGGCCTATGCATTCGCAGTGCAGGAACCCTCATAGACTAAATAACTCGGGCGGGACTAGCCAGGGTCCTCTAGTTTGAGCTTCCATTTGCGCGTACGTGATGATGGTGGTTAAATGGGATGAGGATTGTGGTGTTAGGAAAATAAGTGGCCGTGGGGCAGGGTGTTGGAGGCACTGAACCTGTCCTATCGCCACTGATGATCCTGGAAAGTTCTTAACGAGGGAGAAGTCGATGCCGCTCCCACCCAGCCGGCTTTCCATGGAAGAGAGCTAATGTACAGGTAATGGGCCGGACGGTACGCGTGGCAAATATTGTACACCCCTGCAGGGTAAATCTTTTCGAAAAGCCGTGTCCACGGTTACGGACGACTTGGGAAAGGACGATAAGACCATAGAATAACTTCAACGGAATGATTAAAACCTGAGTACTAAAGGTACTACTCAAGAATGTAAGGTTGACTTCCTAGAGGGTGATTCGGGGAGGTGCCTTTGTAGAACAGGTACAGTGGTTGATGATGGTTGATGATGAGAGAAGATGATCAAGAGAAAAGAGTTACTCCTTACCCCTTTTTGAAAAGATTCTGATTAGTCGATGCCATGGAGTTATGTTTTCATAAATAAAATCCGGTTTATGCAAAACAGCCATAAAACTTTCAAAGCCTCATCGAGCTAAAGCTCTATATATAATCTTGCGAGTTCGTCGAACTCAACATCGTTTGTTTTGTTTCAGAGGAGGACTTCACCGACCTCGAAGGTGGGTTCTTTGTGGACGTCGACGAGTAGTCTGGGGTTCCGAGGTGGCAGCTTGGGACATCCCGGAATAGCTGGCGCTGGATGTTTATCTGTAGGCCTCTTAGGCCATAATTTGGATCTTGTTGTTTAGAACAACTTAATTCGCTTTCGCATGTTGTATTGTTGGGTCTGTGACCTCTGGTTGTAATTTGCTATCTTTCTCTATTATAAGAGTTGAACTATAATGATTTGTGTCGTAGAGTCTGTGATGTGCCAGTTGTTCCACAAGTCTTGATCTCTCTATTATGCATTGAGGGTTGTGCCTGTGTTAAGGCATCAATCGGGGTGTTGCGTTGCCGATGATCCATTCCGAGCAACGTCTGCCAAAGGTTTTGGCCGGGGATTGGTAAACCCGTAACCTCCGGTTGTATCGCTTAACCGGTGACACACAACATCACTGCATAGCAGTCAGGTCGAGGCGCCACATTCCTCCGTCGGAGGTAGTGGCTCGGGGACGGCAACGCCGTGGTCGATGTTCGGGGCAGGACTCGTGGGAGCGCGGCATTGGAGAGCGTAATCCAGTAGGTTTTCCAAGCTATTGATCCATGCCTTCGCACGGGGATCACTCTTGCACTGATCTGGGGGGAAGGAGAGAAGCGCCCGGGCCACGCCCAGAGCTTCCTCTAGCCCCCAGCCCTTCTGCGATGCCTGGCACGCTTGCTCTCCAAAGACCTCCCGAGTTCCTGACATGACTCTTGCTTGTGACTGATGCAGCTGCTCGCCTTGCCCCAAGGAGACGGCTGTTCCTAGAGCGGATCCGATCACAGATGAGGAGCTTGAGGCAGTTCTTGACGATCTTGCCGTAGATCGCAAACCAGAAGAAGAACTTGACGACGAGCTTGCTTCCGAAGAAGAGGAGCCTGACGTAGTCTCCGAGGTTGTCGACGATGAGCTTACCGTCGTGGCTGATGTGGGCGAATCCAGCGCTTGCGGCCCCTACCTGGCGCGCCAGATGTCGTGTCTCGTTGCACGGACACCGGGAGTATAGGATACCCCCTTTTAGGTTCGGCACGGGGCGCGAAGGAGGCTGAGAATCGTCTTCTTGGGTGGAGTCTAGATCAAGCTCTCCTCTCCACGATCAAAGCATGTGACCAAAGGGACACAAGGAGCTACCCAGGTTCAGGCTGCCCGGAGGCTAAAAGCCCTACTCCTGCATGTCTGGATTGATGAGTTCTTCATAGTGTGGCTTACAATGGAACCTCCTGGATGGGGTACCCGGAAGGGTTTTGGTTGGAGGTAGAAGAAGGACAGATCCTGACCCGGAGGAGATCACCTTCCCCTCTACCTTCGCAGCCCTAGTCTAGTCTTGCTCTGGTTCAACCTTGTGTTCGTCCTTGCTTCGACCTCTCCCCTCCTCCGTGCCTTGGTCCTCCTTTTATAGGCTAAGGGGTTACCACAGGGTCACGTGAGGGGCGTGAGGGACCTTCGGGGTGAAGGACCCTCCTCATCTAGTTTAGGAGGAGACGTGGCCTCTCCTCAGCCTAGCGTCTCCTTTGGGTTAGGTGGGAGCGTCCGCCTTGGGGTGGACAGGAGCTGACACCACCACGGGACGTGCTTCCCGCCAGCTCTGCCTTCGGCTTGCTTCCCAAGTCTTCCGCGGTGAGGTGGAGTGCTTATCCACAGGGACGTGGGGAAGTACCCGAGAGGGAGCCTAGCCTCCTGCCGGGAACTCGGGCTCTCGGGTCCTTCCTGGCCTTCTGGCTTGGTTCAGGGACCCGGAAGGTCCCCAGGACCGGAGCCCTTTGTCGATGTAGGCCATGTGTGTCTTGACGGTGAACCCGCCAGCTTGATTTGAGTCTTGGTCTTGTCCATCTTCATCTTGGGCCCACATGGGGTGGACCCACTTTGGCAGTACTAGGGGAACCCCATGTTCCACTGCTGCGACAGCCTTTGACTCTGTTTCCTGGGAATTCCTTCTGAAACTCTTGCAGCATAGGGGGTTTGGCAGTAAATGGATCAGCTGGGTCACTTCCTTGCTCAGCACTAGCACCACCAAGATCATTGTCAATGGTGAATTAACAGAGGATATTGCTCACATGGGAGGTTTGCACCAGGGAGACCCCCTTTCCCCTCTGCTTTTCATCTTAGTGATGGATTGCCTTGGCAGATTGCTGGACAAGGCACAGGATGATCATCTACTACCCCCAATTGGTAATCAAATCTTGCGATTCAGAACTTCCTTGTATGCTGATGATGTGGTTATATTTTTAAGACCTGGCTGCCAAGAAATGCAAGTTATTTTTACTATCCTCAAGCTGTTTGGGGAGGCAACAGGGCTGTACACCAACATTTCAAAAAGTAGCATCATCCCTATTGCTTGTGGAGGGGTTGACCTTTCTTTCACCAATCAAGCTGGCTGCAAGATGGAGCATTTCCCCTGCCAATATCTTGGGTTGCCCCTTTCGGATAAGAGACTTAAGCGTGAAGCATTTCAGCACCTGCTTGATAAATTCATGAAAAACCTCTCCTGCTGGAAGGCAAAGTGGATTTCGCTTGCTGGTCGGTTGACATTAGTAACTTCTGTCCTATCTGCTTTGCCTGCTTATCAGCTTATGGCCATAATGCACCCCAAATGGCTTCTCAAGGAGCTTGATAAACTCAGACGCACTTTTCTGTGGGCTGCCTTGGAGAAGGTCACGGGAGGAAAATGCTTGGTTAATTGGGCTTCCGTCTATTTGCCAAAGACACTTGGAGGTTTAGGCATCCCTAACTTACAACTTCAAAGCATATCCTTCCGAGTACGCTGGCTGTGGCAGCAGAGTACGGATCCCACAAAGCCCTGGTCCGGCCTTAAGTTGCCTTCAGATCCACTTGTGTCAAACCTATACCAAGCATGCACAATAATTGAGATTCACAATGGTCGCTCTACATCCTTTTGGATGAGTCATTGACTTGATAGACAACCCCTTTACTTGCGCTTCCCCCTGCTGTTCAAGCACTCCGTCAAAAGAGGCACCTCTGTTCGTGATGCACTGACTGATCGGGGTTGGGTCGGTAACATCAAGAGAAATCCCTCTAGAGCAATCTTAACAGAATACTTGCAGCTTTGGGCTCTGCTTGAGGCCTCTGCGCCTGACCTGCTTGATGCTGAAGATGATAAGGTGATTTGGCGTCTGACTCCCAATGGTAAATATACTGCATCCTTTGCCTACAAGGCCCTCCTGCATGGACATATCCCTTGCCAGGCTCTTCATCAGGTCAGGAAATCTAAAGCCATTCCCAAGTGCCGCATGCATGCCTGGCTGCTCCTGCATGAGAGATGCCCAACAGCTGACAATCTAGCGAAGCGGGCTGGCCACACGATCCGATCTACAAATTGTGCTTCATTCATCCTGAAACTGCAGTCCATCTCGTGGCTACTTGCTCATTCTCAAGGCAGGTCTGGTCTGAAGTGCTGCGGAAGCTGTCCCTGCCGGCCATCTTAGGCCCTACTGCTACCATCCTGAACATTCAGGACTGGTGGATGTCTTGCTCGAACCTAGGATCAAGCCTCCTTTTCCTGGCTCAATCTGTATACTGTATACTTAGTCTAGTTTATAGTCTAGTCTACAGCTTCACCATCTTGTAACTCATACTTCCCGACATTTGTTCCGGTTTCTCTTAATATAATGAAGCAGCGCTCGCTGTGTTCCGTCAAAAAAAAAAGGCGGTGGAGTTACACGTGTTGATAACGTGTTATGCAACCCTTGCCACTGACCGGTCTCAGGGTTGCGGAGCGTAATGGAAATAGTTTTACTGGTGAAGAACAACAAATGCATGAAGTAAGATTAATACAGTAACGGAGAGACGTTGTCGTTCTTTTGTTGGGGATCGAAGACAGAAAACAAAAAATTTCCTACCGACGATAACCATAAACTAGCCAAAATATAACTATGCAGATATACTATACGAAGGAGGACGGAGTACATACCCTTGTAGACCAAAAGCGGGAGTACGTTCCCGCACAAACGTTGCCGATGAAGCCGATGAAGCCGACCTCGAGGTCATGTAGAGGAAGTAATCGTACTCCCAGCGCCACGTAGTAGCGCTTCGCAGTTCCACACACGTGTGGTGTAGATGACGACCTCCGAGCTCCAGATCCAGCAGAGCATCGGAAGCGGAAAATTGGATCTAGCAGCACGGCGGTGTGCGTACATGGTGGAGAAACTTCTCTCCTCGTACGCAGCTCCGAAACGGAACCACGCTCAAGGTAGGAGAGAAGGAGAGAAATTGGGGTGAATTTCCAAGGCATGGGGCTCCCCTATTTAAGGGAGAGGGAGGGCTGCCCACCTTGGTGGCTTAGCCATGTGGGACTAAACCCCACATGGTTGGCCGGCCAAAGGGGGTGCACCGGCCCTAGGTAGGCCCCATTCGGCCCACCTAGGGTTGCCCCATCCAATCCGCACCATGGGGGAAGTCCCCCCCCCCCTCATGGGCCTTCTTTCCCATGAGAAAGCCCATTTAAGGTTGGGGCTGCCAATAAATCCGAAAATAATTAAATAAAAATATATTTAATCATTAATTCCATTAATTAATATTAAATACATATTATATAATGTATTCGAGCTCCGAAACCTATTCCGTTGCCCTCCGATCATCATCGGACATGTCCCGGAACGCTTCCCGTGTTCTCCTGTTTTTCTCCGGGATATCCAATCTAATTAAAACGTCACCTACCCTTAAGTGTGTTACCCTACGGTTCGGGATCACTCCAGACATGATCGAGACACGTTCTCCGATCAATGACTAACAGCGGGATCTGGATACCCATGATAGCCCCTGTGCGTCCACGAATGACTTTTATCGTTTGAACCTTTAGACGTCCAGTCTCATCCTCTTGCCTAGTGATACTTAAATTGTCCGAGCGTCGTTCCCCGGTATCACGATTACCGAGCATGACCTCATCATCGACAAATCTATCTTTACTCGTCTGTGATATTACATCCCCGTGACCTAGTCACATGCTTGCAAGCTCATTGATGTAATCTCACCGAGTGGGCCCAGGGTATCTATCCTGCTATTTGGATTGGCAATTCCCGCTCTTGATCACTCGCTTCTACTGCTTCCTTCTGATACACGAAAGTCTCACCTTTATTGTCACGCTATATAAGACATGCCGTTTGATGCAATCAGCCGCATCTTCCAGAAGCAGAGATTTGATATGATCTCACAGTCGAAGGTATGAACACTACGTTTCTATATTTTGGGTATGTCCATCACATCATTCACCTAATGACATGACTCCGTTGTCAACCGACGTAATTATCCATGATCAGGAAACCTTGATCATCTGTTGCCCAACGAACTAGTTAAATAGAGGCTACTAGGGACCTGGTTGTTTTCATACCACACGTGTATTAATGTTTCCGCGTAATACAGTTATAGCATGGTATTTAAAATATATTATGAACAATTGAGATATGACAAATAAAATCACTTTATTAATTGCCTCTAGGGCATATCTCTAATAGTCTCCCACTTGCACTAGAGTACCAATTAATCTAGTTTACAAATTGGTAAAAGCTTAACACCTATAGCAATATGGTGCATGCTTGTCTCGTGGAAGAGGTTCAGTCAACAGATCTTCTCACATTGAGATCTGTATGTGCTTTGCAACACTACTATGTCACCTAGTTTGACATCATCTCGTATTATATGATAACGGTGAAATATATGCTTGTTGATGGAGTGAAACTCAAAAATTTCACACAGCATGAGCCTTAAAAGTCTAAGAGATCTATTAAGGGAAACCAGGCACGCTCGAAAAAACTGCTCAGTCCAATCATACTTGCTACTTACGAAATAGCCATATATTTCTATACCTATGTAGATCATGCAACGGTGCATTCATATGCAATTTCGCAAGCTAACCCTTCTACGATAGTGCATTCATATGCAACTTCGCAATCTAACCCTTTCTTTAAAACAAAGGACTCCTCTTGTATGAGATTTCTAGCCGTATGGGTCAGTGTCATAACTTGCATCATCGTAACCCTTTTACGGCAAGTTATCTCTTCACTCTCACCCATACATGAAACATATCTTCAGTTCTCTGTAGACACTGAAGGATATACTTAACATTTGTTCATTGATCCATCCAGGGATCACTCTAGAACCCGTTCTTCAACCAAGAACTTGGGTCACATCAAGCCAAGCTTTCAGTATGATTGAATCTATGACTAAGGCATAGAGGATGTCGGACATCTTTTTCTTTCAATAACTATCGCTGAAATGCCAAGATAATATTTTACCTAGTCATACAAGTAAGAATCCTTTTCTTTGCTTGTTCTATTCTGAAACATTTCAGAATCTTGACCTAGAAAAATATTCCGACCTAATGTTACTAAGCCCCTTATGATCTATACGAATTATAGATTTAAAGCCTAATACTCTAAACTTCATTCATAGAAAAATTAATCACTTAAATAATCATTCATACTTTACTAGAGGATCTATATCATTCTCAATATGTCATTACATATGAAGTCTGGAATGACACCTAGCTCCCACTCAAATATGCCTTCCACATATAAGACAAGGGAATTTCTTTTTAGATCCCACTCAAATATGCCATTCAAGAAAAGCTACTTAGCTCCCACTCACTTCTTGTAACTGCAGGTTTCTTCAACTATTTTGGACAACTCCAAAATCCTTTGATCACATTATCAAAATGAAGATTCCAGCTCCGATATGCTTGCTTCAGCCCATGATTGGACAACTAAAGTTTGCATACATGTCTAGCATCCTTAGGATCAACCAAACCTACTTGTTGTATGATGTAGCCAAAGTCACGCCCATCACCATGTCAAGCACTCCAACACTCCACAAGTCACCATGGACATCAAAGGTGAACTCTTTCCTCTACGAGAACCCATTTCGTGCTCCTTTGGATGGTATACTACTTGAGCATCTACCCCTTTGTTATGCTAGGTATCACACGACGAGTACGAACGTCAAGGGAGATGCCGAGGAAGCCCAAGACTCAAGATCATCCAAGCTGTACGCATGGAAGAGGAGGAGAAAGCGTCAAGATGACGAAGAAGAAGAAGTGGGCAAAATCTGCCAGGCCGGCCCCCAGCCCGGCTCAGCCGGCTCCCAGGCCGGCTACCCAGCTGAGGCAGCCGGCCCGCAGCCCAGCCTCCAGCCCGGCCCCCAGCCCTTGCCTCAAAACAATGTTGACCATGTGGATCCTTCTATTTGTGATGATATTGCCATACCCATGCTTTGCAATCGATGTTTGCACTATTCTCCCATTGTTGCTTGCAATATGTTAAACAATTTCTCTTTCACATGTGTTGCTTGAAATAATGTTGAAATGCTTATTAATGAGATTGCCCCCATAGCTTTCTCACTTGTTGGAGATTTTTCGTTCTCTCTTATGGACCTTGTTCCATACTTCACTTTGCATAGTGACCATGCACATATGTCACATTTTCCAATTGACTTTGGTGTGTTTTGTGATGAGCAAATGAAGAGACGCGTCATGATGGATGATGTGTTCATTTACCGTGCACATAACTTCTTCTTATGGTGTCTTGTGTGTGCCGGTAACCGTATGATAATGTCAACCTCAATTGAGCATGAGTTGACAATACGAGCTATTGAGAGCATACATTCGAGTTGTGGATCTTTCCCATGTTTTGCATCAAACAAGTGCAACAATTTCTCTTGCTTTTGGTTTGTTTGCAAACATGTTGGTGCTATTGGTTTTCCCTTTGACAAGAATGTTACCTTGATCTTTCATATGAATGATTTATGTGTTTCAACGAATATGATGAAGTGTTCTTTCCAATGGCTTGTTTGCAACCATAATGACATTTTGTGCATGTCTTGTCATGAGTTTCTAGGATTATACCAATTTGGTGTTGCAACAAGTATGTTGAAAACTTGCTCTTTCATATGCTTTGTTTGCACACATGATGATATTTTGGACATTCTTCATTATGTGTTTTTCATGGAGTTTTTGTGTGCCTACATTTTGAAGATGTCCCATTGGATTGCTTGCACTTTGACCTTGCACGTGCACTACCTTTTCATATTCTTGTGTTGTGCTTACGGTGCTATGATAAAGAATGGACATGTCATTGTTGATATGCTCCTATTTCTTGCACACACAGGGTTTGCTTGGTCTTCGTGTTTGTAGGCATGGTGAAGTCACATTTTTCGACAACACATCTACCTCCTTCGCATGGTGATGAAGAGCAAGAGTCGAGGACGACTCTTTTTAAAGGGAGGGGAGATGATGTAGCCCAAGTCACGCCCATCACCATGTCAAGCACTCCAACACTCCACAAGTCACCATGGACATCAAAGGTGAACTCTTTCCTCTACGAGAACCCATTTCGTGCTCCTTTGGATGGTATACTACTTGAGCATCTACCCCTTTGTTATGCTAGGTATCACACGACGAGTACTGACGTCAAGGGAGATGCCGAGGAAGCCCAAGACTCAAGATCATCCAAGGCGTACGCATGGAAGAGGAGGAGAAAGCGTCAAGATGACGACGAAGAAGAAGTGGGCAAAATCTGCCTGGCCGGCCCCCAGCCCAGCTCAGCCGGCTCCCAGGCCGGCTACCTAGCTGAGGCGGCCGGCCCCCAGCCCAGCCTCCAGCCCGGCTCAGCCGGCTCCCAGGCCGGCTTCCCTGCGTCCACTCCGTTTTGTACTATGACTATAAATAGTTCGTTCCCACCTCCTTTCGAGGATAGACTTGGTTTTGAGATTAGAGTAGAGGTAGACTCCTTCTTCTCAAAGGTCTCCTTCCTCCCCCTTGTGGGGATGGTTCCTCCCCTTGTGGAGAAGATCCCCTTGTGGATTCAAGACCTCTACTTGTAGTTTGACTACTTGCCAATCTTTCATCCTCGGGTGACTTTATTGGATCGGTTCGGTTGACCGTGAGAGAAACAACCTCCAAGATCCCTTCTTGTATCTACTTGCCGATCTCCCACCCTCGTGTGGATTCTATTGGGCCGGTTGGACCGACCGGTAAGGGAAACAGTTCTTGTATCGTGTGTGTTCTTGTGTTCTTGGTGCTCTTCCTCGCGTTCTTCGTGTTCTTGCGTGAGTTCGTCCACTTCCCCCGTCAATCCATGAAGATCGGGCCACCCTAGAGGACTTTTCCTCATCATTTGGTATCAGAGCATGGTTGCCATAAATTTGACTTTATTTCCCCCCACAAATCCCCCAAATTTTTCTTTGATTTTGAGAAATTCGAAAATTTCCACCAAAAATAGCCCCAAATTGTTTTTAGATCGATCTGTGAATCTTGTGCATTTTGGCAAGTTTTGATCCATGGATCTATTACTAAACTTGTTGATCTTGCTTCCTTTGCGTTCCCATGTCCAAATTCCATTGATTTCCACTTCGATTTAAGGTTTTTCGGGCCATTTTTCTGCCCAAAATCGCGGATTTTCGAGGGTCAACCCGCAGCAGGTTGCCCGGCTCACAGCCCGGCTAAGCCGGCTCAAAAACCGGCCACCAAACAGAGGCAACCGGCCTCCAGGCCGGCCAAACCGGCTCCCAGGCCGGCTACACAGAAAACTGAAAATTTCAAAAATTGTTTTGGCCATATCTTTTGACTCCGGACTCCGTTTTGAGTGATCTTTGGCTCGTTTCGAAGCTACGGACAAGGCCGACGTCACCAACACGGTTGATCCATCATCTACCACCACCAAAATTCATGGGCAAGCATGAAGCTTCTACATCAAAGGGTGAAGATCGTCGACGAAAGGTATAAACATCACGAATCTTTTCCCCCTTGCCATTCCTTTGATAGCCATCATACCCTTGTGTTTATCTTGTCCTATTGAGGCTAGCTCTTGATGATTGCTTGGGCTTTGAACATTGCACCGTGTAGTTTCCGAGCAAACATTGTATGCGCTAGTTGATATATCTTGTTGTTGGCATCAAAACGTGGGTGAGCAAAAAGAGAAAAGAAGCAAAAAGTGCCAAATCAAAAGAAGAGAAAAGAAAAGAAAGAAACACCACTTGCCATATCTAGTAGGAAAGCGCAATCTCGATGAACATCTAGTAGGTGGTGCATTGTTGTGCAAATCTTGTAGCCCACCAATAAATTGCAATCGAGCTAGTGGCTCTCCTTGTACTTGTGCAACACGAGCTTATAATCTTCGCTAGGATCATATGGTTCTTTAGCTCACTTCGTGGTTGCATAAGTCCCATTTATCTCTCCGTGCGTGTGTTTCCTATCTTTGAGATTGACTTGTTTTGCTTTGTGATCATCGTGGTTCTCTACTTGCTTTGACAATATCTTGGTTTCTTGTTGGTTCAATTTGCTTTCCACCTACCATACCTTCCTACCAACTTTTAAGCCATGTGTGTTTTGGAGTTTGCTTTGGATACTTGAACACAAGCATTTTACTTTGTGATCGTTTCCCTTGGTTGTCCACGACGTCCAATACTATCTACAAGGTGAGAGGTTGTGTTCTAGTTCCTTTCCACTCCACATATATACACTTGTCTTGTGAGTTGACATGTATAGGGAGAGTGAATGCTACTATGGAGGCCAAGATGATAACGAGTACATGATGAGTCACATGGACTATGATGCCTCAAACTTTGAGGACATGGGGGACTACTACGACGACTACACCGACAATGACCCCCATGACATGATGAATCATCACCAAGACTTCCGCTACAACTACTCCGACTACGACTCCGAAGATTGCTCAAGCTTCACCGACATGGAGAACTACTACGACTACAACTCCAAGTACTCCGACGAGAACTTTGGTTCTACCTTGGTCAAAAGCGGCACCACCAATCGTCATGGCACAACCTACTTCTATGGTTCAAGCTCAAGACGGTGCTCCGACAAGAAGACCACCATGAGTTCACCCTTTGGAGCCCCGCCTACTCCCAAGAGTGCCAAGGGTCGCCATTCGCCATCACCTTCAAGAAGGAGCCATGACAAGGCCCTCGCCAAGAGCGACAAGCTTCGACATTCTCCTTCAACTTCAAGAAGGCGCCACGAGAAGGACAACGCCAAGAGTGCCAAGCCTCGACACTCTACATCAACCCAAAGACGGCGCCACAAGAAGCACATCGATAAGGCCAAGCTCCAAATTGTCAAGGATGCCATGGACAAATTGGCCAAGAGCCTACATCCTTCATCTAGCTCATCAAGGCGCCACAAGAAAAATGCCACGGTGGACCACAACGTGTCGCCAAGCTCTAGTGGAAGCTCCAAGCCAAGGTCACCAAAGCAACAAGCGCGCCGACGCCAACATGAGGAGAAGCATCCAAATGACTTTCGGCAACACCCCTCCACTCAAGAGCGTCAACGTCGACATGAGAAGAAGACGGCGACAAAGGTGCATCCGATGGTGTCCCCTAGTGCTACCACTTCAAGTGCGCCAACGAGAGCTTCAAGTCCTATCTTTGATGAGCTCATGGCCGACATCGACAACTTCTTCGAGAAATTAATACGTCAACGCCGGAAGAAGTATGGTCACAAACGTGAGGCCACAACCAAGACGGCGCCTTTCTCAAGCACCTCTCATGATATGGCCTCTACACCAAGTGCCATCACCACATTGGCCCTCATATGGGAAAATGAAGACCTTCTATGTGACAATTGCCAAGGCCAAGACCATGATCCACGAGAATGTCCCAATCTCTTGTGCCCACTCTGCAATAGAAGAGGTCACATGATGTGGGAATGCCAAGTTGGTGAACAAGACGGTGACCAAGATGGTGAGAAGACGGTCGAGCATGGGATTTTCCCTTCGACCAAAGAGGCGAGCATGGAAGATGCTATCACCTATGACCATGGGTCAAGTGATGATGATGCCGAGCATGGGATGTTCCCTTCGGCAATGGAGTCAAGTGATGAAGCAGAGCATGGGATTTCCCTTCCGCCAAGGAGTCGAGTGATGATGCCTACACTTTGGCATTGACCTTTGAAGGCGATGAGGTCGAGAAGGTTGAGCATGGGAGTTTCCCTTCAACCTTGGAGGCGTATGGAGATGATGAAACCGAGCTATCCCTATGAGCTTGAGTTATGAGAAGGTACCAATCCCATGTGAGAATGAGAGCCACTTAGTCCACTTGAGTGAGAGTGAGAGTGAGTTGAGTGCCTCCACCATACGTGAGTTTGAGTGCTTTCACTTTGAGGGAATGAGTGATACACCACTTGAGTTGAGAGAGATAGTTGATAGGTCTTGTGAGGCCATTTCGATTTCTAACAACTTAACCTCTACCTCTAGTGTGTTTTCTCATTGTGTGCAAGGTTCCATGGATGATGAGACGTCACTCCTCGACTTGCCGATGCCTCAAATGGAGAAGATGTACATGGAGGATGATGCCACCCCATGTCTACTTCAAGTCGGCTACATGGAAGCCCCTACTACTTCAACACCTACTTCTCATGAGCGGGAATACCAAGGTATGGGTGTTGATGTGACCATGATCCCACTAGTGGACATGATGAACGTTGGTTGCTTGCATGATTTGGATGATTTTCTTGATGTCACATATGAGTCATTCATATTCACGTGTGATACCTTGCCTCAAAACAATGTTGACCATGTGGATTCTTCTATTTGTGATGATATTGCCATACCCATGCTTTGCAATCGATGTTTGCACTATTCTCCCATTGTTGCTTGCAATATGTTAAACAATTTCTCTTTCACATGTGTTGCTTGAAATAATGTTGAAATGCTTATTAATGAGATTGCCCCCATAGCTTTCTCACTTGTTGGAGATTTTTCGTTCTCTCTTATGGACCTTGTTCCATACTTCACTTTGCATAGTGACCATGCACATATGTCACATTTTCCAATTGACTTTGGTGTGTTTTGTGATGAGCAAATGAAGAGACGCGTCATGATGGATGATGTGTTCATTTACCGTGCACATAACTTCTTCTTATGGTGTCTTGTGTGTGCCGGTAACCGCATGATAATGTCAACCTCAATTGAGCATGAGTTGACAATACGAGCTATTGAGAGCATACATTCGAGTTGTGGATCTTTCCCATGTTTTGCATCAAACAAGTGCAACAATTTCTCTTGCTTTTGGTTTGTTTGCAAACATGTTGGTGCTATTGGTTTTCCCTTTGACAAGAATGTTACCTTGATCTTTCATATGAATGATTTATGTGTTTCAACGAATATGATGAAGTGTTCTTTCCAATGGCTTGTTTGCAACCATAATGACATTTTGTGCATGTCTTGTCATGAGTTTCTAGGATTATACCAATTTGGTGTTGCAACAAGTATGTTGAAAACTTGCTCTTTCATATGCTTTGTTTGCACACATGATGATATTTTGGACATTCTTCATTATGTGTTTTTCATGGAGTTTTTGTGTGCCTACATTTTGAAGATGTCCCATTGGATTGCTTGCACTTTGACCTTGCACGTGCACTACCTTTTCATATTCTTGTGTTGTGCTTACGGTGCTATGATAAAGAATGGACATGTCATTGTTGATATGCTCCCATTTCTTGCACACACATGGTTTGCTTGGTCTTCGTGTTTGTAGGCATGGTGAAGTCACATTTTTCGACAACACATCTACCTCCTTCGCATGGTGATGAAGAGCAAGAGTCGAGGACGACTCTTTTTAAAGGGAGGGGAGATGATGTAGCCCAAGTCACGCCCATCACCATGTCAAGCACTCCAACACTCCACAAGTCACCATGGACATCAAAGGTGAACTCTTTCCTCTACGATAACCCATTTCGTGCTCCTTTGGATGGTATACTACTTGAGCATCTACCCCTTTGTTATGCTAGGTATCACACGACGAGTACTGACGTCAAGGGAGATGCCGAGGAAACCCAAGACTCAAGATCATCCAAGGCGTACGCATGGAAGAGGAGGAGAAAGCGTCAAGATGACGACGAAGAAGAAGTGGGCAAAATCTGCCTGGCCGGCCCCCAGCCCGGCTCAGCCGGCTACCCAGCTGAGGCGGCCGGCCCCCAGCCCAGCCTCCAGCCCGGCTCAGCCGGCTCCCAGGCCGGCTTCCCTGCGTCCACTCCGTTTTGTACTACGACTATAAATAGTTCGTTCCCACCTCCTTTCGAGGATAGACTTGGTTTTGAGATTAGAGTAGAGGTAGACTCCTTCTTCTCAAAGGTCTCCTTCCTCCCCCTTGTGGGGATGGTTCCTCCCCTTGTGGAGAAGATCCCCTTGTGGATTCAAGACCTCTACTTGTAGTTTGACTACTTGCCAATCTTTCATCCTCGGGTGACTTTATTGGATCGGTTCGGTTGACCGTGAGAGAAACAACCTCCAAGATCCCTTCTTGTATCTACTTGCTGATCTCCCACCCTCGTGTGGATTCTATTGGGCCGGTTGGACCGACCGGTAAGGGAAATGGTTCTTGTATCGTGTGTGTTCTTGTGTTCTTGGTGTTCTTCCTCGCGTTCTTCGTGTTCTTGCGTGAGTTCGTCCACTTCCCCCATCAATCCGTGAAGATCGGGCCACCCTAGAGGACTTTTCCTCATCATTGTACCGGTTACAACTCTTCCTTAATGTTGCCATTAGGGAACACGGTTTTCTTCATCCATCCACAATTTCTTAATTGATAATAATTGCTAGAACAATCCTAAATAAACTTAGGCATCGCACTTGAGACACAATCTCGTTGCGGTCAACTTTTGAATTTGTCAAAACAGTTTTGTGACAAATCGATCCTTATAGACGGTTGTCTTTCCGTCAGCATCTATTTATCATAAAATTCCATTTACTTTCAATGGCCTGAATGCCATTAATAAAATATACCTAAGTCATTACTTAGTTATTGTACATGGATTTTATCTCGGATTATATATGGCTCATAGCCATTTCTCGGACTTAGGTCCACCATCGCTTCTTTGTAGTTCGTAGGTACTTTCACGTTCCATAAACATGACATTTCATAACAAGATAGTCGTAGCACATGGTGCGGAAACTATTCTCGTATGCCTACGATCTTAGTATGAGCTTAGAGCATCATGATCATTATCATTAGCTTTCTTTCATCTATGGAGGACGATATCGGAACAGTTTCCGTTGCGTCACTCTGATGTCTGGAGAGGAAGTTCATTAACTCCGTCCTGCTCTACTTTCTTTCTCACTTATACCTTCGGACAAGAACCTGTTTCTTGAGTAAGGTATATTCCGGCAACAATTTTACCTTTTTGTCGTGAGACACGTACCCAACTAATTCTTTAGGTACACTACAAAGATTTATCCATTTTAGGTTTAATCGTATCGAAACACTAAAATACCAAAACGACAATCTAGGCTAAAAGCCATGCCATAATTCATATGGTATTGCCTCCATGGATTTAGATGGTTTCCCTACTATCTAAAGTGAATGTTCTGTTCCTACCATACGACTCTAATGATCACAACAATTCGATAAGAGATATAATTAATAACACACAATCCAATATCGTGTGATTACGACGTTCTAACACACCATAACATTGTGATGTTCCATACGGCGTAATTTGTGGAACTCTTTTCACAAGTCTTCCAATGATATGCCAAACTCATAACTCAAATCCTCGTTCCCTCGATCTATATCGTAGGAAATTGATTATCTTGTTAAGTTTATTTCCTACTTTACTTCTGAACTTTATTTGAATTTATCAAACTATTCAGACCAGCATTTCATTAAGCGGATGCCCATACATCTACTTAAATCAATCCTTGGTAAAGTTTACTAAATAATGATTTCCACTACACGTTGAAATACTTCATTGATCCACACACATCAATTATGTATGATATTTCAATAAGTTATACGCCCGTTTCCTGAAAACGGTGTCTTAGTTATCTTGCAAGTGTCAGAAGATCAAAATCCAAAGACTCATAGATCCATCAGAATGGAGCTTCTTTATGCTTATAACTTTGACATGATTCAAAACGTGAGTGCCACATAAATGTGGTGTCATTACTAAGTTTGTATCCTTTGGCATAATATTATAAATGTATGAACTACTAACATTTAGATTCACATATGAACATTCCATTCACGATCGGTGTATGATCATTATATCGCTCATAAATGTAGGACAATGATTTGTCACTAACAAATATGAATGATTGTCTCGCAAGAGAAGACACTTATAATGATCATGCTCACAAGCGATCAAAAGGAATATTTGTTCAAATCCAAATTAATCCAAATGGTGGATGTTGAGAGAGAGTGTCTATGGCCATCACAACATGTTTGCTTGCCATCATCAACACACATTGTCTCCTCATCCTTCCAAGCTACTCAAGCAGAAAATCTTGTTTTCATAAAACATGACTAGTATCACAACTTAGTCACTGCAGTGAGTACTTTGTTTACTTCAAACATTTATAATGTATATCATATATATACCATCATCATTGATGATTTTCGGCGATCTTTTCATCTTCTAGATTTTGCAATGTAATCAAGAATTCATGAAGGTGAATGATTCCCCTTTCATGACATAGTCTATGACAAACTATTTGCACCTGGCAACGTTGTCTGTCATCAAGTGATCGAGTTGAGCGAGGCGTCTCAATGTCATCAAATATGACCAATGTCATCTAGTATGACCAATGTCATCAGGTATGACTGCCACATGCTCTTCTAATGCGAGTGTTCTCTTCCATCTTAGTTGAGAAGAAAGCCTGATTTACGGTGAATACAGATCATCAATCTCAGCGACCATTCGCGATCTGTCAACACGCACCCACAGTTCATTCTCAACGGCAGAGATCATAGCATACACTGGACTATGATGAAATTATCCGCACAAAACTTGATAATCTGAATTATCTTTTGTCAACGGAATCTCCGGTTTTATCTCCTAGCGGTTTTGTATCGTATAGAGCTAAAAGGTTTGAAACAAGGAGTATCCTCAAGCTATGGTATAAAACTATGAAGTTTGGACCCATCTCTTTTAAGTTTCTCAAATCACAGGAATGCGCCTAAGTCTAACAGGGCTATAGAAGAGGTTATCATCTACAAAGGTTTTGCAAAGCATAAAGACTTTTGTTCATAATAAAATATGGTTCTAGTTTTCAAAATAAAACTAAGTTTTCAAAGTAAAACTACTAGAACTCCCACTCAAGACGAGTATCCCTCGCATCGTCTTAGTGATTACATGATCCTCATTCGATACACTATCCCCGATCGTCACGGCCGATAGCATAGCTTCAAAGGTAGACATCGTATGTCAATCACAACAACTCTGTGACTCGTGCTTAACCTTTCGGTCACTGTGTTCCGAGGCCATGTCTGTACATGCTAGGCTCGCCATTATAACCTATAGCGTATTGCTTGTGCAACGTGGCTTACACCCACCTTATGCGAACGCAGATACGTCTGACACCCGATCGTCACGGCCTGCCTCGTAACGGAGAACTTTCGGTGGTGCACGCTATAGGAGAACACTACA
Organism: Poa pratensis; assembly: GCA_947311845.1. Lineage (NCBI taxonomy): Eukaryota > Viridiplantae > Streptophyta > Magnoliopsida > Poales > Poaceae > Poa > Poa pratensis. The sequence goes on along the minus strand of CAMZMU010000059.1, from coordinate 26,031,061 downwards.
TGGTTTTAGGAGGGATCATCTTATATTTCTACCGCCGTGTAACTAATATATAGACATATATATACACAATATAAGATGCACACAATCTACATAACATCTAGAATGAAATGTAATGCGACATGATATGGTCTCCTCGCGCCGATGGTCTCCTTCGCGCCAACAGTTTTATAAACAATTTAATAAACCTACCTTGACCATATCACATTGCCCCTGCAAAATAAAGTTAGACGCTTTCTACTTTATCTTTTGCATATTTTACGTGGCTGCTAGGGCTTTCGCACAAGAACCGTTTCTTACCTACGAATACAACCACAACAGCGATAAGACAATTGTCTCTATTACACCCCTTTCGGGGCCCTCCATTGTAAATGCAATATCAACTATTGTAGGAGATACAGACACCCGCCAGCCACATATACGGTACAAGCCGTATGTCAAGTGTGGAACCAGTCTCGCGTAAGAGTACGCGTAAAGTCGGTCCGGGCCGCTTCATCCCACAATGCCGCGATATAAACAAGTACACGCGAGAGGGTAACAAATGTAGAATCGATGCCCACATTCAACATGTGTTCTAACCGTATAGAAATATCTACGCATAGATCGGCTCTGATACCACTGTTGGGGATCGAAGACAGAAAACAAAAAATTTCCTACCGACGATAACCATAAACTAGCCAAGATCTAACTATGCAGATATACTATACGAAGGAGGACGGAGTACATACCCTTGTAGACCGAAAGCGGGATACGTTCCCGCACAAACGTTGCCGATGAAGCCGATGAAGCCGACCTCGAGGTCGTGTAGAGGAAGTAGTCGTACTCCCAGTGCCACGTAGTAGCGCCTCGCAGTTCCACACACGTGCGGTGTAGATGACGACCTCCGAGCTCCAGATCCAGCAGAGCAGCGAAAGCGGAAGATTGGATCTAGCAGCACGGCGGTGTGCGTACATGGTGGAGAAACTTCTCTCCTCGTACGCAGCTCCGAAACGGAACCACGCTCAAGGTAGGAGAGAAGGAGAGAAATTGGGGTGAATTTCCAAGGCATGGGGCTCCCCTATTTAAGGGAGAGGGAGGGCTGCCCACCTTGGTGGCTTAGCCATGTGGGACTAAACCCCACATGGTTGGCCGGCCAAAGGGGTGCACCGACCCTAGGTGGGCCCCATTCGGCCCACCTAGGGTTGCCCCATCCAATCCGCACCATGGGGGGAAGTCCCCCCCCCCCCTCATGGGCCTTCTTTCCCATGAGAAAGCCCATTTAAGGTTGGGGCTGCCAATAAATCCGAAAATAATTAAATAAAAATATATTTAATCATTAATTCCATTAATTAATATTAAATACATATTATATAATGTATTCGAGCTCCGAAACCTATTCCGTTGCCCTCCGATCATCATCGGACATGTCCCGGAACGCTTCCCGTGTTCTCCTGTTTTTCTCCGGGATATCCAATCTAATTAAAACGTCACCTACCCTTAAGTGTGTTACCCTACGGTTCGGGATCACTCCAGACATGATCGAGACACGTTCTCCGATCAATGACTAACAGCGGGATCTGGATACCCATGATAGCCCCTGTGCGTCCATGAATGACTTTTATCGTTTGAACCTTTAGACGTCCAGTCTCATCCTCTTGCCTAGTGATACTTAGATTGTCCGAGCGTCGTTCTCCGTATCACGATTACCGAGCATGACCTCATCATCGACAAATCTATCTTTACTCGTCTGTGATATTACATCCCCGTGACCTAGTCACATGCTTGCAAGCTCATTGATGTAATCTCACCGAGTGGGCCCAGGGTATCTATCCTGCTATTTGGATTGGCAATTCCCGCTCTTGATCACTCGCTTCTACTGCTTCCTTCCGATACCCGAAAGTGTCACCTTTATTGTCACGCTATATAAGACATGCCGTTTGATGCAATCAGCCGCATCTTCCAGAAGCAGAGATTTGATATGATCTCACAGTCGAAGGTATGAACACTACGTTTCTATATTTTGGGTATGTCCATCACATCATTCACCTAATGACATGACTCCGTTGTCAACCGACGTAATTATCCATGATCAGGAAACCTTGATCATATGTTGCCCAACGAACTAGTTAAATAGAGGCTACTAGGGACCTGGTTGTTTTCATACCACACGTGTATTAATGTTTCCGCGTAATACAGTTATAGCATTTTATTTAAAACATATTATGAACAATTGAGATATGACAAATAAAATCACTCTATTAATTGCCTCTAGGGCATATCTCCAACATCTTTTTTGCAAGAGCTCCTGGAAACCTAGCCGCCACCACTTCCGCCTCCACCATAGGTCGGTTCCCCCTCCTCCGACCGGCCTCGTCGGCGTCCATAGGGGTGGGAAACCCGATCTATGAGTGAAGTTTTTTTTTATAAAAGTAGTGTTTTCAATAGTTTAGATTATGGTTCTTGCTCAATGGAGATGGAATCATCTATAATAAGTAATCTTCGGCTCTTCGTTCGATGACGAGATTTCCTTCCCAGCGTCAAAGGTGGTGTTGGAAGATTATTTGTCTATAGGTTTGGTCCTTCAGATTTTTCAGATCTTGTTTCGCCAGATCGATTTTGGATTATTTCTCTTGGTTGCCGCGAGGAGGTTTGTCCTTGCAATATCTGTCCCGGCTGCTACGTTCTCGACGATGGTGATTCATACCCTCGGCTCCCAGCGAGGTCCACCAAGTTGTCCGCTTGTTTTTCTCTGAAATACTGGTGTTGGTACTATTCCCGATGTTGGTTGATTACTTCAATGACTGCGTGCGTGCACGTAGTCTTGACACTGCGGCTAAAAAAATATGGGAGAACCACGTTAGTATTTACAGGTTTGTGGTTTGCTATATTTGCCGTTTTACGGTTGCCTTCAGAAAAGTAAAAGATTGTGTCATGGAAAAAGAAAGAGTTTGAAAATCTCGAATATTTGCTCGTTTCTTTTAGACTTTATTTTGTAATTGTTGTAGTCAGCTCATGTATCTATATCATGTACTGTTCACCACTATAATATATCATGGTATTGATTGTCAATAAGAAGAAGATTAATAAGTAAAAATAGAGAATAATCTTTTAGCGATCTTTCCTCGATATATAGTCCGTGACCGTAAGAGAACTTGTCTGTGACAAAATGGTTAGGAGGGTGGTTGTACCCTAAACCATCAGAGTTCAAACCCCAGATTTGACACTGGTGTTTCTCATTTAGGCGAAATATTCTTCAGTGGGAGGCGACGTTCCCGTCGACAGCGAGATGGCTGTGGTGACTTCGTCAATTTTAAGACCCGATCGCCGGCTCAGTCTTTCGGAGGTGCTCATAGGGGCAGTGTGTGTATGCGTGCGTTCATAGAGGTGAGTGTGCGCACGTGTATGTGGGCGTCTGCGTTGTACTGTGTTTCGCAAAAAAAAATAGTCTGACCGTAAGACAAATCCGTAGATGTAGCATTTGTTGAAAGGAAAAAAGAACTTATTCGCAAGGCTGACTCATTGTAACGTCACGGTTCCCAGGCAATCTATGTACGGTTAAGATTATTCGTGCCACGCGTTCCCCACCAATCTGGATCGAACACCGAAATCTTGCCTCCGGTCTCCATGGCGCAACCGGGATTGTACCTGCAGACTACCTGCTGTGTACATTGACAGCTACTCGGCCGGCGTGTCCAAGAACCGAACGAACAAGATCACGATGGCCCGTGCTGCCGCGTTGATGCTCTGGCTTCTGCTCGTCGGATCCCTAAACCTTACGGCGTCGCTTCTTGAGTTCGAACCGCGCCGCCCAGCGGATAGTGACGTGATCGGCATCGATCTCGGCACCACCTATTCGCGCGTCGCCGTCTACCGGAAGGGCCGTGCCGAGATCGTCCCCGACGAACACGGTAACAGGGCCATCCCGTCGCAGGTCGCCTTCACCGTCGACGGCACACGAGGCTCGTCGGCGAGGCCGCCGAGGACCAGCACGCTGCCAGCACCATCTATGGCGCCGCGAAGCGCCTCCTGGGACGGCGGTTCAGCAACGCGGCTGTGCAGCGGGAGATAGAGCTCCTGCCGTACGCCGTCGTGGATAATGACGGGGCACCGTACGTGCGGGTGCCGGTGGGGGACGGCGGCGGTGACGCTCTCGTGCTCAGCCCCGAGGAGATCGTCGCTGAAGTGCTCGCGAAGTTGAAGGGCACGGCGGAGGCCTTCCTAGGCAGGAAGTTCACTAAGGCGATTATCACCGTCCCGGACTGCTACAGTGACGCGCAGCGGCAGGCTACGAAGGACGCCGGCGTCCTCGCCGGGCTCCAGGTCCTACGCGTGATGAACGAGTCCACCTTTGCCGCCTTCGCCTATGGCCTCGACAAGCGCTACGACAAGAAGACACTGGTGTTTGATCTGGGCGGCAGCACGTTTGATGTCACCGTGATGATGTTCGAGGACGGCTATTTTGACGTCCTCTCCACCAGCGGCGACTCCCACCTCGGCGGCCAGGACTTCGACCAGCGCGTCACGGACCACTTCGTTGACCTGATCAAGCAGAAGCATGGGCGGGACATCGCCGGCGACAGCCGCGCGCTGCAGAGGCTGCGCCGGGCGTGCGAGTGGGCCAAGAGGGAGCTGGGCGACCAGCATGAGGCGCGCGTTGAGATCGAGGCGCTGTTCGACGACGACGGAGTGAACTTCTCAGAGCCGCTTACGAGGGCGCAGTTCGAGGAGCTCAACGAAGACCTCTTCCTGAAGACCATGGTGCAGCTGGAGAAGGCCATGGCGGACGCCGAGCTGGACAAGCGCGAGATCGACCATATCATCCTCGTCGGCGGCAGCGCCAAGATCCCCAAGGTGCAGCAGCTCGTCAGGGATTACTTCGACGGCAAGGAGCCCCTCAGCGGGATCGACCCCGAGGAGGCCATGGCCTATGGCGCCGCCGTCCTGGGAAGCTACTTGGCGACACGCGATGATGAGGATCAGCCTATGAGTCGTTGTAATTCTCTTTGCCCTCTCTAACTACTTGTTTCATTTCGTTATGACGATGGTGCGATCTGGGGCAAGAACTGATCGAACGACTTGGTCGCAGACGCACCGAACGAACCTGCCATTGGCATCGAAGCGGATGATGGCACGATGACGCCGGTGATCCCGAGGAACCCCACCTTGCCGACGAAGAAGACGCACGTCCTCACCACGTTCTGGGACAAGCGGTCCACCGTCACCATTAAGGTGTTTCAAGGCGACCGCAGAGAGACCAAAGACTGTAGATTCCTCGGGCAGCTCAATCTCTCCGGCATCCCAGCCGCAAGGTTAGGTCCTCGATCACGTTGCAAATGGTTGAATCCGTGATGCGGCAGTGCGTTTCGATCAATTTTCCTGATGCTATGTGATGCGGTGCAGCATATGGAACTGGGGCAGGCGGGACATCGAGGTGACCATGGAGGTGGACGAGTACGGCGAGCTCCACATAGAGGCGGCGGACATGCGTTCCGGCAAGTCGGTGAGCGCAATCTACAACAAGAACGGACACCGGCTCAGTCCGGAGGAGATGGACCGGATGGCCCGCGAAGCGGATGCGTGGGCAGCCCGAGACAAGCTGGTAGCGTACATGCGAAACGTTGATGGAGACCTGGAGCGCGAGGAGGATGAGAAGGTCGAGAAGGCGGTGAGCAAAGCGTGGGAATGGTTTGACCTCAACCAGGACGCCGAGAAGGAGGACTACGAGGAGAAGCTCAGGGAGCTGGCGGAGGTGTGTGACCCTGTCCTTTTGGCCGTGCACCAGAGATTTCAAGGTGGCCATGATGATGATGAGCTTTAGGAGCTTCAAATGCATGTCTCTGTCATTTCAGATTTAGAAACCTCCGTTCAGGAATCAGGATGCTTTTGCTTATCCCTCTTGCCCTCTCTAACTACTGTATTGTTCCACCCCCGTAAACAGAAGGCTCTGCATAAGAAAAAAGTATCATAGTCAAACCAGATGGCTCTCTCCCGTGCCATCGGCGTAATTTCGCCGTCCTCTCACCCGTCCCCATTGAGTGCGCGCCCTCCGCCACCGCCGTCGCTTCCCACGTGTCAATGGGTAATCACGTATACCATGTCATGTGCTTCAATCAGCATTAGTATGATGGTAATTTACTTCTCCGGTGTGAGCCTCGTTCCATCCTCCAGAAGGCAACATCGTCGACGTAAGGAAGATGCACCACGAGCCCTCGACGAGGATAATCTTCTTCACCGGAGTATGGAATTTCCATGTCATACTGCGTAGGTTTCCCGCGATGTTGTGCACCCAATGGAGCTAGCATGTCCTATTCGGTCCCTTTGAGATCGACCAGAACTTTGGGTCTTTGGGTGCACTTTGGGCAGACCAACATGAGGACCCCAGAGAATGCTTTAATCCAGGTGAAAATTTTGCTCCTGCTTATGGCTCTACAAGAGATTTGGATATAGCATGGTTCTAGTTGAAGGGCGTCCCTTTGGACTAGATAACAGGAATCCCTCTGGATAAATAGAAACTGCCCAACTGCTTACTTTACAGGCAGCCATGTTGGCAGAACTTTGGAGATGGAAAATTTTAGCTTGAAAATGTGAAATTGCCTGATGTTAATATTGGTGGGACTTTTACGATATTGAGTTTCATAGAGGGATCCCTGCAAGGCTGCAACAGATCGGGGCATGTACTGGTCCAGGCTAAGCCTCAAAATACAACCGCTGGCAACCTGATGTGTCTCGGACAAACACCCAAAAAGCAGAGGGGCCAATGATGCTAGAAATATCAATGTTAGTGGCATTGGTGGCTATCATTCTGCACCTGGTGGTTTCATGAGATGTCAGGAAGGGATCTGTGAGGTTGATGTAAGTGGTGATCATGTGGAGACTGATGCAAGAGGTAAAAGGAAAGCACCAGAAGCTGAAGAACTTGATGTGGAATCCTTTGGAACTTCAGTGAGAATGTTGGGCTACTTGGCCCCTCCTCCTCCACCTTGTTTTGGTTCTTCTTCAACAGGAGCATCATCTGCAGGCGCCATCATGAATCCATGTATTATTACGATATGTATACCTTCAATCTTTGACAAGACCAAGGATCACCAACCCTATTGTGGTGGAAAATCTTGATGAGCACATGAAACTTAACTACCAACTGATTTCTGTAGCAAAGCTTTGTTTTTCGCAAAAAAAATCAAAGCTTTATTTAACATATACAAAAAAATGTATTTTACTATGACCAAGGTGTACACAGTATTTTCATGGCATTATCCCCAAAGACTGACTGAAATGAACAGGAGAATGGGAGTGCATGAAATAGGCCAACATGTGAGTCTAGATAAAAAATTCAGGAGATGGTCCAAGATTGAGTTAGGAAGAGTCCAAAGCAAGAACATACTACTTTCCTTGTTTTATAACATGATGCATGTTGACTGAAAGCCAATGTAAACATAATATTAATCAGAGCATGCACATAAATGAAGTTTACTCACTCCTAGCGAACTGAATAACTAGGAAGCATTACTTCTAATTAATGGCAGATATAAACAAATTACAACTGTTTCTTAAATCTTCAAATTTCCAGAACAACAGGCATGCACTGATTACTTTCACTCGTGCCCAGAATGGCACGAAAAAGTGCATTTTCATAACCAATGGTAACAGTCTTTACCATGCAAACGTAGAATGAGAAACAAATTATTCTGAAGTCATGGTTTCCTCTTGACCAGCAGCTATGGAATTACTTTCACTCGCTATATCTGACTTGTAACTAACATAAATGAAATTCGACTCTGGATCCTTAAAAACATAGTCAGGCGGTAGCTGCCCATCCACTGTCAGTGCAACTTTCTCCATGGCAGCGTGCGAAGCACCATTGCTCCATTTCAACTGGTATTCAGGTGTGGCTGCTAGCAGAAAGAACAGATACAATATTAATGTCTATAGGACAAACTAAATTGGGAAAATATTGTACATGTCACTCTGAGTTTGCAGAATGTTGGGCCTGCCAAGTTTGGTCTGCATGTTGTTGCATATATCACCAGTATTCAATGTTAATTCAACAAGGTAAAAAATGACCAAAATACCATTGTTTAATGACGCGGCATGGTCGAGGGCGCGAAGCAAAGACCAGGCAGGCTCCATACCCGCCATCATTACATCAAATCAAGGTCGCCACTGAGGCAGTAACCATCAAACAAAGGCATTTTGGTCTTTGACAATTGAAAGTGGTACAAAGCATTAGTGACATGTGTTTCTGAATGACAAATACAACCATATGCAAACCTTGATGGCAGATCCAAACATTCTGCTAACAGACAGGGGCATATACGATATATTTCCAATAAAAATGGTGTTAATTTATTCCTAATTTATCCCCTTCCCAGATTTTATAATAACGATGTGTGTCACAAACTCACAATCAGTCATAGCAATCTTTAGTCATAGATCTGTTGAAGTTTTGAGCATTTTACGAGAATTGTAAAGTAATGGAAGCAAACTTCGCAGTTTTTAATCGATAGTTCCCCAGGATGAACCAAATCCTCATGCACGTCAACATGTTATAACAGAGTTACAACTAACAAGGTAGAAACAAAACCGGGGTGCCTCTTCAGAGTGAAGAAAGGTTATTTCAAAACTTACGCGTAATGTATAGCTCAACTTCCCAACGGCGTCGGACATGATTCAAAAGTGTGAGACGTTCCTTAGGAGCACCATATGTTATCTGTCAAAGAAAGTTATTTCTTCATAAAATAATCAAATATACATTCTTCCAGAGTATCTTTTAGGATTAGAGGACATACCAACATATAAATCCCACCAGGCCTCATAATCCTGAAAAGGCAGAGCAATTATATAAAAAACAACTAGGTGTGTTTCTCAAAAAAAAAAAAAAAACTAGGTGCATCAATAGGGGATCAAATCAAATGCTAAGAGTGAATAAACTTTTTACCTTGCCACTTCTTCTAGCATTTTGGAAGCACCATGAGGGGCATCATCGCTACACTATAATATGTAAAAGGAAAATCAGTGCCATGCCAATTCACACCTAATCAGAAGTTGGAATGTAGTTTGCTCAATGGCAGTATTTACCATCATAGCATCCAAGGTCCCTACAAAAAATGTTTGGTAGAATGGTAAATAGGTGGCAAAGGAAAAAAATATGCATGCACTGATTTGGATGAACTTCATGAAAGGAGTTTTAAAGAGTACTAACTTAAGAAACATATCAAGTGCTTTGGATAAAGATATGAAGTTTAAGGCTTATACCTTTGTCAATGATACAATCAAATGATCCATCTCCAAAGAGACTCATATCTCTGACATCCAACTGCATATCTTGAAGCATAACATAAAAAGTAAATAGACCACATATAGAGATCATAATCATAAGCTATGAAAATGAAATTATCAGCAAAACAGTACATGTAAGCTGTGGAATATCCATGTGTTTCTCCCTCATCTGCTCGATTACAACGGATGAGATGTCTATGTTTACTATGTCCTCGTAACCATCCTTTACCATGTCTTCCGACAGAACTGCCCAAAACAATATAGAGCAACATTGAACTGCGGGTTACATTCCCGAGTCGATAAACTCCAACAACAGAACTAAATTAGAGTAGCTTCAGAGTTAAATCTAGAACAAAGGTGATCCAAGTAACAACAGATGTTATCAGGGGAGCACTGAACAAGTGAACATTTAAGTTCAAGATCAAAACGCACAGGGAGAACTGAACATGCAGGTTTCACTTTTCAAAACATAATGCAGCATGATTAATGAACTAGAACCGGCTGCCTCAGAGCACCACGAGGGTTTCACACTGGCAGCTAAATCGCAAGTACATATGTAATTGGAGGGAAACGTACGGGAGTTGCCGCAGCCGAGCATGAGGACGCGGGAGGAGGTGGGTACGCAGGCGCGGAGGAGCGGCCGGAGCGCCGGGTATGACTGGTACCAATCGAAGAACCCGCCGCGGCCCTTGTTGCCGGTGGAGGGGGAGGAGTAGCGGGCGTCCCAGTAGGCGGCGGCGCCGAAATCCTTGCTGTTGCAGGCGGCGCCGCCCATCTCTGTGGCCTCGTTCTTGGAGGCTGGAGAAGGTGATTTTGTTGCAGAGATCATTCAGGGAATCATATGTTCTGGAGGTGGCGGCTGTTGGAGCACGCAAGGGTCGCCGATCCAGCGGCGCCGGCGGAAGAGAAGAGCCAGATTAGAGAAGGGAACGCTAGTAAAATACCGGTCGATCTATAGATTTTCACAAATTACAGTTGATTTTAGCCATGCAATTTCTTTCTAATTTGTGCTTCAAGATTAACGACCACCATAGTCTCTCGCTATCAAAGAGAAATACCATCATCTCGCCAGAAGAGACCTGTTCGTACGAGAGCTTCTCTCGGGAAGACCTAGTCGCCGCCTCCACCTCCATCACCACCATAGGTCGGTTCCCCTCCTCCGGCCGGTTTTGCTGGCGTCAAGAGGGTGGAAAACCCGATCTATGAGTAGAGTTTTGAATAAAATTAGTGTTTCTCAATAGTTTGGATTAAGGTTTTGGTAGCCGTCTTGTTTTTCAATAGAGATGGTTTCGTTTATAATAAGTAATCTTCGGTTTTTCGTTCGACGACGAGATCTCCTTCCCGGCGTCAATGTTGGTGTTGAAAGATTATATTTGTTTAGGTATAGTTATTCAGATCTTGTTTCGACAGATCGATTTCGGATTTTTTTTCTCATGGTTGCCGCGATGAGTATTGTTCTCGCAATATCTGGCCCGGCTACTACGTCATCGACAATGGTGATTCGTTCTCTCGGCTCCCAACGACGTCGACCAAGTTGTTCGGTTGTTTTTTCCTTAAATATCAGTGTTGGTACTCTTGCCGATGTTGATTGATTAATTTAATGGCTGCGTGCGTGCACAAAGCATTGGCATTGTGGCTCAAAATTAAAATTACGGGAGAACCTTTGTTGGTATTCACAGGTCTGTGGTTTGGTATCTTTTTTCATTGTTCTACGGCCGCATTTGTGTCATGCAAGAAGAAATGGGTGGGTTGAAGATCTCGAAGATTTGCTCGTCTCTTTTAATCTTTATTTTGTAATCGCTGTAGTCAGCTCATGTATCTCTACCATGTACTATTTGCTGCTATAATATAGGAGTATATGGTATTGATCGTCAAAAAACAACAACATCCAGCACACAAAAATATTCTGCCTTAAAGTGAGACACACGGAACATTTGATTTCTAGCTTAGTTCTGGCAAAATTTTCTTCACATGAGAAAATTGGTCGCGATGTTAAATTCTCAAATACTATAATTAAGAAACGGGATTGTTCTAATATTACTTATTAGACTTAGATTTAACAAAATCTCAGTCCGTTCACAGAATTGCATCTCATGTGCAACTCTCGGTCACTTTAGTACGAATCATGACGCAAACCAAACGGTTCTGGAGTCGACTAACAATTAACTAATTTCTAGTCAGTTACACATAGTTACAAACCATGCGCAACTCTCAGATAACCACAAATAACGATACACGATCCAACGGCTAAGAAGGCGACAAATATTTAGTTAATTCTCAGTCTCAGACGACTTAGAATTAGCAAAACCATTAAGAAATGCTTACCTTAAAGTTGAACATCTCGATTTTGGTAGAAGAAATGTGAAACCAGTGGCATAAAAGAAAGCTTCAAAACCACTCTCGGTAAGAAAGGAAAAAAAATGAACCTCAACTATGTCCTAATCCGCTATGTCTAATTCGTGTCTCAAATACTCTCCATAAGTTTGAATTAAAACCTATTTTGAAATGGAGGAATTGTATAATAAATAAACAACATCTCACACCAAATGTCAATTACTACAATTTCATGCTTCATACAAGCGAGTTATAACTTATAACTTACGGTACGAACGGAGGAATAGTTTTTTTGAGGTTAGCTCCTCTTCGAGAGATCGTGATCCTTTGTGTCTATAAACTCCAAAAACCGGGCAAATTTGATCTTTAAAGACCAAAACTTTACATATTAATTGTGTTATGTAAGACCATTGCAGTGTTGTGATGTCAATTTTCCGCACACATAGTAGCCCCTCGAAGCATAAAAAAATCAACGGAAATAGGAAAACAAATCACATGATCCAAAAAAAAATTGCACAACAACGGAAAAAACGGAAAAAATCGATATGGTTTTGACATTTTAGGGTCAAACTTATTCAGTTTGGAACGGATAGTAGAGCCAAATCTGCATGCTCTAGCGATAGCTGTAAAAAAAGGTATTCTTCTTGCAAAAGAAAAACATATATGTTATTTATAGGTCGCACGGTAAATTTTATTTCTCAATCAACCAAGTTTCATCATAAAACCTATTGTTAAACAAAGAGTTGTGTGCAATTGAAAGTCTAGAATGTTCAACGGGCCAGCTGTAAATTTTCTTATCTAAAGTCGCACTCCATGAAACTACCCAGCTAACCGTTGGATGAAACATCAGTGTTCAAGATCACTGACGAAATAAGAAACCATTTTTCAGTCAATTGAGAAATACACTACCAAAAGATATCTGTAACCGGTCGAAGAGTAGGTAGTCAACGACAAACCTAACATCTGGATTTTGTTTTCGGACTTACCGGAAGACGAAGACCAAATTAGAGAATCCAGTGTACAAGGCAACCCACGCGCGTGCTTGATTTGACCGCGCCGAAAAGTCTAATCCCCGTATTTTCAGTTTTTGATTATTCACTTTGAAAATAATAACCATTCGACACTCGTGTGACTTTTTGGCCATATAACCTGGGGTATTGTGATATTCTACACACTGAAAAGGTAAATGTTAACTAGACTATATCAAACTGCTTCCAAGATTACAACCACCGTGTCTAACCTACATACTGCTGGTCGACATCTCGTACTTAATCCCCACACCATTTGCCATTTCTTACGAAGGGTGTTCAATCTTGAGTTGATCATCCTCACACAATCTGATTACCTGCTGCGTTCCACAGACAGAGCAACTCAATGGCGGGCATAGTTGGATCTGCCGTCGCCGGCAAGGCAGTCCGAAGATTGTCTTCGCTTCTATCAGGAGAAGAAGGTCGTGACCGCGAGACTACCGAGATCAAAGTGGACCGAGTAGAGATGGCCGTGCTCAAGTTCGAAACCGTCGTCGCCATGTCTGAAGATTGGCAGATCACGCACGCCCCGCTGCTCCGCTGGAAGGCAAAGCTGAAGCGTGTGCTCAAGGAAGGCAAAGGTATCGTACGCACTCACAGAAGAAATAATGCTACCTTGGAGCTGATGAGAAGCAACTCCCTCCCACGGCGCATGGCTCGGGTAGCTAAGCGGTTCATGCCTTTCAGCCGTGGAAGCACTCGTGATGATGGTGATGCATGATGAATTGATGATCTGACCGACTCCATGGTGAGACGGTTCGAGAGAATAGCGGACGGAGCCGACGACTTCTTCGAATTCGTCAGGTGCGGCGGCGGCCGTCCAAGGATCTTGATGTTCCTCCAGAGTTTCGCTCGGTCGCTGGCGGCGGGGGAAGCAACGGAACTGTCACTTAGGATGGAGGGCGGCACGGCGGTGATGCTGCTTCGATCATGGTGGCTAAAATTCGGAGAAGGCGGCGGCGGACAGCAGGCGATGGCGCTCCTGTGGATGTCCTACGAACACGACCTGGCGTTGGAGATGAACTTCAAGGTGATAGCGGCGTTCCTCACGTCCGAGGCAGTGGACGCCACGAGGGTCGAGGTCAACTGCGCGGTGCTCCTGCCGCCCCAGTTCGACGCTTCCTGTGCTGCGGCCATGAAGGAGCTCGTCGCCGGGATGGCCTCCCACGGAAGAAACTCTCGCGCTGCATCCTTCATGTACGCGTCTTTCATCCGCGCTGTCCAAGACTCTGTCACGACACACCTCACTGAGGCACTCAAGGTGAAGAGGTGGAGGGACGAGCGCCAAAGGATACACGACACTTCAAGTTTTAGTAGTTGGCTTGTCTCATAAAATAATAAAATCCCGACTTGCTCTCTTTCCTTGCGGTGGCAGTGTTGGGTGACTGTGATTTGCAGCTCCCATGGTAGAAAAACGGGGGCTATACACCGCCAGTGGTTGGTCACAACTCTCTGTGATATGAGAACCCTCACCGATCAACAACAGAGGTGTGAGAAACTTGCGACCTTGTCATTATGGAGAAGGTTGAAATGGATCCGACATAGCTCAAGAAACAAGGAGTTGAGGTCATCTTCTAAACCTCTCGTCCTCCTCTCGTCCGCCCCCGTGTGGCGGCGGGAGGGGAAACCCTAAACCTAGCCCCTCGGCCGTCCCTCTCCGCCTCCTCCCCTCGCCGTCGCCATTGATCTCGGCCGGGCGCAGCCTGGCTGGCCGGCGGCGGCGAGGATCGTTTGTCCTCCCGAGTCGAGGGGGCCGGCGCGGGCCGGTGTCTTTGGCGGAGGCGTGGCGCTACCGGGTGCCACAGCGTCCTCCTCGGCAGCGCGTGGCGGCGGCCGTCGCAAGGGCGTGGACGGACGGCAGGGGAGGCGCCTCTGTCTTTGACGGCGGCGGCGACGACCCGGGACCTCCATGATGGCGGCTGGGAGGTGGGGGTGGATCCTGCCGGCGTCGTCACCCTGGATGCGGCGGCTGGCTTCGCCGGCCTGCGGATTTCAGGCGATGGCGACGCGGATCAGATCTCCGCGAGGAGTGAGGAGCAGTGAGGGTCCCGATCCTCATGCCTCTCTGGTTCCTTTGCGGCGGATCTTGGAGGAAAGAGTGTAGGCCGGCGAGAGCTGGGCTCCGATGGCGGAGCCGACGACGGCGGCGCCCGCGGGCGTTGTTACCTTGTTGAAGGAGTCGTTGTTGCGACGCTCTAGCCTCCCTCCCTGATGCTCCGGAGGAAACTCCGAATCTGGGTGTCCCGGATCGCACGATGGCGGCACTTCCGGTGTCGTTCTCCTCCTTGGGGGCATCGTGTTGGAGCACATCCTGGCTGGAGAGGTCTGATGGTGGAGCGGCGTGCCATTTTCCGCGTCGACAATGGTGACTCGGCAGCATGGTGCAGTGGGGTCTCGGCGTGGATGCGTGCGAATGAACGAGGGCAGGGCGGTGGTGCTGTTTGGCGTCATGGCGACGTCGCCGGCTGGCCTTGCAAGGTCATGGCATTGATCTTTGCCTAAAGATGGGTTCGGGGAAGATGGTGGAAGCGACTTCTGTAGCGCGCACATGCGGTGCGCGTTGAGAGTCTGCTGGACCGGTACTCCGGTTGTAGATGATGCGCGTAGGTGGGAGGTCAAGGCATGTGGCTTTGATTATGTCCACCTCCATCATAGTTGTAGCGACTTTTTGTTGCCGAGCGATGGACTTCGGTTTGATCAATGTTGTAACTTGTAAGCTTTGTTGAATAATTGCGAATGACTGTGTGCATCATTTTGATGCAGAGGCCGGGGATCCGCACCCCCTTATCTAAAAAAAGCCACCATCGGGATGATCTACACGCTCAAGGGATTACGTGTCTGGATCGGATGCGCAGGTCGATGACTCTATCTAAAACCTGAAGAAGTCCATGACGGACGATGGGGCTCGGGTCATTGTGCTAGAGACAACCCCCCACTGATTAAACTCCTCGGGATGAATTTCACAACGATGAAGCACGTACATTACCACGCTAATATGACTAGTGACTCCAAGGGACATGCACCTTCCCCAAACAACGGTAAGTGTGGTCTTCCTCGCGCACATGTCCGTGTTGAGCTAGGGGAGCAGTCGGACACCTACAATGATAGTTCATATCATGAGTCTACAGTGGGGCACAGTCATTGTAGGACGTTGAAAACGAAATTTCCTATATTGTATGGAGAAAATATTAATTGGTGGATTATGTTGAGCATGAAATGTGGACTAGTTTCGCCATTACGCACTTCATAGGGAATGTTGCTCTTTGTTACAAACTAATGAAGTTGAGCATGATAGTCGGGAAGAGTTGTGTGTAGCTATGCATTCTAAATTTGGTAGAGAGAAACACCACCATTACTTAGAGGCACTATAATGCTGACAAACTGGCACCATTGAATATTATCATAGGTTTAGATTATAATAAACATTATAACAAGGCTTTCTTTGTTACAAAATTCGTTGGAGGATTAAATAATACATTCAAAGAGCTATAAATTTGCATAACCGTGTAATGGTTGATTTTGCTTTATCTCTCTCTCATATTTATGTTCTGGATACAAAGCAGATTACAAGTCATCACACTCTAACTAGATTTCCGACCAAAGGATCTGGCTTCGTCTCCTGGTAGTAGCAAAAATGAAAAGGACAAATCTAGCTTGAAGAATGAAGTGAAGATTGTTTCCAATCATTGAAAGCTAAAAGGAGAGCTTTGGATGAATGTTTCACTTGTGGAGACAGGTATTAGTTGGGCCACAAATGCATCAAATCAGTACCTCAAAACATGGTATAAGAACTAATGGAAGTGCTCCAACTACACTCTAGAAGGATCAAAGATGTCAAATAGAGGAGGGGTGAATATGTGACTACAAATTTTAATCAATTAGTTAAATTTAGGAAAATAATTTTCTCCCGAAATAAAACTAGGCCAACAATCCTATATGGCAAGATTACACTAGCAAGCAAGTACACAAGATAACACGCTAGAAGAGAAGAAAAAAAGGACAAGTAAATGTGTGGATAGAATAACCAAAGGTGGAAGGAGATGAATAACAAAATTATGTATCCCACGGGGGACTCTAATCTCTCTAGGAGATGTCATGGTAACAAAGACCACTATATCCCTTCGACCTAGCCTTTTTCTTCCACGAGCTCCCCACAAACTGAGAGCCCTTCCACTAAGTGGTAGATTTTGAGTCTGTCTCCTAACCATTACAAACTCATTGAGTCAATCCACAATCTTGGATACTCACAAGGCAACTGCAACCATTTAGGACCCTCCATAAACCCAAGATTATCATGTACAAAGCAAACTCAAAGGGTGAATCAACTTTTGGTTTGGCAGATTTGCGAATAAAATCTCCTCTTTTCTTTTCCCTCACTTGGATTCAACTTTGATAGGAGGGATGGAAAGTTGTCATCTTTTCGAGGTCCATAATGGTGGAAAAGCCCAAATCCAAATGTTTTGAGGAAGAACGATCACTTATATATAAAAGCCCCATAATTCAAACTGATAATCGCATTTCCCAGAAAACTCGGAACCTCTAAACATGTAGGAATAGTCCAGGGGCCCTTAAATATCCAGGCTATTTCCTAGATAAAAAGAAGGGTCTCAGTAATACCTCAGAAAATGCTCAAAGACTCTGGGCCTAGGACTGTAGTAACAACCCAAAATGGGAGGCTCGCCTTGTTTTTTTTTGTATTGGTTCATTGTGAGTGTTCTTAGGTTGTTTGTAGGTCATTGGTCCCTACTCCTTGCAAAATTTGGACCCCTCTTAAGAATACATCTTCCCTACGACTCAAGAAATGACAAAAGTAAATAGAAGAGAGTAATAAAATCTCACATTCTCATAAACCTTTTGTGTACGGGGCACCAACTATCAAGCTTCATCCATGTACGGGACTAATCTGTGACCAATAATTAATTTTTTAATATGTGATACAAAATCAGTATCTTAACAAACTATTTCTGAAAATGAAATGGGTACAAATTTATATCATATAACCTTGTATTCATTGAGAAATTGTTGGTTAAAGACTTGTCCTAACGAAACAAAATATGCCTTACTTTTTAGGAATGGATGAAGTATCATATTTCTTTTGACATTTACCAATTTTATAAATTATTTATACTAAACATATAGGTTGCTTCTAAGTCATTGGACAAATTTTATTTATGTAAACTATTAGTCCCCTAAATCACCGAGGTCATTACTGTACGTCATAAAATTGTACAAAGCCATCGTTATAATTTTTATAATTATGAGTCAAACTTATCCAGTTTGAAATTTATAGTAGTACCAATCTAAAGAATCAAGCGATAGTTGTTGAAGAGAACTAGACTTTTTGCAGAAGAAAAACATATAATCCCTCAAATTGGAAATGATTGTCACAGATTTGTCTCCATATATCTAGACATACTTTAGTGTGTAGATACATATGTATTTTGACAAATTTGTGTCAACCATTTTCGATTGGAGGGAGTATGTTATTTTTTTGGTTGCAAGGAAATTTGCGTTTCTCGATGAACCAAGTTTGGCATCATAAAACCTATAGTTAAAGAAAATGTCGTGTGCAATTGAAGGTCTAGAATGTTCAACCGACTAGCTGTAAATTTACTAATCTAGAGTCGCACTCCATGCACCTACCTAGGTAACCATTGGATTGAATATCAATGTTCAAGATCATTGAGGAAATAAGAAATTATTTTTCAGTCAGTACAAATGTACAATACCAAAATAAATTTGTTACAGGACGGAAAGGATGATAGGTAGTCAGATCAATGGCAAAGCTAACATCTCGATTTCTTTTCGGACTTTGAGCTCTCACCAGAAGACGAAGACCAAACAGAATCCAGCGTATTGTACAAGGCAAACCCACACGTCTGCTTGATTTGACAGGTCCGAAATGTGTTTAACCATATTCCCAGTTTTTGACTATTGTCTTTGACAAGTACCATTCGACAGTAGCGCGCGCACCGGCAACTTAGCGCTTGTGCCATATATAACCTGGGGGTTGGGTATTTTACACACCGGAAAGATAAATGTTTACACCATCAGACTGCCTACTTGCCGTTATCTCGTACCTAACCAGTAATCCTCAGTTCCTCACACAAATTTGATTAATTACCTGCTGCGCCCCAAGAAGAGCAACTCAATGGCGGGCATAGTTGGATCTGCCGTCGTCGGCGAGGCAGTCCGAAGATTGTCTTTGCTTCTATCAGGAGAAGAAGGTCGTGACCGCGAGACTACCGAGATAAAATTGGACCGAGTAGAGATGGCGGTGCTCAAGCTCGAAACCGTCGTCGCCATGTCTGAAGATTGGCAGATCAAGCACGCCCCGCTGCTCCGTTGGAAGGCAAAGTTAAAGCGTGTGATCAAGGAAGGCAAAGGTATCGTACGCACTCACAGAAGAAATACTGCTAGTACCAGCTTGGAGCTGATGAGAAGCGACTCCCTCCCACGGCGCATGGCTCAGGTAGCTAAGCGGTTCATGCCTTTCAGCCGTGGAAGCACTCGTGATGATGGTGATGATGATCTGACCGACTCCATGGTGAGACGGTTCGAGAGAATAGCAGACGGCGCAGACAACTTCTTTGAATTCGTCAGGTGCGGCCGCAGTCGTCCGGAGATCTTGATGTTTGTTCCAAGTTTTGCTCGGTCGTCGCCCAACCCTAGGCGACACGGGGGCGCTGCCACCGCCGGCTCTAGAGCCCACTCCTCCCAATCCCATCCCTCCCGCCGCCGTTGGAGGACCTGCTGGGCGAGGCCTTGGCAGCGACAACGGCGGCGAGGACCTCTTCCTCGTGCGGCGGCGGTGTTCCTCGGCTGGCGACGGCACGTGGTGCGGTGACGGCTCGGCGGCGAGGTGCCGTGGAGTCCCTGCGCGAGCGCGGAGCGGCGACGGTGGAGGGACACGGTCTCCCACGGCGGAGGAGCCCCTGCTGCCGCGGCCATGTCTCCAAGCCCACTCGGGGCCCATCTGGGCCCTGCGGGCACGAGGCGGTGGTTGTGGCGACAGGCGGCGCCGGGATGCCTGGTGTCGCCGGTTGCTTGGCATCGTGGCGGTGTCGGCGGCCGGTCAGGCGGCGGCGGGCTGGTTCCATACCGGCCAGTCTCGTCGGTTCGGATTGAATAAAGGTGGCAGTCCTGAATCTTTCTCACACCAAGACGAAGATTTACTCGATGCAGGTCTTCATTGATATGGCCGGATTGTCGACTTCCGGAAGGCTCCGACGGCGAACTCCATTGGGCAAATCAAGCCTGGAGATTGACGGATCGGGTGGGATTCGGTCGCGCGCAGCCATGTTTTTTCTGACCGTTTGGTTTCAGAGCTAGCGTTGCGAAACTCTGCAGTCTGTTGGCATCATGGACTTATCTTTTGTTCCATGATGAAGTCAGAGTGCGGAGAATGGCATGGAAGCCGAGATTTGAGGACTAGCAATGGTGGTTCCAGTCCTGGTGGGATGAGGAATTGACTAGGTGATTCGTAACTTGGAACAACAGCAACGGCAAGAGGGGGCGACAGCACAGAAGAAGTTCAGAGTCTAAACTTTTAGGGTGAAAACCTAAGGTCTGACCTTAATTGGTTGTGTCTAGCAATTGCTTTGGTGAAGGCATTGTTTTTGCGAGTGTGGACTTTCTTCAGGGTGAAAACCTATGATCTATGATTAGGGAGACGACAGCGCTTGAGCACTCTTCCCTTTTTGGAGGCGTCGTTTTTGGAGCAGTTGGAATTCTGGTACTGTTTTGGTAGGGTTAGGTCTGCTGTAATAAGGAATGGATCTCTGTAGCAGGACTTTTTTTTGTAATTCTTCTTTTTATTCTAGCCTGTGTGTATCTGTGGGACCGCTAGGGCAACGCGTTGTTGCAGAGGCTAGGTGTAATTGGTATCATCGCGATATTAATATATGCTCTTTATCTATAAAAAAAAAGTTTCGCTCGGTCGCTGTTGGCTGGGGAAACAACCGAGCTATCACTCAGGATGGAGGGCGGCACCGCGGTGATGCTATTTCAGCCGTGGTGGTTGGAAGTCGGAGGAAGCGGCGGCGGAAAGCTCGCGACGGCGTACCTGTCTATGTCCTACGAGCACGACCTGACGTGGGAGAGGAACTTCAAGGTGACGGCGGGGTTCCGTACGTCCAAGGCCGTGGACGTCATGACGGTCGTGGACAGCTGCGTGGAGCTCGCCCCAGTTCGGCGCTTCCTGTGTTGCGGCCATGAAGGAGCTCGTCGCCGGGATGGCATCCCACGGAAGAAACTCTCGCACTGCATCCGTCATGTACACATCTTTCATCTGCGCTGTGCAAGACTCTGTCACGACTACACCTCACTGAGACAACTCAAGGTGAAGAAGTGAGGCACGAGCGCCAAAAGTATACGCCGAGGGCCATCTACTGGCGAAGACGATGGCTGCACGCGGAAGCCCAGAGGTGAACCTAGCCTGCTACCTGCAGCAAATTAAGCTAGGTTGACAATGGATTTATGGATCCAAGGCTTCAAGTTGTAAACTGAATTGTAAATCCAAACATGGCCATCTCTTCTTCCTCCTCTCAAACATGGGTGTTCAGCAATGCTCCAATCCAGACGTGACGCTAAGGAATCTGCATCCAAATTCGTGATATCCTTGCCATTGGAGAGTCATGACATTTGGTATCCGAGGCAATCCACCTTTTTTCCGAGAAAATTTCACTCAAGTTTTGATCGCTCATAATTGCTTTCTCGGGGCAGTGATCAGGACGCAAATAATTTGTAAGTGTTAGTAGTTGGGTTCTCTAGTAAAATCCCCACTTGCTCTCCTTCCTTACGGTGGCAGTGTTGGTCGAATGCGATTTGAAGCTCCCTCTGTGATATGTGAATCCTCACCGGCGATCAGATATGTTACAAGTGGTGGCGTATCTCGACGGCGGCAGACTCTAGCATCAACGACGGAGGTGTGAGAATCTTGTAAGATTGTCGTCATGGAGAAGGTTTAAATGGATGAGCTCAAGAAACAAGGAGTTGAGATATCAGCCACTATCGGGATGATCAAATGCTCAAGGGACTAAGGTCTAGTTTGGCAGCAAAGTTTTCTTAAAACCAAAGTATCTCAAAACTAATCTACTTGAGTGCCCGGGTTATGAATACTTTAGTTTGATGATACCGAAGTATTTTCTCTGTTTTAGCAAAATTGCAAGGCGTTTGGTAAGTATTGGTTTACTCGTGCTTTGACCGAGTGGTACAGTGCATGCATGGTCCATTTGACTGATAGATGCGTTGCATGACTTTTGCATGCATGGTTGCTCCGTGAGTTGCTCACGAGTTGAATGCTGAGTTGAATGCTTCAGCTTCAACTAATCACGACACCGATAAATCATGCCTTTAATCTGTTGAACATCATGTACGTATAATACAAGGTATGGTGTAGTACACCAACCGTAGAGGCTTTTTCTACCTCATATAAACACGCAGCCGAAGCTCTCCAACAAGGCATCGTTCACCCCAAAACTCTAATATGGTATCAGAGCCCCTCTCTTCCACGACCTAGCTGTTGCTCCAGAAAAAACGCCGCTGCTGTTCTCAGCCGACGCCCGCTACAATCAAGCCTCACCGCCGCCGCAGTCCTTCCTGTCGCCACCTCTCAAAACCAAAACCAACAACAAAACCCAGCTGTTGCCGCCACCGTAGCCACCACAACCAAGAAAACCCAGCCGCTGCCACCGCCTTTAGCCACCGTAGCCGCCACAACCAAACCCCAAAAACCTAAAACCCTGCCGCTGCCTTGCTGTCAGCCACCGTAGCCGCCACAAAACATAAACATCAAAACCCTAGATACCCCCGCCGCCGCCATGAGCTCTTCATCGTCAAGCTCCTCGCTGGCTGCCGCCCTGGGAACACCACCGACCAAACACCTCACCCGAGCAAACTTTCTGCTCTGGAAAGCCCTTGTGCTCCCTGCTTTTCGTGGAGCAAATGTCATGGGGTTGCTTGATGGTTCCGACCAGGCACCCGTCAAGACCATTGAAGTTGAAGACAACAACAAGAAGAAGACCACTGTGGAGAATCCCGCATACTTGGCCTGGATCGGCCGAGATCAGCAGGTGCTGCGTTTTCTTTTGAATTGGCTCTCCCCGGACATCCTCTCTCATGTCCTTGGGATGGAATCCACTACCGAAGTCTGGGCCACCATCAACAACATGTTTGCCTCGGCCTCTCGATCAAAGGTGCAGCACCTTCGGTCTGCCCTCAATGACGCCAAGAAGTTGAACCTCACCGCTGACCAGTACTTCACCAAGATGAAGGCCCTTGCCTCCGAGCTTGCCGCTGCTGGAAAGCCGCTTGAAGATGATGAACTCATAGGATACATCCTCCATGGTCTCGACGGCTCCTACAATTCTCGTGTGGCGGCTGTCAACGGCAACCCCGGGACAACCCTTGATGATCTCTTTGGTCAACTCTCTTCATATGATATGTGCAATGCTATGCTAGGTGACTCCCCTGATGATTCCTTCACGTCCTCCTCGCAATGATGATCGTGGCCGTTCCTACGGCCAAGGTGACTATGGTGATCACCGCGGTGACTACGGTGATCGCCGTGGTCGTGGTGATTCCCGTGGCGACTGGGGTCGCTGATACGTCTCAAATGTATCTATAATTTTTGATGTTCCATGCATGTTTTATACCAATTGCTACATGTTTTATATACACTTCATACCATTATTATGCATTTTCTGGAACTAACATATTAACAAGATGCCACAGTGCCAGTTTCTGTTTATTATGTCTGTGCATTACAGAAAAAATCCAAAAACCAAAGTGTTCAGAAAAATCCCAAAAATTTACAGAAATTCTATTTCGCCAGAAAACTCCGTGGGCCAGAAGGACAATCCTGTGGGAGGCCCACAGCCGCCACACCATACCTGGGCGCGGCTGAGAGGGGGGGCGCCTAGGGGTGGGGTCGTTGACTCATGCACCGCCTCACGTCGCCTCTTCGCCTATAAATACCCTCCTGACCTAAAACTCACGAGACCCAAAGAATTTTCCCAAATACGACTCTGAGCTCCGCCGCCATCCGAAACCCTAATTCGGGGGACAGAATTCTCTGTTTCGGAACTCTGTCGGGACAGGGAAGTGCCCTCGGAGCCATCTGAATTGCCATTGCTGCTTCCCATGATGAGAAGGGGGTAGTTCTTCATCGAGGCTGAGGGCTCTACCGGTAGCTATGTGGTTTATCTCTCTCTCCCATGGTGTGATCTTTATGTGATCATGAGCATTGTAATCTAGTTGAATTCATAGATGTTTCCCCTTCATTATGTTATGGATATGCTACTCAATTGGTTTTATCTAGTATAATTTCCGGAGTCACCTTTGTCCCACGGTGCGAATGTGACAGTGTGCGTACCGTGTGTGACTCTACTGGATAATATATTAGAGGGATACTTACCATGAGTTGTTCTTGTGTTGGATGTCACTATAAAATTGTGGTGTTTGTTTAGTACTATCTTGGATGCTCATAGTGACAGCGTGGGGTGCCCTAGATGTGGAATACAAACTTTAAGGTGTGCTTTTGTAGCCCTACGTGGTGGTCTTGGTGTTCTATGAAATTGTGATGTTTGTTTACTCAGACTTTAAGGTGTGCTTTTGTAGTCCTACGCAGTAGATTGGTATTTCTATCCAACCTGAGAATAGTTCCGAGTAGCATCTAAGTTGCATATTGAAGAGGAAGTATTTATATGTGCTCAGTTATATTACTATTGTTGAGAGTGACCACTAGTGAAAGTATGATCCCTAGGCCTTGTTTCCAAGCATTGAAACACCGTTTACTCTCAGTTCTGCTGCATGTTTGCTCGCTGCCATTTTTACTACAGATTGCAATTACCACTTGTAATCATCCATATCACTTGTATTTTACTATCTCTCCGCCGAACTAGTGCACCTATACACCTGACAAGTGTATTGGGTGTGTTGGGTACACAAGAGACTTCTTGTATCTTAATTGCAGGGTTGCTTCAGAGAGATATCTTTGACCTCTACCTCACTGAGTTCCATAAACCTTGGGTTACTTACTTAAGGGAAATTTGCTGCTGTCCTACAAACCTCTGCACTTGGAGGCCCAACACTGTCTACAAGAATAGAAGTGTGCGCAGACATCAGTCGCCGTGATGGCCGAGATGGACAAGATCGTCGCCGTGATCGTGACAATGATCGCCGCCGTGATGAAAGACGCGGCAATGATGATAGGTGCCGAGATGGTGATCGGCAAGGACGAGATCGTTGTGGTCAGCGTGATCGTGCTCCAACCCCATATGTCAATGTAACATGCCAAATTTGCAAGATTCATGGCCACCCTGCTGCTGATTGCTGGTGGCACTACAAGAATGATGGTTCGGATGTGATGGTGATCAAGATGACAAGGCGGCGCACATGGCTTCGTATGGTGTGGATACCAACTAGTACTCTGACACAGGAGCCACTGACCACATCACCGGTGAGCTGAACAGGCTCTCCACCCGTGAGAAGTACAATGGACGTGAACGTGTCCACACTGCCGACGGGAAAGGTATGGCTATAAGTCATGTTGGTCATTCAATTTTGCACACCCCATATACATCTTTGCATCTAAAAAATGTTCTTCATGTTCCAACCGCATCTAAAAACTTGTTGTCTACCCACAAGCTTACACTTGATAATGATGTTTATGTTGAGTTTCACCATTTCTTCTTTTTGATCAAGGATCGGCAAACAAGGAGAGTTCTGTTTAAGGGTCTCTGTCATGGTGGGCTCTATCCCCTAGTGCATGTCTCTAAGGATTCTTCCATGCATGCTTTCATCACAATAAAGCTTTCATCATCCACGTGGCATCGTCGTTTAGGTCATCCTTCTTCATTTGTGGTTCAACAAATCCTTAGGAAAAATGAGTTATCATATTGTCCAGAAATAAACCCTTACATTTGGGATTCTTGTCAACTAGCAAAGAGTCATCAATTGCCATATCCTGTTTCTACTAGTGTCTCCACTGTTCCTTTGGAACAAGTGTTGTCTGATCTATGGGGTCATGCTCCTGCTTCTGTTGGCAAGCATACTTATTATGTAAGCTTTATTGATGATTATAGTAAATTCACGTGGATCTATTTGCTCAAGAAACGTTCTAATGTTTATCAAGTTTTTCTTAACTTTCAACGCGTGATTGGGGTGGTGAGTATGAAAAACTAAATAGTTTCTTCCAAAAAGTTGGCATTACTCATCATGTCTCTTGTCCACACGCTCACCAACAAAATGGTTCAGCTGAACGCAAACATTGTCACATTGTTGAGGTTGGTCTAGCCTTACTTGCCAACGCATCCATGCCACTCAAATTCTGGGAAGAGGCTTTCCTCACAGCCACATTTCTCATCAACTTGCTCCCAAGCAAGGTTCTCAAATTTGAAACTCCTGTAGAACGTCTCCTTCATACCAAACCGAATTATGCCTCTCCTCGTGTTTTTGGTTGCGCTTGTTGGCCTAACCTTCGTCCCTACAATAAACGTAAATTGGCTTTTCGCTCTACACGGTGTGTCTTTCTTGGTTATAGTCCACGCCACAAAGGTGTTAAATGCCTATACACTAATACGGGACGAATCTATGTGTCCAGAGATGTTGTGTTTGATGAACAAGTTTTTCCTTTTGCCTCTTTGCGTCCAAATGCGGGAAAACGTCTCAAACAAGAAATTTTACTTCTTCCTACATCATCCACAAATGGGGTTGCGCAAGTTCATGATCACATTCCTTTGCCATATGTACCTGTTACTAATCATACACAGGATGTCGAAGAACAAGGAGCTGAACATTTGGATCAGAACGGTGAAGAAATGAGAGAAAACGGTGCACAAAATGATGTTCACATGCATGCAGAAAACGACGGAAATTGCACGGAATCTGAAGATGATCATACCTCGGATCATGCAGGCGCTGATCCCGAGACTGATTCTGTCTCCTCCGCCTCCGCTGCGGATTCGCTGGGTGGTGATCCCCATGCGGATTCGCCTGACGCCGCACATGCGTCCGACGCGCCCGACACCACTGTCTCCGACAGCGACATCCGCCATATGTCGCCCCCTAGTTCGCCGCTGCATGCGGACCCGGTGCATGTCGACAGCGACGATAGTGACGGCTCCGAGCTGTCGCCTTCTGATTCGTCGTCTGAAACTGCAGGATCCTCTGCACCAGGGCATGATGCGGACAGTTCTGCATTGGCATCTCCTGGCCCCGGATCTTCTGCACCGATATCTCCTGTGGCTCCGTCTGCGCCTGAGCCATGTACATGACTACAAAAAGGTATCAAACAACCTAAAGAATATAAAGATGGTACTATTACGTATGGTAGACAACCTAGAATCTACAAGGAGGCAAATTCTGTTCGATATGGTATGCTAACATCCACAGGAGAACCATCTTCTCTTTCTGAGGCATTGGAAGAAAGCAATGGAGGAATAGTATGATGCTTTGCTCAAGAATAACACTTGGCACCTTGTTCCACCAAGTTCCAACAAAAATATAATTGATTGCAAGTGGGTTTACCGTATCAAGAAACATGCAGATGGTACAATTGACAGGTATAAAGCTCGTTTAGTTGCAAAAGGTTTTAAGCAAAGGTATGACATTGATTATGAGGATACCTTTAGTCTTGTTGTTAAGGCTGCAACTATCAGGATTGTTCTAGCAATTGCAGTTTCTCGAGGATGGAGCCTACGGCAGCTAAATGCCAAGAACGTGTTTTTACACAGTGTTCTGGAAGAAGAGGTTTATATGAAGCAATCACCAGGTTTTGAAGATTCTAATGCTCCACATTACATTTGTAGGCTTGACAAATCCCTTTATGGACTAAAGCAAGCACCACGGGCTTGGTACTCTCGGCCTAGTTCCAAGTTTCATGACTTTGGGTTCACACCTTCCAAGGCCGACACTTCTCTATTCCTCTATCACAAGTCAGGTATAACAATGTTTGTCTTGATTTATGTTGATGACATTATTGTGGCAAGCTCTTCAAGTGAAGTCGTTCCTGCGCTGCTAAGGATCTCAATAAACATTTTTCCATAAAAGTCCTTGGTGATTTACATTTCTTTTTGGGAATTGAAGTAAAGAAAGTACAAAATGGGTTAATGTTGACATAAGAGAAATATGCTATGGATCTACTGTGTCGAGTAGGGATGAAAAATTGCAAGGCAGCTCTCACGCCATTGTCTCTTCATGAGGGCACTCCCCTTGGTCCTGAAGACAGTTCACAATATATAAGTATCGTTGGTGCTCTTCAATACTTGACTCTTACACGTCCTGATATATCCTTTTCGGTAAATAAAGTTTGTCGGTATCTTCATGCACCAACAACAACTCATTGGACAGCTGCCAAAAGAATACTGAGATATGTTCAGAGTACACTGTCTCTTGGTCTCACATTTACATATTCTTCTTATACATGGTTGAGTGCTTTTTTAGATGATGATTGGGCTGGATGTCTTGATGATCGTCGGTCTACAGGAGGTTTTGCTATCTTTCTTGGACCAAATCTCGTTTCATGGAGTTCACGCAAACAATCCATTGTTTCTCGCTCAAGAACTGAAGCTGAATACAAGGTTGTAGCTAATGCTACTGCTGAATTAATATGGGTTGAAGCACTCCTTCATGAGCTTGGTGTTCAGTTAATAGAAAAGCCGTGTTTGTGGTGTGATAATTTAGGTGCTACCTATTTGTCTGCAAATGTTGTGTTTCATGCTAGAACAAAGCATATCGAGATAGACTACCGCTTTGTTCGAGAACGAGTGGCGAGCAAAAATTTGGAGATCAAGTTTATTTCCAGCAAGGACCAAGTGGCAGATGGCTTTACTAAAGCTCTTCCTGTTAGAGAGTTAAATAAGTTTAAGTGTAATCTAAACCTTTGTAAACGTTTAGATTAAGGGGGGTTGTTGAACATCATGTACGTATAATACACGGTATGATGTAGTACACCAACCAGTATTATACCCCTATGTATACGCCACGGTAATGCTCTCCAACGAGGCATCATTCACCCCAAAACACTAATATAATCAACATCGATCTCTAACACTATTCTAGTGCTCACGGCAGATTCTGCATTGTAACTTCGCCGCCATAGCATTCGG
Organism: Poa pratensis; assembly: GCA_947311845.1. NCBI lineage: Eukaryota > Viridiplantae > Streptophyta > Magnoliopsida > Poales > Poaceae > Poa > Poa pratensis. The sequence continues at coordinate 26,002,338 of CAMZMU010000059.1, read as the reverse complement.
CGCACCGTCCGGTTCGGCGCACGGCCAACGGCGGGAGGACAAGCAAAAGCCATCTACACCAGGAGTTTAAAGCCAACCTTGAATTAACATATGAAATAGATATGAACAAGTGATTTAGGTTGGATCTCTTGCATGCTACACACGACATGACAACATTATACTCGTACGAACACAGTACGTCCGGCAACGTGAAAATCAGAGGGAATCTCGGCAAGAATATGATGCGATCAGAGGGAATCATATGAAGACACAATATGGCGGCAATGGTGCAATCAAATTTAGAAGAAACCGAGCGGTGGACTGAAATCAAATTAGGGCAGAACGAACCTTCCTTTCCTTGTGAGATTGCTTTCTCCATGCCCGATGAAGAAGACATATCCACACGTGAGATAGACGACGGCGGCATGACGAAGCTTATCCGTTTTGCGCGGGGAGGAGGCGAGCGTTGTGTTTCCCTGTTTTGGAAAAAAGAGGTCGGGACAGATGTTTTGAATACGTAAAAAAACTGAAGATTTAGGAATACTTCAGTTCCTAAACCACAGTTTTTATTTGACCCAAACAGCTTGAAGTATTCCATACTGCTTCCAAACGGACCCTAAGCGGCTGGAGGCCTAAGAGGCCTCAGGTCGATGACTTTATCTGCAGGGACAAAGGGAATTCAACTCAAATGGAACCAATTGCCCAGCAAATATCTTGGAGGGAGCCATATAGTGAAAGGGAGCTTTTACAAATAAAATCACCATGGGGGGAGACATGGCCCCAACGTGCCCCCCCCCCCCCCCCCCTCTTCCGCCCCTGCATATTTGCAAGGCTGGATGTCAAAACGATGAAGCACATCACCAACCTAACATGGCTAGTGCCTCCAAGGCACGTGCACGGTGCACCATCCCCAAACAAGGATGGGACGTGGGCAAGGTCTTCGTCGTCATGCACATGTTCGTGTTGAGTAGGGGAGCAGTAGACCTACAATGGTAGTTCATATCATGAGTCTACACACGGGCATAATCATTGTAAAGAAGGCAGGCTCGAGTAGAGACCTGCTTTGAATTAACAAAGCCATCAACCGGCCAGGGATTACACAAGGCCACCACAAGCAGGAGATACAAGATGGTGTGAACAGCTTACAACACCACGAACTACAGCAAACGAAAGATAAAGAAGAAAATAGCATGTAGTCATCCATGCTCTCCGCCACAGATGAAGCACCATGGAAGCGGCGAAGACAACCTTCGAGACTTGAGCTGGATGAAACCTTTGTCTGCTCCAGAAAGGGCGAACCTTTGCCTGACCATCCTCCTCCAAGATCGAAGAGGGACCCCTGCCCCCTCGCCCGGCTCGAAGGGCGCCGAACCGTCGATCATGGGGACGCTCTCCCTAGAGCAGAGGGAGGACCAGGAACCAGGCCGCCGATAGGATCAGGCACGAAGCCACCAATGCACGAGCACAAGAAGAAGTCTAGCCACCAAAAACGAAGACCACCATGAGGAGAAGAAGCTGCTAGGAGCGGTCGTTGATGAAGAAGGAGCGCAGAAGACGAGCAGTTGCCAGCCATTGGAGCGCCAGGAACAGAACCTGCAGAAGGAGCACTGTGCTCACGCCGTCCAGCAATCGCGCTCCAAACGGGGGAGGGGAACCCTTCCCCACCCTGCCCGGCACGAGGGCACCAATCCACCGACGAGCGAGCGATAAGGACACGGCGATAACACCCAAAAGATGCAGGGATCTAAGACCACGAAGCTCGGTACCAACAACCATGGCTCAAACCTCGGCACAGACGTCCGGAACCAGAGAATGCCCTACCACCCTCTCTCCCAAAAACGGCACCTTCAGGAAGCTTGCTGCGTTGAGACGCCGCTGCCGCTCAATCAAGAAGATTAGGAATTTCTCCCGGGGTAAAGAGAGGGTAGGGGAGGGGGGAAAACACCTCAACGGCCCTCCAAGGAGGAAGACGGCACCAGCAGGCGCCGTCGCCATCACGGCCAGCACGGGCCAGCCAGGGATTTCTCCCGGTTCTTGCCCCACATCCCACCGTCACTGCGCAAGGCCACCGAAGTGAAGCACCAGCGAGGGAGGGTGTACCGGAGATGGAGTCTGCCTTCAGATCTGGGACAGGGGCGAGCAACTCGAGCCCCACGACCAACGCCCGCCGTCTCCTCGCCGTCCTCACGGCCAAGGGGAAGGCCAGCACCCGCGCACGCTGCTTGCCGCGAAGCCAGCGCCGCCTCACCACCCGAGACCGCCGTCTCGGCGTCCGAAGTCCACCGCGGAAGCGCGGAGCGACGCGAGCCTCGCCGCTACCTTCCTTAGCGGCCGCACGGCTTCCCGGCGGTCACCTCTGGCAGCGGCAGGGAGAGGGGATCGAGGGGAGGAGGGTGGCGGCGCTAGGGTTTGAGTCGCCGCCCGAGTCGCCCCAGATGGAGCGACGCGGGGGCCTAGCTGGGCCTCGTTTCGCTGGGGCATAATCATTGTAGGACACCGAAAACGAAATTTCCTATATTTGATGGATTATTTGTAGGTTGTACATTTAAACCTCGGCACCCCCGGTCCTAAGCTTCAGATTCGCCAGTAGTACGAAATCTACAATATCAAGCGATAGTTGTCGAACAGAACTAGACTTGTCGCGGAAGAAAATCATATATGTTCTTTTTTTTTTTTGCTTCCAAAGGAATTTTTATTTCTCAATGAACTAAGTTGCATCATAAAACCTATAGTTAAAGAAAGTGTCGTGTGCAATTGACGGTCTAGAATGTTCAACCGACTAGCTGTAAATTTACTAATCTAGAGTCGCACTCCATGCACCTACCTAGGTAACCATTGGATTGAATATCAATGTTCAAGATCATTGAGGAAATAAGAAATTATTTTTCAGTCAGTACAAATGTACAATACCAAAATAAATTTATTACAGGACGGAAAGGATGATAGGTAGTCAGATCAATGGCAAAGCTAACATCTCGATTTCTTTTCGGACTTTGGGCTCTCACCAGAAGACGAAGACCAAACAGAATCCAGCGTATTGTACAAGGCAAACCCACACGTCTGCTTGATTTGACAGGTCCGAAATGTGTTTAACCATATTCCCAGTTTTTGACTATTGTCTTTGACAAGTAATCGCCATTCGACAGTAGCGCGCGCACCGGCAACTTAGCGCTTGTGCCATATATAACCTGGGGGTTGGGTATTATACACACCGGAAAGATAAATGTTTACACCATCAGACTGCCTACTTGCCGTTATCTCGTACCTAACCAGTAATCCTCAGTTCCTCACACAAATTTGATTAATTACCTGCTGCGCCCCAAGAAGAGCAACTCAATGGTGGGCATAGTTGGATCTGCCGTCGTCGGCGAGGCAGTCCGAAGATTGTCTTCGCTTCTATCAGGAGAAGGTCGTGACCGCGAGACTACCGAGATCAAATTGGACCGAGTAGAGATGGCGATGCTCAAGCTCGAAACCGTCGTCGCCATATCTGAAGATTGGCAGACCACACACGCCCCACTGCTCCGCTGGAAGGCAAAGCTGAAGCGTGTGCTCAAGGAAGGCAAAGGTATCGTACGCACTCACAGAAGAAATAATGCTACCTTGGAGCTGATGAGAAGCAACTCCCTCCCACGGCGCATGGCTCGGGTAGCTAAGCGGTTCATGCCTTTCAGCCGTGGAAGTGATCCTAGCGATGATGATAACCTGACCGACTCCATGGTGAGACGGTTCGAGAGAATAGCGGAGGGCGGTGACGACTTCTTCGAATTCGTCAGGTGCGGCGGCGGTCGTCCAAGGATCTTGATGTTCCTCTCATGTTTCGCTCGGTCGGTGGCGGCTGGGGAAAGGACGGAGTTTTCATTTAGGATGGAGGGCGGCACCGCAGTGATGCTGCTCCACCCATGGTGGCTCGAAACCGTAGGAGGTGACGACGGCGAGATGAAGGCGGCGGGCGCGGGCCTGTGGATGTCCTACAAGCACGACGTGGTCTCGGACAGGAACTTCATGGTGCCAGCGGGGTTCCGTACGTCCGAGGACGTGGACGTCAAGAGGATCGCCGCCAACTGCGTGGTGCTACTGCCGCCCCAGTTCGGCGCTTCCTGTGTTGCGGCGATGATGGAGCTCGTCGCCGGGATGGCCTCCCACGGAAGAAACTCTCCCGCTGTGTCCGCCATGTTCGCCTGTTTTGTGCGCGCAGTCGAAGACTGTGTCAAGACACTACACCTGACGGAGGTGACGAGGAGGACGGACGAGCGCCAAAGGATATGGGAGGCCCGATCGGAGAAGACGATGGGCTGGGCTGAAGCCCAGAGCTGAACCCGGGCCTGCTACCTGCACCTAATTAAGCTACGATGACATCGGATCCAAGGCAGGAAGTTTTTTTTTGCGACTGAAGTTGTAACCGAATTCTTCTTCCTCCTCGCAAACCTGTGTTTCGGAGGTTCTCCACTCTCGGCGTGACACCGAGGAATCTTGTATCCAAATTATTGTAATTGACACACGTATTATCATAGCCGTCGGAAAGTTGTGATATAGTGACACCTCGATCCACTTGGTTCTGCAAATAAAATTCAGCAGTCCAACTCTGACCTGGCCTTCGACCCAATTTTAAAAAGTTGGTGGCATCGCAACAATTTAAAAAAAAGTAACCATATGTGCACCCTGAAAACCAACAATTTTATCTGCAGTGACAGCTTTGTACGTTTCCTCCCCCGAACGGGAAGGACTTTTCGGGGACAACTTGTGTAGGATCTAATATTAGGAGATTTTTTTTAAATAATACGATTTTATATAAGAATTTTGGACAATAGCATGCGTGGAGAGGAAATCCAAAAAATAGCGTGCCGTCGGTCCGGAGCGAGCCGAAACTCGACTTTCGGTCGAGGCCGAGCCGAAAGTAGGGTGTCGGTGCGCGACAGGCCTCAGCCGCCTTTGCGCGGCAGAGCGAGAAGCGACAGCCCTCTGCGGCCTCTGCGCGGCAGAGCGAGTTTCGGCTCGAAGAAAGCCGAAAGTCTACTTTCGGCCTTGTCCGCGCCGAAAGGTATCAGGTCCCGTCGTCCCTGCTTTCTTCATCCCTGGTCATGATCCGAATTTGTTTCGCGCTCCCGGCTTTCGGCTTGTTATTCTTTCTGAGGGAATTAAAAAAGGGGGTTGTGGAGGATCGGCCAAATGTGTGCATACTTCATGACAGACATCCAGGTATGTTGAAGGCAATCAAGGCACTACAGCAGCCTGCTGGGGACGAACCTGTACCATGGACTGACTTGCAGAGCCGATGGTGTATGCGTCATCTTGCTGCGAATTTTTACTCATGTTTTAAGAGTAAGCGGCTGATGAATCTGTTCAAAAGACTCTGCAATATGAATCAGGAAAGGAAGTACAATTTTTTGTGGGAAATACTCACTGAATTCACGAACAAACAAGTGAAGGAAAGAAGAGCTGCACAGGCAACAACGATCGCTGCGCAGTTGAGAGCTGCACAGGCTTTGCAGGCGTCTGTATCAGCAACAGACGAATCAGAGCCTGTTGGATTGTGTGACTTGCCTGGAATTGACCCCCCGGGAACAAAGAGAAAGAAAGGAAACCGAATACGGAATTTTGTAGAGTGGATAGAAAAAGAGCCACCCGTGAAATGGTCTTTGTTGCACGATACAAATGGAGCACGATATGGCATCATGACAACCAATCTTGCTGAGGTATATAACTTCGTACTTAGAGGTAACAGGGGTTTGCCACTTACAGCACTTGTGGAGGGAATTATGCACGGAACAATGACATATTTCAGAGATAGACGTCAAGAAGTTGTCGAACATATTGAACGTTACCCGAACACACCATATTGCAGGAAGATCAGGCTTTACATGGAGAGAAAGACCAAGAAGGCACGTTTGCATGGCGTCATTAGGATTGGTAACGAAGAAGCCAGGTATGAGGTGCGCTTAACTACTGCGAGATTTGGTGCTGCTAATGAGATGAGAACCCACGAGGTTACAATTACTGACGAAGCACCGCCATCTTGTGAGTGTACATGCAACAAGCCGAGGCTACTTCACCTCCCTTGCTCTCATGTGTTGGCAGTTTGTGCGCAGATGGGTTTGAACCCGTACTATTTCGTGTCACCGTATTACAGGAAGGAGGCAGTGGTGCATACCTGGACCGGGGAGATGGCAGGATATAGAGTTGTCGGTAACTTCAACAAGGTTGATCCTGCAAAGCGAATGTACATTCCTCATCCGGGTCTCAAAAGGACAAGTAGAGGGAGACGAAAGTCACAGCGCATCCGGAATGATATGGACGAGTCTGAAACGTGCCTTCTTGGTCTTTCTCTCCATGTAAAGCGAATGCAGACGAAAATCTTTTCCCTATGGCCGAAATGAGTGCAAAGTAAGCATTCTCGAGTCCTTCCACCTGCTTCAGACTCGTCCATATCATTCCGGATGCGTTGTGACTTTCGTCTCCCTCTACTTGTCCTTTTGAGACCCGGATGAGGAATGTACATTCGCTTTGCAGGATCAACCTTGTTGAAGTTACCGACAACTCTATATCCTGTCATCTCCCCGGTCCAGGTATGCACCACTGCCTCCTTCCTGTAATACGGTGACACGAAATAGTACGGGTTCAAACCCATCTGCGCACAAACTGCCAACACATGAGAGCAAGGGAGGTGAAGTAGCCTCGGCTTGTTGCATGTACACTCACAAGATGGCGGTGCTTCGTCAGTAATTGTAACCTCGTGGGTTCTCATCTCATTAGCAGCACCAAATCTCGCAGTAGTTAAGCGCACCTCATACCTGGCTTCTTCGTTACCAATCCTAATGACGCCATGCAAATGTGCCTTCTTGGTCTTTCTCTCCATGTAAAGCCTGATCTTCCTGCAATATGGTGTGTTCGGGTAACGTTCAATATGTTCGACAGCTTCTTGACGTCTATCTCTGAAATATGTCATTGTTCCGTGCATAATTCCCTCCACAAGTGCTGTAAGTGGCAAACCCCTGTTACCTCTAAGTACGAAGTATATACCTCAGCAAGATTGGTTGTCATGATGCCATATCGTGCTCCATTTGTATCGTGCAACAAAGACCATTTCACGGGTGGCTCTTTTTCTATCCACTCTACAAAATTCCGTATTCGGTTTCCTTTCTTTCTCTTTGTTCCCGGGGGGTCAATTCCAGGCAAGTCACACAATCCAACAGGCTCCGATTCGTCTGTTGCTGATACAGACGCCTGCAAAGCCTGTGCAGCTCTCAACTGCGCAGCGATCGTTGTTGCCTGTGCAGCTCTTCTTTCCTTCACTTGTTTGTTCGTGAATTCAGTGAGTATTTCCCACAAAAAATTGTGCTTCCTTTCCTGATTCATATTGCAGAGTCTTTTGAACAGATTCATCAGCCGCTTACTCTTAAAACATGAGTAAAAATTCGCAGCAAGATGACGCATACACCATCGGCTCTGCAAGTCAGTCCATGGTACAGGTTCGTCCCCAGCAGGCTGTTGTAGTGCCTTGATTGCCTTCAACATACCTGGATGTCTGTCATGAAGTATGCACACATTTGGCCGATCCTCCACAACCCCCTTTTTTAATTCCCTCAGAAATTCGGATCATGACCAGGGATGAAGAAAGCAGGGACGACGGGACCTGATACCTTTTGGCGCAGACAAGGCCGAAAGTAGACTTTCGGCTTTCTTCGAGCCGAAACTCGCTCTGCCACGCAGAGGCCGCAGAGGGCTGTCGCTTCTCGCTCTGCCGCGTAGAGGCGGCTGAGGCCTGTCGCGCACCGACACCCTACTTTCGGCTCGGCCTCGACCGAAAGTCGAGTTTCGGCTCGCTCCGGACCGACGGCACGCTATTTTTCGAATTTCCTCTCCACGCATGCTATTGTCCAAAATTCTTATATAAAATCGTATTATTTAAAAAAAAATCTCCTAATATTAGATAGGATCTATGAGATCAATTTTTTTGAATGAATAAAACATGTTCAAATCTTTTCAAAAAAATTGACAACACATATCTATGCTATATATGCAAACCCAAAAATTTGCTGCTTCAAATTCGACCTATACTTAGAGAGGCAAAAAAGAGAAACTTTGGTCTAAATAGTGTAAAACGCTATTCACTCAAAGATGACACTATTCACAGTATAATTTAGCAATTTTGTTTCTCTAATTGTAGATCGAAGTTTGAGCTAAAATTTTGTGGAGTTGTAGAAACAGCCCATAGGTATGCTGTGTAATTTTTTTTTAGATTTTTTGACAATTTATAAATATGGTTTTTGTGACATGATCCTATGATCTCATCTAAAGATGTGATCCTATACAAGTCGACTTTCCAGTTCCATCCCTCATGTGTGCACCATGGTTTGCTCCGGCCCCTGGAAGAAGGCACCTTCCACTTCGAGGCAACAGGAACAGTCTATCGCGGAAGGCAATGGTGGTGCCCACGCAGCTCGACGCGACTGTCCATGTTGCCGGTGTTTTATCCACCCAAATATGTTTGCATTGGTGCAAGGAGAAGGTTCTTAATAGACGGGGTATGGCTCTTTCAGAGGTACTCCCTCCGTTCCAATTTAATTGACTTGCTATGCACCACATGTGGATGTATCTAGACATGTAACACGTCTAGATACGTCCACATATAGTGCATAGCAAGTCAATTAAATTGGAACGGAGGGAGTACAACAATACAACATGAAGCTGCATGAGGAGTGATATTCAAGGGCAGTGGCGGAGCCACGGCCCGGCATGCCGATGCACTCCCTTGTATTGCTATCATGCATTGATGATTAAAATAAAATAATTATGCTTTCAAACGCTGATCAATGAGAATGCACTTAGACTTTGCCCGGGCTCCATTCGCGAGCTAGCTCCGCCACTGTTCAAGGGGCCGTACCGCAAGGTTGGTTGGTTGGGCTTATATCTGGCTTTTGAACTTAACCATAATCAAAAGCAACAATTTAGATATTTTTGTGACTTAGCAGTTTACACAATACAGTAACTATATTGTTATCAAAAAACAATACAGTAACTATATTGTCGTTGTTGTCGTGACTTTTTTCCGTGTCCTTTTGATTTAAATTGACCAACGGTCAACGAATGTATCCTCTCTATTTTTCATCATCGGCACTACTCCTTGACTAATTGAATATGAAGCCTTTTTACTGAAAAAAACAAATTTATTTAGAAAAAATATATATCATCTACAACACCAAAATAGTTCATTAGATCCATCATAAAGTATATTTCAGTACCATATACATTCTTATACCATTAGATCCACATTTCTATAGACTTGGTCAAGCTTAAATGTTTTGACTTAGTACAAAACTATAATTTTAAAACTAATTTGGAATGGAGAAAGTAGCTGTGTTAAGCTTTCAATATAAAAGATCTGCTTAGTTCCTTCAAGAACATGGTAACCAGGTTCCAAACAAGCCTATAACCTGAAGGGAACTCTTAGCATATAAGGCTAGTTTACAAAACTCCAAAGGGTTTGCTATGGCATGGCAACGTCTATCTCTAAAATTTAAAACCATTGGTACAAAAGTTACATCGTTGGTGCCATGTGGGACTAACGAACCATTACAATGCCAGCGTATCTCTGAATTTTCCTAACTTAGTACCACGTAAGAAATACAGTGTTTGATGGCTTCAAAATCTCTTTGGCAAATCAAAGAGCAAACCGTGGCTGCAGCTGCCCCTGATGACCGACTATAGAGCATGGTGTCGTCAGCTTCTTATCAGCCTCTCTCACCCAGCATAGCTCAGCCATTGTACGACGCAACTCTGCTAACATAAGGTCCGTCAAAACAGACCTCTCTCAAAGCATCAGTGCCGTAGCTTTGTTTAGGAACTGATCTAGTGTGTTGCGCCAGAGAGCTGCTCCACATGCTGAGTTATTTCCTCGGGGCATGGAGACTGGGCGCGTAATAGTTCCAAACGTTGGAACGGATGTGCAAATTGCAGGATATAGTCTTCATCTGTACGAGATGGGGCAAAACAATATCATGCGTGCAGAGAGTATTCAAGATTAGGAATGGCAACATGTGCATATCTTTTGAGAGAGAAAGATGAAAATGCATCTAACAAGAATGGTGAAGGAATTCTTACTTTCTTTGACAGTGCCATACAGCCAGCATAAAACCTCATCAGCAAAGGCCAAGCAGACACCACCCTGAAGTACAGATCGAATATATAATTCCAAGAAATGTATATTACACTGGAAAGTGCAAGAAAGTAATTGAAAACCACATATTCAAATTAAACATGTTGTAAAACTTCTCCTCTTTTCAATGAAATGAAACGCAAAGGCTTTTTGCGTTTTCTCGAGAAAAAAATTAAACGAATCTAGCCCCACATGCATAGCAAGAAATTTGGAGGGTAGACATTAGTTATCCTACGCGAAAAATTAGAAAAAGGGAATACATGGTATCAGAGTAATGTTAAGTGTACACTCCTTTCCCTGTTAAAGATTTGAGAAGACAAATCAATTATAGAATTTTCATAGGTTATGCTCTTTTAAGTCCTAATACTCTACCTACTGTACTCACGCACTCTGCACTCATGTTCTTCCTTAATTATCACTAGACTCCACTGTTGTCAATAAACACCACGAAAAATAGTTTAGTATACCTGCCAGTAGTTCTTTGCTTTCACTTTTTGTGTGATATCTTTTGTTCTTAATCTCTCAGTTCGTACAAGTACACCAGCGTCATTCCTGCAAGAAAAGAATATAGGAGTGGAACTTAATCAAGTTAGAACCAATTTCGATGACCAAAAAACATCTATACATCTCAAACACCACCGAACGGAACCAGGTAAGTGTACTCTTTCTCCTAATTGTACCAACCATATGGTCAACATGAGAGGATTGGAATCTGAGTGTCTTTCTGGTTGAATGCCTCATTATTAAGCAAAAACCTCAGGTTAATGTAGCACGCAATGTGTCAAATGTGTAAACAAAAGTTATAATGGATGATTACATACATATCATGAGAGACAGCAACTGAAGTTTCGATTTATTATATGAGCATTATGGGACATTCAGAACATACATGAGAAATCAATGAAATCGCAAAAAATATGGGTTTGCTTCTGCATCTAATTGACAGCATTACAGCAGCAAAAGTACAGCAATTATTGACACCATATTACTATAATTTTTACACATATCAACCATAAAGATTTATGAAATCCATGAAAAGTGTACACTCCTTTCCAGGGAATACATGGTATCAGAGTAATGTTAAGTGTACACTCCTTTCCATGTTAATATTCAATCGTCTCATAGGAAGCTCATCGTACTAACAAGGAATGCTGTGACGATTGAATATTACCTGAATCCAACGACAACATATGATACACCAGCAAGGAATGATTGAATCTGTAAAGTTTAGTCAAGTACAAAATTAATGTTTCAAACTATATAGAAGCTATGACTCCTGAAGAATGAAGTAAACACTACGAAGTTGGAAGTTGTCATGGCAGAGAGAATCATAACAAGATCGCCATGTAGTAAAGTTGTTAACATATATCCTCAGTCCCACATACGCAAGAAGCAAATCATTCTAAATACTTAAGGAAGTAAGTCAAATAAAACGTAAGAAATTTAATGATATAGAATTTAGCACTGCAGAAGAGAACAGAACAAGAAGTTACAAATGGTAGCTATGAAAAATAAATGTTTTCATGCAATAATTGCAAAAGTAAGAGGGCTAAAAAATTACCCAGAACCTAAGTAACTTCTCTTTCTCATATTTTTCCACCGTATGGTACTCCAGCTGTTACAAAGTTCAAAATGGTGACTAGATTGAATATATATGGTATCAGAACAATGGAAGTTCATGGCGAAAAATAACAACCTCTCTGCTTGTTTTCAACTCCACATAGAACCGCCTACCATCGTCAGTTGCATCACAGCAGTCCATCTCAGCTCCCATGATAATGCGATGAGCGCCCAATTTCGTTTTAATTACAGAACAATACTCTACATTTGCATCAATACCTCTTCCGTCCTCATCAATAGAGTTCTCAGTAGCAAGATTTTCAAAAGAATAGCCCCAAAAACATCTGAGCATCAAATATGGCACCAGCAAAAAAAGGTCCATCAAAATCGATGTTCATTTCAGATTCATCCGTTGTAATGATAACAACTCTGAACATATGATTACAAACATCAAGGCACCGGCTAAATTTACGGGCAAATGACCATAGATTTACAGCCCTATGCACATTTCATAGCATACCATAGATACTAACATTTTAGGCAACTATATTTTATTACATGATAAATCAAATCAGAGGAAATGTCAAAGAACTAAGTCAGCATTATGAAATTCAAATTGGAAAGAACCGTTGTGCTGTCACAATTCCTATCCTATAAGAACTCAAAGCATCACCATATCTAGCATTCTAAATTTTAACTATTTCTTTGTAACTCAACTTTCTTATCCTATAAGAACTCAAAGCATCACCATATCTAGCATTCTAAATTTTAACTATTTCTTTGTAACTCAACTTTCTTAATGTCAAATGAGAGAGAGAGAGAGAGAGAGAGAGAGAAATCAGCATCGTGAAACTCAAACTTGACAAGATACCCCCGCGCAAGTAAGATTACCATCGGGCAATTCCAATAAAAACTAAACCATCAACATATTCAGCATACTAATAGATTCCAGAATATTTCCTTTGTAACTCTGTCTCTTGTCGATAAGCAGAGAGAGAGAGAGAGAGAGAGAGAGAGATCAACCTCCTGCGCTCAATCTCGCTTTGTGATCTTTCCGGGAGCTTATGGACATCAAGGTACACAGCACCATTTCTTTTGTGCACGCCCATCTTCCATGGGTCTCTTAGATAAGCCGTAGCCAATATCTGACAATGTTACACATAGTTGCATGAAAATCTGTCAGCATACAATCATAGTTAAAAAAAGGCAAAAAGTAGCTTTTTTTAGAGCCCTGCAAAATATATATGTATCTGTCAATCGATTAAGCTATATACAAACCAAACAGTGGTAAGCTTGTGAGGGTAACTACCCGACTTGTCCACATAGACAAACATAAGCTACAACCAGGGAAAAGAAAAGATGTTACGATTTAGATACTCTGCACTGGAAGGACCATACCTTGTTAAGGTTGTTCCGGTACGTCTGCAAGACAAGCATACATGATCAGGAATTCCAAGCATATAGTACCAAAAGGACAAATATTAAGCTGCAGCAATGCATTTTACCACAAAATGTATGTTTTGAAGAGGCAGGTTTGAATTTCTTATGCATGCAAGAAGATCGCCAAATCCTTGAGAACCCAAATCTGACATTACCACAATAACCATGATGAGTGCTCTCAGATAGAACGAATTCAAAAGGAAAAGAAACTTCCAAACAATGGAATTATTATCTCCCTGGATCCAATTGCTCAAGAAAGAAATTTCAGAGTTAACTTCAATAACTTCCTTTCCCATTATGTATCGGAAATGGTTAGTGTGTGAATTCTTGAAGATTTTTCTTCCATGTCTTTTTTATAAATAAAATATTATCCAGTCTTACGAAAGACACAACCGCAAAAAATAACAGGTGGTCCATCTAAGGTTACTAAAGAGTAAAGACCCACCTGAAATAAAATAAAAAACAGTTGCATCTACCATATAGAATAGGAGAAGCATGCCATGCTATCAAGACGTTCTTATAGATGTGCGTAGGTCTATGACAACTGAAACAGAAGTTTGTAGGGAATAACACAGATAACAGATTCTACATTAAACAGAGTTGATGGTATTAACTAGAATGTACTCCCTCGGTTCCTAAATATAAGATGTTTTAGGTGTTACACATGTTGTCTACATGCATACTAAAGTGAGTGAACCTACACATGAAATATGTCTAGATACACTTGTGTGCATGTGAATGTGGACAAAAGCTAAAACATCTTATATTTTGGAACGGAGGGAGTAGAAACAAAAAAGGACTTCTGAAAGAAAGTACCTCTTTTCTCTGTAAATGTTTCAAAACCTTTATTGAGATCTTCGCCAACATAGTCACAGATATTACGTTTGAAAAGCCTCTACAAGATAAGGATGTTTAGTACAACAGCCAACTTTTAGGGCAAACTTCCTTTGAAAAAAACTTGTTCAGAAATTAACAGTTCACACTTCATATACAAACTTCCAAAATACAGATTCACTGAAAGGAACTGAAGTTGATAATCGGCAAGCCTGAGATCTTACCAAGCTGCGATCATCAAAATATACATCCCCGCCCTCAACACGACTGTAGCATGCGAACTCACATGGCTGCATGAGGTAACAAAGGATATGGCTCAATAGAGAACAAAAACATCAAACAAATATCAAAAGAAGATGGTAATAGTATGCACCTCCTGAAAAGCAACAGCTTTCCTTGCTAGAGTTTCTACACTCTTATTAAGTTTCATATCTGAAACCAAACCTTCAACGTTACGCCCATTTCCATATGATGAAAACCTCCCGCCATGGCCAAAACTATTTCGTCCTCCTGGATGGCCTCCTGGCCTTGGAAGAATAGGTGGCCCTCCCCTGCCACCTCCTCGTGCACCTCTAGAAAAATTGGGGTTCCGTACTTGGGGCAGCACTATAAGGAAAGGCACAAACTATAAGAGAGTGATAATGTCCTATAGCCAACCTAGATAAACTCAACCTTTTCCAAGTACTATCCAAGTCCCCAGAATATCGAGTATTCAGGCAAGGGAAATAATTCAGTCATTACATTCTCTACCACAAAGCATACGGGCATTATCTACCATTAATGGAGTACATGTAGGTTGAATAGGAGCAGACCCGTACGTTTCGGTAAGATACAAAGCATGGGCATGATTTCAGCTAGATACGCACAAAGCATGGAAATACAGTTTCATTTTCAGTGTTGATATTTATGTTATAGTTTTAAACCTCCATATTTTTAGTAGTCTAGTCAGGCGGTACTATGAAAGAAACTTTTGATCAATTTTATTTATATAAGAAAACAGATTATATTCAGTCTTCTTCATAGTTGTAATTTACTGCGTAATTAAGTCCAAATTAGTTACTTACAGACAGTTGTACTTTGATACTTGTCTAGTTTTATTGTAACCAAAAAAGGAAATGAAGATAGTGGAAAGTATCTTTCCGACTAACAGCTACCCAACTGAGCCAAAACGCATTATGGTTCGTTCATGTATATATTCTCTTCAACACATATTTGCCTGGTGCTTTTGTAAGTTGAAGTCTCCCAGAATCTACAAAAGCAGCCTGACATATGCTGCTGAAACTTGGAACAATGATTCAAAACATATGTCTGCAGAGTTCGTTCATCGTGTACTAAGGCGAGAGCCAAAACCCACTGCAGCACCCAGAGCCCCAGGAGGAACCACTCGCAACAAAAACCGGCCAGTCAGAAAAAGTTGAGTAGGGTTTCCGTAACAACCTGCTAACCGATTCTGCTTACCAAACACTAAGGTAACTATTTCGCCCAACCGAATTTAGCGATGTGTACTACTATAGCAACGAGAGGGGCGAACCTGGAACTAGATAGTTGCTACGGGCGGGCGTCTTGACGTACTCCTCGTTGTCGGAGCCGAACAAATCTCTGGCCTCCTCCTCCTCCTCGTCATCCTCGTCCCTGTACCCGGCCGCGGGCCTGGCGGGCAGCGAGTCGTACTCCCCCTCGTCGGCGCCCTCCTCGTCCCCGCCGCCGCCGGCAGCGCCGCTGCTGCTGCGGCCGCTGGAGGCGCCCCCGCTGGAGGAGGAGGAAGACGCGGCGGCGGAGGAGGACGAGGATGAGGACGGGGAGGAGGAGCCGGAGGAGGCGCCGCCGCCTCCCCCCTCGGCCTCGGCCTCGGCCTCGGCGCCGTACTCCTCGCCGAAGACGTCCACGTCCTGCTCCGAGAAGTCCATGGCCGGCGGTCGGGGCGGGGGTCAGTAGGCCGACCGGCGGGACCAAAGGTTCTCTTCTTCTTTTTCTGGGGTAGGGGTTGTAGTGGGAATCGACACGGCAGGCGCACTGGAAATAGGCCTGGTTGGGTCCGATCGGTCGTCTTCTCGGTTTTGCCCGATTCGGTCTACAGTCTGTTTTGGGGTCGGTCTCGGTCTCGGTCAAAAAAAAAGCAGGTTCGGTGAATTTGTCGCCGTTCACCTCGTCGCTCACCGGTCGCCCAGCGGCGCTGCACGCGTACTGACGGCGAGGACGATGGAGGACGGGAGGCAGAGATTGGACAGGCAGCAAACGGGCGCTGCGGGGGTTGCCTGTGGGCGCGTACTGGAGGCGCGGACGGCGGAGGACGGGCACCGGTGGGTGATGATGGGCGGCGCCGGCGACCGGCGGTTAGGGTTGCGATTTGGACGAGAGAGGAGACGAGCTGGAGACTGGAGGGCTGGAGCCTGGAGTAGTGCGTGACTGCGTGGGCCTTGAGGATCGAGGGCAGAGTGTGGAATGTTGGAGCCTTGCCTGGGCCATTGGGCCTTCGGTACCTTCAGGCTTCAGCCATTTCGGCATGACGACCGTCAGGCAATTCCTATTCAGCGCCTGTAGCACCGGTTATCGTCAAAACGCCCGCGTGAGAAATGCCTTGTGCGCCTCTCCCTGGTGAATCGTGGGCCGGCCCACGCCAGGGTCAACTGCGCCGAAGACGAAGAAGATGATGCGCCGAAGGCCGGGGCGACCTCGCCGGAGACGAAACGAGCGCGCAAGACCTCGCCGTCGGCGGGGATGGCGCGGCTGGCCGCGACATCGCCGGCCAGGCGAGGAATGGACCTCGTCGTAGCCGACGACGACGCGGCTCGCCGCGGCGGCGCAAGTGGAGGTGAGGTAGCAACTTAACATTGGGGGGTGCAGGTGGGTCGGGGCCGGAGAAGCTCGCCGGCAAGGGGGTTAGGGTTCAGGGGTGCAGGGGGGCTTACAGGGAGGCCAGGGGAGGCTGTGGGAGGCGGATGGAGGAGGGCGGCGAGGCGCCGCGGGAGCGGGCCGGCCGCGGGTGGTGGCGGCAGGTGGCCTGGCCGGCGGCGGCGGCGGGGATCAAGCTGCTGATTGAAGACGAGGAAGAAAACGAGCGTCGCGAGGTTGACGATGATGGGCCACGGCCCACGATGTTGGGATTGCGGCGTACGCGTCCTAACCGACGCAAAACGCGTAGTATAGGACCTCCCCGATTTTCATTCGGTCTTTCACTTATACGACCAAGGTGTGACTTGTATAAATTCTCGTAATAGCACACATAGATGAATATCATGCTATAATAAGCACCTTCTGCAAAATTTAGTTACATAAATGATCACATGTTGTGTAAGAAGACAGTATCATACGTTTTGAATAACAGTGCCCTCAACTATTCAAGATGCACCATTTTTTATGGTGCATATGTTGTTGGGCGAAGTATCCAGCGAAAACCATGGTTGGGTGAAAACCTGAAAACTATTGACCTGGACCATCGGATGGATATTCTACGGAACAGATCAAAAGTGGAACTCCCGTTTTAGCAACTTAACGCCCTTTTGCACTAACCCCTTCTATTACGCATGGTCAGCCAAATTTTCGGCTAGTTATCTTCTCCACTCGCGACCTATCTTACCCAACCCAGCGCCGCCGGACTTGGTAAATCCGCACGGAGATGTCGTCGTGCCGGCGAGCTCAGCGGCAACTTGGAAGAAACGGGAAGAAGGATATTTTTCCTCGACACCAGGCGACGGCGGACTCACCGGACAAAAGATTACCCCCACTCGCCGGCGGCCGCGCCGCTGCTCCGACGTGAAGACGGACTCGCTTCCGTGACGCTGCCCACGCCACATCGACCCGGCGGCCGGCGCTGGCCAACGAGACGACGCGTGCGTGCCAGCTTTTAGAGCGACGTTCAAGCTTTCATTTTGTAGGCTGTAGCACGATCTAATTTCTGATTTTGTAAGGTTCTGCAGTTTGCTGCTATACTGAATGTAGTGCAGACAATCTCTGCTGTGGTTTTTGCGGTCTGTTCCAATTCGGTGAAAACTACGGCCGAGTCTTTGTATCTATAACTATAATCTATCACGGTGCTGTGAAAATGTTGCTCCTGGACTCATTTATTGAATTGGCTGTGTTAAAATGCTCTGTTGTACTCTGGACGAATACATGTATGTATGCTTCAGTATCTTGCTGAGTGAGCTTAACTGAGTTCATCTTTAAAAGCACGACAAATGAACTTCTTCTACTGTACCAAAAAAGCATCGGAGTTTCACCACTGAAGCTTCAACAAAACCTGCAGATTGACATGAACTTATGAATAAAACATATCTGGTTTCGTTTAGTACTGTACAAATCAAACTATTCAGTACTGTACTCCAGAATGTCCTTGTCAAAAAAGTTGTTTGGTTTTGTTTAGTAATGTAGTTATTTTATGGTTCTCTAATACAGTAGTAGTTTAGTGTATTGGTTTTGTCAAATTGCTGTACACCAGAAGGTCGTTGTGAGCATTTTTTAGATTCACCGTCTCTGTAAGATCAAGTGTTTGATTGCTTTGCTCCACTCATCATCTATTTTGACCAAGGCAAAGCTTCCAAATTACAACAGAATGTGCCATGTAATGATTACAACAGAGATTTTCTGCCAACAGATTTAATACAAGAAGCGCTACAAAGCAGAGAATGCTTGCACGATTGTACAGCGAATTGCAACATTCATATAGCTAAACTTCAGAAAAAAGAATCACTACAAAGCCAAACTTCAGTGTCGAGCTTCAGAATCCAGGTTACACGCACGCGCTGTCACCTTGGGCAGGACCACAACCGCCGAGTTGATTTCGCCTGGAGCAGCATCGACGACGTGTAGCCTCCGTTGCGCGGGCTACAGAAAAGGCGGACGCCGAGCCGCCGTTGCGGCGTGGGGGCTCGTCGAGTCCGCCGTTG
This sequence comes from Poa pratensis, assembly GCA_947311845.1. Classification (NCBI taxonomy): domain Eukaryota; kingdom Viridiplantae; phylum Streptophyta; class Magnoliopsida; order Poales; family Poaceae; genus Poa; species Poa pratensis. The sequence goes on along the minus strand of CAMZMU010000059.1, from coordinate 25,983,486 downwards.
CGTGGCGGCAGCGGCGCGGATGCTACATAGTATGGCTCCTTCCGCCGAATCGGAGGCCTTCGTCGCGTGCGAGGGCAGCGTTGCGCCTCCGAGCCGTCGTCGCCGTCGCGTGGCGGCGGCGTTGCGCTGGCTGGGTTAGGTTAGACTACACAGAAACGATAACTCAATCAAAATGGCTTCGTGGTGGTGCGTAATTCCTATTGCCTAGGGGGTTAAGTGTAAAAGTGGGGTAAAGGTGCTGGTGGAAATCGACCTCCGATCCGCGCCATCAATTGACAATCCGACGGCCAGCGATGATAGTTTTCAGGTTTTCACCCAATCTCGGTTTTCACTGGATACGTTGCCATGTTGTTGTTTCACAAAGTTTGGTTTGAAAGGGTTGACGTTCTACAACATCATATAATGTTCTTAAAACAATGACAGCCTTTTAAAGTTGACTAGCAATATGTCTGTGCGTTGCTACGAAAACAAAAAAAAAGTTAAGAAGAGTATTTTGTATTGATTCACGGTTGTTTTGTTCATGGACTCAGGAAATCACCCACTCTTTTTCCTTAAAATCTTGGAGTAGACAGGCTTTTATGCTTAAAATTGATCTTGCAAAAGCTTTTGATAGACTTGAATGGCACTTCATATCAACAGCTCTGGCTCGTAAAGGGTTTAATGAACATTTATAAATCTGGTTCATGCTTGCATTGCCTCGCCAACCTTCTCTGTTATTATTAACGGTCAATCTTATGCTCAATTTAGAAATAGTCGTGGAGTGCGACAGGGTTGCCCCTTGTCTCCCTATTTGTTTGTGCTTGCAGTAAATGAACTGTCTTTGGCACTCCAAGAGGCCATGCAGGACAACCACTTGACAGGTATTTCACTTGGACCAAATTGTCCCCCGATTCACTCGCTCTTGTTTGCCGATGATCTTTTAGTTTGTGGTAACGCTAACATCCAGGAGGCGTCTGCCATGTTTCGCATTATTAATCAATTTTGTCGTGCTTCTGGTCAAGTGCCGAATTGGAGCAAGTCTACTATTCTTTTCAGCAAAAAGGTCAATCAGCAGGTTATGCAGGAGATCAGGCAAATCTTTCATGTGCCAGATATAGACACAAACACAATTCATCTTGGTCATCCCTTAATTTTGCCTGCAAAAAACAGAGCTGCAGCGTACAACTTCGTTTATGGAAAGTTTAAATCTAAGCTAAATGCCTATGTTGCTAATAAGTTGTCTCATGCAGCCCGTTTGGGAGTTGATAAAATATGTTTTCTCGTCTATTCCTGTCTATTACATGTCCAATATTCTTTCTCAAAAAAGTTTCTTAACAAATTTACAGCTGTTGTTAGAAGATTTGGTGGACAGGAGTTAAGGAAGAAGCCGGTGCTAGAAGCCTCTGCCTTAGGGCCTGGGCTGACATATGTACACCTAAGAATGAAGGGGGTCTTGGCATTAGGAACTTACAGGCAGCAAACCAGGGCCTCATTTTATCTGCAGCTTGGAGACTAGCTAAACACCCTGACAGTCAGCTTTGCTCTTGTTCTCAAGTCGAAATATCATCCTGACACACTCACTTGGAGGGCCAAATCTAATGTTCCGAAATCTGCATTCTGGTCAGCAATTCTAAAGGTAAAACCCCTCCTAAGCTCTGCTTCTTTTTATCAGCTTTTAGATGGCAATGTCTCTGTTTGGATCTCACCCTGGTTTCTGGATGGAAACATTCATGACAACTTAATAATTCAGCCTCAACCTTTTGTTTACCCAGCTGTAGTTAAGGATTTATGGATGCCGAATCAGAAGAGTTGGAATGTTCCCTTATAAATGCTTTGTTTACTCCTCAAACAGCAAACTCTATTATGCAAACCCCTATCATGATGCTTTCGGGCCAGATTTGCTTTGTTGGAAGTTAACCCCTACAGGGGAATTCTCTTGTAAAAGTGCTTACAGGCATTGCTTCAGCAACTTGGTGTTGCCAGAGAACCAGAGGCCAAAAGAAGTACCTATGCCGGTGAAAGTACTTCTTATGCAGGTTTGGAAAGACAAAAGCCTTGTTCCTCGAGTCCGGACCTTTGCTTGGAGACTTCTTCGAAGAGCTCTACCAACCGGGAAAAGAGCAGGTAGGTTTTCCACTCACATTGATAAAAATTGCTCTAGGTGTGGACAGGTTGAAGATGACATGCACCTTTTCTTCCTCTTCCCCTTTGCGAAGGCTGCATGGTTTGCTGCTCCTGGCACCTTAGGTCAGAAGTGATTGTGAATTCTTCTCCTTCTATACCGGCTGCAATATAAGCAATCCTTCTTCAGGACACCCACATGCATCTATTTCAAATATTTATACTTTCCTTTGGTGCATATGGAAGGCTCGGAACGACTCCATTTTTGGCAGGAAGGTGAACTCTCCTTTGCAGGTGTTTGCGGCAGCGGAGGCGATCTTGAGGTGCGCAACGCTGACGGACAAAGACCAGGATCATAGCTCAAATTTATCTGCTCCTCGGGCTCCAAGTTCTAATCACCAGGGCCTAAACTCTGGTGTTCCTTCTATTGCTGATCACTCTACGATCGTTGGGACAAAAATATTCACAGATGCAGCTTGGAAGCCTCCTCATGATCACTTGCAGGTTCAAGCGGGAATTGGAATCCACATCAAGATTTTTTAGGGCATTCATCAACATGGTGTTTTTGTTTCTGCAATCTCGCCTCCAGCAGCTTCGGCTTTGCATGCAGAAGCATTTGCCTTGCAGCTTGCTGTTTCTGTAGCTTCAGTCCTTCAGGTTCAAGAACCAAGTTACTTCACAGACTGTGCTACTCTAGCCAAGGCTGTAGCTGCAAACAACATCTCTCCGCTCTAGGACATTGGCAAATCAGGCATCAGCTTGCGGCGATCTTTGCTTCAGATTGTTTCAGACCAGCGAGCTTCTTTCAGATCCCTAGAAGTTCAAATTTCTCTGCTCACCATTTTGCCAGACTAGCCACAAGAATTACTTCTTCTCAGCCTGTGCTCATAAGATGTGCCTGTAGTTCTCATGTTCCTGGGTCATGTCCAGTACGTGAGAAGTTAAGCAATCATAGCGTGTTTCCTTTCACGCTTCTTTCTGTAATATGCCACTGATCTTCATCAATATATTATCTGATATTCCAAAAAAAAAACATAAGCGGTGACAAAGCAAACCCTAAACATGTACCCGCCGCCATCGCTCCCCCCCCCCCCCCCCCCCCCCCCCCGCCCCTCCCAAACACACACACAGGTAGACCTACCCCATCTCAAATTCGGCTTCCCTCTCCTACTCCATCTCGCCAAGCAAGCCTCGCTTCTTTGAATTCATCAATCCACCCACGAATCTAGCTAGTATGTCCGGTCGGACGATGGGGGTCTGTCATCAGCCACCTGACCTCCCCCTACCGGTGCCGATCGAGATCGTCCCGCGAGCTGCCTTCTCGCCATCACGGCCTGCATCGACAGCCGGACCAACTCATCCACCGCCTGCTGCGACACTGACGACATACACGTGGTCTCGAAGATCCAGATCACCTTCGTCGTCGCCGAGCCTCCTCAGGTCTCCTACTTCTGTGCCTACTGCACTGGATCTACCTTCACCGAGGAGCCAATCATCGTCAACACAGAGGGCAATCTCGCCCTCTTTCACATCGGCGTTCGAAAGCGGAATCAGTACGGACTCGACCGGTACGCCTTCTATGTCTACCATGCTAACGGGGGCTCCAATGGGGAGCCGTCCCTCACGATGCTCCCGCAACCCAGCCGCCGCCGTATCATTGAACGGTGTCAGATTGGACTCCTCCCTCGAGGCACCCAAGACACCGCTGGTGGCTATCCGCTGCACCCTCATGGCCACAGCCACGACTACCATGTCGCCGTACTCTTGAATGCCTCTGAGGCTGAGCCGCTGCACTTTGAACTGTATCTCTACAGCTCCAAGACACAAAATTGGACTGTTAAGAAGCCCGTCTTAATTCTGAACGAGCAGCAGCAAGCAGGGGAGTTTCGCCACGTTACAACCGAGGTGATCACTGTTGGTGGAGACTACGGTACCATGGGCTTCGTAGACCATTCACGGGGCATCCTCTTCTGCAATGTGCTTCAAGGCTATTGCCTTGATCTCTATTATGTGCCTTTGCCAGCACGGCTCGATCACAGCAGGCTCAGCCGCCGCGATGCATGGAGTGTTTGTGACATTGCCGTCGACACCAAAGGCGACATCAGATTTCTTGAGCTGTGCCCTGATGACGAGACTCATGGTTGGCAGGCCGTCACGTGGAGTTGGAGTGCTGCTAATTACCAGGAGGGTTGGAGGCAGGACTGCCACCTTATTCCTTCCCAGCTGCTCTCCGGCAACCTACCCGAGCAGCTTCCCAGGGAGTCGTTCTGGGATGACCGCGGAGGACCTCCCCCGCCGACCACCTGGGACCTCAAGACGATGTACATTGAGTTTCCCACACTGAGCTTGCACGACGACAACACTATATACCTGACGATCAGCCAACATATTGGCGCCTGGGACAGGTGGGTGATTGCTGTCGATATGGCCAACGTGACTATGCAAGACGTTGCTCACTACCGCCGAGAACATGTCAGATTAACATTTCGCCATAGCAAGATCTCCAACCATCTCAATATGGGCGCTTCTCCAGGTGCAAAAGGATACATGAAACGGCCTGGGGTGGAGGTGCTGGAGTCATCTCGCAAGAAGCAACTTGTCTTATCTATGATGGATGATATGGTGTCATCCTGGGTTGGCGAACAAGAGCAGCACCAGGAAGCTGGAACTCAGTATGGGGATAGTACGGACTTGGACATGACTACATTGTTGAACGAGCACTAGAGATGATGGGCGTTCTTGTAATATGGTAACTTTGCTTTTATGTCAGACTGCTTTTCAGATTTACCAGACTAGTATTCGTAAGCCAGGGCCGATGTTAAGGAAGACAATGTGTAGCTCTTGTTCAAACTCTAGCCGGCTTTTTAATCGCAAAAAAAAAGTAAGCGGTGACAAATATCACCACTCTTCACCATACTCCCTTCGTCTACAATAACTATCATGTGTTGGATATTTTTAGTGATCTAGGCTGCTCTCACTTAGGTCAAAAGTCAAAAATTACGGCTGCTACAGTAGGTCGGCACTACAGTAATTTGTTACAGTAAAGATGCTACAGTAACACTGATGAGGTGTCTTGATCGGAGACATCCATTTTGATCCAACGGTGCTGGTTCCCCTAGTGCATAGTGTTAAACAAAATAAAGAGGAGATAAATCTGGAAGTGAGTAGAAACACGCAGACGCTCTCTCTCGGTTGCTCACTCTCTCACTCTCCAACTCTCACACACTCACTCAAGTTTAAGCTATCGATCAAGCAAACACTAAAGCACTAGGAAGAATCAAGCACAAATTGCTCCGAGGTGTTGTGAGCAATATTTGAAGGCATGGCTGCTTCCTCTTCTGATCAAGGTAATTTTCTATCATATCTAATTTTGTGGCTCAAACTTGAGCTAGATGATCCAATAAAGTTTACAACAATGGTATCAGAGCGTGCTAGCTCTCAAGTTTGAGCCCAAGCTCATGTTCTTGTTTGATCTGATCAAGTTTAAGTGTTAAAGTTATAAGGACAGCAAGTTTTAGTTGCTGAGATCAAGCATATTAAGTTGTTCTTTTAAGTTGTTCTTCCTAGTGATGATCTTATTATGCTATAGCCCTATTCTTGTTGAATTTTAGCCCTAAATCTTGAAGTTTTCAATACTGATGAATTAAATTAAGTTCTAGGGTTTGCAATTGATGAATTTAAGTGGGATTGATAATTTTCAGTATGCTTTTAAGTGTAATTCCCAATTTTATGAAACCCTAGAATTAAAATTACTCTAATTTCCCTCTGTGATCAAGGGTCATCAAATCAAGCAAGTTCTAGTGGGGAATTACTTCTTTTTTATGCAATTTTAATGAAATCCCCAAAGTTACCGAAACCCTAGATCGATAAAATCCCCAATTTAAGAACCCTAACCCTAAGATCAAGATTATGGCGGTGGAACTTACCTTATGGGTGTCGACGCCGTCGCTGGCCACGGTGGCGTTGGGACCATCAATCTATGGGCAGATTTGCTCGGGCTCCTGCCCGAGCGATCTTGCCGTCCACCGTGCCAGGCCGTGGCGGTGTCTCCTCGCGCGCTTGTCGCCGTTGAAGCTCGCCGCGGTGCTGGATGCACAGGTCGCCGACGCCGTGGCAGGGACGCCTGCCTCTGCGCCGTCGCCTTGCAAAAGGGGCGCCGCCCAGATCCACTCGACGGAGATGCGCGCTGGCCAAAGCTGCACGCACCTCCGGCGAAGGGTCCTGGACGACGCTGAAGCTGATGCCGCCTTCCTCCCTACCGCGTGGTGCTCGCTGCTGTCGCGCTCGGTCTCGTCGCCGTCGTGTTCGCCAGCGTCGCTCGGGAGCAGAGGAGGAGAAGGAGAAAGGGATAGAGGATTAGGGTTCCTCGTGGGGCGGCGACAACGTGCTGGTTTTGTCTCCAGTCGCGTGCATCCTCGACCGCTGGATGTCGATCTGACGGCTCGCGTCGCCTCTGCTAATGAAATGGGCCAAAGCCCAGAAGGGGAGTTGAGGCTGGGCTGGGTTTCGGCCCAGTTCAGCAGAACTATTATGCAGAATAATAATAAAAAAAATGCTAAAATGAATGATTTTAGGGCTATATTTTCTGCATGTTTCAATTATGCTTATTATGTCTTTTATTAGTTATGTTTTAATTGCCATGCTTAGTTTATTACATGTCTTCAATTATGTTTATTATCAAGGTTGTTTATGATTTAAGAATTATGGTGATTTTTATCACTATGATCATTATGGAATAAAGTTTCCGCTGCGAATTAAAGTTTAATGCATCCTCAAATAAAGTGTGGTTTTATGCTTTGTCATTCTGACCAAAGTTGTTTGACGGGCATTTTAACCGCAAAATTCTTTTATTGATCCGTTTCACTTCTGGCCAAAGCTGATGTGAACCGGGTTAGTAGAGGAAAATTAATGAATGAGGATTATTAATGTGTGGCTTTTGTTTATCAATTTGGCCAAAGCTAATTGATGAATATTTGTCCACAAAATTTTGTTGTTCATATTCATCTCTGGCCAAAGCTGTTTTGAATTTGTTCAACAGAATTTAATAATAATTATGGTGATGCTTACTAAAGCATTTTGAATTTTTCTTTTGCAGCAACTAATGTCTCTAATATTGCTGGAATGCTAAATGGCATAGAACAGCTAAATGGAAGCAATTATGTTGTATGGAAGGAGAAGCTGGAAATTATGAAGCCCTCAAGAAGGAATATGACGTTATTAAGGCCAAGTGGGATGATTCAAATCGCAAGTGCCTTATGATGATAAAGGGCTCTATTACACAGAGTATGAGGGGAGCCCTCCCTGACTGCGAGACTGCTAAAGGGTACTTGCAAAAATTGAGCATCAATTTAAAGGGTCTTCAAAAGTTTATGCAACAAGCCTTATTCGAAGACTAATTGATGAAAAATATAATCCCACTGGAAGCCTTCGAGAGCACATTATGAAAAGTGCAACATGGCCGCCAAACTCAAGTCTATGGAGATGGAGATTTCTAGTGGTTTCCTCGTCCATTTTATTATGTCATCTTTGCCTCCTCAATTTGATCCATTTATGATCAACTATAATGCGATGGATGTCAAATGGGAGATTGATGAGATGATGGCGCGATGTGTGCAAGAAGAAGAAAGGCTAAAGGCTGATAGAATTGAGCATATTAATCAGTTTGCTCATTCACAGAAGAAAAGGTATAAAAATTTGTGAATGAGTATATGAAGCCAAGCCTAATAAGTTTAAGGAAAAAGGCCAATCTTCAAAAGGTTACAAAAGAAGCCAGAAAGAGCCCTAATGCGGAAGAAAATAAATTAATGCTTGCCACTTTTGTGGAAAAGGGGCATAAGCAAAAGGATTGTTTTGGCTTCAAGAGATGGCTCAAGGAAAAAGGTACCGATGTTATTACTTTTGTTGAAGAATCCCTTTATGTTAATTATGCCACCAATACTTGGTGGATTGATTCAGGTGCAACAATTCATATTGCAAATTCGTTGCAGGGATTCAATATGAGGAGGACCCTAAAAAGAGGGGAAAGAACAATTAGAGTTGCTAATGGTGTTGAAGCTTATGCCGAGGCGCTTGGTGATTTCACTCTATACTTCATGGTGGTTTTAGGCTTCAACTAAATAATGTTCTCTATGTACCCTCGATGAAACGGAATTTAGTTTCCGTCTCATGTTTAGATGATGATGGTTATGTGTCACTTTGGGAATAAGATGTATAATTATGTATGACAATAATAATGTTGGTCTTGCTTGTCGCAAGACAAACTTTATGTAATATCCCTATGTGATGATATAAATAATGTGGGTTCTACCTCAAATATAAATGTCGGTACCAAACGCAAACGTAATGATAATGAGACTTCTTCGAAATTATGGCACTATCGTTTAGGCCATATTTCGAGGGGGAGAATTGAGCGTCTCATTAAAGATCAAATTCTTCCTTCTCTTGATTTTACGGATGCGGATGTTGATCATTGTATTGATTGCATCAAAGGAAAATATGCCAAGAAAATTAAGAAAGGTGCAAATCGAAGCGGGAGTTTTGGAATTAATTCATACGGATATATGTGGTCCGTTTAATGTGAGATCGGTGGATGGTTTTAATTCATTCATAACGTTCACCGATGATTTCTCCCGTTATGGATATATTTATCAAATTAAAGAAAGATCAGAGGCATTAGACAAGTTCAAGATTTTTAAAGCTGAGGTTGAAAATCAATGTAATAAAAGAATTAAAGTTGTAAGATCTGATCGTGGTGGAGAATACTACGGCAGACATACTACTTATGGCCAAATTCCTGGACCGTTTGCAAAATTCTTACAGGAAAATGGCATTAGCCCAGTACTCAGCACCGGGCGAACCTCAGCAAAATGGGGTGGCTGAAAGGCGAAACCGCACACTTATGGATATGGTGCGAGTATGTTAAGCCACTCCACTCTACCGGTAAATTTATGGATGGAAGCCCTTAAAACAGCAGCACATATTCTTAACAGGGTTCCTAGTAAATCGGTGCCCAAAACACCGTATGAATTATGGACTGGGAAAAAGCCAACCCTGAATTATTTTCATGTATGGGGCTGTCCTGCTGAAGCAAGGATTTTTAATCCGGTTATGGGAAAATTAGACCCCAAGACAGTCAGTTGCCATTTTATTGGTTATCCTGACAAATCTAAAGCATATCGATTTTATTGTCCAAATCAGGCAACTAAATTTGTTGAAACAAGACACGCAGTGTTTCTGGAAAATGATGTGATGAGGGGGAGCATAACACCTCGGGAAATAATTTTGGAGGAAAAACGGGTATATGTCCCGGCTCCAATAATTTTAGAACCTATTTTCCCGGTGTCTGCTGATATTGCACCTCCTGTAATAATACACCTGCTGAGACTCCTGTGACTATTTCAGATGTCACACCTGATGATACTTCTATTGAAGATACTCAGCAGCCTCAAATTGTTGATGATGTGCCAAATAATGAACCACTCAGAAGGTCACAGCGGGCTAGAAAGTCTGCTATTCCTGATGATTATTTCACTTATATGAGTGAGGATGTGAATGAGTCAATGTTGAATAATGATCCACCTCATTTAAAGAAGCATGCAAAGTAAATTTCGTCTGAATGGCTTAATGCCATGAAAGATGAAATGAAGTCCATGAGTATTAATGATGTATGGGACTTAGTAGAAATTCCCAAAGGAGCTAAAATAGTTGGAAGTAAATGGGTCTATAAGACCAAACGTGACTCCAAGGGAGATATCGAAAGGTTCAAAGCCAGACTTGTGGCAAAAGGTTTACTCAAAGAGAAGGGATTGATTATAATGAAACATTTTCACCCGTCTCTACAAGGATTCATTCAGAATAATTATGGCACTTGTGGCTCATTATGATTTAGAGCTACACCAGATGGATGTTAAAACGGCATTTCTAAATGGTGACTTGCATGAAGATGTATACATGGCACAACCGGAAGGTTTTGTTGTGGAAGGAAATGAACATTTGGGATGTCATCTGAAGAAATCCATCTATGGCTTGAAGCAAGCATCAAGAGAGTGGTATTTCAAATTTGATCAAGTCATAAAGGAATTTGGTTTTAAGGAAAATAAAATGGACAATTGTGTTTATGTTAAGTTCAGGGGGAGTAATTTTATCTTCCTGATATTATATGTTGATGATATACTCTTGGCCAGCAGTGATATAAATATGCTAATGGAGACCAAGAAATTTTGTCATCTAAATTCGATATGAAAGATCTCGGTGAAGCAGCTTATGTTTTAGGAATTGAAATTCACCGGGATAGATCCAGAGGAAATTGGGGCTATCTCAGAGAGCATATATTGAGAAGGTACTGAAAAGTACAACATGCATAAGTGCTCAGCCTCGCCTGCTCCTATTGTAAAGGGCGATAAATTTGGGACTTTTCAGTGTCCAAGAAATAATTATGAATCTGCGCAGATGAAGTCAGTTCCCTATGCATCAATTGTTGGGAGCATTATGTATGCACAAGTATGCACTCGCCCTGATTTAGCATTCGTGACCGGGATGCTTGGCAGATATCAGTCTAATCCAGGTCAGGATCACTGGAAGGCTGCTAAAAAGGTCTTGCGTTATTTGCAAGGTACTAAAGGCCTCATGCTTACTTATGAAAAATCTGATAACCTTGAAGTGGTGGGTTATTCGGATGCTGATTTTGCGGGGTGTGTTGACACTAAGAAATCCACATCAGGTTATATTTTCACCCTCGCAAATGGAGCTATATCATGGAAAAGCTCAAAGCAAACTGTCACTGCATCGTCGACAATGCAGGCAGAATTTGTAGCATGTTATGAGGCTACCGGGCAGGCGGTATGGCTGAAGAATTTTATCCCGGGACTGAGAGTGATTGACAGCATTTCCAGGCCTCTCACTCTGTACTGCGATAATCAACCCGCAGTAATCTATGCGAGTAACAACAAGTCAAGTGGTGCTGCCAAACACATTGACATTAAATTCCATGTTGTGAAAGATAGAATCCAGGATCAGACAATAAATGTCAAGTACATCAGTACTAAGTTCATGTTAGCGGATCCGCTCACAAAAGGCTTACCACCCAGCGTATTCAGAGAGCATGTTGCCGGCATGGGTTTGGTTGAAAGCTTTTAATCCTGGAGAAGTTGGAACTATTATGGCACCATCTCCCCAAAGAGGCTCATTTTGAGATCGAGTGGGAACCATAGTCACTTGGTTTAGCAGTACTTAATTGACTGTTGTAATCTATTGTCTTGGTGTACCATTTTATCAAAAGATGAGTCTGTAATGTTTGTAATGTTTATGTAAAGAATTATGTAAATAAAGTTAATGTATGATGTAAATAAAGTTTATGGAGCTCATAAATTAATGAGGTTCATTTTGATATGAAGTGATGTACTATAGTCACTGGATTAAATGGTACCTAATAGACCATTATAATCTTTTCGTCTTAGTGCATTATTTTGTTGAAAAGTGAGCTTATAATGTTCAGCCTTACGATCAAGGGGGAGAATGTTGGATATTTTTAGTGATCTAGGCTGCTCTCACTTAGGTCAAAAGTCAAAAATTACGGCTGCTACAGTAGGTCGGCACTACAGTAATTTGCTACAGTAAAGATGCTACAGTACACTGCTGAGGTGTCTTGATCGGAGACATCCATTTTGATCCAACGGTGCTGGTTCCCCTAGTGCATAGTATTAAACAAAATAAAGAGGAGATAAATCTGGAAGTGAGTAGAAACACGCAGAAGCTCTCTCTCGGTTGCTCACTCTCTCACTCTCCAACTCTCACACACTCACTCAAGTTTAAGCTATCGATCAAGCAAACACTAAAGCACTAGGAAGAATCAAGCAAAATTGCTCCGAGGTGTTGTGAGCAATATTTGAAGGCATGGCTGCTTCCTCTTCTGATCAAGGTAATTTTCTATCATATCTAATTCTGTGGCTCAAACTTGAGCTAGATGATCCAATAAAGTTTACAACATCATGCACTGATCTGCTCGTATTACTTCTCCGACTGTCTCCTCCGCAATATAAGAGAACAAGACTCCACTATCCTCCCTCCATAACACTCGACAGTTTCTGCAGACAATCATTCACACGACAACATATCAACCAGATTAGCAGTGCATGTGACATTTGTGACAGTTTTATCCTTTAGTAAGAAGAAAGTAATTTGGTAGTTGCTCTACTTCTTTTGAAAATGGTATGTCCTAATTTCATATAGAATAAATACTAGCAAAATGCCCATCCGCTGCAACGGGCCTAGATAGAAATTATATGAGATCCCAATTAGATTATGTTAAAATATATTCATTGCAAAAATAATTGAGTGTGTTGCAATGGGCCTATAAATTTTTTTTTGAGATATCAACTGAATTATGTTCAAATATTTTCATTGCAATTTCCAATAAGTTTATCGCCGAGTCGCTTGGTCCAAATAAAATGAAACTGCGTATACTTCAGAAAAGAAACTGCTCCATTTGATTTTTTTGCCGAGTGTCTTTGTTATAGTGCTCAAAGATTGAACATTACAGTTAATCAAACCATTTGCATAACAACAACTTTGCTAAATGGCAGGTACTTTAGAAAACAAATGTTGTTACATAATACTAAGACACGGGTTCAGATGGTGTGACAATGTAGTATGTGAACAATGGAATTCTTACTTTCAAGTACATCCAAATTACAGAACAATAAAATGGCAAGGATTGCAAGATTATCTTACGAACAATTGTACCAGTCTGATTACACACTTAAAACTGAAAGAAGGTATACAAACTGAATTTGGTGGAATCACCTTCACGCTTCAGCTTTTGTTGTCTTTTTAAGGTCTCTTGCTACTACTAATTCTGATAGTAGTACCGACTTTGCCATCTCTCCGTTGACTCGTTGAGGTTGCACGTGATTCTCTTGGCCGATATTTACAGCTTGTCCCGAAACTGATTGTTTACTTCCAATCCAAATTTTTGATTGCAGAACATCTAGACAACAAAATACTCAGGAAATTAGCCTTCAGAATGTTAAGAGTATCAGCGGTTGCATTTGTTAGCTGAAATATTCATGCTTTAGTGAATCCGCAACCACATCGAAGAATAGAACAAAGTACTTCATTATTTAGGGAACGCATGTACATCAAGCAATGTCAGAATGGCAGCTAGACAACGAGAATTTACAGTGGCCAAGATGAACAGGACAAGATGAACATCACCAGCAATAGAATCACATAACAAGGCATGGACGGAGGGAAGGGCTCGCTCCCATCGGTGTCAGAGGTGGCCCTGCTCGTTCCTATCGGCGCCCGAGGTCTGCTCTCTCCCGTCGGCCCAGGAGAGCTTTTGTCTTCCGCCGGCCGCGGTCGCCATGGAAGCCTCTGGCAAGGGTGAGTATGCGGGAGCAGGCGTCAACGGCCTCCCAGGACGGTGAATCGCCTCTAACTCTCTCCTATAAATCCCTAGGCGCATCCTTCCAATCCTAGATCGGAGAGAGTCAGAGAAGACGAGAGCGAGTCAGACTCATTCACCTCTGCAGGGAGGTCGCCACCGTCCGCCGTCATGAGAGAGAGGAGAGAGGTGATCGGGTGGAGGTGAATGGATAGGGTTGGGGGCTAAAGTGCAAAAGTGTCCATCTTTTGGACCACGGGATGATTTCCTGCTTTTCAAGGGACTAAACTGCAAAATGGCGCAACGTACCCTCGCTTAACTTTATTATATAGTAGAGACTAGTAGTTGTGCACGTGCAACGCACGTCTTCAAAAGACAGATCTCATTTTTAGTTACAAAAGCAATGAATTTCATGACTAAACCGTTTGAAGATGTGCGAACAACTTACGACAATCCACGTCCGATTACATAATTTTAAAATAAAAAGCACAAAATAATAGTTCACTTATGTATCGACAAATATTATAGCTAATTTTGTCCTAAACTTTGTAATGTGAACATGTCAAATAGTAATCCAATTTATTTTTAAAAATTAATAAAAAATATATATAACACGCAACATCAAGCGAAATATCATATAAGAAAATCTCTTGTCCAATACTCCATCAAGTTTAACATCCACAAACCACATGGTGATCTGCTTGATTACAGATTACAATTGTTAGTATATTAAATGAAAAAATAATTATAAAAACTTAATATTTATTTTAAGAACCATGTGATAATAAAAATTTATCGAAAAAAGTGATAATAAAATACCATACTATCCTAAAAGGGGCAGCACCATTTTACCATATATAAACAAAAGAGAGCTGCTATACGATACTTTACGTACAGGCATCGTACGACGCAACACATTTGACCATTTATAGGTAGCACAAGATTAAATCATACTCCCGTAAAAAAAAGATTAAATCATACCGCTGGTTCACTGAATCACTCAGTCGTACAGCATTGTGTACAGCAAACATCGTGTGCACAGAGGTTGTTTCGTGAATAAAAAGTGTCTGGACAAGGAAATAAAGAAAATAAAGAAACCGCTTCTTCTCCCCCACTCTCTGTACCTCTCACTCCACCTATCTTCCCCGTGAACATATTCCTCTTTGTCCCCATCACCGGCGACCCCAGCCAGGCCCCTGCCTTCCCGCCGTTGGACTCTACGAATGCGTCCTCCCCGCCGCTAGTCTCAACCACTTCCCACTCCCCGCCGTCGTGGGCAGTTACCTCGCGCCGGCGGCACGCACCTGCTCATTCTCTGTAGCTCGTCGCGATTCCGGTGGCCAAAGAGATACCATGGTCCAGGAGATGCTCTCGGAAGGACAAGGGACCCACAGATTAGGATTGAATCACAGGGGCAAGGTGAGACCTCATCTCCAAGAGTCCAACGGATCCACTGGCAAGGTGTTTTGGTTGAAATTTTAGAAATCAAGTTTCCTTGTAGGTTGATTTGGTTGAAATTTTAGAAATCAAATTTGTGGCGGAGCCGTTAGGTTTCTATTAAGCAAGAAAGATTTGGGGGGTGGGGGGGGGGGGGGGGGGCACTGCAATGCTACATATGGGGTTACTGGTACACTAATTATCCAGTTCTTGCTCAATGCTGAGTAGTTTGGTGAGTTCATATTTTTGTTGTTATCTGGACTCACACAAGCAAGAGATAAACATGCACATAGCAATTATAGTGATAAGAGTTGGTTCCATCTTATATGTAAGCACGCTGTACATTTGTGATGGTTTGCTATTGCTGTAGGTTAATCATGAGGGGAAGATTAATCTGCTTGTGACGAACACCTTGACCTGAGGTCATCTATTCTCATTTGGTAGGCGCATATGCATACTATATTCTTTTCCGGAGAGATCTCATTTTTAATTCGATTATTAAGGGGACATTCAAAAAACACATAAAATATATTGTGTTGAGTTAGTAGTTATACCCATCTGTCTGCAGGCTGCTTTTTATACACTGAACCCTTGGCCATGTACGTTGAAGTATTTCCACTTATCAGATTTCAGCTCCATGTGTTGCGATGCAAATTTGATTAAGTTTTCCAGTCCTTTCAGCTGCTGCATGAATAAATGAAAAAAAAAGTTGTACAAGCAAAGAATAACAAAAAATAATAATATCAAAGATGGGGTAGTGATACTAATTACAAACCATTGCATCGAGGTCCTTGCGGTGCGTTCTCATGCCTAGCGAGTCGAGCACGTGGATACATCGTTTTCTGGGATTTATATCAGCTAGGTACCAAAGAGTGTCGTCAATGTTTACTGGGACAAATATGTGAAATGAGATTTTTGTTAGTTTTAGTCGAATATAGACGAACATTCTTTCTCAATTGAATTCAAAGTAATAACATGTAAGAAACTGAGACCGAGGCGGTGTGTGTGTTGCATTGGCTGCGGCATCCTTTCTTGTTTGTCTGTAGGCTTCACATTGTTTCTTATATATTAATCTCATCCCTATTTTCTGAATACCTCTCTCTATCCCTTTGCCTTTTTAGCTCTTTAGGATCTACAATACATCACACAGTTTAGCAGTTTAGCGACTCCATGGAAATTGAAATTCAGTGTACTGGTTATGATCTAACCCAATTAGTGATTGTTGCTGATATCCTGGAACGGGGTGCACGTCCCGTTTGGAGTAGTAGGGGCCATACCAATTCCCTCGATCCTGAATGACAGTAGTGTTAGACAATATATATGCTAATATATTCTGCTATATACTGTGTCTGGAGCAGTCCAGCATAACCATATACGAAATGAACCATAACAGAGTTTAAATTGTGTTGTACTAATGCACTTTCAGATGAATTCAGGGCATGTGGCATGGGATGATTTGCTGGTACATGGACAGTCTGATTCCCTAGGTTCAGGAACATACATCCAGGTACATCCATGTATGTGGTATAGCAAACTAAATCATTCAGATTTGATGCGTTCACCATTACACCTAATTTTTTGTAAATTTTATGTGGTGTACCAAAAGCATGTGGCATGGGACGATATACCGTTGTGGAACTAATGCAATTCAGGCACTTGACATGGCATTGGCTGAAAATCCAGGTACGAATTTATCTCCCTATCATAAGGCCACGACATTGTGTGTCTGATGCTCATTATGTCCGCGACACAGACCAAGAGGGGATGAGGATGGGCAAAGAGGGGATGAGGAAGGCGACGGAGCAGAACTGCTATCCTTCGTCGTGGCAGGGGCAATACCTGGGCGTTGCCGAGGAGATGGTCGGCGATCCCTCACGATGGGCATACACCTGTGTTCGCAAGGAGCTCGACGGCGCGGACGGTGACGACACGGACGGCGCAGGATGAGCCGCGCGGCAACAGCGCTACAGGGTTGCCTAGATGGCAGCTAGTATAAACATAAGGGACAAATTGGATTGAATGCCGCTAATTCTGGGATTTATTTGACGAGCTAGAGCAGACTGTTTAGTTTTTTCTCCCGTTGATTGCTCTGTTCTCACGTAGCGTCCGCAGGATGGCAGAGTTTTCGTCCGCCCCCAGAAATTGGTAGATGCACACAGGGTGGGGTGAGTTGTAATCTGGACGGTTAGATCCTGATAGGTGGGCCGGATCCTGAGGTTGTGATTGGTCGGTTGCAGTTTGTGTACATCAGGCTGGGTGCTGTAGCAAAGAACATGTTCTCTCTTTTATTAGTAGTAGAGATAATAGCTCTACCATCATTGGTCTAGCTTTAGTACAAGCTGCTCCGAATCTTGTGATATAAGAATACATTCAATGTATAAGACACTTGCTCTTGACATTCACATTCCACTCTCATCTACAGCCAACCTCGTTGTGAACAATGATTTTTGCAGCTCTTGTGAGATTAAATGTAAAGGCATAACTATAGATCATGTTTCGAGCCATGGAGTTGAGAACCTTGGATTCAGACTCCTGCTACAGCCTTAGTATTGCATGCTACAATGCATACTGGACAGGTTGATCTGGTCACTGCCTGCCATCTAACCATAACTAACTAAGTAATATAGAACACTAATGAATACAACTTCAATGACAGAACTCAAGTATGGAATGTGGTATTGTAAGACATAATAACCCAACTGAAGTTCAGTATGTAACTATTAGTCTAATCATGGGCACCAATAAGGTTCCACAATATTGTCATTAACATACATAGGGATACTTCCTCTTTTGAATAAACACAATATGTCCCATAATTTCCTTTCCTCCTTTCAAAACTACCAACAAATTGAACTCCATGAGTGTCTCCCAAGGTAGCTCAAGCTGGCAGACTCAGCCAATCTCGTGTCCCCTCCAGTTCAACGTGCTTTTTCCATGACCAAAACTCCTTCGACGAACCTATAATACCAACATACTCACCAAACTTAACCTAGTGCTCTAAACAAACCGGTAGTAGCACCACATCCAGCTTTGAAGGATCCCATGTGGTTATCTCCTTTGTTCTGTAGAAAATATTAGAACATATAAACTGTAATAACCACATTGTCCAGAAAATGGAAGCGGGTAAACTGCATAGGTGTATTTGTGCAGAGAACTGTTTAGACTGAATTGCTCAGTTTGTCAACTTTATTTGATCCTCAGATGACAGAAAGACATATAAGCATTGTAACGAAAAAAAGGCATAGTAATCAATTAAGAGTAGCCTGACTGACAGTATGGCAATGAACATGGGTCCAATGTATCCGATTCAATTGGTAGCTAAAACTCCAGCTCATCTTGTGCAAGGCAGTGGGGAAGCATCCATTAAGTGGTTGACACCGAGGAGACCTATTATCAGTATCTTCTGAACGTACCTATGGCAAGGAACATCTTGTTTTTTTGATACCTTGAGAATCACCATCCTGTAGTACGAAGCAACCGATCCCCATCTGCAACAAATTGGTTTCATGATTAGTGCGGACGGAAGCACCATCCATGGCTTTGTGCAAGTACCCAACGACATTCAAGGAACTCAGGCCGTGCATGTATGAAAATCAATCTCCATTGGCAATAGGTATTTTTGTAAAGCAGCATTCAAGGAACTCAGGCCGTGCCAGTATGAAAATCAAGCTTGAGCATTGGTATTTTAGTATAATGATGCAACTAAGGCAGCTGAATCGCATCAGCTAATTATCTCTATACCACTACGACCCAACCCCATTTATATTATATGAACATATGCGAGCTGGAACTGACTCCGAGCTGCACATAGACGAAGGAAGAACAATCTTAGTGCGCAGGCTGCCCACCCGAGTTCGAGCCTTGGGCTCGACGGGTGCTCGTGGAGTCTCCTATAAAAAAATGTCATCGGGTGCTAGTGCCTGGATGGTCTCGTTAAAAAAAAAAAAAAAAAAAGAAGGAAGAACAATCTTGCGATTCATCGATAAAATCAAATGCCGAAGGAGCTAAG
The DNA here is from genome assembly GCA_947311845.1 of Poa pratensis. Taxonomy (NCBI): domain Eukaryota; kingdom Viridiplantae; phylum Streptophyta; class Magnoliopsida; order Poales; family Poaceae; genus Poa; species Poa pratensis. The sequence goes on along the minus strand of CAMZMU010000059.1, from coordinate 25,964,557 downwards.
AGGCGGGCTTACCATGTGTTAGCAATAATCTTGCCTTAATGTGTTTGAGTCTAATTAGGAATTAGCATGGTTTATTCGGCAAGGTTGCATGTTAGTTTCCTAGTGTGTCTACGTGTGCGAGTCATAGTCTGAATAGGTTTCTACGTGTCTAGTTAGGTAGGCTTGGTTATGTCGGTAGGCTACAAGTACGTGCAGTTCTTGTACGAGTAGATTAAGGTCTGTGTTAGGTCGGTTGTCCTGCACCTATATAAACAGCCCAGGTGCGTGAGTTTGTAATAAGAGATTGTACCACAAGATATTGAGAAAATAAAGAAAAAGAACGGGTGCGATACGCACCCTTGGCATAGATTTTTGTGTGTGTTTGCTCGTCTAGTTTAATGTGATCGATCCGTGGGCGAAACCCAACACCATGGACTTGTATACGGCCGTTGTTTTGCTTCGGCCCCATGGAGGAACCCTTTTCTCATGTCTTCTCCTCTCTTTATGTCCTTCTTCTTCGACCAGTTGGGAACCGCAGAAGACCAAATTCACAACGTTAACATCCCTTGCCTAACCAAATCAAGAGCATTTTTTTCCTGGTCTAAATCCGAGGCAAGAGAGAACTGCACTACTGCACGTTCTGAACCGACGAAGCACGGAGGGGAACATTACGAAGAGGAAGCGAGGAACCTCCCGGTCCCCGCGACCAGCGCCCCGGAGGAGGCGGAGCGGTCCCCCACGAGGAGGAGCGCGAGCAGGGCCGCGAGGCCGTCCATGGCGGAGAGCGCTCAGCGCGTGGCGAAGAGGAAATGACGAACCGCTCCCCGTGACCACCACCAAGGAGGAGGACACCATGGCCAGCGCTGTCAGGCGGGCACCACAAAAGGGGGTCGGGCCGCGACAGTGATGGGCCGTCGCGGAGGCCGCTCCTATAGGAGACCTTGCTGCGCACGGAAGCACCATCCATGGCGCGCTCACCCTCAACGTAAGGCGCATCCCTCCGGCGTGGCGGCGGCGGACGCTGGGGGAGGCGGTGGTGGGGACGTGTGGTGCGGTGTCGAGTGCGGCGAGTTCTCGCAAGGGGGACGCACGCCCGACGCGAGGTGGAGGAGGCCAGGGGCGGCGGCGCTGGTGGCGGAGGCCGGCGGGGGCGGCGACGCCCGTGTGGCTGAGCCGCCAGAAGGAGAGGGAGAGGGAGAGGAAGGGATCGAGAGGGACTTTGTTGGGTTCGGCCCAGTTCGGTCGCACGCGAAGGCGAGCGGAGAGAAGCCCGACAGGGGCGTACGATGATGTTGGACGAAGGGTTTGACGTAAACATGTAACTAAACTTTTCTTTTAGATAGGAGAGATTGCTGCGCACGGAAGCACCATCCATGGCGCGCTCACCCTCAACGTAAGGCGCATCCCTCCGGCGTGGCGGCGGCGGACGCTGGGGAGGCGGTGGTGGGGACGTGTGGTGTGGTGTCGAGTGCGGCGAGTTCTCGCAAGGGGACGCGCGCCCGACACGAGGTGGAGGAGGCCAAGGGCGGCGACGCTGGTGGCGGAGGCCGGCGGGGGCGGCGACGCCCGTGTGGTTGAGCCGCCAAGGAGAGGGAGAGGAAGGGATTGAGAGGGACTTTGTTGGGTTCGGCCCAGTTCGGTCGCACGCGAAGGCGAGTGGAGAGAAGTGTGACGGGGGCGTACGATGATGTTGGACGAAGGGTTTGACGTAAACATGGGAACCAAACTTTTCTTTTAGATAGGAGAGAAAGAAATGACAGCGGATAAATGCACACACGCATGGGCGTAGCTAGGGTGTGAACCAGGTGGGCCTTGCATACACAGAAATTTGGTAAACTTTTTAGGAATAGGTTATCTCTACTATATAATATCGTTAAAGGTGATGGTCGGCGGCGGTACGTCCAAACGTTAACCGCTCGTTTATTTTTCCCTGCTTCCAGACATACTGAGTCCCGCGCGCGCTCTAAAAATCTCAATACTTAGTCGAGGTGGTACTAAAACTATCGAGTTCATCGCCAGCGTTGTGCCTGTTGCGCCCAGGTTATTTTTGTATGGGCCGCTGGCTAAACACTGTTGGGACTGAATTGCTCAATCGAGTTTGTATTTCACCATACGAATCCGTCTCCCATACGAGTCCAAGAAAAACAACGACAGAAAAAGAAAACAGCGACATGTTACTCGTAGTCTCGTACGAGTCAATTACAACCGGAACGGACGTCAGGAAAAATAAAGGCGACCGTTAGTATCGCCGCCTTTATCTCGCCGTCCTTGCCGTTGTGCAGGCTGCCATCTCGGCGAAAAATACAAACGACCCATTTTGTCTAGCACACCCCTGTTTTGCCGTTCTGCAGGCTGCCATTTCATATCAGATTAGGAGCATGTATCGCATATGAAACATAAAGCATGCATGTTTTCTGAGCTATAAAGCACAATATGAAGAAGACAACAAATGATTTTCTGCTATAAAGCTTGAACCGAGGTCAAAAGAATTAAGTCTCGCCATTCTTAAGACCTTGCCGGAACCCCACAGTCTCGTCGTGAGTCCATCACATAGCAAATCCTCACTTTTCACCACTAGAAAAAAGGGTGTGTGTTCCGTTACGTCATTGCAGAAAAAATTTCCTACCCCGTTGCAACGCATGGGTATTTAGCTAGTATTTATAGTATCTGCTAGTGACTTAGTCAACCCATGAGATCACCTTCATTCATATAACAAATAAAGCTCGGTACAATTAGTAACATTTATATACACCTTGTCTTATTTGGTCGCTCGTTGCTAGGTGGTGTAGCCATCCTCCAGAAGTCCCTAACTTTTCCCTGGATTCTTGATCCCCTGAATTGTGAGTTCTTCTTAAAGTTCAAATCGACAACCGACAATAACAAGAGACGAAGGTCAAGGATGGAGGTGTCACGATGTTTTCATATGGACAACTATATTGTCTATATGTATTTTATATTTGAACATATTTAGTAAACTATAATGTTGCGAGTTTGATTGAGCTATTTATATTGTATTGTCTGGTAAAATTTATCTACCACATGTGTGATGTCGCTTAATTATTATTTTTGAGTAAGCATACCCTCTCCAAAGTCCCTGTGTCGGTGCACTGCACGTAGGTGGAGGTGCTCAAGGTTATTGTAACAAATAAAGCTCACTACAGTTAGTAGCGTTTATATACTCCTTGCCTTTAGTCGCTCGTTGCTAGGTGGTGTAACTGTCCTTCAGAAATTCCTAATTTGCCCTGGATTCTTGATCACCTAAATTGTGAAATATCTTCCGAAGATTCAAATCGACGAACGGCAATAGCATGAGACGAAGGTCAAGGTTGCGAGGTGTCACGGTTATTTCATGTGAACATCTATATTGTATGTATGTATTTTTTGTTTTATTGAACATACTTAGTGAAATATAATGTTGAGAGATTTGATTGAGCTAATTATATTGTATGTTTGGTATATTTATCTACTTTTTGACAAAATAGGCCGTAGCCCCGCTATATTAATATAGCAACCACCCGATACAACCAACGAAAGACACGACTGGGGCGACAGCCAACAAGCACCCAAAGAAAGGAAAAGAAGAAAGAAAAGACGACATAGGCGGATTGACTAAGCGACGAGGACCCGCAGCCGTTGCACCCTCTCCGATAATGTACCACCATGCTCCTAGCACTGAATCGACGAGTACCAAGCAGCACCTTCAAGAAGGACAGCCACGCGGCTGCCGGACCAGCACACTGGTCCTAGGGTTTCCCCCGACACAAAGGGAGGCAGACGAAGGGTAGCCACGACGCCATTCAGGAAAGATAGATGCCACCCGAAGGCGGCACCGCATCGGTGTCGGACGAACCAATAAGGATTTCTCCCCAAAAACCCTATCCGCAATCTCGGACGAACCGTAGCATAGAAGCCCACGAGGATGAACCTCGTCACCACCAGACTCACCATCCGCCAGCAAGCACCACCCTGGATGCGAAGCCACCATCGTCGTCTCACCGAAGACACCGTCACGAGGTCAGCAAGGCAGAGGCGAAGAGTAGGTTGTACCAGGTACAGCAAAACCGCAGCCATGCGGGAGGGAACTACCCCCACTGCCAAAGCGGTAGTCGACCGGACGCGGCCGCAGAGCACACAAGTCCTTGTAAGGTCCGGCCAGACCCTGGTAGGACTGGTGTGCCCCCTGTCTGGCTGGGCCTAGGTCAGGCCCGTGAAGCCCGCCGCCACGCTGCAACCGGCCAACCGTAGTTGTCGCTGCTCCTGCACCCCCTACCTCGCACTCTACCGCTGAATCGCATTGTAGATCGGGTAGGCCCGTTCCAACCCAGATGGGGCCCGTAGGGCCTCGATTTGGGCCACCGAGGCCTAGGCCGAGCTGCTCGCGCCGCCACACGCCTCCCTGCGCCGCCCCGCAGTTCCGCTAGCGTCGCCCCACCACGCCGCCTCCCGGCTGGAGCCGGACCGCCGCCAGGCCAGAGAAGCCCCGCCTCCTCCATCCATGGCGCGGGGAAGGAAAAGCCACCGCCGCCGGCGCCAACCGGGCCGTGCCCGGCGGCCTCTGCCGACGGCGGCGACGAGGAGAGGGGAGGAGAGGGACGACGAGGGAGGAAGCGCGGGTGACGCGCGCCGCCGCCACGGGGGTGGGGGGCGCGAGAGAGGAGGGAAGGGAAGGGATGCCTCACGACCTTCGTATATTTATCTACTACATGTGTGATGTCGCCTAATTTTTGTAAGTGTGCACGCCCTCTAAAAAATTCCCGAATCCTTCACTGCACGTACTCACGTGGACGAAGATGCTCAAGGTTATTATGAATTATGGTGTTTAACATGTCACATAACAAGTTTGTGTTCTTTGTTTATGTTGTGCTGAAAAATGCCAAACATAATGTAGTATACTTTGTGAGAACATTAGAACCCACATGTAAACAAATAAACCACAAAGGTGTTAGCCTTGATAAAAAAATCCGGTTACTCAAAACTGCTCTCGGAAGCATATGCTCCCATTTAAAAAAAAGGACATTCCAAGTGAAAGAACCCAAAAACTATTAACACATGTCAATGTCCATGTCTCATGCTCGCGCAAAGTTTCAGCCAAATCACTTTGTGTGTGATATGTGTAAAGAAAATGATAAACGGCTCCAAAAGTTGCTTTTTACAAAAAAAAAATTATATCTAGGACACATGACATTTTTTCTTCATGAAACTTTACAGGCTTGTAAAAGATACAAACACTTAGAACATAAGCATAATAATCAGTTTACTGTTTTACAAAATTATTGTATATTTGGGACCATGTGCTCCCGGGAGCCATAACATCACACCTCAACATTTCATTTTATGAAGCTTGAAGGTTTGCGCCTTATTTTTCTTCAATACATGAAAGTCATGTGCACATTTTTCCTCTAGATGTCATTGTGTGCTATCTTCATGTCTTATCTGGTGTTTATGCACAATTGCGTATATTGTTTCACCCAACATACTTAAACTTTAGCCTACCAACTAAAGCATTATACTGTCGCAGTTCCAGGAAATCAAACGCAAGCAAAACATATAACATCATCATTATGCTATCTAAGATCTCATATCACATCATGTGGTGTATGATGCTCCCACTGTGACCTACCTACACACTATGCAATTTCCATCTCATGCCGACCTATGTTTTTGAAGCTTGAAATACATATATCATCATTAGGCTCGTAACTTTTCAAAAATATAAGTATAAAAGAAGACATGTGATTTATAAATTAACAAACATCAATGACCAAACACCCAAAAACACATGCAAAAATGGTAGAAGTAACTATATATATTTCTTATAACATATGTCATGTCACACATCATTGTTGACCGAATAAAGGTTTCATAACAAATTAGTACGACAGAAAAATACCAAAACACCGCTCATCATGTCAAAATAAAACACTAAGAGAAGAATCAAAGTATCATTTCAAGGGAGAGGACCTGTCCAACTTTCTCATCTTTTGCTACAGAGTAATATAGAAATTACGAGGTAATTTTTCGATCAACTTTACTCAACTACATGTAAAGCAATCAACAAATGTCACATAACAAACGAATGCGGCATGGAAAGGAAACACGATAAAGAAGAACCAAATGATCAAAATTTAAGAGCCGAAATATGTCCATGCAGAGATTACGAACCCACTGTCTATGAACTTCACTAACCACAAACCAAAAAAACATTCCATACACTTTGGGAATGTTTTTACATTGGAGAATCAGAAATTCTCCAGATTTCGTCAACCTTTGAAACGGAGTTAATGGCACCCGCGGTCACACAACTCGACGCCAATGTGCACTTAAGCCACACTTCTCCAGAATGTGATTATTTGGTCACACAACTCGACAAGTGCGTGCACGCAGGTCACTGGCCCCACTTGTCAGTCCGTTTTGGACGGTAAATTCTCAGAAAACCCCCTGGAGTAATATTAATTTTACAAAATGGTCCCCTAGTGGACCATTTTGTAAAATTAGAAGGACCATTTTGTAAAATTAGGAGGACCATTTTGTAAAATTAGAAGGACCATTTTGTAAAATTAATATTACTGCAGGGGGTTTTCTGAAAATTTACCGTCCAAAACGGACTGACAAGTGGGGCCAGTGACCTGCGTGCACGCACTTGTCGAGTTGTGTGACCAAATAATCACATTCTGGAGAAGCGTGACTTAATTGCACATCGACGATGAGTTGTGTGACCGCTGGTGCTATTAACTATTTGAAACGCGTTAACCAAACTTCTCTTCCTTGGCTCTGCGACGTCGGCAAAAAAAAAAAAAACCCAACACACTCGAACAGAACACCACCGCCGAACGGAATGAACACACGCGCCGCAGCACCCCCATTCCCAGAGAGCACGAAAAGGTAGGCGAAGCAAGCCACCGCATCATCACCAACCCCCTTCCCCTCCCCTCTCCCTGCTCTCTCCCCTCAAAAAATCCCACTCCTCCCCGCAAACCCCACCCAGATCTGCCACCCTAGGGCACCGGCGGCGCGGCCCAGAAGGCGCGGCGCGATGCGGCTGCCGTGCTGCTCGCTCTGCAACCTGCGCTACGACGAGGACGAGCGCGCGCCGCTGCTACTCCACTGCGGCCACGGCTTCTGCCGCGCCTGCCTCGCGCGCATGCTCACCACCTCCACAAACGCCGTCCTCTCCTGCCCGCGCTGCCGCCACCCCACCGCCGTCGGCAACTCCGTCTCCGGCCTCCGAAAAAACTTCCCCATCCTCTCCCTCCTCTCCGACGCCCCCTCCTCCCCGTCCTTCCTGCACTCCGACTCCGGCTCCTCCTCCGACGCCACCGACGACGAGGACGACTTCTTCGCCCGCCCCAAGCGCCGCCCCGCCGCCGCCGCGCCTGCCGCCCCGCCGCCTGGCTGCACCTCCGCCGACCTCGCCTCGCACCCCGACCTCAAGCTCGCCCGCCGCATCGGGAGCGGGCCTCCCGGCCCCGCCGGCCAGGAGGTGTTTGCCGGCTCGCTCTCCCGCGGTGGGCGGGGTGGTGCCAAGAGATGCAAGCACCAGGTGGCCGTGAAGAGGGTGCCCCTGTCGGCAGGGGACGACCTAGAGGGTGTCAAGGAGGAAGTAGAGCGGTTGAGACGAGCCTCCGTTTGGTGCCGGAACGTGTGCACCTTCCATGGCGCAATGAGGGTCGGCGGGCATCTCTGCTTCATCATGGACCGCTACACAGGGTCTGTGCAGGAGGAGATGCGGCAGAATGGTGGGCGCCTCACGCTGGAGCAGATCCTCAGGTGTGCATTGCATCTAAATCATGGGTACCAAGTAGTTATTCTTGTTGATGCTGATCGCTGAAAACGATAAATCACCTTGAAACATAGATTCATTTGCAACGTCAAATGTCAATTTATCTGATAACACCATATCTTCATGTTGCATGAGTTTTTGCTAACACCATGGCTCCACAAGTTGTCTTGCTAGAGTGATTATTAACAATGACATATAGTTATATGGTAGTTTGAGCTGCAACATGGGAAGCACTTACTTGATTAGTGGCGCCATTCAATTTGCTAATGGCAAGCTTTTGGTACGGATACGTGTCCAGCTATGTCTGGTTAAGTGCTTCCAGCTTCTTTGTCCCCTTTGGACCGTATTTGTTGTCGTGTTGTAGGCGTAGGAAGCTCATAGCTCTTATGAAATTAAAGTTGATTTTATTTAATACCCGTAAGGTTGAGGTGCTCTCTGCTTCCATTAAAATCCAGTTGGTGCAAACATAGATCAAGTTGCAACATCACGTGTCGGTTTATCTGCTACACGTGTCATTTGCATGAGTTTTTTAGTGGTCATTAAAGAAACATCAGCAGAGCACACCCACGTTTCTAAAGAGAGACTGACAGTAAGGAGAGGTTCGATTTAGTTATCTTCGTTTTTTGAGGAGGCAAACCTTGACCAGAGATGCTGACATGTTGGACCCATCGGCTAGACCTATGACATATAGGTGTATAGTAGTTTGAGCTGCGACGTGGAAAACGCTTACTTGATTAGTGGCGCTATTCAATTCGTTATCTGCGAGTTTTTGGTAAGGATATGTGTCAAGCTATGCCCGGTTAAGTGCTGCCAGCTTCTTTGTTCCCTTTGGTATGTATTTATTGTCGTGTTGTAGGCGTAGTAAGCTCGGAGCTCTTATGAAATTTAGTTGATTTTAATTAATACCCGTAAGGTTGAGGTGCTCTCTGCTTCCATTAAAATCCAGTTGGTGCAAACATAGATCAAGTTGCAACATCACGTGTCGGTTTATCTGCTAACTGTACATGTCATTTGCATAAGAGAGGCCGACAGTAAGGAGAGGTTCAATTTAGTTATCTTCATTTTTTTCGGTTTATCTGCTAAACGTGTCATTTTCATGAGTCATTAAAAACATTATTAGAGCACACACGTTTCTGAAGAGAGAGGCCGACAGAAAGGAGAAGTTCGATTTAGTTATCTTCGTTTTTGAGGAGGCAAACCTTGCACAGAACATGGTGGACCCATTGGCTAGACCTATGGCATATAGGTGTATAGTAGTTTGAGCTGTGACGTGGAAAGCGCTTACTTGATTAGTGGTGCTATTCAATTCGTTATCTGCGAGTTTTGGTAAGGATACGTGTCAAGCTATGCCCGGTTAAGTGCTGCCAGCTACTTTGTTCCCTTTGGTCTGTATTTGTTGTCGTGTTGTAGGCGTAGGAAGCGCGGTGCTCTTATGAAATTAAAGTTGATTTTAATTAATACCCTTAAGATTGAGGTGCTCTCTGCTTCCAGTAAAATCCAGTTGGTGTAAACATAGATAAAGTTGCAACATCACGTGTCAGTTCATCTGCTAACTGCACGTGTCATTTGCATGAGTTTATGAGTGATCATTAAAGATGAAATATAGGTGTATCGTAGCTTGAGCTCTGACGTGGAAAGTGCTTACTTGATTAGTGGCGCTATCAATTCATTATCCGCGAGTTTTTGGTAAGGATACGTGTCAAGCTATGTCTTGTTAAGTGCTGCCAGATTCTTTGTCCCTTTCGACTGTATTTGTTGTTGTGTTGTAAGCGTAGGAGGCTCAGAGCTCTTATGAAGGTATATTTTTACTGTAGGCTGTAGTACATGTTAGTGAAGGCCATTTCGGCCGATAGGTTCTAGCTTGCCTTATTGGTTAATGCATTCCAATTCACCAGCTGTTCATGCTCCAAGATTTGCTATACAGTTGACTATTTATTTGGCTGGTTTAATTATCCTAATATATTCGATCGTACAGACAAACAATGTTTATTTATCTTAACTCACACCGTGTCTCAGAACTCTGCCGTTGATAGTCTTACCGAAACCACTTTGGATCAAAGTTACTAGTTACATTTTTAATTTAACAGTGACAATGCAAAATACTGCCGTTTATGCTTCATTTCTATGACATGTTGATGGGAGATTTGCAATAGAAAGTGCTACGCAACTACTCCCTCCGTTCCATATTAGATGACTCACTTATATGTAGATACGGATGCATCTAGACACGTTTTAGTGTTAGATACATCCGTATCTCCATATATGTGAGTCAACTAATATGGAACGAAGGGAGTACAAATAGCTAGATAAGTGTCGAAGACTCATAAACATGGTTTATAAGGCGGTAAAGCGTCCTAAGGCGGAGGAGGGGCGCTCTGACGCCTAAGCCGACTCTTTAGGTGCTTAAGCGGTCGATTTTCTAAGGCGGAGGGGCTTAAGCGTCGCCTTAGGGACGCTTTAAAAACCATGCTCATAAATGTTTCCTTCCGGAATTTCTGTTTTGTTCCATTACAAAATATGCCTAAGTTCTCAACAATATACTAATGCCAGCTGCACTGTTAATTGCTGTAGTGCTAAGCGCATGAACCAGCCATGTCACAATAGGAAATGCTACTCAATTTGTCATTTCAATTCATTTATTTCTTCTGCCACAAGGGGGAGCCCTTGCCCCGTTTACCAACATGTCTCAGGTTTTCATTAGCTAAAGCATAATAAAAATTTGAATCTTTCTAGTGTGCCCGTTTTGTTATAACTAAATCTGTGGGATTTCTGACTTTCCTGGGCCTGGCTTTGCAGGTACGGAGCAGATATTGCTCGTGGAGCATTAGAACTACATGCAGCGGGTATTGTTTGTTTGAGCATAAAACCATCCAATATTCTTTTAGATGCGAATGGCCAGGCAGTCGTTTCCGACTATGGTCTTTCGGCTATTCTGAAGAACCTCACTAGTCGGAAAGTACCTGATGACTCTAACATAGCTGGCATGGATGCTACTGTGCCTAGCCCCAATTATACAGCCCCGGAGGCATGGGGAACATTGAAGAAGCCACTGTTTTCGATTGGTGATAATGGAATATCACCAGAGTCAGATGCATGGAGTTTTGGATGTACACTTGTGGAAATGTGTACTGGTGCTGTTCCGTAAGTAGTCTGATTATTACTTTTGTGTTTCTTAATACTTTGAGAATGGTGTGGTTAGATGCTAAATGAAATGCAGATGGGCTGGGCTAAGCGCAGAGGACATTTATAAGTCAGTTGTAAAAGAAAAGAAGCCACCTCCACAATATTCAAGAGTAGTAGGTGTTGGACTTCCTGGGAACTGTGGAAGATGATTGGTGATTGTTTTCAGAGCCGTCCCTCAAGAAGACCATCTTTTCAAGACATGCTAAAAACTTTTCTTCACCATCTACTAGATATACCAAGGAGCCCACCTGCAAGTCCTGAGAAGTAATTTCTTTATCTATGTTTGTACTACTTTCGTGTTGTTTTGGACATTGACATGGTCTCTAGTACAAACATTTTCATCTGCTAGCACAAGAGGTGAACAATTTAATGATATGCAGTACGGCAGTACCTTCGATAACAATGATAATCTACGAAAAGCATACCCATGAAATAAATAAAACCGATTTTATGTATATTAATGATAAATTGAAAATGTTGACTGGATACATCTGTTGGAACTTACTAAGAGAATGTAGATATATTAGACAAGGACGAAGGAAGTATTTACTTTGGCTGCTGGCTCTCCACAATGTGCTTGTGCACTTAAAGGGAGATCTGCTTATGCTAGTTCTAGGCTAATGTTGATTCCCATTTATAAGAAAGGAGTAAAAGTTCATAGAATCTTCACCGATAGCAGCAAATGATTAATATTGTCTCCAAGTATTTTTTGGGAGCATGCAAGCTTTCAGATATCAAGGATTCTAATGCATTACTTGCTCGCTCAATCAGTGATTTCACGAATGTAAGCTTGCCAAATGGCGTGGAACCACCACGAACCTCCGTTCTGGACCTCGTTCATGATAATCCAAATGCTTTACATCATCTTGTATGTGAAGGCGATGCTGCTGGTGTCAGGTTAGCTCTTGGCAACTTCTTATGTCTAAATATACAGATGTAGCCTATAACTGTCTTAACACACGAAACCTTTTGCACCTGCCAGGGATCTACTTGCAGTGGCCGCCTCGAAGGGAAATGATAATTTAATTCGTTCCCTATTAGAAACACAAAATACAGATGGACACACCGCATTGCATTTAGCATGCCGCAGAGGCTCATCAGAGCTTGTGGAAGCTATTGTAGCTTATCAAGAGAATGTAGACATATTAGACAAAGATGAAGGCCCTCCCATAGTATTTGCTTTGGCTGCTGGCTCTCCACAATGTGTTCGTGCACTTATAAGGAGATCCGCTAATGTCAATTCTACGTTAAGAGAAGGCCTTGGTCCTTCTCTTGCTCATGTCTGTGCTCATCATGGTCAACCGGAGTGCATGCAAGTACGTAATCATGTATTCATGTTCACCTCTTACATTTTCAGATCGCTTGTTCCTATTTTTACAACTTCTCTGTTTATTACGCAGGAATTGCTCATGGCAGGAGCTGATCCTAATGCCGTAGATGGAGAAGGTGAATCTATTCTGCATATTGCTGTAGCCAAGAGATATACCGATTGTGCTATTGTCATACTGGAAAATGGAGGTTGCAGTTCTATGAGCATACCAAATTCTCAGAATAAAACGTAAGAATATTTACCTAGTGGAAATGATGAGCTGGCAATTAGGTCTTATTCATGTGTTCATTTATGCTGCTTTCGTCCACTATACTTTCTGTTAATTCATTTGAGCCGCGGCAGCTTGAGATCTTCCTCTTTTGGGTGTTTATCTGTCCAATTCTTTTCTATACCATGACACCATTCTTCACATGGTGTAGGCCATTGCATTTATGTATCGAGACATGGAATGCCACTTTAGTGAAAAGATGGCTCGAAGTTGCATCAGAAGAGGAGATATTTGAAGCAATTGATGTACCTAGCCCTGTCGGCACAGCTTTGTGCATGGCAGCTGCTCTTAAAAAGGAGCATGAGAAGGTAATTGCTGAATTTGCTTATACCATGGTCAGCAGATATGAATGAACATGTCAGCTCCTTAAGGACAATGATACAATGGACAGAAGCCTGCCTTTCTCCATGTCATACCATGTTTGTTCTAATAGTATATTTCGCTTGTATTTCTAGAGGGCCGAGAGTTGGTAAGAATATTGCTTGCTGCCGGTGCTGATCCTACAGCACAAGATGATCCACACTGTCGAACTGCACTGCATACTGCAGCAATGATCAACGATGCAGAATTGGTAAAGGTAAAGGTTACCTGTTGGTTACATTTTTTCTACGCCCTTTTGCTGTTGCGCTGTCTATATCAAAATATGACTTGGTTTTCCTTTGTGTTTCTTATGACAGATTATTTTAGAAGCTGGAGTTGATGTAAATATAAGAAATGCTCAAAACACAACACCACTTCATGTTGCACTGAACAGAGGTGCAAACTCATGTGTTGGCTTGCTTTTAGCTGCCGGGGCAAACTGTAATCTACAGGTACTATGGCTGAGTATTTTTTAATCATTTTCAAAAGATAATTGGATAAGTCTAGAAACTGAGTTCAGTAACATCTCTTATGCAAGTGGCCAAGTGTATTAGGAATTATGTCGTCAATTTACTTCTGTACTCGTTCAAATTTATGTGATTCACATCATGGATTCACCTTATAACATATTAAAGTCTAGACAGAAACGAGCTGTTCAGCCAAAAATTTGTTTTAATCTGTGACTTAAGAGCAGTTGGGAAGGACCTTACTAACGTAATGTTTGATAAATAATTTACGGTAGAAAGGATTAGTTACAGTAGACAGGAAGGGAAACAAAATAAGAGAACATCTCTAACCACTGGGATATTGTAACCTGTAATCCTGTATATGAGGGGAAGAACTAACTTGGACTAATCCTGCAGTCACTAACTCCTCATAAACCTATCAGGACACACTGCTAAATATTTGAAATCAAATGTGTCAGTGTCCCAATGTCACTTCCCATGTGTTTGCACACTGAAGCATATGAACTTTTCACTGAGTTACACATCCTAGATATCCAGCTCCAGCAATCTTGGTAGATGAGCATGAAGAATAGACGCATCGACTTCCCAGTTCGTGGAAAGTAATTTGTTGGTTACCTAATAATTGCAAGGCAAAAACATCCTTTTTAATTTGTGTGCATCTAGGCATTTCTGTTTACACATACTTAATAAAAACACAAGATTCAGTTGCACTTGAGGTGCTTATATCGAGTGGTATTGATTATCGATCCCTTTATGCTCTTTTGTGCTATGAATTGTTGATTTTTTATAGGATGTATCAAAATTGAATTTAGAGTTCTGCGCTAGAGGAACATTTCAATGCTAATTTAGGGCCTTATTATAGTTAAGAAATGCATTCTGACAATGCTGATCTGATTTGATGAATAATTTACATCCACTGAATTTTCTATCTCACTGATGGTATATTTGATCCTTATGAAGTTGGAATGTACTCTATCCTGTATTTCTGCTACTTTTCTTTGGTTCTCCTGGCCCTCCAGTTTAGTATTGTACGCAAAATTGGAGTTCGGACATATTTTTTGTTGTTACAGTTTTGTATTTTTTTCAAAACCTGATTTTATTACCAGCGCACCACCATATGCCAACACTAAGTGTTCATGTGTATTTAATGTTGTGCTATATAATCAGGATGATGACGGTGATAATTCTTTTCACATAGCTGCTGATGCATCCAAAATGATACGTGAAAACCTGAATTGGGTTGTTCAAATGCTACAACATCCATCACCTGCTGTTGAAGTGAGAAACCACAGGCAAGTTACTAGCGAATACGTTTATCCCTACTTGTTATGGCCGCCCCTTTTGTGGTGAGGAGAGTGTAAGTATTTCGCTCATTATATTGTTTTGAGGAATCCTTCTATCAGGATACACCAAACTCTTGTAGTATGGTGACAATACACCAAACGACATGACATAAAATTCATATTTGGTTGCTCAAGTAATTATCTCCATTTACTTTAAAGGCATTTTGGCGGGTTTTTCTACAAATGGGGACTTTCCCTACTGCCCCCATGGGGGTGGTCCATAGGGTTCATAAGTACCCCTCTTACTATGGGGCATTTACCTAGCCAACACTTAGATCCGGCTCTAACACTTGTCCAACTGTTGCTAAGCAGGTTTGGGATACTAAACGGACCTCCCAGATGGTAATCTTAAAGTGGCCGATTTACCCTCTTTTGCAATCAGTTTCGCTACAGCTCCTGCTGCTCTAGCTAATTGCCCACCCCTTCCACGTGTGGTTTCTATGTTATGCATGGCCGTGCCTAAGGGCATATCGGTTGAAGTAGATTCTTCTTTTCTCTCAAAAAACCCCCTTCCCAAACTGTACAAGCTTCTTCCAAAGCATACGTCTTTCTAGATCTATATGACGATATCTAGACAGATGGATCTTATATGAATCATATGATGAAGTGCCACGAGTGGATATATAGGAAAAGACTGTTTGAAGTCATCTTCTTTTACTTGCCTTTGTTTTTGGTTATGGGACTGTGTGAAGAAAATGGTACCATGGGTTACTTTACGTTGTGCAAAATTTACTTTGCACATCATATGTTTACAAGTACATGAGAATTATTCCTATCAACTACAGAGGCTGGACATTGCGAGATTTTCTAGAGAGGCTCCCACGAGAATGGATTTCTGAAGAGTTGATGGAAACACTTGAAGATAAAGGAGTTCATCTCTCCCCAACCATGTAAGGAGCTTATGTTGTATTGCTTTTTTTTTTCAAATTGAAATATGCTTTAGCTGTTTCCTTGATTCTTATTAGGTCTGATGTTGATTTTTTGTTGCTTTCGACTTCAAATACCTTTGACAAAATTGCTGTATTCTTCTAGCTGGTCCATGTGAATGCATATTACTCCAGGATTATATTTAATGCATTTTGTTAATGCTATTGCCAGATATGAGGTTGCGGATTGGGTTAAATTTAGAAGAACAGTTACATCTCCAGATCTTGGCTGGCAAGGTGCTGGACCAGAAGTATTGGCTTTGTCCAGTCTATTGTAGACAATGACCACCTTATTGTATCATTTTGTTCTGGAGAAGCCCGTGTTTTGACAAGTGAAGTTATAAAAGTCATTCCATTAAATAGGGGCCAGCATGTCCAGCTCAAACCTGATATTTTGGAGCCAAGGTAAATATAACTTTGATGCTTCACGCTTCAAGTACTACACCCATTTTTTGGCTGGTGTGTACCAGTAAAGTAAAGAAAGCAATGCTTATTATGTTGTGAGAGAAAGAATAGCTGTTCTGTTTCAGTGGGTCAGTGCATTTCACAAGCTGTTTGAAAGCATGGTGAATATTGTTGTGAATTGTGATTTATCTGGACAATAAGATAATTAGAAGAATATGACACCATATGATGTTTAGTTCATTTTGAATTGACACCAAATTGGAGTGAGTTTCTGCAATGTCTACTTGTAGCTGCCTGCTAGTAAAATGTCCACATTGGATCTGTGTCCATATGATGATAAATTCTGTGGTACTCCATACACTCCATCTGCTGTGCTAGGTTACAATGCTACCTATTTGTAGGTCAAGGATTCATTGAACCAAAAACCAAAAAATTGATGGAGACCTTCCAGTATGCTACATGTTTGAATATGTTTAGTTGTTTAAAGTTTAATATTTTAAATGATGTACTAGGATCATGCCTAAGCCCACGTGGTCAAAATGATGATAGCCTGCAAATGGTATCCTGCTCTTGCCCTTCCTTTGCAAAATAGAAGTTTGTGCTTCTGCCTATTGCAAAAAGCAAGGCTCAGAATCTGATGGGGGCTAATATAATTGTCATTTGAGGTTCTCGGAAAAGTATACATTTTATCATTTGCATGTTAGTGCTATTAATCTTCCAATATATATATTAGTTTCAATTGCATATATCCACTAAGTATACAACCTAATGATTTGCGAATAATAAGAAAACTCTGTACTTCCGTTCTGTGCATAAAAATGAACTGTAATCTGATACCTTTTGTTTCTTCTTCAGATTTGGATGGCGTGGTCAGTCACGTGATAGCATAGGCACAGTTCTCTGTGTTGATGATGATGGAATTTTGAGAGTTGGTTTTCCAGGAGCTTCTAGGGGATGGAGGGCTGATCCTGCTGAAATTGAAAGGGTTGAAGAATATAAGGTTGGCAACTGGGTTCGGATTCGTCCCTCACTAACGGTTGCTGTACATGGCATGGAATCTATAACTCCTGGAAGTGTCGGTGTTGTGTACTCCATCAGACCAGACAGCAGCCTCCTATTGGGCCTCTGCTATCTGTCCAATCCATGGCTCTGTGAGCCAGAGGAGGTCGAACATGTAGACGCCTTCAAGGTATTTGTTCTGTACTTACCATTTTTTCTTGTCCATAACTCCCTATACTCAGGCATCTTATCATGAAATTCGGAGTTTTGTCATGTTACAGGGGCATTTGTCTGCACTTATAATTTGACTCTATTTTGGATATATTAAATAACTTTTTCTTCTGCGGGGAATATTTTGGATATATCAACTAATCAACAACCTCTCATTGGGAGCCATAATAGAAATCTTTTACTATAGTTGGTTAGTCAGTTTTGTAATTTTTTCTTAATTAAGTAGTTTCGACAGCGGCGCATTGCAAATGATAATCTGGCCCATGCGTATATGTGTACTTCTGTGATCTTTACTGTCCTATTTTGTTTTTGCTTTTTTGTGATATTCTTTTATATGCATATTTTCCAGATTGGCCATCAAGTTTGTGTAAAGAGGTCTATCGCAGAGCCCAGATACGGCTGGGGTGGTGAAACTCATCACAGCGTAGGAAAAATAATCGACATCGAGAGTGATGGTCTGCTTATAATTGATATCCCTAATCGATCTGCACCTTGGCAGGCGGATCCATCAGACATGGAAAAGATTGATGATTTTAAGGTATGGAACATCCTATTTTCCCCATCTGTAGTTACTTATTCTGTTGGAGCTATTTCTTCGTCCTGATGTTTGTAGAGCAATTCAATTGGACCCTCATTTTCTGTTTCTACTTGCAGGTTGGTGATTGGGTTAGAGTCAAAGCAACAGTCCCATCCCCGAAATATGGATGGGAGGATGTGACTCGTAACAGTATTGGGATAGTTCATAGTCTAGAAGAAGATGGCGATATGGGTGTTGCTTTCTGCTTCAGAAGCAAGCTTTTTCTTTGTTCAGTTGCAGACGTAGAGAAGGCACAACCATTTGAAGTGGGTGAAAAGGTTCATGTGTTACCTTCCATATCTCAGCCACGCCTTGGATGGTCAGATGAAACTGCAGCAACTATTGGAGCAATCTCAAGGATAGACATGGATGGAACTCTAAATGTCAAGGTTTCCGGCAGAAAAAGCTTGTGGAAGGTTGCTCCAGGTGATGCTGAGAGGCTCTCAGCTTTTGAGGTTGGAGACTGGGTGCGGTTGAAACCAAGTATTGGCAGTAGACCTACTTATGATTGGAACAGTGTTGGGAAAATAAGCATAGCAGTGGTTCATAGTATTCAGGACTCTGGTTACTTGGAGTTGGCAGGTTGTTTCAGGAAAGGGAAATGGTTAACTCATAATACGGACATCGATAAAGTACAGCCCTTTAAGATTGGTCTTCATGTTCGGTTCCGTGCTGGAATTTCAGAGCCCAGATGGGGATGGAGAGATGCAAAGCCTGATTCTAGAGGCATAATTGCAGGTGTCCATGCGGATGGAGAACTAAGGGTGGCCTTCTTTGGTGTTCCTGGGTTGTGGAGGGGTGATCCTGCAGATCTTGAGATTGAGCAAGTCTTTGAGGTTGGAGAGTGGGTTAGGCTGAAGAATGACGCGGATGACTGGAAGTCGCTCAAACCAGGTAGCATTGGGGTGGTGCATGGGATTGGATATGAAGATGATGTTTGGGATGGGAGCATTCATGTGGCATTTTGCGGTGAGCAGGAAAGGTGGATAGGGTTTTCTAGCCAGCTTGAAGGAGTCAGCAGGTTTGTCGTTGGGCAGCGTGTGCGGATCAGATGTTGTATCCGTCAGCCAAGATTTGGTTGGTCTAATCATAATCATTCAAGTATAGGGACCATCTCATCTATTGACGCCGATGGGAAGCTAAGGATTCACACACCAGCTGGTGCCAGGGCTTGGTTGATAGACCCAGCAGAGGTGGAGAAAGTGGAGGAAGAGGAGGAAGTCTGCATCGGAGACTGGGTAAAGGTTAAGGACTCGGTTGTAACCCCCACATACCAATGGGGTGATGTGAACCACAGCAGCATAGGGGTAGTCCACAGGGCTGGGGATGGGGAGCTCTGGGTTTCTTTCTGTTTCTGTGAAAGACTATGGTTATGCAAAGGTTGGGAGGTAAAGAAGGTTAGGCCCTTCCGACGAGGCGACAAAGTACGGATTCGACCTGGTCTTGTAACCCCGAGGTGGGGATGGGGAATGGAGACATACGCGAGTAAAGGCGAGGTTACAGGTGTGGATGCAAATGGGAAGCTGAGGATCAAGTTTCGGTGGAGGGATAGACTTTGGGTCGGGGACCCTGCTGATATCATTCTTGATGATATCCCATCACCGACGGAATCTTCTAATGGCTTTTGTTCATAGTCTTGGGTATTCTTTTGACCCTATATACCTGATTCTTGCCCCCTTCCATTGTGCAGTATCTCATACTTAGTAAGATCTGAATCAGCAGTGGTGGAGTTGCAAGTTGCACATAGGTATCATCAGATAGGCATGCCGGGCTGTATGTGCGTGTTGATAGGCAGGAGAGAAAGAAGAAACGAGGCTGAAAACCTTGAAATAGACATGATAACCACCACCTAGGTTCTTACATGTATAATTATGCGGCTGACTCCTTTTTTCTCTTTCGGTGTATCATATAGCAGTGTACAGGTTTGGACCTGAACATTAATTTAATTGATAGTTGCCCTGGTATCTTTACTTGTTTTTGATTGGATATCGTGCTGGTAGATTTTCTATATCTTTTGCACAGCATGAGCTGCGGAGTTCCAAGCCCTGCCCTATGTCATGCAAGTGACATCCTGGTGCGATGCACATATTAAACTGGTGTTTGCGCGTTCATCCAAAGCTATATTACAAACTGTAGTTTTATGTATGTCACCTTAGGAAAAACTGTTGGTTTCAGTTGCCAAATTGAACCAAAGATCGATCTGGTGTTTCTGCTGTGAGGGATGTACCAAAGAGCCAGGCGGTTTCTGTTTCTTTCTCTTTTCTGCTAGTGATACTGCATTTATCTAGGCTGCACCAAGGGCGGAAACTCCAAAGTGCACCCGGGAGCATGTGCTCCCGGTTTTTTCGAAAAAATATAGAAAATTGAAAACTTGTCAAAAAAATTTCGAAAAAAATTATACACGCACCTGAGCATGTCACGCACCATCGTGTCAAATTTGGCGACGAAACGACATCGTGGACGCCCTGTGCAAAAATGACAATTCTGACAGCAAATAGCATCCAAAATTTTGAATTTTCAGATCTGTGATTTGCCATTTTTTCACAGGACGGCCGCGATGTCGTTTCGTTGCCAAATTTGACACGATGGTGCGTGACATGCTCAGGTACGTGCATGCTTTTTTTCGGAATTTTTTGACAAGTTTTCAATTTTCTATATTTTTTCGAAAATACCGGGAGCACGCTGGGACTGGGAGCTGGGACCTTGTTTGCAGAACATGTATGCGCCAGTAGCACAAGCAGTAGCTAAATGTGCACATCACTGCCCAGTGTCCGAACTCAAGAGTCAAGAGACTGCTGAACCTGACCAACAGCTTCAGTACATTCTAGTGAACTCTCCAACTAGTCATATTGAGCTGGTGCTGTTTAACTTGACTAGTTGCCCGCAGAAGGCAAAACTTGCAGGTTTACACCATTAACTCTAGGTGTGCAAGTTGCAAGTTACATCATTAGCTACGGGGTGTGCAACATGTTATGATTCTGGTTATGAACTACAAAAAGGTCATTCCACCCTAAGAAGAAAAGGGCAGGGGTTCTTAGCATGAAAACACAGTGAATACGTGTCTTGAGAAGTGAATAATGCTAGACACCACCTCGACTATTCCGCCACATCAGTCACTATCGTCTTCAAGTTACGCCAGAAATATTCGTGCATAAAATCTTCGTCAATTTATCGACACAGTTCTTCAACTGTACATATCACAGATTTGCACATCAATCACGTCCACTGATAAGTGACATGTATGCGATATAATCCGATTTGTTCAGCATGAAAGGGGCAAGTGCACCTTACCCAGTTGGATCATCTATATCCAACCACCGGATTTCTATCATAGCTACCACCAAATCCCTACTCGTGCTTATCGCAACAACAACAACAACAACAAAAAATGCTAGGGCTCACTTAGGATACAAGAGTGGATAACATCGATCGCTAGCTAGATTGGGTTGGGAGTTGGGGGCTTAGGCCAAGATGATTGAAGCTTTGTTGGTAAGCGTTATGTATCTAACAGCTTTGGCTAGCTGCTGTCAGCGTCAGCGTAGATATCTTGACTGACCAAATGCGCATCAGAATAGAACATGCTTGGCCTACTAATCAATGCATAAATGTAGTGATTGTGCATGACTCGGCCTACTCAAACCTGCCATTGCCATGGTCCATGGATAACACTTTGTAGGGCGCCTTCGATCGGCGAGAAACTTCTCTGTCAAAGTTCAAATAAGTGGTTTGGCCCCTTCGATTGTGCTCTACAGTTCCGTGCCTGCACAAATCACCACCATTAAGCAGCTGTGCCAATATATGTTCCGAATAGTTTTTTTTTTTTCTGACTGGGTTCGCCTTGACACTTGTTCTCCACTTCCATTTCTTCCTTTCCGACAGGGAGCAAACAACGCTGGCGGAACATAATCTGCCCACTATTTGCGACAAATAATGCTTGTTTAAAAGAAAGCTTAATCGCAGTTGGAGGAAAGAGTTTGTTAATGCAACCACAGGCATGATTAGAGATTCCTAACAACCCGGGCCATCCCCAAACCGACCCTACTTTAAGAAACAATTGTTGGTGATAATCATGTGAGCTTTCCGGTTATTTTATGTTTGTTCACCTGTTTTTAGCTTTCTTTCATCTTTTCTTCACCCTTTCTTTTCATTTCCTTTCGTTTCCGACTTGGACAATCAGCGCACATGCATGAGTGAGTGAATGAATGATGGAGTACCTTGCACAGCAACCAAATGCACTGGAGAAACCACGAGTGTGATTCCATGTTTCTCTGTCTGTCATCGGAAAGGTTAGGACAAGATCGACCGACAGACGCTGCCTATTAGTACGTCCTAATTGTACGGTCATGCACCGTGCTCTCATTGCAACACTAATAAACTGTAAGATATTTTTTCCTGCTTCAACAATTATGAGGCACCGTCCTAAACCATCGAACCTCACAAAGTACATATCGTAGACCAGCTAACCCGTTTTTATTTTTGGTTGAGATTCTTCAAACCTGATACTGCATTCTACTATTAGGCTTAAAAAGTTTCATTTAACCGTTTAACCCTATGAACACCCGTATGTAAGTCCCACACTTCTCTCTCTTATTTCCTACATTTGTTCCTTCATAGTGGTCACTCCTCAAGACCTGGTGTTGTAGTGTTTTGTTTTGCCCAAGGAACAAATCTATTGTTTTCTTTTTCACCGCAAAAGCAAAACCAACAGGTGTATCTTAGACATTAATTATTCTATAAAGATAAGCTCCATACTAGGGTAAAGAGTCAACTTACGAATTGTGTGGCTTTTAGGATGTTCGATTGCTAAATCTTAAACAAAAGTCTACGAGGCGTCAGTTGTAAAACTAGCGGAAGTGTCAAAGTGGATTGGAGATTTCTAGCTCCCGAGTTCCAGTGATTCCTTCGTTTTAAAAAGATCAAAATATATTTAAAAGTTTTAAAAAATCTGAAAATTTGTATGCATGCTCTCAATGATATATGCCATAAACATGCAAAATCTCAGTTTGAAATATTTTTAAATTCTGAGCTACACAAAAATGACAAACGTATATATGTGAGTATAGTGAACAATGCATAGTTTCAAATCTCCGAAATTTCTCATTTTTCTGTAGCCCATAATACAAAGAATTCCGCATTGTGATTTTGCATGCTTGTAGGATACATCATTGACTACATCCAAAATGGGTTTTTAGATTTTTTTTGAAAATTCTAAATATATTTTTATTTTTAAATAGCTGTATCGTTGGAACTCGGTAGCCAAAGTGATTTTTTGAAGTGTCGATTCGCTAATCCGCACTGCTAAACTAGTTGCTCTTGGTTCAAGCTCTTGCATAAAAAAATTCCACACCTCTTGTATGGTCCTACTAAAATAATGGTTTAATTGTTAGCCTTTTCTTGTGTACCCATGGAAACTAAGGGCTAAGGGGTGTAGACATAAAATTTGGTTTGTGATCACAAATAGTTCTTCTTACACCGACTCCACTGAAATAATGCCCACTGTAATAAAAAAAACGGTGATAGGATGGGCAGATCATGAAGCAGAAACCATATACTAAATGTGAACGATCTATAGATTCCATGTACTAGTCAGAAAGTTGTGCTCCACGAATGAAACAAATTGCCCGAAGTCTTCATTTCATCTGTATACTACTCTGCTATCGCAATCAGTTTCGATCAGAGAAGTTTGGTGAGCTAAAACAAGTCAAGCCAAACATATAAACCTAAGTTATAGTCGGTGGATCAAAGAAATGCATGACAAAAAGGGCACATATTCAAGTCACAAACGGGTGCAATAATTGGACACGGGAAGTTTCTGCAATTATGCTAGTACCAACTATGAGAAAGAACAGATTCGAAACAGTTTATGTGGTAAGCCGCGAAGTTGGAATATCATCCTTTTTGGTCAACAGATAAAGATTTTCATTGTAAAATGGATGGACAGTAGGCATCGTATACAGGCAATTCGTCGTGGTGAAAAAGAAAGACAGATACATAGAGTATGAGTTGCATGCACCATCGTCTACACTATTCGTGCCTTCCAACCATGCCCGTGGCACTTCTCGGCGTGATTGTGTCTGTTTTTTTCTCCAAATGGGGAACACAACCCCGGCTCTGCATCAATCGAAGCGTACAGCCATTTTATTACACCCACATGCATGCCTGACAGAAGAACCAGGCAGAATACAACGAAGAGTCGAAGACCAAAGGGCTTATATATATATATATATATATATATATCAGTTCTCGTTAGAAGAATTTGCGCACGTGACTATGCGAAGAACATTACTAAAACGACATATGCAAATTGCAAAGAGAATCTGCAAGGCCAGGCTCCATTTGGAACAATATGTTCCCTCTGAATTTGACAAGTCACTGGTGATGTCTTAACTCTCTCCCTGTCGTGCGACCCGGCTGCTCATGATCATGGTCAGTCTTCTATGGGTTTCGGTGGATCCGGTGAGTCCTTCCTAGAGCAGCTCAGCGACCACTTAAATATAACCACGACGAAAGGACCAAGGAGTTTAGGGCCATTTATTAAACTGGCGATCATCAAGGGTTTCCTTCTGGCTTGTCTTGGACGATTTTCTATTGCTCCCGTATTCTAATGTTGTTGAATCCCGCGCGTCGATTTTGTCTCGGTTAGGTTTTACACGTGGCGAAAGGAGAGAGATCGGCCGTCCAGCAACACGTACTGCTGCGACGAACTCTGTATTTTACGTGTTGGGAGCACATGGCCACGAACTGCACTACCACATTCCATTTCCATCAGGATATCAATAAAACTATCAAAGGTTAGCAGCTCCAGATCGTCTGTTTGACCAGCCCCTCCAACAAACTCGTTTCTTTTTTTGAAAGGATCCGATACTTATATTCAGAAAACTCAGTACAAATTACAACAAGGTCCCACAAAGAAAGAAAATTACAATAAGACCCTGCAAAATGCACAAAGCCCCCCGAGTCAACTGTGAAGAATACAATCGGATCCACCTCCTCTTTCCCCAAATTCTAGGCGTCGCCGGAGCCGCCGTACCACCATTCTCCGGGGAGAGGGCACCTCCACTCTCTGTAGATGGCCGCAGACCCGCCCGCCGCCACGCGACGAAGATCCAGAACGATGAACGCATACGACCGTAGCACCAACCTCCCCAATCCGCAACAAACTCGTTTCTGATCAGCTTGAAAGAGAAAACAATGTTTCACCCAGTGCAATCTTCCACTGGTACGATCTGACGACAACTTGGAGCAGCACGGTTGGATCTTGGATCCTGCAGCTGATAGGCCGGGTTGCAGTCACAGTTTACTGAATCCCCCGGCCCTTTGTCAACTGATGAATCGGCTGCCGGCTTTAGTTTTTTTTCTTTCTAAATGATCGCAGCTAGCGCCTTCCATTGCCCTTCCTTCTGATCGGTGACATGAGATCCGCGTAGGCCGGAGACTAGCCATCCACCACGTGAGGTTGAGTTGTGCAAGAGGATTTCACCGAGGTGCTCCGGCCGTCAGAGGCTGATTAGCCTAAGACATGATAGCGACGGCGGTCTTTGGGCGACCGGCAAGCGGCAAGGCGCAAAGGAGAGGGTGATTTTGGGGGCATGGCGTATCGTACAAAGATACGTGAAGCAATTCCGTATCTCAGAACCAACGACAGCCTAGAAACAATTAATACTACGGCCCTTGTCCGGCCTCGTGCCTCTTGTCGTTTCCCTTGTAAGTATTCCGTACTATTAATGTTTTGGTGCCGAATCAGACATTCAGACCAAGGAGAGGGAAGAATATTTTACCGTTGCGACTTTAGCAGCCTGACTGACACTGAAATTTATGTATTATACTTGTGTAAACACAACGGCAGCCACAGCCTATATGTTGGTCCCCGGCGCTCTGATGTCTGATCCTGTTGGATTTGCCGCTGCGCCTGCTAGCGTGTGAAAAACTAACCGAACGGAACGGGAAGCTGACAACCGCAAGAAATGTATATGGTTTCAGGTGGGGAAACCGCGCGTGAGAGTGACGATGAGATTTGGATGATCGGTGGTGGTACGTAATCGACGGGATCGATGCCAAGGTACATCAATGATGCTAGCTACTGAAAAGTTGCGATGAAAGAAATGAAATCAGCCTGTGTGCAGTAAGCACTCTGAAGATCAGATCACGGGTCACCATTTACCAGATCCTGCAGAACCGGGGGAGAACTGCCCGGCACCAAAGGAAGGAGAGCAAACCGACCAGGTGCTCGTCGGCGCCCACAAACGAGAGATGGTGTGCACTTGAAGCTAAAATCATGTGTCGAATCCGCACAGAACAGCCTGAGCCTCCAGGTGAAGGTAGGCCGGCCGTGGAGAGGCCCCCTGGAAAGCGGCACGTACTCCCTCACTCACTGAACAGAAAAACTCTTCCAGAGCTGGAGCTCGACGCACCGCTCAACGCCGGCTCGCCGCAGCACGTTACCGCGACTTGCCGACGGTACATTCCATGACTGAACGGGCCGATCGGTTCATCTGCGGCGGCAGGTGGGGCTAGCTAGGATCGGAGGCCGGCAGCGGCAGGGCCGCCACCAACCGTTGGTTGTGCAGCGTACCCCGGACGCCAGTCAGGAAATCATTATTTTCGCCACACAAACAAAAACCATGACTTCGCACGCGCGCACTCGAACTAGCTTACGACATCTCCTTGAGCAGCAGACAGACACTACAGACAAGCTCCTCGCCGCAACAGACGAAGCAGCCTCGGGATAAAGAATTCTCCTCTCCTGACTCCTGCCGTGTGGTGTGGGTGTGGCAAGCCGAGACATGAAACCGTGGCACCTCTAATCACCGGTGCAGTATTCCCACTAATAACACGCCTCCGAACACAAGAACCTAGTCCCCCATCTAATATGCCCAACAAGGCAGCCACCACTAGTAGCTTAATCTATGGGAGATACTAGGCGTCCCCGGGGATCTCGCGCGCCGATTGTCGTGGTGGGATCACGACAGATGCCATAGGTATGGCTAAGATGGGGCCGATAGTACGTTGGGGGAACCGGGGAGGGTTTATGCATTCAAAAGTGAACAAGCAAGAACACACAAGAAACAGTAAAAACATGAACAAGAAACTAAGAAACCAAGAACACAAAGCACACCACGATGTACCCTGCTTCGGGGCCCTCTTGTGGAGGTAACACCCCTACTGCAGCACTAGCCTACTCTTTTATATCTCAATAGTGACAAGTACAGTGTGCTCCTCGAGCTGTATGAAGCAACAATGGCGAGAGCTCACGATGAAAAGAAGCTACCAAGGGGGAAAATGAGCTCTGGGGTTCCTCTCTTGCACTGGAGGATGTGCTGGTCTACTTATACACTAACCGGATTACCTTTTTGCCTCTGGCCGTAGATGATAATGGCATGGACAAGAGGAACAGGACAAGCCCTGGCTACTGTCACTCAGTCCAGCTCATCGTCAGTTCAACGGCAGGTCTATCTTTTCCTCTTTGAGCTTAAGCCGGCGTAGCCCATCAGAGCCTAGGCCACCGCCCTTTCCCGAATTAGCCAAGTCAGCGCCTAGGGCCTTGCGACCCGGAAAACCCGTGGCTCGACCTGGCTGTCTTCCGAGCCTCGGGCAGGAGGCCTGCAGGACTCGTGAACTTACTGACATTACTTGGTCTTTGTGCATTATCCGAGATCGCAGGTAAGCCGGATTCTTACAGGCAACCCGGCTAGTTGAGCCGGATCTCTTCCAGGCAACCCGGCTAGTTGAGCCGGATCTCATCTAGGCAACCCGGCTAGTTGAGCCGGATCTCATCTTCTGATCCGGCTAACTTTGCCTGTTTCACTCTGGCGTCTCCCTGTATTTAAACAAGATTGAGCACTAACTGACTTTCTCAATTGATCCGATCCATGCGATCCGGCTTGCGTGACCCGGATTGACTTTCCTTCCACTTTATACCTCCCAACACCACCTCTTTGCCCTACCCGGGGGCAGCCCCCGACAGTAGTCCCCGAAGCTGGTGCGGTCCTACAGCCTCGGATGAAGGGCCGTAGCAGGTTAGAAACAAACACCCTTAACCGAATCTCTTATCGACTAAATTTGTCTCAGGATTTCCCGGGACACTTGGCAGAGAATCTCTGCACAAAGGCCCCGTAATCCGGGTCTTTGATTTGACATGCCACTGACAGCACATTATCCGGATCCACCAGGTACTTGAGTGCATTTGACTAAATGACCGCGTCTCCTCGATTTCTTCGCTAACCGGCACACCGATCCACAGAACCGCTTCCAATTCTATGACCCACCATGTGCTTGAAATACACGGCCACAGCTGCGACCGCAAAGTTTCGGTGCACACTTGATCCGGCCACACCCCGAAAACCGCGCGGTAGTGCGCCCGTTACCAGCGAGCGGCTATATATAGGGGTGCGGGATTCCTCTTCTTCTTCCCCGCACTTCCACTTCGAAACCTCCATCTACACCATTGCCGCCGGTGCGACCTCGCCCTCACGACCTTGCCGCGCCGGAGACATCAACAACACCGGAGAAAACTCGCCGGAGCCGCACATCGCGCCCTGCACCGCCGTTTCTCCACCGCGCTTCTTCCTCGTCGCATCACAACCGTAAGTTCCTCCTCTTCCGGCCATGGCGACCTCGCGCGAGTTCATATTCCGCTGGGAACTTGCGCCTGCTTCTTGCAGATTCATTCGCGCACGAGTTCACTGCCACGCCTTAGTGCATTCCCTAGATCTCCTTTCTAGGTTTTGCACTAGATTGCCCCAGTTTGGCTTGCCACTGCTTGAACAGTTCCACCATATTTTTACTCGGGATTTCTTCTCTATTTTACTGCTGCGGTAGATCTTGCGTAACCCTAGATCTCACGAAAGGTGTTTGTAGTTACTAGCCGAATTACTTTCCGCAGTAACTAACAACTTATCCGGGATTGCCTTTACCGAATCCCTTAACAGCTGATTCGGTTACACCATTATCCGACTGTTCTAGATTTGAGATTCCACATCTTCTAACTCGGCTATGTCCGACCTTTTGCAGGACTGATTCGGATATGTCGAAACTGCCCCCCGGCAGTTGGGAGGGTTCCGATGTTACCAACGATGACTTGGAATGGCTGCGGAGCACCCGGCGTATAACACCTAATGTTATATGCCGAAAACCGGGGAAGGAACTCGAACCGGTCATCCAACCGGGTGAACGCGTTGTATTTCTGGCGCACTTCGAGCGCGGATTCGGACTCCCGGCGAGTGACTTCTTCCGGAGATTCCTAGACTTCTTCGGCCTGCAGCCTCACCACCTCCCGGCTAACTCCTTTGTTTCCCTGTCTGCTTTTACCTCCTTTATGGAGGGATATCTCGGTCTCTGGCCGACTGTCGAAACCTGGGCGAAGTACTTCCATCTTCGGAAACATACGATCCCGGGTAGTGACCCGAAGGTGATGACCGCCTGTGGTTCGTCCAGCATTACCCCGAGGACGGGCTCCATCTTTCCCCGAATCACTGGCCTGGATACTTGTAAGAAATGGCAAAGGTCCTTCTTACGTGAAGAGCTTGAAGGCCATGATGCCCTCAACTTGCCCGAGTTCAAGATCGAGCCCCCCACAGCCGAATTAAACTTCAGATATGATCCGGCTGACACTCTTGCGGAGCTTCAAGTCATACACCAAACTCTAGAGGACTTTCTGGAGAAGGGCCTGCTCTCGGATGATCTCCTTCGAACCTTCGTCTCTCGTCGGGTCAGTCCTTTACAACAACGTCAGCACAAGATTTGCCATATGAGCGGTCTGCTAGATCCTATCCGGATCAGCAAACATGACCTCACCAAAGCTTCCGTCAAGAGACGGGTAAACGCCATTGCCTACACCGAGATGTCGGATAAGTGGAAGTGGGGCGTGGAGCCATTCCACCGAGACGCACTTCCACCACAGGTTAGTTCATCATTCCCGGATTAATCCATACTCCACCAAAATGCCATTGGACTAATCCGAATTGCCTTGACTCTACTGCAGCTGTTCGACCGCCAGATCACCGAAGATGGAGATCTCTCCACCAAGGCGTGGGCACGGGATCGCAGCCCGCTGCGCGAGGGCGAAGAGGATGCGGATACGGACGATTATTTGCCGATTCCGCGTGCCAAGCCCATTCGCAAGGGTAAGCAACCAACTATTTACAACCTTTCCGAGGATGAGATGATGATTGCTGGATCCTAGATCCTATTGATGCCATTCCGATTTCATGGTCACAACCTTGTGTTCCAGCCAAACCGGATGCTCAAGGACATCTCGGAAATGCCCTGACGCGTCCGGATCAGATGCCCCTCCAGCCAAGAAATGAAGAAAACTGTCTCCAAACCGAATCGGCTAAAGGCCATGCCTACTACCAAGGGGTAATGCCAACTTCATTTGCTTTCTTCTTTTATTAACCGAGTCATCTTTATCCGAGTTAACTGTTTACTTGCTCTATGTAGTGACGTCATCGTCACCGAGCAAACTCATTCATCCATTCTTTCTCCCATTCCTCCACTGGATACGGCCACGGAGAGCCAATCTCCTGAAAAGGTTGTCCCTGCCACAACCGCCAAGACTCCTCCGCCAACTCTCGCTCCAGAGTCGGTTATTGACTTGGAGAAGAGGAAATCTCGGGTCCTACCCGAGATTCAACTTGGCCACGCCCTCTGAAGGAGTTGGAAAGGAAAAAGCTAAGACTTCGGCTAAGTCTTTGACTAAGCCGGAGCCTCGCCCTACCACCAAGGCTCAAGAGCAGCAGAAGAAGAAGCAGCAGCAGCAACCTCTTGAGAAGCAGCAGAAGCAGCAACAGGAAGTATCTAAACCACCAGCAAGCGTCGCAGAACCAACCGAAACAGCCAGATCCAGCCAAGACCCCGGGCGCATCGCCTCTACCTAAGCCGACTCAGGTCTCCTTTGGCACAACTCCAACAACCTCGGATAAGCAGATGGTTGCTAGCAAGCCGTTTCCGCCGCTCCATCAGCGACTCGGGTGCATGATCAACTCTCTGAGGCGATCACTCGCGCCCGCCTTAGTGGCCAGGTCTTGCCGAATCTCCGCACTCCGGGCGGCGACAAACTCGGCTCCGCAGAGGAATTTGTTAAAGCTTGGAATGCTGCGGACCTTGCCGAAGGCTCGACCACTTCAGCGTCGCCACATCCGGCTGGCCTAGCCGGATGTTTCAATCTCTTCATTCTGTGCAGGCCTCGGTCACTGAAGCTAACCGGTCTTCGAGGTAACTTTGCCGAATCCTGCTTTATTTCATCATGATCAATCTACATTATCCCCAGTCCCCGAGATTCGGGTCGAACGACTGATACTCCTCCGAGTAAGAAAGTCATTCGGCTTGAATCTCTAACACTTGATCATAAATTTTGTGTTATCTGAACAAAAATCGTGGGACTCCCAGTCCCCGAGTCTCTTTTCCAATTGATTCGGTCAACTTTCTTTTTAATCTCGGGCCTCCAGTCCCCGAGATTCTTTTTACGCCATTAACCCTTTTTCTTTCAGGAAATCACGACTGCTCGCAGCCGGCTCTTTAAGCAGCTAGTCTTGCAGCACCAGGCCCTTCAAGCTTCCTTCGATGCACAAGTAGGAGATGAAAAAGAAAGATCAGGAGCACAAGCGCGCTTTATCGGAGGAAAAGTCAGAAGTGACTCGGCTCCTGCGGGAGCTTGACCGGGTTGAAAAAGTGAAGGAGAAGGTCAAGAAAGACCGGGACACGCTGCAGAGGGAGAAAGACTCGATCCAGAAGGAGCGAGATACTTTCAAAGCCGGGATTGAGAAGCGGGCCGAATTGGACAAGAAAATCCAAACGCACGTTGCAGATGCTGAAGCCGAAGCTAAAGCGGCGAAAGATGATCTGGCTGCCCACAAGGCGATCAGCGCGAAATGGCTTGCTGATCTTGCTAGCCTCAATGAAGACATGGATCGTAAGTTTGCCGAATCTCTCTTTCCTCCCTCTTATCTCTCTATCCGACACATCATTTTGTTATCTCGTTTAACTCGTTAGCTTATCTGAATGTAGGAGAGTTTACCAGCATCCGGCTTCAAGCCGCCAAAGCTGTGAGGATGCCCGAGCTGAGAGAGCTAAGTTAACTGGAGCTCCCCTGCCCGAGACATGGGATATCGAAGATCACATTACTGCACTTAGAGCTCGGATTGCTCCTTTGAAGGAGTCCCATATGATCTGTTCAATGCAAGCCTCAAAGCTCACCGAGTCTTGTTTCCTGAAGCTCGGCAAGTCCGGTCTGCGGACGAGCTAATCAAAGACCTGGATCAGGCAGAGACCCGGTTAAAGCAGTGGAGATCTTCGTCCGCCCGCGCTGGTGCTGACGCAGGTTTGCTATTTATCATGTCTTGGTATGAGCTGATTGATCTTGCCAAAGTGCGCTCCCTTCGCGAGGGTTCTTCATGGGCTTCAGATCCAAACCGGATCAAGATCCGCGAGGAAGCTGCCAACTTTATGGCCGAATTTGCAAACACCAAGCATCTTGATCTGAAGGCTCCGGTCTACTCGGATGGGAAGAATCTGAAGAAGAAGAATCGGACGATGCTTCAATTGAAGAATACGCCGAGTCTGAGGGCGAGTCTGGTGATTCGGCTAACTCTGCCGATCATCTTAGTACCGAGTCCACTAAAGTGCCTGCTTCTGACTCGGCTAAGATCGCCGATGAATCTGCAGCCAAGACCTCCAAGACACCAACCACCGACTCGGCTGAGACTGCCGAACAAGCTTTGGTCAAGACCGCCAATACTTCAGCTGATCCGGATGCCTCCGAGTCTACCAAGCTATCAAGCTCTTCGTCCAAGGTCATTCCTGCAAGCGAGTCTCCTGCGACCGAGGCTCCTGCGACCGAGTCCTGAACTATCTTAATGAAAAAACGTTAAATCCCCGGTATGCCGGGAGCAGATGTAATATACAATTTAAGCTCTTTCGAGACTATTTTTATTTTGCTTAATGTGATCCGGACAAGGTTTATGTTGGATCATCTTAAACCGAGTCCCCGAGTCTGTTTTCTTGTTTACTATTTTTGCCGAATCTTTGCTCTTGTCTACCTTTTAGGTGTTCGACAGTCGAGTCACAAGATAGGAATCATAGCATACAATACTTGCAACATGCGAGTTGTGGTTTAGAATCATCTAACATAAACAAAAAAGAAAATAACAGGGGTTAGTAAACGACATGTGCCGAATCGGATTTGGACCGAGTCCCCGAGTCCATTTTCATGTTTCCCATATTCTCCAACCTCTGCTCTTGACTACCATTTTGGTGTTTGTCAGTCGAGTCACAAGATCAACAACATAGCATACATTACTTGAATTTTGGGACGAGGTTCAAAGCAATCCGACACATGAACGGTATGGACAAAACAGTAATAAAAAACACATGCATAAGGACGAGGCAGTCCCCGAGTCCAGACTCGGATTGCCGAAATTTCATTTATGATAAACTGAGATACATACATTGCGCCCTTAAGAGTAAAAGGGTCGAAGCAGAGCTACATTCCAGGGTCGCTTGGTTTCTTGTCCGGGTCTGTCCAGGCCATCCGTCCTTGGTTCCTGTGCATCTACAAGGTAGTACGAGTCATTGTGCATAGCCTTGCTCACAATGAATGGTCCCTCCCATGGAGGTGATAACTTGTGTCGGCCTTTGCTGCGCTGCACCAGCCTTAGTACTAGATCTCCTCATGAAACACTCTAGGGCTGATTTTCCGACTATGATAACGTCGGAGACTCTGCTGGTATATGCTGTCCGGGATAGGGCCAATTCTCTTGCTTCCTCTAGCAGATCCACTGCATCTTCCCGGGCTTCTTTTGCCTCGGTTTCGGTATACATTGTCACCCTTGGTGCATCATATTCTATGTCAGTGGGTAGCACTGCTTCTGCCCCATATACCAGAAAAAATGGCGTATAGCCAGTTGACCGATTCGGCGTGGTCCTTAACCCCATAGTACTGATGGTATCTCATCTATCCAGCACCCCGGAGTCTTTACCAGAGGTTCTATTAACCGGCTTTTATCCCAGCTAATACCAAAGCATTTGATCTTTCCACCTGTCCATTGGACTCTGGGTGTGCCACTGAGGCTATGTCTAACCGGATCCCCTTATCCATGCAGAATCGGGCAAACTCTCCCACAGCAAAGTTCGTGCCATTATCCGAGATGATGCTATGGGGGTAACCGTATCTCAAAATGATTTCTTTCAGGAAAGTTACAGCCGAATGACCATCCACTTTCCGGATCGGTTTCACCTCTATCCACTTGGTGAACTTATCCACCATCACCAACATATGTGTCATGTTACCCCTAGCCGGCTTGAATTCTCCCACCATATCCAAACACCACACAGCAAACGGCCAAGTGATAGGAATTGTTTTGAGCGCCGATGCGGGTAGGTGTGTCTGCTTGGCAAACCTTTGGCATCCTTCACATTTTCGGACTATGTCCTCTGCATCTGCATGAGCAGTAGGCCAGTAAAACCCATGCCGGAATACTTTAGCCACCAGGGCTCTTG
Source organism: Poa pratensis (assembly GCA_947311845.1). Taxonomy (NCBI): domain Eukaryota; kingdom Viridiplantae; phylum Streptophyta; class Magnoliopsida; order Poales; family Poaceae; genus Poa; species Poa pratensis. The sequence goes on along the minus strand of CAMZMU010000059.1, from coordinate 25,930,215 downwards.
TACTGCAATGATGCCCACATTCTCCTTGATGTATCTCCAGGAGCATCTCCTTGCCCTCGGCTGGCTCCACGCAACGTTGTAGCACCTCGGTTGCACTCCTTTTGTATAACTCCTTATTTATGATGGTGTAACCCTTGGACCTCCTCTGCACTCGCCTAGCTTCGGTTTCATCATTGGCAAACTCCCCTCCGACATGAACTTCATGATTTCTTCAGCCCATTCCGGTACTGGATGCAAAGGGAATAAGTGCTCATCTATTTCCACTGGTTCGGCCGCCATTATTCTTCTATCAGTCTTGTCCATTCCCTAAGATTCGGTTAGCACCATCTTCCTCTCTTCCCTCTTCCCTAAGATTTGGTAGCATTCCGAGTCTCGGTGCGCAGTCCCCGAGTCTCGCCATAGTCCCCGGGTCTCCCAAATGTACCCGACATCAACATTCATAGGAACAGCTTCAGATTCTTGCTTTGGGATAAAAATTGACTCGGAATCAGGTGAAGGTTTGATTGAAGGGATCCTTAGGTGATTCAAGGATATCCCGGGTGGGATTGCATCCCTAGACGACCCAGTTTTGACAGGATATCAGCAGCTTCATTCTCCAGCCGGGTATGTGCTTGTACTCGCAGCCTTCAAAAAATCCTGAAATTTTCTGGACATGAAATCGATATAGTGCCATATTGGCATCAAGGGCATCCCAATTTCCAGAAGATTGCTGCACCACTAAATCTGAATCACCAAAACATTCTATCCGGCGGATGCCGATGTCCTTAGCCACATTAAGCCCATGGATCAGTGCCTCATATTCGGCCACATTGTTTGATGCTGAGAAATGAATCTGCAACACATATCGCAACTGATCTTGCTTCGGTGATGTGAGTACTATCCCAGCACCAGTCCGATTTTGGTTTTGGAGCCATCAAAGTGCAACTTCCAGTAATTGTAATCCGGCTTGGGTGGCTCATACTGCATCTCGGCCCAGTCACAAAGGAAATCCGGTAAAGCCTGAGACTTGATAGCATCTCTTCTTTCATAATGCGGGGTGTAAGGAGACACTTCTATTGCCCATTTGGCAACTCGGCCAGTCGCATCTTTGCACCCAATGATCTCCGAGATTGGAGCTTCACATACTACGGTGATCGGGTGCTCCTGGAAGTAATGTTTCAACTTCTTGGCCGCCAGGTATACACCATATGTCATCTTCTGGTAGTGAGGATAGTTCTGCTTCGAGGTTGAGATCACCTCGCTTAAATAGTACACCGGTCTCTGCACGGATTTACCCTCCTCTTCTCGCTCTACCACTATCACCACACTTACGACCCGGTTAGTGGCCGCAATGTAAAGTAGCATTGGCTCATTCGGCAAAGGTGATGCCAGAATTGGTGCAGTGGACAACATCTTTTTTAATTCATTGAAAGCCGAGTCTGCCTGCGGGGTCCATGTGAACCCGGTGCTCTTTTTCATCAATTGATACAAGGGTAAGGCTTTTTCTCCTAGCCGACTCACAAACCGACTCACGAGGCTAGACACCCGGTAAATTTTTGTACATCTTTTAGACATTTAGGCAATTTCATGTTTTCTATGGCTCGGATCTTAGCCGGATTCACTTCAATACCTCGGCTCGATACAAGGAAACCGAGCAACTTTCCAGCCGGGACACCAAAGGTGCATTTATCCGGATTCAATTTTAACCGATACTTTCTCAAGTTCACAAATGTTTCCTCGAGATCCTCGAGGAGAGTGCGTTTTTCTTTAGTTTTGATGACATATCATCGACATACACTTGCACATTTTTGCCCATTTGAGATGTAAGCATTTCTGCATACATCTCTGATAAGTTGCACCGGCATTTCTCAAACCGAAACACATGACACGATAGCAATACGCCCCATACGGGGTAATAAAAGCAGTCTTTATTTGATCTTTGGGGTTCAGTGGTATCTGGTGAAAACCAGAGTACGCATCAATAAAAGACAACAACTCACACCCAGCAGTAGAATCGATCACTTGATCAATCCGAGGTAAAGGAAACGGATCCTTCGGGCACGCCTTGTTCAGGTTGGTGAAGTCGATGCACATACGCCACACCTTGACCACCGCTGGTTCGTCCTTCTTCTTCTCTACCAGAACCGGATTGGATATCCAGTCTGGATGCAACACCTCCATAATGAATCCGGCTGCAAGTAGCTTAGCCAGCTCATCAAGCACCACTTTTCTTCGATCGTCTGAAAGACGACGAGTCGGTTGCCTCACCGGCTTCACATCCGGCCTGACAAATAAAGAGTGCTCTGCCAACTCCCTCGGAACACCAGGCAGGTCCTTAGCCGACCATGCAAAGATATCCCGATTCTCACGGAGGAAGTGACAGAGCGCGCTTTCCTATTTCTCGCCCAATCCGGCCCAATGATGGCCATGCGCTCCGGATTCTCCGGGTCAATGGGGATCTCTTTGTCTCCTTGGGCACCTCAAAGTTGCACCTGCATCCGGATTGGTCATGGCCAGACGCCGAGCTGAGCTGACTTCGCCATCGCACTACTTCATGCATCTTGCTCTTCTCAGCTTGGATCACCAACGACTCGGCTAAGGTGGAACCAACCGTGCACACTGTATGGCCTTCTTGTAATCTCCCGCAACGGTGATGATCCATTCGGGCCAGGCATCTTCATTTGAGGTAGGCAACATGAGTGGATATCATGAACTTGGCTAATGCCGGCCTGCCGAGCAGAGCATGGTATGGGCTCTCCAAGTCTACCACCTCGAATTCGAGACTCTCAAGTCTGTGATTGTCCTTGGTACCAAAGCACATCTACCCATATCTTACCCATTGGGGAACAAGACACCCCGGGTACTATACCATGGAAGGTACAACTGCTCTGCTGCAACTGATTCGGCGAATAACCCAACTTGACCATTGTGTCCCGATACATGATGTTTATAGCGCTGCCATTGTCAACCAAGACTCGAGTGAATTTCACATTAATCTTTGGTCCAACCAAAGTCGGATCCACCACCAGTGCGTAGTTTCCTGGGCTTGGCATAACCCTGGGATTATCAGCCCTGCTCCAAGTGATCTCCTGCTCGGACCAGTTCAGGTATTTTGGTACTGCTGGTGTGACTGCATTCACCTCCTTCGCCCTTCGCAGCTGACTTTTCTTGTCAGTTGGCTCGGTCACAAAAACCACATAACTTTGATGAGCTTCCTTGTAATCATTTCCGGGGTATCCACCTTGCCGACTCGGACCAGCATTGTTGTTGCCTCCCATATTTACCAGGTTAACCGGCTTTGTGGCTGCCGGCCTTGGAGCTCCTTCGTTCACCGGGGTTGCATTGGCTCCGGATAAAGGCGTATTTGGCCTGAAATTCGGTCTAGGAGCACCTCTCTGAGGTGGCCCTCTCTGACCTTCCGCCTGGATGCGATGATGCCAGCTACAATTCCGAGTTGAATGATTGGCCGGCTTGCGTGGGTCTGTTGTGTGATAACGGCAAGGCCCATCTATCATTGCCTCAAAAGTTAGAGGTGGACTCGGTCCATCCCACACTTTCTTTGCCCAGGCACCTTGATTCGGCCTCCAAGCTGGACCCTCATTTTTTGGTCTCTGGCTATCAGGATGATCCATATTTACTGCAGCAACCTGGTCTGAGCCGTATCTGTAATCCGGATCTCTCCTTTTATAACCGAACTCATGTCGGTCTGGGCCTCAATGGTCCAGTTCGGTTATTAACCGGTTGCCTCCTGCTTGTTCCCACCACATCCAACGCTGGCTGCGTCGGATCGCCAAGAGCATATGTATCTGCTATCCGGATCATTTCCGCCAGGGTCTTTGGCATATCCCTCTGGAGCTTCTGCCAAAGCGGGGTGCCATGTCGGCAACCCTGCGCAAACCAAGAAATGGCCTGCTCCTCCACGACACCTTCACAAGAATTGCGAATGTTGCTCCACCGAGTCAAAAATTCTCGGTCTGTCTCCCGCTCTTCCTGCCTGCACGCAGACAAGAGCTGAGGTCGGTTTGGCCTCTTGTAGTGCTGGAGAAGTTGCTGTAAAATGCCTGTTCCAAATCCATCCAAGAGTTGATACTACCCTCTGGTAAGTTATTCAGCCAAATCCGGGCTGGCCCTTCCAACATATGCGGGAGATACCGGACCGCCCATCGGCGATTGCCCCCCGCAATGTGCACCGAGGATACATAGTCTATCAGCCAATCCTGCGGCTTAGTGCTGCCGTTATACGGCTTTGTGATTCGGCCAAGCTGAAACAACGGCACATTCGGCTCGTTCATGATCTAGGCCCAAAGCACGGAGGACCTGGTGGGCCTTGCTCTTCCAGCCTCTCGGACTGTAAATCCTATCCAACCTGAGACGCTGATCATCCGGAGCCAATGTCCGAGGTCCCAGTCTGGATGCAAGTGCATTATCATACGTTTGGTATCCGGCTCGCGCCATAGCCGAATTACCATCATCATAGCGGTAGCCCGCCTGGCCACCACCTTGCTGCTGCGCTTGCACCATTACTTGCTGCTCCTGCCGGGGTTGATTCTGCCCGGGAGGCGAGGTGGTTGACCTCGGCCAGCCGAATTACCCCTTCCGGCTCCCGGATTGCCTTGACCGCCATTGTTTCTGCTCTGGCCACCTCTTCCTTGAGCAGCTAGCTGCTTGCCGGCATACTCAGCATCATAGGCCTGCAGCTGTTTGCTCTTGCCCGAATTCACGCTTTGGGCCCGGTCAGCTCCGACATGCGGGGATGACGCTTGCCCCTTGGATCTCTGGCTAACAGCCTTAGCCGACACCACTACCCGAGAACCACCAGCATCCGGATTAGCTTCCGGTAAGCCTCATTCTGCCGGTTACACACATCAACCAGCTCATTGACCCTTTCTGCCTGCTTGCGCCAAGCATCCCCGGTTATGTGGTCAACTCGGCTCGCGCTGCCGCTGCAGCCCTAAGATTTTTGGCCGGGGAGCTATACACCGGCTTGCCTGTACCCGATCTATGACTAGTAGCCTTACTCGAGCTCGATCTTGCGGCTCTAGCTAACTCGTCATTGAGGTCCTTACCCCTGTTACGCAAATCTGTCTCTTGCGCGGGTGAGGCGCTACCGGAGTGAAACCATCGTGATACCATTGGCAGCATTATACTCTCTCATGTCTCTATCAAATGCTTGCCTAGACTCTACCACCAACCGGGCTTCTCTTTGCAACCTCAGGCGCTCTGCCTCTAACTGAGCTATAGTAAGCTCTACATTTGCCCCAGGTGCCACTGGCCGAGCTAACTTTTCCAGGACATCCTCTAAGGGAGCCTCCCTACTTGACATGCCAAGTGGACCAACCGGATCTGGTTTCTCCTTTGGGAACTTTGCCGTCCGAGTCGGCTTGTCAACCGGATCGGTTGGCGTGATCAGCTCCTCGGGTATGCTATTGCCGGCATCTCCTTTGCCAGCTCCAGCACTTGCTCCGGTCATCATCACTTCCACGCTACTCCCGGGGCGAGCGCTACGCCGTCCGAGAGCTGCGCGGAAAGAAGGAGGGTCCTCGGCCACGAGCACCTGCGCCGGGTACTCGCGAACAGCCTCGACAGCAACATAGGTGACGAAGCTACCGAGCATCATCAGGAAGCCATGCTCGGGGAAGGCTTGCCGGCGAAACACCCTGCATTGTCGCTGACGAAGGTGAACTCGCCGATCTTGGCGATAAGCCCAGAAAGAACACGCTCGCCTGAGCCCGTCCGGATGTAAACTCCCTCCAACGCCTCAATCTGCCCCACGGTGGGCGCCAACTGTCGTGGTGGGATCACGGCAGATGCCATAGGTATGGCTAAGATGGGGCCGAAAGTGCGTTGGGGGAACCGGGGAGGGTTTATGCACTCAAGAAGTGCACAAGCAAGAACACACAAGAAACCGCAAGAACATGAACAAGAAACCAAGAACACAAAGCACACCACGATGTACCCTGCTTCGGGGCCCTCTTGTGGAGGTAACACCCCTACTGCAGCACTAGCCTACTCTCTTTATATCTCAATAGTGACAAGTACAGCGCTCCTCGAGCTGTATGAAGCAACAATGGTGAGAGCTCACGATGAAGAAGAAGCTACCAAGGGGGAAAATGAGCTCTAGGGTTCCTTCTTGCACTGGAGGATGTGCTGGTCTACTTATACACTAACCGGATTACCTTTTTGCCCCTGGCCGAGATGATAATGGCATGGACAAGAGGAACAGGACAAGCCCTGGCTACTGTCACTCAGTCCAGCTCATCGTCAGTTCAACGGCAGGTCTATCTTTTCCTCTTTGAGCTTAAGCCAGCGTAGCCATCAGAGCCTAGGCCACCGCCCTTTCCCGAATTAGCCAAGTCAGCGCCTAGGGCCTTGTGACCCGGAAAACCGTGGCTCGACCTGGCTGTCTTCCGAGCCTCGGGCAGGAGGCCTGCAGGACTCGTGAACTTACTGACATTACTTGGTCTTTGTGCATTATCCGATATCAGGTAAGCCGGATTTCAGGCAACCGGCTATTGAGCCGGATCTCTTCCAGGCAACCCGGCTAGTTGAGCCGGATCTCTTCAGGCAACCCGGCTAGTTGAGCCGGATCTCATTTCTGATCCGGCTAAACTTTGCCTG